>JAVXUO010001376.1:0-600000 GCA_033065855.1 Escallonia rubra | reverse complement strand
AGGATATGCTACTAAGAACACGGTAATATACAGTGTTTCTTTCGCTCCCGTTGAGATGATCTGAGTTTAGATTTAGAACGACATGTGTAGCTTAAAACACCATGTAAACTACGGAATAACTATGTTCACAACCTATCCGGACCATACCCCGGGGCCTGCTAAGAGATCCCAGTGGCACGACACGTCACCCGTTTGGCAGTCAAGATTTGCTCAACATCATTGCTCGGTCAAAGCGCTCTGCGCCTTAAGCATTCAGACGGCGATCGAAAGTGCACTTCCCCCCCGAGGGGTCGGCCACCCTCCTGAGAAGGGGGTCGGCCACCCTCTTTAAGGAGGGGTCGGCTACCCCCCTGAAAAGGGGGTCGACCACCCTCGTTAAGGATGGGTCGGCCACCCCCCTGAGAAGGGGGTCGGCCACCCACTTTGTAAGGGGGTCGGCCACCCCCCTGGGAAGGGGGTCGGCCACTCACTTTGTAAGGGGGTCGGCCACCCACTTGGTGAGGGGGTCGGCCACCCACTTGGTGAGGGGGTCGGCCACCCTGCTTGCCGCTGCTATCACCTCACTCAACGCATTCCGCAATGCTCACTCACCACCAGTGGTCGCGTGACGCCCGTTGTCGCCCGCACATCGTTGCTACAACAACCGACACGCACGAACGTACATCGTCATCTAGGTACCGTTCCGCGACACTCGTCGCCTCTCCGGCCCTCGCGGCGGGATGGGCTCACAACCCTAAAGCCCTCGCTGGCACAATCAACCGGGGGCTCCGGCTCTCGCGGCGGGACGGGCTCACAACCCTAAAGCCCTCGCCCGCACAATCGACAGACGGGCTCCGGCCCTCGCGGCGGGATGGGCTCACAACCCTAAAGCCCTCGCCGGCACAATCAACCGGGGGCTTCGGCTCTCGTGGCGGGACGGGCTCACAACCCTAAAGCCCTCGCCGGCACAATCGACCAGGGGCTTCGGCCCTCGCCCGCACAATCGACCGACGGGCTCCGGCCCTCGCGGCGGGATTGGCTCACAACCCTAAAGCCCTCGCCGGCACAATCAACAGGGGGCTCCGGCTCTCGCGGCGGAACGAGCTCACAACCCTAAAGCCCTCGCCGGCACAATCAACAGGGGGCTCCGGCTCTCGCGGCGGAACGAGCTCACAACCCTAAAGCCCTCGCCGGCACAATAGACCGGGGGCTCCGGCCCTCGCGGCAGGACGGGCTCACAACCCTAAAGCCCTCGCCGGCACAATCAACCGGGGGCTCCGGCCCTCGCGGCGGGACGGGCTCACAACCCTAAAGCCCTCGCCGGCACAATCAACTGACGGGGCTCTGGCCCTCGCGGCGGGACGGGCTCGCAACCCTATAGCCCTTGCCGGCACAATCAACCGGGGGCTCCGGCTCTCGCGGCGGGACGGGCTCGCAACCCTAAAGCCCTCGCCGGCACAATCGACTAGGGGCTCCGGCCCTCGCCCGCACAATCGACCGACGGGCTCCGGCTCTCGCGGCGGGATGGGCTCACAACCCTAAAGCCCTCGCTGGCACAATCAACCGGGGACTCCGGCCCCCGCCCGCACAATCAACCGACGGGCTCCGGCCCTCGCGAGCATAATCAACCGGAGGCTCCGGCCTTCGCAACGGGGATGGGCTCACAACCCTAAGGCCATCACCGGCACATTCACCCGACGGACTCACGGGGGGCTCCGCTCGTAGTGCTCCGGCACGAGGACCCCTCGCCACGGACTCTAAATATTAAGCTGTGAGCATGTACGCTCATGTTGCCATCGATCATCGACACCGCCAGGGCAATGACCCCCGGGTCACTCCGGGACGGGAGGAGGTCCTCGGAGGGCATCGCGCCTAGTCCGCCTGGCAGTTGGCTATAGGGGCAACCCTCGCCGCTGTCAAGATCTCCGCGCGTCTCTTGACGCTTCTCGTGGGATTCAGTAAGGGTTTGGACTGGAGGCTGGGGCAACGGGCTACTCTGACCTCAGACAAGCAGAGGGACGCTGCAAGGGCAGGACGACACGAACTCGGGGATCGACAATTCGACGGACAATCAATATTGTGGGACCCCCTCCGGCGACGTGTCACTCCCGGAGGACGACACGTGTCGGTTGATGACGCGCGCATTTGTGCCTATATATAGTGGACTTTGGAGCTTATTCAAGGACTTCTCTCTCATTTGACATTTTCACTTTCTCTCTCTAAAAGACCAATTCTCTCTGGAATTCTAGTGAGAGAAACACCTTTCAGACTCCTGACCTCGGACCCTTGTCGCTGCACCCTTCACTTGGACTGTCGACCACCGGCCCTGTTCGTCGTCACCCTGCCTGCGCGGCGCTGCCAGCCCTCGCGACCTGTCTGGGGAGCCTTGCTCTCAGCCCTTACTCCATCATTGCTGTCTCCCACTTTGCCTACTTGGAAGCTAACTCAGACTGCATCCTTTGAGGCACCTCGACGTGGCAACGAACCATCTTTCCTCGGCAACAAACTATAAAATAGGTATAGATAGGAACACTTTGCCGTGTCCTAGTGTCTTGGGTTTTGAAAAATAGACGAATCCTACACTTAGACATGTATCCGTCTCGGACACTCATACCGAGTCCATGTAACATAGTTCTCAATACTACTACCTTAACTTGAAACAGAATTAATTTTCCCATCCTACCATTCCCTTTGCAATATCCTTGTACCCTTCGCTGTAACCCCGCATGACTGAAAATAGGTGCAACATGGATCAGGAGAAATGCTATTGGTACTAAGTTCCATTCCATACCAGTCCGTTTGGGCAGGTACGTAATACTTTCCACCTTAACCCGTGCAAAACGTCACCCTTTTCTTACCAGTCTAAATCTCGGAGAATATATTCTGTACTGGACGGAATTGACTATACCAGACGAACTGAACATTCCAGCCAAACCATGATGATTCATACCAGGCTTTGAAATGAAGAATTTGTGGATCCTTAGCTCCAAAATCAGCTCTTGCAAAGTGTGGATGTAAGAGAGGGAGAGAGGGAGGAGGGGGGGGGGGGGGGGGTGGGGAACCTTACGATGCTGATGCAAGAAATTAACGTAGCTATCTCACACCGAGGGGGATTAAGGGCAGTGAAGTTCCTATTTCCGAGATCATAAACGATATTCCTACAGTGACTCCGCGAAGGGACTCCATTGTGGTGCTTGTAACAAATCTGATGTTAGAGAAACCGGCCGCTGGGTTTCCTTTGCTTAAGTATTTCAAATTAGTCTCTTAAAAAGTAGAGATAAAGGCTTAAAGTACTCTGATTTGATGTCATCCAATGGATGGCAATGAAATGTGGCAAGTTGGAGTATTGCCATCAATTCTTCATACCCCACTCAGCCTTAAAACGTGGGAATTGGGAAGTTTGTACCCCCGTGTTTTTCTTTTTCTTTTTCTTTCTTTCTTTTTTCTTCATAGTGCCACACTGCCACCATATTCTGTGTCAAATAATAAGCCAACATTAAAAGTAACATGCATTTTCTTGTAACATCTTTGGCTATATTGGCAATATCTCAATAAACAGGACTTCATTAGGCATGAATATGTGCAATGGATGACATCTATGACAATTGAGTAAAAATGCGAAAAAGCTGAAATGGTACTGGTGTTGCACCGGTACCCATATGTACCGTTCAAACGAAAAAAACTGGTATGCTCACCAGTACAACATTTATAACTATGAAAAAATAGGTGAGCAGTGTAGCAATGTATCTCTGGTAGCTGAAACAACCATCCTAGAGCAACAGGTTTCTTAAACTAAACAGTTATCATCTCAATCAATACCGATTGTACTACTTTCATGTCTAGAAGTACTCGTGTACTAGCCCCAAGGAGAAACGTAGCACATAACTTATATGTTATGCAAAGAAAACAATCATACTATAACCCCCAAATGTCTTAAAATATAAATAAGTTAACACTAATAGAATCCTACTTCCACCCCCACTACTTTCGGACCAAGGCTTGAGTAGAATTAATTTGAGTTAATGCATCTAAGAACAATATGACTTGATAGATTAAACTTATTGTGTTTCTTGATCTGTCCACAATAAAACCATAAGAGAGAGACTTATATAAATAGCATATGCGAGATTAGTAGGTCTGGGCATTTAGAAACTGCAGGACTCAAAATACAAAAGTTATCTCAAGATGCACCAATTGTTTTTATAGCTATCTGTGCGAAAAGAAATTAAGAGCATAATTAAGGCTCACCAGCACTTGCATGAGGAAGAACAGTTTCATCTGCTCCTTTGGACAAAAGGATGATATTCCCACTTCGGCAATCTCTGACCACTACTGACATCCTTTTCCTATCGGAAGTGAACTCCAATGTATCTAGAACTTCATACTCAATTGCCGAACCATTGAACTTTATGTCTGTGATACATAAAAAAGAGAAGCTATAACATCATTCCTGTTGAGAGTCCTCTGCTGCGTTGAACAGCCAAAACAAACAACTTTACCAAGAATATTAGCATTCCTTCTGACAAAAACCATATGCAAGCGAGCAGCAGCACGAACAAGAGCTTCCTCGTCCTGAGACTGTGCCTTGTACGAGATAGCTCCACTTTTGCTATGGTCAATATACGAAGTACAGTTACAAAATTGATGAACCAACACAAAAGATCATTGCAAGTAAGACTAAAGAAGAATGAAATAGCAGACGTGCCAAATTACCTTTGCATAGGTATCACTGTATTACATATGGCCATTACTGTAAGAAAACGAATAACATCTGGAGAATCACTGGTAACAGCGTTGAGCAGCTCCACATCTGCATAGCATAAGATAGAACCAGATTAAATGCCATCTATTTCCCTTATCCCTTACAACCTAAAAGTCTAAAACCAGTTCCTAGAGGCATGGGATCTGGTTTAAACGAGAAATACACCATATAAAAATAGGTCCAGCCCAAAAAGTTCCATACACCAGATTCACATAGTCCAAGTAATCATTATTATCCTCGAATGGAGAGTTTTTGGCTATGACAACAGTCCAAAGAAAAATGTTTAGCTTAAAACTGACAAAAAAGAAAAAGGAAAAAGAAAAACAAAGAGCAAACAGGAAGATACCATATAATACAGCAAGTACTTCATGTTGTGCTGATTGTACTTGGTTAGAACTATATCTTTTACACGAGGAAAGCTCAGTCTTTAAGTAAGACACGCAACCAGATGAGTCGCAAGGAGCGAGATAAGTACAATTGTCAATCGAATGCTGGATACTATAACGTAAGATGAGATCAAGCATTTGCATCACAGTCAACATGTTCTGGAGCTCATCACGAGCTTTAACTTAATAGCTCTCGCTTGTATGATGGTAAAATGATCAAATCAAATTTAATTTCCCCCCTTTTGTTGGTTACAGACAAGAAAACTGTTTGCGTGTCAAACATGAGCTCACGGTTCCAGAAGAAACAAAAATTGGTGTCCCCTGACTTTTGAATGTTGTATCAGCTGCTATTTAGATCAAAACTTGGTTGTCAATCATACTGTTGATATATGTCTTGTATTTATGTCCCACGGTTACTCAAAGAAGGTTGCAACTTGACCCTTAGTATATAGGACATCTTGTCCCACATTGGTTGTCAAGAGAATCTCACTGCTTATCTCTAAGTATATGTAAGTTGTCTTGTATTGTGTTAAAGGTCAAGAGAAAAGAGTCATTTTTTGAATAGGCAAACAATGGAGAGATAAACGTGAGGGAGCGTTGTAAATCTGACTTGTGCAAAGTGGATTTGAGTTCTCTCAGATTTCTTGTGTTCTCTTGTTTGCTTATCATGTTCTATATATATTTATCTAGAGCGATTTCGTAACAAGTGGTATCAAGAGCTTCTATGTTTATTTTTGGGCAAAACTGAAATCGATTTCAGAGGATAAATATGTCGAACAACACGACCATGAAGTATGCCTGTGAACAATTCAACGGGAAGACGAATTTTAGCATATGGCAGAGCATGATAAAGGATTAGAGCGGTGCTATAAGGGATGCCGAAGCACGCATGAGGAGCGAGCTCGAGGCATTTGGAGAGCGCTTGCAGCGGATTGTCGCAAGTCAGGCGGAGCTAATCTTCAATAGATTAGATGACTTTGAGGTAGACAGTCGACTAGTCGTGCTAGAGGAGAAAGTTGATGTGTTCGCGAGGGAGCTAGATGACTTGATCAAGGAGAGGGTCGCCCATTTCACCAAGCGGGGGGTGCAACGGCACAAGGACCTCAAGGGGCAAGTCGCGGAGCTCCAAGAGAACTAGCTGCTTGTAAGAGAGAGCTTACAAGAGCTACAAGGCAGGGGTGTGTCGCGGTGCAGCCAAGGCAAAAGAAAATGCTGGCGCCAATATTGTACGAAGGAGCGAGGGAGGCGAGGTAGATGGATAACTTCTTTTGGCACTTGGAGCGGTACTTTGAAGCCCTTGACATCGACGAGGAGGAGGAGAAGGTGCAAACGGCGGTCATGTAATTTACAGATACAGCTGCCTTATGGTGGAGGCGTCGCTACATGGATGGGTGCGACGTCAAAATGTGGGAGAAGTTCAAGCGTGAACTAAAAAGGGAGTTCCATCCGGAGAGCGTCGAAGATATGGCGATGATCAACCTTCCACGGCTGAGGCAGAAGGAAAGCATCCGCGAGTATGTAAAGGAATCCTCGGCTTTGATGCTCGAAATACCGGAGAGGCAGCAACTATGCTTCTTCTTTGACGGGTTGCAGCACTGGGTTTGCCACAGAGTTGCGGCAGAGGGAACCGCACG
This sequence comes from Escallonia rubra, assembly GCA_033065855.1. Classification (NCBI taxonomy): domain Eukaryota; kingdom Viridiplantae; phylum Streptophyta; class Magnoliopsida; order Escalloniales; family Escalloniaceae; genus Escallonia; species Escallonia rubra. Next base: position 593,239 of record JAVXUO010001376.1, on the reverse strand, counting down.
ACTTGGCTTCCATGGCGATTGCCGAGAGGTTGGAAGACTTTAAGCAAGGTGAAAGGCCGAGATCTCCAAGGCACGAGCGTGCCAAAGATGAGGGAGACGGTAGGTCGAAGAGTGGCTCGCCTAAGGCAACTGATGATAAGCGGAGTGGGGATGAGGGACATCGCCGCCATCACAAAGGGGAGAAGAAGCACGAGGGAAGTCGCAAGCGGGGTGACTCGTGACCACAAGGCTCATGGGGGGCCTAGAGGAGGATGCTTCTACTGTGCAGGTCCGCATTACGGGAGGTATTGCCCGCACAATGACAGATGATTGCGTTCCTCAAAAAGCATAAAGGCAACAAGGGGGATTCTTCTAGCAGCGACGTAGAGGCACGCATGGGGGCATTGCAGATGTCTCGAGTACAGTACGCAAATACGGTTGGTTGTCTTATGTATGCCATGGTGTGTACTAGACCTGATATATCACATTCAGTTAGTATGGTCAACAGGTATATAGGAAATCCAGGAAAGAAGCATTGGGATGCAGTGACGTGGATCTTCCGTTACCTAGCAGGTTCGACCAACTTTGGCATCATGTTTGATCGTGATGGGGCACGAGTTGAGGTCTATGGCTTTGTGGATTCTGATTATGTTGGGGACTTGGATTCCAGGAGGTCCACGACTGGATATATTTTTACATTCTATAGAGGGCCGATATGTTGGAAATCAGTGTTACAGTCTACTACAGCATTGTCAACTACGAAGGCAGAGTACATGGCATTGAAAGAGGCAGCTAAGGAGGCATTATGGTTGAAGGGACTGGTAGAGGAGCTTGGCTTCAAGCAGCTAGAGATGTCAAAAGGGCCGGGCGGACCGCGGGCTGGCCCGGCCCGTTTTTGGCCCAGGCTGGCCCGGCCCGGAAGTGAACAGTAGAGGCCCAAAAAGCCCGGGTTTTGGCCCGGCCCGAAATTGGCCATGACGCGGTACCAGGTTCCTCCACGAGTGCACCGCCTACCAGCGTTCCGTCGACCTCAGCCTCGACGCCATCGTCTCCCGCAACGCCGACCTCGACCGCCACCTCGTCAAGTCCGACTCCGACCTTATCCTGTCCAACGTCGAATCCACCTCCGATCTCGCCGACCGCGTCAGCCTTAAGGTCCGCGAGCTCGACCTCGCCCAGTCGCGCATCTCCCACACCCTCCTCCGCATCGACGCCATCGTCGAGCGCACCGCCTGCCTTTCTTTACCTCACCCATCGGCCACCACCATCACACCTACATATAGCCACCATACCCACACAATCAATTTACAACCAATCCCCACCATGGACAGATCTGATAAAAGAAAAAGAAGGAATTGCATATAGATCTCTTGGCGTCTTTGGTGTGGTGACGACGATGCTCACGAGGTGGTGACGGCGGTGCTAGGTGTGGGCATCGACGCCGAGTTGTCCTTTAAGCGGCGGCGGCCGGCAGTGAAGGCTTCTGCCGTTAGATCCCACCGCCACCATCGCCTACCATCAACCTCAGCCCTGTGACCATCTACCTCGGCCATGTAACCGCATCGCTCAAGAGCTAAAGGCGCCTCCTCGGATGAAGCCAGTTTCACAAAACAGGGGAGAACAGGGGGAAAGGCGAGAGAGAAATGTTAAGAACGGGAAGAACAAGAGAGAAGAGGCTGGAGAAGAACAAATCCAGCTAGCTGCCAAGAAAAAAAATAGGCCCGGGCCCGGCCCTAAAGTTAGGGCCTAGGGCTTGGGCCTGGACAGGGCCTCCATTTCCTAGCTTTAGGCCCGGCCCGATTTTCAAGGCCCGAAGCCCTAAATGGCCCGGCCCGTTTTTTGGCCCTATGGGCCCGGCCTGGGCCAGCCCAAGCCCGGCCTTTGACACCTCTACAAGCAGCGTAGTGTTTTGTTACCGTGTGACAGTCAAAGGGCAATGGATTTGGCAAATAATCAGGTTTTCCATGCAAGGACCAAGCATATTGATATACGTTATCACAGGGTCCGGGAATGGATTTATTCTAGACAGAATGTATTGCACAAGGTTCACACTAATGACAATGCAGCTGATATGCTCACGAAGACAGTCACAACAGAGAAGTTCAAGCATTGCTTGAGCTTGATTCATCTTCTTTCTTGCTGAGTTCAAGGTGGAGTGCATCCCTACCTTTAAGGGGGATGCAAGGTGGAGTACCTGAAAAAGGTACTGAAGGCATATTACACTTTTCTTATGGAGTGGTTTGTTAATACAAGCCAATGTGGAGATTGTTGATATATGTCTTGTATTTATGTCCCACATCGGTAACTCAAAGAAGGTTGCAACTTGGCCCTTAGTATATGAGACATCTTGTCCCACATTGGTTGTCAAGAGAAGATCACTGCTTATCTCTTAAGTATATGTAAGTTATCTTGTATTGTGTTTAAGGTCAAGAGAAAAGAGTCATTTTTTTAGTAGGCAAACAATGGAGAGATACACGTGAGGGAGCGTTGTAAATTTGACTTGGGAAGAGATAAGAGGGCCCTATGGAGAATGTGGCGAAGAGCCGACATCGAGGTGCCAAACCTTCGGCAAAGTGGATTTGAGTTGTCTCAGATTTCTTGTGTTCTCTTGTTTGCTTATCGTGTTCCATACATATTTATCTAGAGTGATTTCATAACACATACAAAAACCAATAAGCTACAATCTATATGAAGGTCACCGGTTCTACTTATTTCACTTAGATGCAAGCCCTACTACATGCACAAGAAAAATAGAATAACAATCTGAAACTAACACTCTTTTTGTTAGGACTAGACTAGATGAATTGGAAGAGCTTCAAAAAGAAGAGAATGAGTTCCAACATTTACAAAGTTCTGGGAGGGGCGGAGAGGGGGGGGGGGAGAGAGAGAGAGAGAGAGAGAGAGAGAGAGAGAGAGAGAGAGAGAGGGAGAGAGGGAGGGAGGGAGGGAGAAGAAGAAGAAGAAGAACGAAACTACCAGGAAAACTGCCATTAAGGCAAAATAAAAGATCAAACCTTTCAGCGCATCTCCACTCTCATTCCCGAAGAAAGTTCCACTTATACAACATCTTTTGAAAATCATCTTATTTTCAGTGAGTGTCCCAGTTTTGTCAGTCAATATATATTCAACTTGTCCCAGGTCCTCGCTTATTGCTGTGCTGCCATACACAAGAAATAGAAGTTCATTGAAGTTCAAAAATAGTGCTTTAGCAAGTGCGTATAGAGATCACAGATGAACTTCACTCGATTACTTTGTTGCATGGGAAGGGGTGCCAGTTTCTAGGTCAACCATCTCATTGTCCCAATCAATAAACTTGGCATATAAGCTTTTCACAAGATCTAGAGATACCTGCCACATAAAAGAAGCACGACCCTGAAACTCTAGAAATGAGAGTTCTTATTCTTTAAAATTCGCATAGCATGGTTTAAATGCATCGAACTGATTCTAATAGTACATAATACTTGAACATGAAGGTAGGAGAGTGGGATATGAAAATGAAATAATTAATAACATTTAGGCACGCCATACATACCAATATCCGTTTCTTGCAATTCATTGATGATGAGGACTACATGAGATATGTTATGCAACTATTGCACGCTATTATATAGCATTAGCCCACTTCTATGTGCCACTAGAAGCAAAGGGCAAACGATAAATTGCCCATATGATGTGGATAGAACATCTAATCTCGGCCAGTGCAATACGTACAAAGTCCAAATGCTTATCATCAACCTAAATTCTCTATAGGCCTTTAATTTATTAAATGCTTCCTGGAGCAACGAGAAAGGCGAAGCAATCAGCTGGTTTATAGATTCCTCTTTAGGATGTAAAATAAGGCAAAAAAAAAATGCCTTTTACCAAGTTTTTCTAACACAAAAGATACTTGTGATACAAGGAAGAAACAATCTGGAAAAAAAATACATGAATTTCGTTCTCAATAATTGCATACATTACGCGTCTATCACTTCTATCAGGTTTAATTTTTTAACATTTACAGCTAAAGGAATGTTCTGATATCCCCCATTTCTTCGTTGAGTGAATAGGTAAACTAATGTGGATGCCAGGAACTTAGACTAGGGTGGGCCTCCAATCATCGAGGATATAATGAGGTACTTGTATTCCGATATCCAGGCAAATTTTCTTATTCTGTTTTCACTCCACCATCTGCATACTCTTATAAGCTTAGTCTCTACAAGGATTACGTCTGCCGTTGCAGCGCACACTCCCTAAACAGATCTCAACTTCAAATTCAAGGTTAGATATTGCGAAAATTATTTCAAACATGAAAAGACAGCAATGAAAAAATTGTAACTTCGCAATCAAATTTCACCTTTATTGATATTGGTATCATGATGGAACAAAGAAGCTCAAACCGTAGAGGGATGACGAGTAGTTCGTACCAGGGGCTCTCTTTCGGATATTGAACGTACCATTGCTACAAAAGGAAAATACCAGAAGTACGTGAAGTTTGATAGCAAGACAACGCCTAAGGTGAAGATCAATTAACTCAATTTCCGTTTTCCAGGTCAGTCAGAATTTACATACTTCCAGAAGATAAGAACACAAGCAGTTTAAAGAAGCAGAACTGAAAAGGAAAGAATGTTTGACAGCATGACGAACATAAACCGGAGATATTTGTACCATATCGGTAACTAAATGCGACATAACGATTATGTAGAAATCACTAGTACAAGATACAGATAAGAATGCAACTAAAAAAAGGTACAAAAAGATAAGGAAAAATAAGAAATAATTGCAGGTATTGAAGGATAAGTGAACCCATTAATAGTCAGCGAGAAAGCCACTTAAAAAACAAATCAATTTACGAGAATCAATGAGACAACATAAGAGTGTGAAAAGAAATCATATCATAAGAGAACAATCGTTCAATTTGCAAGTTATTCTACACATTCCTAGCTAGAAATGCCTGCCAATTGATACTCCAATCACTAAAAGAAAAAATGAAATAAGGAGTGACTAAGAAAATGTAAAGTAGGAAACACAAACTAATTAGAATTTTATTATAATTTATCGTGATTTAGACAAACCACTTTCTAATGTTTATGTCAAATTTGGTTTTACCTGATATACATGAGAATTCAACCAACTCCACAACACATTTATTTGGACTTCATGTGGCAAGAAAAAAAATAGAGAAGGCAAAAATGCAGTTCAAAAAGGATATTCAAATACGAGATTCTCAACCAAAACTTAGTTGCAAACTAGTAGGAAGTAAGTAACTTCAGTGAGAACCTACAGGGCTAAAAGAAAGAAGCTGAACGAAAAATATGTTATGCAAACAAAAACAAGAGGATTGTTGCTCTTCTATGAACCTTTTCCCGTTCTTCCTTCACTTTTGAAAGGAATCAGCAAAGCAATTAATTCTCTATTGACCAACTTCCACAGATGCACAGGCTCAACAACCACTACTATCCAAAATCCATTTAAAGGACGAACGAGGGTGGTATGGAATACTTTAAATGCCCTTGGTTGCTACATTGCAAGATTGAAAATGGTGCCAGAACTTTAAACTGAGTATTGAACATGAAGTAGACCCTGGAACTTCCAATAGCAAAATCATAAGCCCAGGATTTAGCACAAGTGATTCTAATATTAATTAAAGTAAGAGAAATGAAAAGAATAATGAAGAGGAATGTCCGCCAAAATCAATATGAGCAGCTTATTAAAGTATGGCCCATCCAACTACTAAAGATGAACCCTTAGTACAAGATCTTGCAACAATAATAAGTAAATGAAATTCTTCTAAAATAAATATTGTTGCTAGACTAAACTCAAGTACGTATATACATATATGCATTACTATTTACTCATGCATTACTCTCTACATATATATGTTTGTGTGTGCATATATATCAAGACAAACCTTCCTTGCTTCAGTATCCTTCCAGACATTCCCAGCTATACCAAGGACGATAACAACCACTATCTGGAAAACAAATATTGCTCCAGTTAATTTGTCAATCATGGCATCCACAGCTGTAAGCTTTGGTTCAGGTACCCCCCTACTCATACCCATCTTGGTTTCGTTACCTACAAAGAGAAGAAGAGAATACACAATGCTCAGCAATAGTTGTAGCCATCCATACACACTAACCATTACACTTGAAGCAAATAATAATCACAATATTTGAATATAAACAACCAAGAAGAATATAAAGATCTGATGTTTTTACGCAAAAAGGTAAGGAAGCCTGCTGTGTGGATAATATTCAGCAGAAAAACAAAGAAGTATAGAAAGGAACAAGCAATGGTATCTTGTACTAGATGATGCTTTTGAATATCCAAGTTTCTTATAATTGCATGTTGCTCAAGGCTGGTACTAATGCCAATACCCAGCCACACATTTCTCAACCAAAAGCTTGGCTAGAACCATGCCTCTAAACCACGTCTCGGATGCCATCTCTATTCCAAGCAGCACTTTATTCGTAAGGCAATACTTAAAAGGCAAAGAAATCAATAAATATGCCTACAATAGAAGCATGCACCACGAAAAAGATTCCTTCACCAACGAATTGATTGACAAATCGTCCACAGCCTTAACACCGGTCATTCATAAATAGATGAATTTCCTCTCCAAGGGCTTATAAAGCCTTGAACAACTTCTCGACTGTCCAGTTTAATATGCTAGGTTAAGCGCCTTATGACCGAGCAGCGGTTTACTTTTAATATCTTCTTCTGCGACCCGTGCCAAAGCCTGAGTCTTCTTTATGCTGATGACAACAAATTTTTTGTCTTTTTGAAAATTTCTATCCAAGGCAGCTTTTCAAGCTTCTTCCTGATGCTCTGGGCTTTAAAGTTATTGCTGCCACTTGGTGGACTCTATGCTAATCTTGGCTTGCAGTTGATGTCCAAAAAAGCTTAGGTAGTTGAGCGTTCTCATCAAACATTATGTTTTGAGACATAGGCAGCTAACATTAACCAAGAGCAGTCAAAATAAGCATATGACATTCTCCAGACCCCAAGTTAACAAATCTGACACTGAGTGGCCTGCTCGTTAAGATTGGCATAATGTTATCTTATGATTCTAGCTAGATCAATGTTCACTTGCAAAAGCACATGCATTCTAATAAGCAAAGTTCATTTAAATTCAGCAATTGTAAAGACTAGTCAATATAAAACTTGCCCGTATAGACAGCAACCCCACAAGCCCACTCTGTATTCCGCAAATAGCATGATTGAAGGATTGTGTTTTTTATGGTTAAAGGACAAACATCGTTATCGAGAAATGGAGGAAACAACCGCAAATTGGCATCAAATCTTCTTATGTCTCTGTCCGGATTAGGACACTCAATCACACCCTGCCAAAGAAAGAAAGCACCAAACATAACTATAACATACCTAAAAATAAGAACTTTTTGCCCACTCAATTAAACTTTTTATTCTTGCCTTGATTTTGTGCAATAATTCAAAATCTATTCCCATGCAAGCAGAGGGTATAACTCGTGTCTTAAGATCTGTTTCACCATCAAGGGCAGCTGTCTGCAATATACGTAAAATCATCAGACACTTATTATAGAGTAGGAATAAATGTTCATACGAAATTGCAATCATATACAGGTATACTTTAAAATCTGTAACTTTTTCGAAAAATGGCAAAAGGTTTTCTCATAAAAGCTGGAGTTCCAGATGAAGTTTGTAGGGCTTGGATGTTGTCAAAGTACGGGCGGAGTGTAATTTTCACATCATACATATACATGTAAGATGTCTGATCAGAGGCAAGCTTTTACTTTGACAGGCAACTTTATTAACTGAGAACCCCTATGGAGAGCGCATTTCATGTGCACGAAGAAAGAAAACGTAATAAAGGCAAATAAAACTTCACTCTAAATTGGAAAATGAAAAAGGAAGATAAAAGGATAAAAGAATGACTATAATCAGGCTCCTCTAGTAAGCTCAGCCTAAAAATTCACTGTAAAGGGACCTAAACAAACCTGTTCAAGCCAAAAATGGGGCCTCAACAAAGGTCATATACCAATCAAAGCTCATCATCTCGAAAAATCTTCGGCTTTCTCCCTCAACAACCTTTTGAACCCACAGTCAACCTTTTCCCAACCCAAAATCCCTATTGGACAAGGCAAATCCAATTTTCCCTCACAATAGGCAGTGCGAACGTAAAAGATATACCTTTAAAAGAACTCAAGACGCCGATTAATTGAATCACTTGCATATCAACCTTTTTTCACCAAAAAAAATTCCACTGCACAAATTACGGCCTTTTGGTACCAATTTACAACAGCTACTCAGAAACCAGCATTTTTTGTACCAATTAACCAGTTTAACCTTCCCATCTGCAAACTTTCTCCCAACATAGTGACACCCAAAACTTTACAAATAAGGAGTTAAATACGTCTAATTTCACAACTTTTGCGGTTCCATTATCTGAGTTAATTATTTCCAGCATGCTGTTCTCTATCAAGATGCTAGCAAGACAACCCCTTCAAAGAAAAGCAAATGTTAATTTCTACTGGGGATGTGCGTTTATCATAAGCTTATACCATTTAAAAAGCTTTTTTGTGGCTAGAACTTCAATAAGTCACAAGATCAAAACATGAGATGATAAAATTACCTCCACGTAGCAGATACCTTGCGGTTCTGAGGTGCCAATTAAGACTAAATCGCATGGCACTTCATCATTTTCACGAAGCCACACTATGTTACCAACACGAACATCTTGGGCTTGAACCTGTGACATATATCACCGAAACAAGGAGAATGATTTACGTGTTCAAAAATTTTCTGTGTCGAATGTGTATAGAAGGTTATTACAGAGTGCGAAACAATTTCACAACTAATAATCAACTCACACTACGTATTAAGGAGTTTCTACTCTCAAGACCTAGACATTTGCACACCAGATTTCAACTGCTATTACCTATTCAAGAAGTTTTAACACGGACAAGCTTAATGTATCTGCCAAACAAAAATTCATGGTGGTTTCAAATTGTCACAAAAGACAAATAAAAATGTATTAGCATGATGAAAATGAACTTGACATTTGACTGCCATAACTATAAAGAGCCCCACAGAACCACATGAGAACCAAAAACCTAACTCAGGAGCCAAACCATATTCCTCGTTACGCTGTGAAATCCACCACCTTGATTTCTTTTTTCCAAATAAACTGTTTCCATAAACCTATGTACATGTGGGTATGCCACCTATAGAAAAATACACAGGGACCTCAAAGAGAGACTTAGATTGGTTGAGGACCCTGGTTGTGGTTCCCGAACTGCGTCTCCAATTTTTTTTTTTTTTTAAGTTCTCATGTACATGGCTTTACCCTCCTTCAGAGCTTTATTTGTGCTACATGTCTACTTAAATAAAAAACAGGGAAATCCTCTAGGGTGAAGCAAGGCTAAATCATCATTTGAACTCACCTGCCAACAGAACTGCTAAAAACACATGTGCTGGCATAAATAAGAGGAGGAGGCTCAAGAACAAAAAATGCAGCCCGTGCTCTGCCCCCTCAATCTCCCTCTAAACCACAACAAGCACAAAGGGGCTACTCCCATCACTTCCAAGACTTTAAAGAACCGTAAAGTTCTGAGTAGTTCATACTTTCAGACCCGTAGAGGGCGTGGGTGCAAAGTATGGGCCAAGAACGCGCACTGGCTGCACTTAAGCCATTCACAGGCTTATTCTTATGAACAAATTAAAATTTGTAATTGCTGAGTTGAAGGTCCTAAACCGCCCATACTGGAGTATTTAATAAGCAAGTGACTTTTATAAATTTTATGATTTGTTGCTATGCTTGTGGTCAGCCCGTGCCCTTGCCCATTGACTTTTTTCCTCGTATGGGTAAAAGAATCCATCAAAAAGCACCAAAAGGAGGCCAAACCGTTACACAACTCGAGTACCCGTCAAGTGTACCTGGATCACGACCAAACAAAATGTTCCTACCGAAAAACAGGAAAACAATTTTGGGTGGCTGGTCCATCCAAACCCTAAATGAAAAGAGCTGATGCTTGCAATCTTCCAGCCCTCAAACCCCACCGCCACGTAAGGCTGCAACTTCGGTGGAATGGACGGGCCCAAGGGCGTGACCATGGCTAGCCCACTCTCAAAACTCATGCCCGTGCCCAGCCCAGCTACGGACCGAATGATATATGTCCATGCCTAGCCCATGGGCACGGGCTGGACACATGGACACGGTTGCCCACGGGTTGTTCATGGTTAAAAATTAGTTTTAGTTTAGTTGATTTTTAAGCATATCAATTACCATTCAAGTCTACTAATTAGTTCTAAGTTTTTGTTTACTTAATGTTTAAGCATATCAATACCATCCAAGTCTACTAATCAGCATAATGAAGAAAAGTACAGTGAAGTCTCAAAATGGATTTAAATATTAGCATCAAAACAATGTTTTACGACAAAATAAAAGGAAAAGACAAGAGTCTCAAAACAATCTTCAGAAGTCTACTCCTATAATAAGAATCAGAGCAGAAAAAAAAAGAAGTCTTCAAAAGTCTCCAAGCCCATATGCTTAGAGGATTTGAAAGACTAAAGAAAAAACAACACATATGTTGTACACACATTTTTTAATTTCCAAATATATATTATGAAAAGTTAGACGAGTTGGATTTCCCACGGTCTGGACGGGCCTTTGAAAACCTTTACTCATGCCCAGCCCCTATTTTTTACAGGCCCAAAATTTTGTACCCACGTCCGCCACGGTCTCTGTAAAAGTAGGCCCACGCCCATACTTCTACGGGCTGGCACAGGTGGTCCAGCTCAATTTGCACCCCTACCACCACGGGACCACAGATGTGCACACTTCCATGATGACAATGAGCGTAGAGCTGATGAGCGCCCCTTGAGATCTACTTGCACAACACTACCAATGCTAGAAACCCAGAATATAGGATCTTGTCTTGAGGCAGACAATCGCCATTTTGTCTCTGGGTACAACCCTAAAAACCCACCATCAGCCTCAACAACCACCATCACCTTCGATAAATAGCACAACCCAACTCAAATGAATCGTTATCCGCCACCGTCAGCAAATAAAGAAATCAAGTGAGAGCAAGTCAAGTTGGTCAGATTGGCCAAGAGAAGCAGATGGAAAGGAGAAGAGCACAACCAACGCCACAAAGAACTGTATCTGAGATAAGGAGGGGGATATCTTCTCCTAAAGAGCGAGAACTCTCCATTCCTGAAACCAAAAGGACTCTCTCAAGGGATCGGCCAGGAGACAATAATAGGAAGAAGTGGGAGAAGGAGAAGAAAGTAGTAGATGGGAATTGTTCACCCACCTCTCATGCATACCGCATGACATAATAAAAAAATTTCCGCTTCATCGTACATCGCTAATGGTCAGGATAACACCATAAGCTGCCGAAAATTCGACAAGAATGAACCTTTGACGGGGCAGAGACACATCAAACACCTAGCAGAAAGTGACCAACTGCTCTATCTCATAAAATGGAATAGAAAACTTTTTTTTTTTTATGGGGGGGGGGGGGGATAACCCACCCACATCACTCATCGACCAAGTCAAGTCTTGTTCTCTATCGAATCCTGCCTTGGATGATAAACTCCAAAATGCATGGAAAGGCTCCAACTACGAATATTGGCATCCTTTTCTAGAGATTGGGATCCATGCACTGCCATGCTGACCTCCCACTCTACAGCCACTCTGTCAAAGACTAGCACATACACCACAATAGCTTTGTTAACAGTGTTAAATCCCTTAACCCAAGGGCACCCAATCAACAACAAAATTGAGGTGCAACCTTCTTCCAACAAGGTAATATCTACATCACTCTTCATTATCTTCCGCAAAAGGTCTCTCATTAGTTTATCAGCCTCCTCCTAACCAAAATATGTATATAAGCATCTAAATATGCACACTTCCATCATGACAATGAGCGTAGAGCTGATAAGCGGCCCTTGAGATCCGCTTGCAAAACAATACCAACGCTGGAAACCAGAAGGTCAGAATGTAGGATCTTGTGTTGAGGCAGACAATCGCCATTTTGTCTCTGGTTACCACCCTAAAAACCCACCATTAGCCTCAACAACCACCGTCACCTTCGATAAATAGAACAACCCAACTTAAATGAGTCGCTATCCGCCACCGTGACCAAATCAAGTGAGAGCAAGTCAAGTTGGTCAGATCGGCCAAAAAAAGCAGATGGAAAGGAGAAGAGCCCAACAACGCCACAAAGAACTATATCTAAGATAAGGAGGGGGACATCTTCTCCTAAAGAGAGAACTCTCCACTCCTAAAAACAAAAGGACTCTCTCAAGGGATCGGCCAGGAGACAAGAATAGGAGTGGAACAAGGAGAAGAAAGTAGTAGATGATAAAAAAATTCTGCCCCATCGTACATCGCTAATGGTCAGGATAACACCATAAGTTGCCGAAAATGTGGCAAGAATGAACCTTTGAAGGGGCAGAGGCACATCAAACACCTAGCAAAAAGTGACCAACCGCACTATCTCATAAAATGGAACTGAAAACCCTTTTTTTGGGAAGGGGGGGGGGGGGGGGGAGGATAACCCACGCACATCACTCATCGACCAACTCAAGTCTTGCTCTCTATCGGATCCTGCCTTGGATGATAAACTCAAAAATGCATGGAAAGGCTCCAATTATGAATCTTGGTATCCTTTTCTTAAGATTGGGATCCACACACTGCCATGCTGACCTCCCACTCTACAACCACTCTGTCAGAGACTAGCACATACACCACAATAGCTTTGCTAACAGTGTCAAATCCCTTAACCCAAGGGCAACCAATCAACAACAAAATTGAGGTGCAACCTTCTTCCAACAAGGTCATATCTACATTACTCTTCATTATCTTCCGCAAAAGGTCTCTCATTAGTTTATCAAGCCTCCTCCTAACCAAAATATGTATATAAACAGAGACTGCAAAAGCATTTAAATACTAAGAGGGAAGAGTAGTTAGGTATAACCTATGAAGCAGAGACATGGGTGCGAGTGCTGATACGATACAGGTGCTGATACTCATATCCGGCATTTTTAAAAATTTAAGGATACGGATGCGGTGGGAAAACGGCAAATTTTGTAGATAAATTTTTAAACTATGTACACTTCTTATTGAATTTCTAACACACTGAAACAGTTATGAAACATAGTTTCAACATATTGAAACACAATTTTATGTGATTAAAAACATAAAAGAGTGATTTTTGTGACATAACCCACAACAGATATTAAAACAAATAGTTAACGATAAACAAATTGCCTGTAGTGCCGTCAAAAAATGGTCCAAGCCACAACCCACAAGCCACAAAAAAATTTGATCCAAGCCACAACCCACAAACTGCAAAGAGAGAGGAAGACAAAAGGTCCAGCATAGAGCAAAGAGAGGAAGACAGAGGTGAGGACCCTCGTCTCCAGAGGTTGCGGGTGGTCACCAGTGGTCGCTTCTCTCTCTCTCTCTCTCTCTCTCTCTCTCTCTCTCTCTCTCTCTCTCTCCCTCCCTCCCTCCCTCCCGTCTTCGCTGGTGGTCGCGGGTGGTTGCCTCGTGGCCGGTCGCTGCTCTCTCTCTCTAAGTTTATCCCCACTTCACATGTGAAGATTCAAGAGTTACCTGTTCAATAGGTAAGTATAAGTTTTTTATCCATGTTTTGACCCCAAAACTTATGTTCTATGTTTTGACCCCAAAACTTATGTTCTATGTTTTGACCCCAAAACTTATGTTCTATGTTTTGACCCCAAAACTTATGTTCTATGTTTTGACCCTCGAACATTATTTTGAAAATTATGATTTCACCCCATAAGTATCCGACACGCGCCCAACCCGTATCTTATCCGCACCCGAGCTGCCCCAAATATTTTAGGACAAAAAAAAAAAAGAATAAAACAAAAACTTCGGATAAGCACCTGATACACACCCACCCTGCACCCGACGCGCACCCGATCCCGGTGCCTCACCCATTTAGAAGCACCGGTGCTTCAAAAGGTATAGCAATGTGGCAATCCGTTTACATGGCCTAACAACTTAATTCTGATGAGTAAGATGCATACACATAAATGAATCATAGAAGTTTAGACACATGAATAACAAAACATTTACCAGAAAAGTTGAAAGAAGACATATGTGTTGTTAATTCAAGTGAAGATCTTAAGTAATACTCTGACGAAATACCAAATCCATTTGGTAGGAGAGGGAAGTTGAAGGAAAAGAAAAGGATGGATAAGGATCTTTTCATTCTATAGAAGAGAAAAGGGGAGGAGGAAAATACTCTTTCCCTCGCCCAAAGTGGGAGAATGAGAGCGGAGGAAGTGAGTGACCCCATATTTGTGACATCTTGTAACAAAGTTATTTACTTTCTACCACAGGTGATTTTTGCGAATGGACCATTTACGTTAAAGTAACTTCACGTGCTTTTTAAAAAAGCTTATATCCTCCCTCATTTCTTTCCAACTAACTTAACACTAGAAAGGAAAAACGCTCCCTAGGGATATGCTTTCCCTCTAACGAACAGACTATAGCAGTAATTTCTGGAGAAAAAATGGGTGCAGCCATTATGGCCTACAAAGTAAATCCACCTATGTAAGAAATTCTTCTGTTCCAGTTTGGAAAATAAGGATGCGACAGAGATAGATTGCACATACATGTTTTTTGACACCCTGCCTGACAACCCAAACTTCTTTCTCATTGGCTTTCTTGTCCGAGAGATATCTGTTGTAATCATCCCAAGCCTCTTTCGTTGCTGAGACAGCAAAAATAAAAATAAGCGGCCCCCACGTACTTGCAGGATTTACTGGAGTAATGAGTGGCCATAGTTGAAGGCAAGCAATCAACAAAAAGTACTGGTTCATGAATCGGCTGGAAACAGAGAAAATGTTAAAGGATAAACAAACATTGAGGATAACAAAGGGAGTCAAAAAAGATAACAGTATTAATACTGATTGGTGTAAAATGAAAAACTACTAAAAAGTAAGAGAGAATACATGTTCCAGTTCGAATCATAATGCATTTAACGGGTATGTCCAGCAGACAACAAGAAAATTACTATCCGTAGGCCACCTCTAATCAATGACATCAAAATTAATCAAATGAAAGCACAGATCTGACGCACAGTATTCTGGGAGAGAAGTTTAAAACAAGCAATACTATCTTCGTGACCTATCTTCCTTTTTGGAATGATAAGTGAGGTAAACCATCATGTTGATTCAGCTCTATTCTAATACTTTCCTGTGCTACGCTTCCAGGTTTCAAGTGAGGCATTTGGGCCACAAAGGCTCCTTGAACAGTGTCATTCGGCCTGCAAAGCACCATTGACACTTGGAGCCAGAAGTCACATCCAGCAAAGTATCAAGTTGCTAGACTCATCTTAACAAATTTATTGAGCTCTAAATAAGTTATGAAGTTCACTTAATAATTCAACAAGCTAATCTGATCCAACACAGTGCTCAAGTTATTTGGCCTCAGATCTCAACTGAGTTGTACCCAAGCTTTCTATACAGTAACTAGCTTATCTAGTGAGCTCAAGGAAATAAGTACAGAAGCCTCACAATGTAATAATGCATGGCTCGTTTCATCTCACTAAGAGAGAGAGCAAAGCTCCGAGCCCCTGATCATACTAATTATTGTGGCATGACTAGGACATACAAGACACTATGATATAGGATTCAGGACACGCTTTCTTTGTCTTGTCGCGCTAGAATGATTCATGTTCAGGTTGGTGCACGCATTAAATAACAGTCCGGAGAGGGAAATGTCTAGGTAAGAGCTACAATGAAGTACTCCTGCTGTTTCATTGGATTTTCCCCTTGGACTTTTTGCAAAACTTTAGGATAGCCAAACTCAAATAGCAACCATAGATTATATCAGTATTGTTTAGCAAGTCAAGCCAGTATAAAAACAATGAGTGAAGTCAATGTTAGCATGTACAAAATCTAACCTAGGAACTTGCAAAAACTCAAAGCAGAAAATACAATGAAATGGAGGACTTGTTGTCCGTAAGCAAACTAGAATCGCCCCAAGTATCATGAAAGCATCCCCAACAGATATAGTCAAACGGGGTAGACAAGAATTTACGCACATTAGCCGAGTTTAGCTTTACCTGAATTGTTCCCATAAATTCTTGGGAAGAAAATTCAACACGGTGTATTTTCTGTTAGAAATGCGGTTGTCGCCGTAAAGATCGTTTGACAAATCATCGTCGTTGATGTAAACGAAACGCTTCATTGTTAACCTAAACTCGCGTAATCACGTTTCAAATTATACGCAATCTGGAGCTCATCCAATCCATCTCAAGTTCAACCCTGCAATACATTATAAACAACGAAGTCAACAAGGAATTAAGCTGTTTGGTAACAGGTTTTGCAGTTTTTGGTAGGAGGGTAGATTGTTAGGAAGAACTGAAGAAGTGTGAATATGAAATTGAAGTCAACCAGATCAAATGCATTGATAGAGTAAATTAATTGGACTATCAACACACACAAGGACTCACATGAATAGGATTAGATGAATATGAGGGACAATGAATTGGATCGACGTACCGATTAAGCAATTCACGGCGGCAGTGGCCGTTGCGGTGGAAGGACCTCGTTGCCTGGGTGGCGATTGGGGCGGAGGGTGATGACGTGATGGTGGTTCTTCTAACTTCGAAGTGGCGTAACCGGTATTAGGAGGGAGTTAGCCATAGCCGAGTTTTTCAAGCTTTTCTCGTCAGAAGGCTAAATTGCAGTCAACTCCCTGAATTTTTTGTTTGTTTGCCATATAACCTCCTAAGGTTTCAAATAGAATTGTGTTGCGTTTATGATGACCTCAACCTCAATTATAACAGAATTACATATACTTTTTATAATGATGCAATTCACTGTAGTTTACTTTTTTGTTTCTTGTCGTCGCCTACTTAAAACACACACACACACACTCTCTCGAGTGCAAAAAACTTAAGTCGCTGCCTATGAGTATGGTATCTTTTACGAATAATAGACCCACCCGCTCCTTCCTCCTTTGCTTTTCTTATCTCTTCTTCGCTGTTATCATCACAATTTTAGGTTACATATGGGGTCTTCACCTCTTTTTAACTTGAATCTCGAGCCTTGAGAGTTCTTGGCTTAGTTGCGTGTATATGTTAGACCTTTGCTCGTTACTTTTCTCTTCAAACGAGTTATTTTTCTCTCCTTTAGAGAATGGTTGGTTGCTCTCCTTCGATAGCCAAGGAAAAAATAAGATCGCGCCTTTGTTCGGAAACACATCGTGGAGAACATGAGAAAGTACAAGACTTTTTATTCAGATTTTTGTTTGTCAATTCTTAACGAGATCACAAAAGTTAACTTCTCCAATATCAGTGTCACATGCTTATGATTCAAACAAGTATGAGGCACACGATTATCTACGTATTTAAAGGAACAATCTTATCATTTAGTAAACTCACACCCTTTTTTTGCTAAATTCACATTCTTTTTCCATATGCCCACTATTTGGTTGCTGAAGATGCGTTAGTGACTACTTTCACCCTTTTCGGACAATTTGTGTAGCCTGGCCTAAATAATTGGGGTTCACACCTTTCAGGAAACATTGGGAAGAAACCTTGTGCTTTTAGCATACTCATTAGATACACATTTTATGTTTGATCTAACAAACGATAATACTTAGGGAGATTGTATTGCATCCCATGAGTTGTGTCGGCAGTAAAAGTAAAACATATGTCTCAGACTGTGAACATGAAGTCAAGTATGGAAGAAGGAAGTCAACTAACTCTGTTTAGCTTTCCATTTCTTGTTCTCCTTGCCTTAGAAAAATAGAGGTTACTTAGATTGTCTTTATACTTATCCATCGCTAAGCGACTCTCAAGTTTTATCTTCTAAAATCTCAATTAGATTGCAAAAGAAGTTGTTTACGCTCGTACTGCCTCTAAATGTTCATCATCTTAACTCTACATAAGCCTTTTAGAACACAAGCATAAAATTATGCATTAAAAGCACAAACAACAACTCTAATAAAATTGGATTGTCATCTTTGATAATTAGAGCATCTAAATGCAATTTGAAAATATCTTAGGGAGGAAGACACCAAACAATGGCAGCATAAAAAAACTTGTGATTTATATTTTGTGCTTCTTGTAGTACTTGATTTAAGAAAATAAATTGCTATAGAGTCCATCTTTCATGTCATTTGCTCCTTTCTGTTTAATTATGTCAACATAAATGAATTAGGTCAAACTCCTCATAATGGAGTTTAGCTTCCATATATATCTCCACACCTTATCTAGAGGCTTTTAAGTATGGAAGGAGCACAAAGGTCATGCTTCCTCAGGTACTTCGAAATCTTTTTAATAATTGAATATTTCATTATCTCGAACCATTGGTCCTAACTATTTAGGACCGTTGGATTAGAGAGAGATCATGTGATTGTATAAGGTGCTAAGGGAGCAGGGTTTATGTTACAATATATTGAACTACTCAGAATGGTTGGGACCATTGGTACTAGACTCTCAAATATTTTTTAACTTTCATGTACGCCGTTCCACATAAATATTTCACATGTCTGTGCTTTTTATTTGTGATCACAGTACATATGAAGAAAATCTCTTCCTTGTTTGGAAATACTTTAGTCCATAAGAATCACAGTTCAAATCATATATATATATATATCTCACACACACACGCCACGAAAGAAAGATGCTTCAAGATTAATATGTGCAGATTCCTAACAAAGAAAAGCCATTTTGTGTAATGCAAAGTCATTCCAGTTGAACATTTTACACTCGCTTCATTAGGCACCAATATACTCTGTCTTGTACGGGAAGGTCTACTCGCAAGTTGACTAACAAACAGATCACCACTACTAAGCATTTTGGCACCTAAGAACCATTGCTTCAGGTGTTCGAGGCATCGCAGTTGCATGACAAAGACTCCCAGTGAATATTGATCAATTTATTCCTTTTGTCCTTGTGAAGTATCTTGACGGTCTTGAACAACGAAGAACTTTACAAGGTCTTTGTCAGTATTCGTCGAGTTCGATACCTTTTAGCTACCACCCTTCTCACCCCTGTGTAGGGATATTATTTATAAAAAAACATAATACTCCGCAGATATTATTCATATAAAACATAATACTCCACATGTTTGATGCCAATTGAATGGGGAAAGCCTTGAAAGCAGCAATCCAATCCTCTCAGTCTTTCCAACCTGCTCGAATAGTTCCATTAATACAGTGCACGTCAGGGTTTAAAATCTTATCGAAAAATTGTTTTGTCTCTGAAGGGGCAAGATACTTATCTAAACTTCCTCAAGCCTATGTATAGATGACTTCTCATGAGAATTCCCCCTATCAAAATGAATTTTAGGGAGACACTTACGGGTTGTACCTCTTTTAGTTGTATCAATGGGATAAGGCAAAAAGTCAATTTTAGCCTATAGGGAACCTCAGAAAGGCCCTCAGTAGGAGCGTCAGCAGAATGAGAAATTACTGAGTTTTCATGATGGAATTATAAAAGTTGATGTTTGCATATCTATAATAAGCACACATTATCGATAAGTCGCTTGGCTTTATTTGTAGATACCTTGTATTCAATGCCTCGTCCCACCACAAACCTCACCTTTCGAAAGCAAGGGCTTCGATGGGGGGCATAAAGGAAAATTACTTGCAGAGAAATGATAAAATAAGATTGTCAGTAAAAAAGTAGCATAAATGTTGACTACCAACAGATATTTCAAAATTGTCTAGTAGAATATCAATGCAGAAAAAAAGTGTTACCTAAGTAACATGCAGTCAGCGGGACAAACTTTCCTAAATGAAGCTATGTTGCCTATAATTTATCTTTGAGGCAAGGAGAAATATTGGGGGCACGAAGAAATAAGAACCGCCCCTAGAAATAAACAATATATTTGGTTAATTTGTAGGGATCAAATAACCATCCAAAAGAGTTTATTCTACGAACCTCAAGTCAGATAATTGTAATTACTTATTTTCCTCTTTTTGACCAAGCAAATGACCGTCTCATCATCAAAATAGGTAGAGGCAGGTGTAGTAAGGCACTCCATGCTTGTTGGCAACCAATTGAATGAGTGTTTTCCAAACAACAAAGTTAGTCAATCCTCCAGGGTAATGGTTACTTTCATGTGAATTTCGATAAAAATGTGAACCACATTGTTCCATCGAACACTATCAGAACCTAAACTCGACTTCGCTATCAAGTGTTGACCTCGAGTATCTATCATATAACTTTCTCGGCCTTCACATGCCCCCCCCCCCCCCCAACACCCCAAGAAATAGGGATTTTTTTAATGTATAATTGTTTTGTACCTTTACTAACTAGGCAACATACTTGGAGCATCAAAATTCAAGCTGGAGATTTGTTAATCCATAAGCTTTAAGGGCATGGAGAACAAGGGATTGGAGGGGAATCATCCTCATCAGTATCATACTACATAGAATGAGCCAAAAATTAGTCGGTGAACCCTTAAGCTTTCCTTTACATATTTACCAGAGATCGAGGCATATGAAGTGAATTGTCTATTTAAGAACTTTATCATACATGATGGCAAGAATAAAAGCAAAAAAAAAAATGAATTGGAGCTACGAGGAAACAAAAAGGATGAAACCCAAGGATTGGAGTAAGAAATTAACAAACGACTTGAATTTTCAATAAATCATAACCATTAAAAAAAATCTTTGACATAGTGTAGTTATGACAATTTATAGCCCCGATTCCATCATACATGACCGTTCAAGTCTTGCAAAATGCCAATGCATTTAGTTCTAGAAGACATGCACTAACTCATTTATGCCAACACTTACCAAGACACAAATTTCTCACTGGTGCTTACAAATATACACAAATAAATAAGGCAACGTATTAAGGGATATACCTCTTGCCCCATATGTCAATCATGGTCGTAATTGAATGAGCATTTTAAAAAAAATGATGGACTTATCAACAAGTCTCACAGATGGATTATCATGTGTCATGACTACCTATCAATAAGCTCCGAGTTGTTTATTTATCATACTTCATGAGCATCTATCACAACCCCCCCCCCCAAGTGGCTATTTAACCATGGTCGATGAGCACTTAACAATACCGATGATATCCCAGCTAGTGGCTTGTTTATCGAGCACTCAACAAGCTTTGCTAGTACTTATCTACCATGCAATATAAGCATTTATTAATAACGCCCCCTCATCCCTGCCTGAGTTCTGTATTTATAAACTACATGTGTTACTTCTTTGCAAAAGGATGGAATGGTGAAATGATGCGATAAGGTAGGGCTCATCATCCTCTATTTGGATCCTGGGAGCATTAGACTGCGGGCTAAATGCAAAGGATTGTTGTGACACACCAAGGGCATGCATGTGCCATAGACTGACCAAAAGAAGAGGATGTACTCATCTATTTGGCGTGCATGTCAGAAGAATTATCCAAAAGCGTAGCAATTAGGTATTGTAGTCAAATATGATCAAGGGTATTATAGTTCTTTCAATATGGTCTAAAATTATTTAAGACAGGTGTAGCAAACCACGCCTAAATTTTTTTAGACCAGGAAAGTCTAACACGGAGTCGCCATCTTAATTTATGAAATAAATAAAAAAATAAGTAAAACCCTAAAAGATTCTAAAATACCCAAGTAGACTTCTAATCTACCGAAATCAGAGATGACGGATTCAGGGAGTAAGTTATACAATGGAAAGGTGTTAAGCACCTGCCGTACTAACGACCTCGACTTTGTTTCTATGATTTTTTGGCCTTTTAAAAAATAACATATAAACATGCACGTACACTTATATAAATCCACCCTAACATAAATTTTTGACTTTGGTTTGAATTCGACAACCGGGTCAAATGACCTATGTATCCGATCGGACAAACTGGTTACAAAAAATCGTAGTTCGATCGGACCCTAAAAGAAGCGAATAAACTTTGATCTTTGGCATAAATGGGAAAAAAATGAATTTGAAAGACTCTTTTTATACCTTATGTTCTTTTGACTAAAATATGGTTGCGGGGGATGTGAGACACTCTAGACTTTTTTAATCTAATGTAAACTAGAAAGCAATATAAAGTTACCTCGAGACAATGCTTACTTAGAAGGCTTAGAATCACCTCGCGATGAATCCACGGTGCAACTAGATCACAAATGTGAAGAGTTTTTGTATGAAATGTTGAATTTCTTCTTAAAAATGATGCACCACCTCTAGAGAGAAATGATTCAAGCTTTCTAGAGAGAATCGCCTCTCCTTTTAAAGTGTAGACCAAAAGTTGCTTTTATGGAGGTCTGGGGCTACCCAAAATTGATAAAGATAACTTTTCAAGTCTAAGATCTTTGATAGAATCAAATATTTGATTAAAATCCCGAATGAAAAAAAAAAAGTTAACTAACTGGCCAGTTTGTCAAGAACCACTAATTATAATCTCCTAATTAGACTCAACTCAAATTGAACTGGATTATAACCAAATTGGCCTGGACTGGACTTAAATGGACTAGACCGGACTGGACTAGATTTAACTTGACTGGACTAGATTTAATTATTAGACTCATTACTTATTACCAGGCCTACATCCATAATTAATAACGATAATTTAGAGTCTGATCGAGTATATCGTATTAGTATATGTGATGTGTGTGTTATGGTGTTCAGGCTGTATAGAATTTACTCAATATGTTCATCCATCAAAGTTCACTTTCCAGCCAAATTGAGCCTTCAAAAGAAGCATAAAGGCCGCAACTACCTATACAGCCAAAAGCAAGTTTTTAAGCATACTAGGACATAGTTGGAGATGGAACTGTCAGAGATCACTCGCTTTCCAACTGTGATCGTGATAGTGAAGCTGAGTCAATTAGGTTCTGGCTTGATAAATGGTTGGGGAAGTTTAGGCTTATAGATGTTGCCCTTAAAGAGATTCCTGCTAGTTCTGTAGATTTCACAATTCCAGAAGTCAAAAAACAAAATTTCACGAACATAATCAAATTTATATGATCCAAGGATACCAAAATTATTCTCTAATAAAATAAAGACACGCAACCTTAACCCTACTCTCTGTGGAGAGGCTATTTTCTGCATTCTGAGACTCTACCCCAGATGATTATGGAGCTATTCAATTAGATGTTATGGCTTAATGTCCCCAATGCACAAGGCTCACCCTTAAACCAATATGCCCACAAAATAGGAAAACAGATATGCCTGATTGAGTTGACCTAAAATAGACATGATAGTATGAAAAAAAATATCAACATAGAAAACAACCTCAAGGTAGCACTAAACAAGAGGTTGAATAACTTATTTCTCTATTCCCTTTTAGAAGATAGAGTTTTCCAGAATACCTTGAATACATGAAACCTATTGGTTCTATACCGTCGAAATGCTCTTTCAACATCTGAGGATGGTACTTAAGAATCTCTCGATATATGAGCTATCTTACATCTTCCTTCACGATGCTTCGCCTTTCAAATTCAAATTCCATCTTTGTAACAGGTTGAGCAGAAGGCTCTCTCTCAACCTTGGCCAAATTCTTGAATATGGATCTGAAAGAGCCTGACAGTCCAAAACAGAATATGCTTGTTAGAAGATTGGCGGACAATATTCATGGTACACTATCTAATCATTATTGATTCTACCTCTTCCATTGAAGGCCGATCCTTGGGTTCAAATGCTAGCATTCTTTCTAACAAACGAAGTGCAAGAGGATCTGCATTTGGGAACCTGTGTGAGAAAGGAATGGGTTTTTTCTTCCTCATACTGCTTAGATATCTCCTGGCCTTCTCATTTCCTATCTGTAGGCACAAGATCAATTAGGAACATAAGGGATTGCAACAGGACGACAGTGGATGAAAAACACAATTTTTGCAGCAAAACAAAACAGACCCTTGTTATAGCTTCAGGAGACAGGGTTCCCAAAAAAATCAGTCATAATGTCCAACTCATGGACTACATTCCTCCCAGGAAAGAAAGGCTTTCCTGTTAAAAGTTCTGCAAATATGAAACAAATGCTCCATATATCCATTGCAGGTGTGTACTGAACAGAGCACATATAGTGAGTGGAAATAATAGCATAATTGTACTAATTGCTTGCTAACTAATGTAAAAAGTTTAAATCAGAGTTAAGGTAAAAATTAGATAGAAATGATCATGTACTTCTAAGCATAAAAAGGCACCACCAACAATTGCCAAACCTTAGAGAAAAATGATCCACACAATTCAAGAGCCCTGTACCATCTTGTAGCAACATAATTCTGTATGCACATGACATTGAAATAGTCAAACAAAGAGCTATTGTTGTAGTGGATTTGCTTTTAGGTAAGAAACTTATTGTCTAAAATATAGCAGTTGGTGTATCGTTAAAGGCAACTCTTGCAAGACCAAAGTCGCAGATTTAAAGTTTGCAATCAGCATTTGCTAAGATATTTTTGGGTTTTAGATCTTAATGAAATATATTAGCTGCAAAACAGTAATTCAAAAATTAAACTTAGAAGAATCGCATTGAATTGCCAAAGTCTTTTTAGTGTTATACACCGTTATATATGGTATATCCATAAACCAAGTAATCAACGACAGTCCTTAAGTTGAATTACAATATTGAAGCAACATATAACCTGTGTGAATATACTTTAAGCCTCGAAGAAGCTAATAAAGGAAAATCTGATAATGTTCTGGTGTCAAATCATCATTCGCTTTAATAACCTGGTGCAAATCAAATTCCATATGCTTGAAAACTACATATTTATCTTTAAATTCCCTTCTTGAATGAGGCAATAAGATATGCTTGATTTCCACAATGTCTGAATGACGAAGGAGACTAAGAAGCTTAATCTCACGAAGGATACGCGTGGCATCTGACACATGTTCCAAAATATCATTTATCTTTTGAATTGTGACTTTTTCACCAAGATGGGTATCATAAGCCGAGTAGATGAAACCATAGCTTCCTTTATCAATTACTTCCTCGACTCTCTACCAGTTCCCTTCCCCATATTTTGTGAAAAAATCTACATCCACAGATGCCTGCAAAGTGACATCATAACATGACGTTATCCACATTGAAGGAGATGAACTTTGATTGATGAACATATTGAGTAGATTCTATACAGCTTGAACACCATAACACACACATCACATATACTCATACAATACACACCATATACACCTCCCACGTACACATAGTGAGTAGATTCTATACAGCTTGAGCAGCCCAGCTATCCTAGAAAAATGCCAATGGATATTGAAATGACCCTCATTTTTATAGTTTGGAGTATGTGTTTAGGACTGATAAAATACATTGTCAAACTTGTAGCTTATGTATGTTCTAGAAGTGATTGAACAAAGGGGTTAGGCAATTTGTGCCCGTGCAACCACCAGTTCAATTTACCAAACTAATATGCCTCAAGCAACCATGAGTCTAGTTCTCCCTCGTCTGCACAACACAAAATAAACCAAGCCCTGCACCACTGAAGCGTCAAAACCCTCACATCCTACAACAGTGTGTCAATTAAGAACAATTAATTTCATTCTTTCCACTATCGTCCAGATTGTTGACATAAAATTTTCCGAAATTAAACGCCACAACGTCACGGGTAATATCACACGCACAAAACCAGCAAATGAGGCATGAATTAAGGTTAGCAAAAAATCACATCAAATATGATTAGTTACACAACTAACCACATGTTGGCAAGATATTAAGCGCAATGAACGCAAGACATCAAAAAATTGCTTTAACGAAAATTAAGAAACGGTGGTGAACCTTAAGATACCTTGTTGAAATTGGATCGGAATTGCATAACACGTCACTGTCCAAGCATTTACAGCGAATTGAGAACAGAAAAAATGCACTTGCAAGAGAGATAGGGACAAGAGAGCGCAATTAAGGAAAAAGAGAGGATTCGGACAGTGGTGATCTTGAACTGCCTCAGGCAAGAAGAGACCACTAAACGAACCGGAGGCCAAATCGATTAAAGTTTTACGAGTCGAAGGCATAAAAGATAATTTTGATAGGCTCATTTTGGGGAGAGGCGGATCGAGCAACAACAATTTGGGAGGAGGGAGAGAGAGGGGGGGGAGGCTGATTGTCGGGAGTTTGGAGAAGATGAACAGGTAGCGTGTACTGTTGGGACGAAAATGTTGGCGCCAGAGATTTCCCACTATTCTTTTTTGGTTCCCAACGTTTATTCATGTATGTTGAGCAAAAGATGAAATGATAGAAATGATAAAACACGGTTGTTTAGCATCCAAGAGTTATGGCATTTACTTTAAGTGACGCTATTAAGCGACATGTTAGTAAATGACATTTAATTAATGTTGCGAAGAAATGAAGTGACACTTAAAAGGTGGCATTTATTAAAATGTCGAAAACTTTGTGAAACATTCATACTTGTGTTGTAAATTATCCAACATTACGATAAAAGTGTCACAAATTATAGCTAGTTTATGACATTTCTTTAAGCGTCGCCGAAACCCTTTTTTTTTTGTAGTGACAGCACATGGTTCTCTCGAATGACACTTTTACAAGATGAATACCAACACTCCAATGGCTAAATGTTGCCCATTTGTGGACAACATTGAGCTCTTTCATGTACCATTAGGGTTCAAAATGCTACCTTGTGAACCATATGATGATACTGACGACTCGAAGAACATTTTGTTCACTTTACCTCATGCACAAATCTACATCTTATGCCAATCAAATCATGTGCAGCGCCTTTTCGGTCACGCTTAAGGGCGTCATTCATGTTTTGTTTTAGCACTTTCCCACAAAGTCTCTCACTAGCCGCATCTATGATAAGAACTCCTTAGAATTTTTTTGGATTGCACAATGACCCGGTGAGACTTTAAAACCATATTATGCACATTTTAACACTGAAAAGCTTTCTTTGACAATTTGGACCCCTGTGTTACCTTTCCCGCATGAGTGCGTCCTGGCATTCCCCCGCGGTTCTTTAATTTCTTAACAAGCACCTCCCCTGAAAATATGAAAGATCTCCTCAACTATGTTGAAAAATAACTATGTGCTAAAGAGGATGGAATCTTGCAAATGATTAGGCATATAAATAGGCAAGAGCAACCAGATCGCCATGATTCTAACCCCTCTAATAAAAGTAATAGCAAATGCCAAAGAAATGAGAAAACTAAGGGTAGTAGATTTCTAGAAAAATTCAATCCTTTGAATGTCTCCCTTGAGCACATTCTTAATAGCATCAAGAATAATGACATCATCCTTGGCTAAGTTCGATGCGTTCTCCTCCAGCTACGCATGATCATCAACTTTTTTGTCACTTCCATAAGACCATCATAATCTATTGATGATTGTAAGATGCTCAAGCAAGAAATCGAGTCTCATCACTTGAGGCTATCTGAAAAACTTTGTCTGCAGCCAAAGAAAAGAAAATAATTGCTATTCCTGGAACATTTGACTTGGATTTTTAAATGGTGGTAAATGAATCTCATGAACTAGCGCTGCTAGGTCTATGTCAAAGTCCTCGACCAAGGTAGGATTGGTTACATATGCCCCAATCATAGACGTCCCAGTTTTCATCCCTTTAAAAAGTTGGTCCATGCAAGGGACGTTTCCCAAGTCTAGATGAACCGAGTTCTCAGGAACATCGGCCGTAGTGTCTGTGTGATACACTAGCAATATGAAAGTAATACAAATTGCTAAAAAAATAAGTGTCAAAATGGTTGAGTACCAGTTATGGTCGAGCTCCCTTCTTTACCTCAAATACTTTTAAGGCTCATGACAATGTTATTCTCATGTAATGGACCATTGTACAATGGATATTTGGGTACAACAAGTGTGGCTTCTTTCAGCTTAGCCATACATTTCCAATCAAACTCAAAAAACTCATTTTCCTTGATTTTGTTTTCTTCTGGGGCATTTAGGTAACACTCCACTCAATAACCAAAGGGTTTACCCCCCTTTGGAAGTTTTACAAATTCATATTTACCCTTCCAAGTATGGTTAGACAAAAAGGGGTTAGACAAAAGAGTAACCCCGACACGATTCCTACGACTGATGTAATACCAGCCTATTTTTTTGGTGATTTGGGCTAGGTTGTAAAAATACGTAAACCCTTAAAACTATAAGGAATGTCCAATGAACGACATAAGTAAACAAGGTACGATAGAAATCCCCATTCTATTTCTTATGTTCGCATCTCAAGCATGGGAATGAATCAAAGTTTTAATGAGTCGTCTATATAAATAAGGAGCAAGTTAATAGAGGGCAATGCCAAATCATCCACAGAACTAGCGTTAAAAGGATGGTTTGGGACCTTAAACCAATTGGAGACTATGTCTGGATCCACATCAATTTGGCCACACATCGCCAAATTGACTGGCTTATCCTCCTCAAGTAGTCTAAATTCTACTATGTTTGAGATTTTTTGCATTCTCTAAGCATCCTAAGGTCATATGAACTGACCTTACTATAAGAAGGTGGGTGTGAATAGGATAGGGGGCAGATGTTTCCTTAATCAGTTTTTTACTTTGGGTCAAATACACGTAGGTACCCTGAAACTACCACAAAATCTCAATTGAGGGTTTTAAAGTTTAATTTTTACACATAAGGGCCTGTAACTCCAAATTTGCAACAAGTAAGGGCATCTGTCTAAATTCCTAACTGTTCAGCACTTTCTGTCAGGGGCATTTTTGGGAACTCATATTTATTTTTTTATTGTAAAATCCCTTGATTTTTAGAATCCTAATCTGTTAATATTTGGAACCCTAAAATTGGCATTGTTTCACTCATTCCAAATTGTTTCACTCATACCAATCCATGGCCTTTGGAAGTAGATCGGGTACAGCTGGTGGCCTTATTGGCACGGCGGCGAGCGCACTACTCGTCTCGGTGGTGATGACATCGGCTGGTGCCACGATCTGGCCGGAGAGGAGATCGCCGGTCCGGCGACGGATGGAAGAAGCATCGATCGGATCATGCGGTGGAGCCGCACACAGACCTAGCCGGCGCTGTGCAGGTAGACCGGATTTGATGGCCCACCGTTGATTGCCTGCTCCCTGGCGGAGCTGCAGCTGGCAGTGACGGCGAGCTCCGTCTGGGCCGGCAGCGGTCGCCGTCGGTTGTGGTGGACAACGGCGACGCTTTTCCTGTGGCTGCGGTGGCTCAGAACGGTGACGTTGATTTGGAAGCTGGTAGCGGCGCGACGACGGTGATTAGCGCTTCGCTGTTGTTTTCCTGTGGCTGAGATGTTGTATCTGCTTCAGCGCTTCGGCCCCTTCACGGCGATGGCCGGCGGTTCATGGTGCCCGTGGCTTCGCTGTTGTTTTTGCGGGTTTCGAACATCTTCCCTTCTGTGTTTTCCTGTAATGTTGGTTCCAACGGTTTTGCGTCAACAGCGACTCTGGTGGCGTGTGCATGGCTGGAGTTTGAGCTGAGGGTCTCCACGGTGCGGTGATGGTGCCACTGTGAGTTCCCAAAAATGAGTTCCCAAAATGCCCCTAACGGAAAGGGGTGAACCGTTAGGAATTTAGACGGATGCCCTTACTTGTTGCAAATTTGGAGTTACAGGCCCTTATGTGTAAAAATTAAACTTGCAGACCCTCAATTGAGATTTTGTGGTAGTTTCAGGGTACCTACGTGTATTTGACCCTTTACCCTACCTTCATCTCCACCCTGACAAGGGTGAACAAACAGAATAAGGGCATTGGACTTAACTTTTACTTATACAATTTCTCTGTTTTCTTCTTCAGATATATTAGTTTTATAATTAGTAGATGTACTACTTTGACAGTAAGAACGATCTAAAAAGAGGAATACATATAAGTATGAAGATAAGCTTACTTGATCAAAAAGATTTTGAAGGTAAATGAGGACTACGAGTGTGACAAACTTCGACAAAAACTCATATAAGCTCTGACCACTGTCTAACCCTTTAAGCTCTCAAAAAAGTGAAAATGGAGTTTGTGATCCTCTCACCCCCCCCCCCCCCTCTCTAATAGAACACTCCAACAATTATGATCATCTAAGAACTTTATAAAAAATGCATTGATTTGCGCGAGCATAAATACTCTATGGCACGGGAAGCTGCTTTCTCAGCCATGTGATGAGCTTCATACCCTAAGGGCTTAGCTCTTGTCTGCTCGAAGAATGAGCAGAACAATCTGCCTATTAGATTTTGTCTGCTCAGTTCGCCCATAGCTTTTTCCCACTCAGCCAGCCAAGCAGACGAGTTACATTGCAGTGGTCCCCTGATCGGTCAATTGTTATGATACCTAAATTTTCACAACCAAGCTAATACATAAAGGTGTTAAACGGGACAGGCCGAGCCGCCCACGGGCTAGCCCAAAAATAGCTCGGGCCAGCCTGGCCTGTTACATGAACAGTGCTGGCCTTGCTCCATAGGGCCAAGAGCCTAGGCCAAGGCCAGGCCACATATTCTCCAAAAAAGCACGACCCAATCCAAAGCCCAACCCAGGCCCGACCCTAAAAAAGCCCGGGCATGGCCTTTTTTTCTGGACAGTTTAAAAAGCCCGAGTTTGGCCTGGCACGGCCCAGCCCAAAAATTCAAAATTTCAAAAAACTCATGATTCTCCCCAACGGCTCTATTTTCTGAAAGTTCCACTTAACCCACCCCCCCCCCCCCCAAACAGCTATATTACGGTTAGTTTGGGGGATATTTTTACAACCATATTCTAATAACTCTTTATGTACTTTTACATTTTTGCCCTCTCAACAACTTGAAACAGCAAGTTTTTAGGGGTATTTTGGTCTTTTGTGAACTTTGAAAAATCTATAAATTCACTCTTCTTCTTCACATTTTTCACACCAATCTTCTCACTCTCTCTTATCTAAATTTTGCAAGCTTTCCTAAGATTATTTGAATCATGTAGCCAAAAACGTCCAGCACCGCCACAAGCATCACAAGCACCAAAATGTCAAGGTCCCCCACTAATGGGTACATATATCCAAAATTTTATTTAGTTTAATCAAAATATTCCAAAATCTGAATATACACTTTCACAAGATTATCAGCGTTTTTAGTCAAGAACGTAGCTCGGTTGGCGACACTATTACTGCAGGACATAATTTTATCCCGATGAATGGTCATCATGATAAAGGACCGAGCAATCCTGCCTCTAATCCTCCATGAGTCCAAAAGGGGGAGAAAAAAAATAGCTAAGTGTTGGAATCATTTTGACGAGATTACAGTTGATGGCATTCGAAAAGCTCAATATAAGTATTGTGAAAAATTATTTTCGTCTGGTAGTGGTAATGGACATCTTAGTAGGTATTACCCGACATGTGCACCTAATTAAGGTCATGCCGATTCTAGCCAAATGCAGTTATCTTTTGACGGTAAGTTATTATTTTATAATCAGTAAAACCAAACAAACGGTCTTGCTTAATTTATTGTTCACAATGAACAAGCTTTTTATTTTTCTGATAATGATAAGTACTCTAGATATATAAGTACTTAGGTGCAACCTTTGTATAAAAAGGTTAATAGAAACACTACTAGGTCTGATGCACTTAGACAGTATAATGCTGCTAAAGGACACTTGATTGACCATTTTGATAAATTTGATGGTAGAGTTAATATTGCGTTTGATGTTTGGAAATCTTCTTTTACTCTGACTCTGGTTAGTTATGTTTGTGTGACGACATATTGGATTGACTCTGATTGGGTTATGAACAAGAGAATCATCGGTTTTGAACTATTTTCCTATCTGCATGATGCATTTCACGTAACTGATATTATACGCAGAGTATGTTACACGTTTAAATTAACAGAAAAGATTATGAGTATCAGTTATATAATGCTTCTAATAATATAATTGTTGTTCAAGTCTTAAAGACGAGTCTTAAACCTATATTTGATGGTAACTTTTTTCATGTTCCATGTGTTTGCCATATAATTAATTTAATTCTTCAATATGGTTTACCCACTGTAAGAGATATTCTTCACAAAATGAGGGATATGACGGCGTATATTAATTGTTCGGGTCCGAGAATACATGAATTTAAAGCTTTGTGTGGTTAATATAGTTTGTTTCGTAGGAGATCACTTTACATAGATCGTGCATAGGTGGAGCTCTACATATAAAATGCTTTTACATGTTATGTTATACAAACAAGTGTATATTCACTGCCTACTAACTATGTTCCCACAAGTCTTGCCAACACCCAACGAATGGCAGATGACTGCACACCTAGTTGAATTTTTGGAGGTATTTTACATGTCTACCTTGGTACGTACTATCCCATGTTCCCTATCACTGTAATATAAATTCTTAAAATTGTTAACATTTTAGAGAAATGGGGATATGTAAAACCCTTTCAGGATATAGTAGAACAGATGAACATTAAGTTTAATAAATATTGGGAAGAATTGCCTCTTGTTTTTGTTATCACCACTTGTTTGGATCCTAGGTTCAAGTTGCATGATGCAAATGTCTCAATAGTAGAAATATCTGAAAGAATGGGCTACCCGGCAGCCGAGACAACCAAACTTCAAAGAAAGTAAATAAGTCATTTGAAAATCTTTATAACTTATATCGAAATTCCGCTGACGTGCACAGGCGAGCTACATCGTCGAGCGGTCAAATATATTGTTGGTCATTTCTTAAGGGCATTGAACATTTAGTGGCAATACAAACAAGAGTGGGAGGTACTTCTAGTTCTACGGATTCATCTACTTTTTTCTCTTTTAATGAAATTAGTTTATATGCAAATGCTGATCGTTATTCATCATTATCAGTGGATGAGCAGATGAATTTTAATTTGTTAACTTTTTTTTGGGAAAGGGGGGGGGGAAATACAAAAAATTATAAAACTCTATCCCAAATTACCCAGGATGTAATATCGGTGTAAGCCTCACAGTTGCTTCAGAGTCATATTTTTTCAGCGAGCGGGATGGTGTTGGATGACATGATGAGTCATCTTAACCCCGAGCCACTCTAGCTATGTATATGTTGGAATGATTATCTTGGTGCAAAATATCGGGAGCAAGATAAACCACTTGACGATAGGCAAAGCAACATTTCGAGCGTTGAAGATCTTCCAGATTATTAGGTAATTTCCTTTTCTCAAGTTTTTAGAATAAACTGTTTCTCAAAATATAGTTTACATTCTTGCTTGGATTATTTTCAAACAAATTAAATTTATTAAAGTAAACCATGCACATGAGAATGTGGCTATTTGTAAGCAAAATAGACACTTTTGCTCACTTTTTTAAAAAAATTTAATTATAGAAATATATAACTATATATAACAAAGGATAAATTACACACCACACTTCTGAGGTTTGCCATAAAATTATACACGACTCCTACAAACTTTTTTTATTACACTCCGCTCCATGACCATCAATTTCTCTGACGGTGTTAACAGTGTGACACAAAAAGACATTATTACCCTCACAATATTTGATTGGCCATTGAAGAGGCAGAAAGTGGATGAGAGAAACTTGGCCATTGGGTTCTATGATTGGTGGCGGTTGGTGGTTGTGGCTGTGTCGGGGTGGCCGTGGGTCGGCTAGATTTACGTGTTGTGTGATTGGTGGCGGTTGGTGGTTGTGGGTGTGCCGTGATGATCGTGGGTGGGTAGGATTTATATGTGGGTGCGCCGGTGGTGGTGGATCATGGTGGGGTAGTGCGGTCTCCACTACCCATCTCTCTATACTCTCT
The DNA here is from genome assembly GCA_033065855.1 of Escallonia rubra. Taxonomy (NCBI): domain Eukaryota; kingdom Viridiplantae; phylum Streptophyta; class Magnoliopsida; order Escalloniales; family Escalloniaceae; genus Escallonia; species Escallonia rubra. The sequence continues at coordinate 559,668 of JAVXUO010001376.1, read as the reverse complement.
CTCTCTCACACACACACCCCACATAGATTCACGATCACCTGCAGTCGTACACCACACACATCACACAGATCAACGACCACACACGTCTTGGTTGTTATGGCAGTGCCTTCACTACTGATTGGCCTATGTCGGCATCGTCGTCGCAGGTTACCTTTGCCAAAGGTCGTTTGGCCTCGTTGGTGGTAACCCTTCTGAGACGACGCAGTGGGAAGGTCACCAGCCGATTTTTGCTTCGTTCTACAGTGTCGACATCGAGTTGGTGGTGCATTTTGATGGCTGCCTGTCAGTAGGTGGCAGCGAGGAGCAGCGGTGGGGCTGCTGGCGGGTATCGTTTAGTCGCCTGTGTTGCCCGGTGGTGGGTGTTGTCGGCGGTGTCGTCGGATGGTGGATCGTGGTGGCTGAGTTTGGTGGCATGTCAGTAGGTGGCGGCACGAGCCAGTGTGATGGTTATTGGTGGGACGCGATTGCTTGCTGGAGGGTGTTACTGGTCGCCAGAGGGTGTTGCCGGTGTAGGCTTGGTGGTCGTGGTGCTAATTCCGGTGGGATTGATGGGGTTGGCAGCAATGTTGTTGGGTTTGGTTAATGATAGGGCTTGCAATATGAATTGTTCATGTATTAGTTGTTGTATTATTTGAATTGTTGGTTGTACAACATGCATTGTTGGTTGCAAAATTTAAATTCTCAAATATTATTTGAATGTTTAAAAATATCAAAGGACAAGCTTGGTTTTGACTCAACAAAGGAAGGGCAGTTTGAGTATGAAAAATGCAAAAATGATTTGTCAGGGAATCTCCAAACAGGGTTTGCTTTCCAGTCAGATTTGTGTAGCTCCATGAAGTGTGGTTTCAAACATCATGAATCAGAGTGTAATAAAAAAAGGGTTAATTACTCACGGCACCCCTGAGGTTTACCCTAAATTACACACGGACCCCCCTATCTTTTGAAAATTACACTCCGCTCCATTTCTTCGACGGTGTTAACGGTGGGACGCAAAAAGACATTTTTACCCTTGGAGGGACTGTCTGGCTCTTCACTCCTGGCTACACTGGCCGGAATCGGCCATCGGGGACCGGATACGTTGCCGACAGTAGTGATTCCATGGCTGTTTTGGAGGTTGCGGTGGGCGGTGTTTCCAATGGAGGGCGACGGTTCAGTGTCGCAGTGGTGCGCGGGGGGTGTTGGGCGGTATTTCCGGTGAGGGGCGTGGCCGGAGAATGAGGGGTGGTTGACCAGGAGATGGCACCGAAGATGGTGCCGGAGATGAATCCCGCGCGGTGGTGGCTGCGGCGCGATGGTCGCCGCTGTTGTGTCGTGGTGTACACTGTAGGCGACTCCGGAGTCCATCGCCGGAGAAGAAACTGGCAGAGTAGAAGAAGCCCACCGTCGCGAGAAGGCCCTTGCCGAGAAGAAGCCCAAGGCCAAGGAGGCCGGCTCCGCCGAGAATGAGGGCTGGTTGACCACGAGATGGCACCGAAGATGGTGCCGGAGATGAATCCCGCGCGGTGGTGGCTGTGGCACGGTGGTTGCCGCTGTTGTGTCGTGGTGTACACTGTAGGCGACGCCGGAGAAGAAACCGGCAGAGGAGAAGAAGCCCACCGTCGCCGAGAAGGCCCCCGTCGAGAAGAAGCCCAAGGCCAAGGAGGCCAGCTCCGACGCCACCGGAGACAAAAAGAAGAAGAAGTCCAGGAGTCTTTAGACAAAAAGAAGAAGAAGGGCAGTTTGGGGATGAAAAATCCAAAAAGAGAATTTTTAGACGGAGTTAGGGTCCCCGTCAATTTTCTGGGGCTCCGTGAAATGCGGGTACAAACTACAGGGGGTTTAGTGTAATAAAAATTCTTAGGCCCAGCCGTGTGTAATTTAGGGCAAACCTCAGGGGTGCCGTGTGTAATTTACCCTTAAAAAAATTTATGAGGGTCGGGCTTGGCTGGGCCAAGGGCTTGGACTAAGATCGGGGCCTCATATCCTTGAGGCAGCCCGGCCCGGACCGGCCCGTTTTCCTGCCAAGCTCAAAGAGCCCAGGTTGAGCTAGGCCGGCCCAAGCCCGGTCCTTTGACACACTTACCAGTAATACATAGTTCACGTTCATTTCTAAAATGAACTAAAGGTCGAGCTCTACAAAGTTGCTCCTTCGTTCTTCATCCTGCAGATGAGGAAGTAGGGATGGCAAAATGATAAGGATAAAATGCATTGTCAACAATAAGGAACTACCCTTCAGTGTTTGTTGCTAGATCTTGTGTTTATTTTGGTCAATCTCTGCGATGGGCTTTGAAGGGTGTGGTGTCTTGGTGGTTGTTGGCCTCCTACTAGGTTGCTCTTCTGGATTGGGTAGGGTTGCCGAGTTTGATTGGGAGGATAGGTTGCAGTTGCTGGGCAAATGGTGGGTAGTGATTTTGTTTTGAGGATTTATGGATCCTTCTCCGATTGTCTTCCCCCTCTCCCTCCCCCACTTTCTTACAAAAAGATTGGTCGGATAACGTAGGCGACGGTGGACCTAGTGGGGGTCGATGCGTCCATGACGGGATTTGTTTGTTGGTTCCCAGCAACTGGGTCGGTCTATGTGGTGCTCTGGGGAGGTACAGTGGTTGGCTGTTGGGGATACAGCCCCAGTGGTGGCTGTAATGTTTGCGCTACCTTACTTTTCTAATTTGTGCTTCTCACACACCACCAGAGTTTTCTCGACGGCACAAATCAATATATAGACTTGAGAGAGAAGAAGAAGAAGAAGAATCAGATTGCATATTAGTTCATTAAGAATGAGCAATTTACAGAGGGAGGTACGGTACCATCATCAAATTGACAAATAAACATCCATAACAAGAACAACTATAAACCAACCGTGCTGGCTGCTGCTACTAATAATAATAATAATAATAATAATAATCTAAAAACAAACTGCTCCGCTTCCTTCCTTTGTTCCCAAAATCTTGCAACTTTTTGTCTTTTCTTTTTCTCCACACCACAAAATAAGAGCCTCCTAATCTCCGCCGCTCATGTTTATGTACACGCGTAGCAAAAGCTTCAGATATATTCACAGGTCACCAAAAGAATCGAATCGGATCAACCGACACCAGACCTGGGGGCTCAGTTTACGAGTTCGGAGATCCACCCGACATCGGGGCCTATTGACGCCGAGTCCACTCGGTTGACCGGGTTCTCCTTGCTGAGCTTCCCATATATCCTCGCCCTGAGGTCTCTCCCGGATTCCACCCTCTCCATGACCGGCTCCTCCGCCGCGCAGGAGCTCTCCCACAGATCAAACACGCCCAAGCCCGACCGAGTCGGGGCCCGAGTCGGAGTTGTTGGAAGGCTCTGGAACCCGGGTCGGAGGGTGGATGGGCTCCGGGGCGAACAGAACCCGGATCCCACTTGAACCCCCCAAGACGGTGGGCTCATGCTCATCCTGCCCTTCCCAATCTGCAGGTTCCGAACGGAGGCAGCGAGTTCACTCAGCGAGTTCACACCCAGCGACCCGCAAGGCGACATGGGCGGCGAGTCAGACGGCGGGGAACCCGGAGGCGAGTACAGAGTCGAGGTAGGAGACGACCCGAACGACCCTTTGCCCATGAGCGAGTCAAACGCGAGCCGACACGGCGACCCGTCGTAGGACTCGGTCATCGACCCGTGACTCCTCGGGCTGGTCTGGGGCAGGACGCGGAGCTGGTCCGGCGTGTGGGCGAAGAAGCACACGCGGCGGGGGCAGCGCGTGCCGTCCTTGCACGGCTGGGTGCGGTAGCGGGACGGGTGGAGCCAGCACTCGAACACGCCGTGCGCGAACTCGCACGAGTCGCCCTTGGCGCAGTGGCCCTTGCGGAACTCGGGGCACGCGGCGCCCGAGTAGTGGAACCTGCGCGGGTCCCGGCGGCGAGCCTTCTCGCCAGGGTGGGCGTACGGGCACTCGGTCCAGTCGTGCGACCTCCCGCGGCCGCACCTCCTCACCTTGAACTCGAACATCCGGAAGTGATCGCACGAGTACGCGTCCATCGCAACATCGCCGTCCTCCTCCTCCTCCTCCTCCGCGTCGCCGCCGGTGAAGACGTTGTTCGTGTTCGACGGGAGGTAACGGTGGAGCGCCGTCAGGGCGTCGAGGGCATTAGGGCTGATGGCATTGCAGTGAGAGTTGCCGTACAGGGGTGAGGGCATGTTGGCCGTTGGATCGTCTAGGAGGTCCCACGGTGGGACTTGGACGGTTGGATTTGAACGAAAAGCTTCTCCGATCATCATCGTATAGATAGATATGTTCTCCTCACTCACTCACTCACTCTCTATTCTCTCTCTCTCTCTCTCTCTCAGGACACATCATGTTGCAGATGCGTGCTCTGTCCTTTATAAACTGATATGCTAACCGTGGTTGAGTTGAACTTAGCCATGGTAAGGGTAAAACGATCTTAGCCTTCACCTCCCACTAGTGGCCAAAACTTGGAAAAAATATGCTAATCTCACTGGGTGGTAACATTATGTAGGTGCCCATCATGATCATGATCATGATTGCACCCTACTTGCAAATTTTCTTTTTTGCTTTGTGTGCAAAACAAGCATTGTAATTTACCATGTTCTCTACATAATCGTAGCCCGCGGTCTCGGATGGCTGATCTTCATACAGCACTAAAACCTTTTTTTATTTAATTAATACGGAGTACATAATAATTGTATTCCATGTCTCGTCACCGCACAACACATATGTATGCTATTGTTGCACACACAAACATATATACTTAAGCCTCTGTTTGACAGAGCTTTTTTTGTTTTTGTTTTATACTCCCTGATAATTTCATAATGTTTGACTTAGCATGCATATTAAGAATTTATATATTATATATTGTGTATTTTCTATTTTATCATTTAGAGAGGAAAAAAGAGTGGGGCAGGAGAAATAAAATTTGTTGTGGAGTGTTAGACAAATAGAATAAAAAAAGTATACAAAAGTGGGCCCAGAGAGAAAAAAATGAGTTGGTGACAACTGGAGAGTTAAATGTGGAGAGAGAAATTGAATAAAAAGTATAAAAATGATAAATATGAAAAAACACTTAAAAAGAAAATTTCTTGTTCTTTTCGATCTCACTTATTTATCACGTCACATAGTTTCCTTCGCCGTTATACTGAAGATTATCTTCTAATTATAATATATGCTTTAAGCAAAGCATACCTAACCGTTAGAAAAATGATCTACTCAATTAGTATGAGAGATGACGGCAGGGCGTTTCTGGAGATCGATTATCCACCGCCTGAGGTGGTTGGTATAATCGTCTGCAACCGGACAAAGCTTTCATGGCGGGCGGTCATATCCTTGGAATGACCATCTCCAGTGTTGTTTCCCGTCATTGGATTCCAACAATTTTGTCTTGGCTGCGAAGAATTCCATCAATGGTGTTTCCGACGCCGAATTTCAGTCAGGGGCGGAACTACATATGTACGAGGGGGGCCCCTGAGATTTTAAAATTTTGTTTTATATAGTGTTTTTTTTCACTCGCGATTTTCTCTCTCTCTCTCTCCTCCTCTCGGCTCTCACAGTCTCACTCAGTTCCCGACTTCCCATCGTCGCTGACTCACCGTCGACGGTTGAACTCTTACCGGAGTGGAGGAGTCACCGCTCACCGGAGTCACCTCTCACTCTCTCAGTCACCGCGGCACCGCCCACGGCCACGGGCCACCGGTCATCGACTATTCGGCTCATCGCCTCATCAGTAATGCCGGAAGCCAGTCGCCGTCAACTGTTAAGGTCTCAAAGGGAACCCCTGCTCTCACAGTCTCACAGAGTCACGGACGGCCTCACGGCCCCGATTCCGAAGCGCGAAGGCCCTCCCACCGGAGTCACCTATCACTCTCTCAGTCACTGCGACACCGCCCACGGCTATGGGCCACCGGTCATCTGCTATTCGGCTCATCGCCTCATCGGTAACGCCAGTCGCCGTCAACTGTCAAGGTCTCAAAGGGAACCCCTGCTCTTACAGTCTCACGGAGTCACGGACGGCCTCACGGCCCCGATTTCGAAGCGTGAAGGCCCTCCCCAGTCCGGCAGTCCCCACCCTAACTCCGGCCAGATCTAGCTTAGATCTACGAGCCGGCGGACGAATTGAGGAAGTGACGAACCTCACCGGTCGACGGTCACGGCGCCTGAAATAGTAAAATTCAAGCAGATTTGACTCCTGTGAAGAACCCACCGCCAGTGATGTTGTGACAACGACGTCGTTCTGATTTCTAAGGACTGAGGTCAGTGTGCATTTTGAACAATTTCTTTTGCTATTGAGAATTGATTAATAATGTTAGGTTGTTAGTTGTAAATTTGATAATTTAGATTAGTAATTGATGTTTTATGGCTGTTAATCGTGCATTGAGCACTTGAGATTTAAGATTGTTGATGGATGATGGGACCCAATTGAATTTTTATCCTATTTGAGCATTGATTATTTGATTGATAATTTTAGGTTGTGTTAATTGTGCATTTGAAAATTGAGATTATTAATTGCTGATTATAGGTTGTTAATTGTGCATTGAGCATTTGAGAATTGAGATGGTTGATGGAGGATGGGACCCAATTAGATTGAAATGTCGGATATGTGATTTAGTTGAATGATGGATTGAAATTAAGTTAACGCGATAATAAAACATGACTGGATAAGTAAAATAATAAAATATTTGTAATTAACTATGTTATTTGATTGATAATTGATGGATTGATACTTAAAATAATTTTTTTTTTCAGAATGAAAAAGTTCTTTCAAAAGAAAGCAAAGGTGGAAAAGTTATTGCAGTCTAATAAGAATGAGTGTAGAAATCAAGATACTATTCAACAGTCTCCGATTCCAACAGTAAGGGACAATGCTCCCATTGTGTATCGTGATATTCATTCCGGACATTCAAGCAAAGTTAGCGATAAGTTCAACTCTGACGAGCTTATTGCGGATCTTGGGTTGCGTCCGAATATTTTGGATTATGTTCCTAATGTTCGAGATAAAGTTCGATGAGCGTATTGGTCGAAAGGTCCTTGCCAACCTCGTCACCATAATTTTTCATTTACACAATTGGATATATTTTTAGCTCCCTCTGAGATGAAATTCTGGTTCCGCCACTAATTCCATTGATCGAGCTTTTCAAGTGACACCCAGTGACTCTTTTGCTTTCTGCTCACTTGCTTTCCTTGCCGACGACGGGGCTCTGACGTCTTTAGGATTTTTATGATCTGGTTACTTTTCAAATTTATCGCCGAAGAAATGGTTAAAGGGGTATCCTTATCTTTTCCACCATCCATTTTTGGTGTTTGGGCTCAATTTGAGGTGTCCCTAATGTCTTTTCCTCCCTTAAATTATCATTCATGCTTTGCCTTGTTAGAGAAAAGTGCACTTTGTTGTTTCTGACGATAGAGGACATAGCTTTGCTTGGACATTGGGTTTTCAATTTCACTTTTCAGCTCAAGGGATCTTAATCTCGTGACATAATATCTTTGTCCGAGTGGTTTTGTGTTTCGTTGTTGTTTTTTTTTTTTTTACTTTTGGTGGGATTGTTATTTCGGCACATAATTTCAATGGAGGGGACCTTTTATTGTACTTGGTTTGTAGTCACATTTTCTTGTCTAGCAGTGTGCAGGGTCATCGATTATATAGGAACAATGAGTTTCTCTTCTTGGGGTTTGTGGGGGTGGGGTGGGCAGGAGGGGGGAGGGGCGGTTAAGGAGGGGAAAATGAGGGGTAACCCGAAGGGATGCCTTTTTGTTCTTGGGGGATTGGGGATGCGAGGAAATACGGGTAATCAGTGTGATCCTTTTACACTGTTGGGATGGATCTGCGGGGGTGGGTATGTTCGTGTGTGTATCTTACTTCCGCTTGCGTCGTCATTTTTTGGCCTAATCCTTACCTGTTTAATCTTTGGAAAATATTTACCTTCTTAAATTTGATATTCTATCCCAGCTCTTGTTCAATATTGAGTACCTTATGATCTAGTACGATTAAAGATCATGTCTGTGCAACATGTTCCTACTTTGACCTAATTTAAAATTGTTCAAATTGTGATGTTGGTTTGGGGTCCTTTTCCGTGGAGGATGATATTTCTGTGGTGTGGAATGTTCGTTCTTGTGGTTGCAAGACTAATACGCGGTTGATCTATTGCAACCAGAGCGGTGAGCAGAGGTGGATAGATGATGGGGTAGCAAGTGGAGGATTGTTTGTTTTATTTATGTTTGAAAAAAAAAGAGAAAGGCCAAAAAAAAAAAAAAAAAGAACTTGAGTGATACAATCTTCAAATTCGTATGAGTGTATTTATCTAGATCCATCAGGGTATGCCCGTGTTTTTGTTGTTAAGTTTAATACTTTAGAGCCATCAGGATGATTTATGACTTGATGTTACTTTGTCGTCATGTAGATTATATCAAATAGTCAAGACGACTTTTAAACCTTTAGCCAGTTTTCAAGGGAGGTTCTGAAACGTAATGCTCCCTCCATCTCGCATAAATATTCTCTTTTTGGGCCGTCCACAAGAATTGCTTACTTCCCAAATTAAGAAAAGATTTCATATTTGTTTTTTCATATTTATCCTTCTTAAACTTTTTATTATTCTATTTCACTCTCCATATTTAATTCTCTACCATCACATTTTCTCTTTCCTGCCCCACTTTATTATATATATTTTTATTCTATTTATCTCTCTACATTTAACACTCCACCAACCCCATTTTCTCTCTCTCTCTCTCTCTCTTGACACACTTTCTTCACCTCCTCTCTCTAAAGGGTAGAATGAGAAAATTTGAATATATGACTTGAATCTTTAATCTACCTGCAAAACAAAATGCGATTAATTTAGGTGGGACGGAGGAATTATAGTTTTTTGGTGCAAAACATGCTCTTGTAATTAATTTTTCTCTGGTAATACAATGTTTCTACAATTACAAAAAAAGAAAAAAAAAACTGTAGCTACCTTTTTAATTGACTAAGAAGTGCAACCAAAATGTGATTTGTGGTAATTTTGAATGTTTAGCATCTTTTAAAGAGGATAGAAAAATTTATCATTAACGATTTGGTATTAAAAGATTAAAGCTTCACAACCAGCATAATCAATCAGCAAGGGAAGATTTGATATTAAAAGATTAATATTCTGTCACCATATACACTTTTGAACCATAAATTGAGTTGTGAAAAACACTTAGCATATGAAATAGGCAAAATAGACACTCCTTCATCATGATTTACTCAAAAAGTAATTTTCAAAGTCAATGAAGTCTCACAGCATCTTGCGTTTTGGGCTTATCAAGCTGAGCTTTTCATTTCTTATGTGAAACCGTGATTATTTTTAGGACTAATTACACTTATGTTCCTGAGGTTAGGATATAGTTACAGGCAATGACAATAGTTTGGACAAATAACACTTATGTCCGTTGACCAAACGGAATCTTAAAAATCCTAACGGTTTTAATGAAAAGACTTTATTGCCCCTAAGTTGGAACCTTATTTTTTTTAATGCCATTACTTCATCTTTAAAAAGAACAAAGAAAAAGAGAGATTAATGCCATTACTCTTCCCCCCCCCCCCCCCCATTTCTGTCACTCCTGCATGAACAGGTCAAGGACACCCCCCAACCGCCGCACCCCTTCGCTGCCCCGTCTGCCTCTCCCTTCCCTTTCCCCGTCGCCGCAACTACCTTCCCCTTCCTCGTCGCCGATGGTAAGATAAGTCATACCATCCAGACTAAGCATCATTGGGGAGTGAGAAGACTAAGTAAGTGTGCGGGAGATTCGCAATCGAGGCCTCAGGGAACTGAACTCTTCATTCCCCGTTCACAAGCACCCTATCAATGTAATTACATGGGTGTTCGCCAAGCCTCTTCCCGTCACCGAACCCACTTCCCCCTTCCCCTTCCCCGTCGGTGATGAGATACTGTGTTGAATGCTTTAGGGTTTCAGATTAGAAAAAGTAGCTATGCATCCGATGGTCCATATACAACATTGATGGTCAATCTGCCGGCGTGGCGTTTGGGGAGGATTTCAATGAGAAAAATTGAGTTTAATTTGCAGATTGAGAATTAGGGTTTCAACAAAACCCTAATTTACAGATTGAGACCTTTAGTGTTTTTATGCAGATTGAGAAATTTTGATGAAATAGACTGCAAAGATAGAGAACAAATCAATTTTAGGGTTTTAAAACCCTAATCTTTAAATTAAGGCTTGAAATCATAATTTAAAATTTTTAAAAATATTCAGTATATACAGTACAAGGGGTAGTATCGTCATTTTAAAAATACGTATTGATGACATCATAAAAAAATATATTTTTTAGACGGAACCCTAACAGATGGACATGGCTGATACATTTTAAAAGTGTTTGGTCACGGTATGTTACATTTTAAAACTTAATGTCATTGACTGTAATTATACCCTAACCTCAGGGACATATGTATAATTAGCACTTATTTTTATAGAGATCCATACTATGAAAAAGCAAAACAGTCGATTCTCTTATAATTAATATTGTTAGGAGACCAAAGATTAGAAGTGTTAATTTATAAAATTAGTCGTAAACTTTTTTCATTGAAAAAGTTCGTTTCCTAAATTAGGTCACTAACTCAGTTTCTTAATTCTAGTGCCAAGATGTAAAAATTAAACTTATTTTGGGATTTTAAAAGCTCTTGATATCCTTTGATTTTTGGGTAAAAATAGGAAAATAGCCTTGAAAATTAAGATTACAAAGTTTGCTCAACGGCAGATAGAGGTCATGAGATTCCCGTAACTCTGTACATACAAGACCACATATGTCAGAAATTAACAGATCACATATAAAACTTATACACATTACAATTAAAGTAAAGTAAAGCATATCCTATATTTCAGCCTAATAAGTTATTACAATGAGGAGGACAATCGGAACTGCGCGAATCAAAGGTTTACTCGATCACATACGGAACAATAGCACAAAGATAAAGGCGAGAGGCAATCAACACTGCATGATCCACTCTTTTCTACCAGCATTTCCAACATCAAAGCACATTGTCGTTAGATCAGATAATGAAACAACTAGCACACACTACAAGCTAATCCAAAGTACATCCTCCCCCCAACCCCCAATCAATAGCCTAAAGTAGAAACCCTAAGTACCTCAGACACCAACCCCTCCCCAGGGCCCAACCCCCTTCTCCAACCAACCCCCCGACCTACCCTCCCAAGGACATCATGGTACACCCATATTAAAACCTAAACACAATCCTTAGTAACCACAATAGACAATCCCCCACAACTAGCAAAGATTCCTACCACCAGCGGTGAAATATCGACCATTGCCAATGTTGATACATTTAACCGTCAAAAGCCCATTCACTCGTGCACAAGTACAGATCGACTATCGACCGTCTCAACAAGTAGATCTATCAAGTCTAGAAGATCAAGACTATGACCAAGATCTACTTAGATCTGATCGACTGAATCCGTCAATAATGAAGCGGGATCTATGCATCGCCATTCTCGGTGATTTGGGGAGATGCACCTGCTGCCATACCGCCGTGATCCACCCTCCAATTTGCCGCCCGCCACTGTCATTGCATTCCTCAAAGGAAATAACAAAACAAAAAAGAAAATGAATTGAAAGAAGAAAACAAAGAGTAAGGGGGAGAGAGAGAGGTAGCTGTAAAGAATCCCAACCCCCACCCCCCGGGGTGACGCCGACAAGTAGTTGTTGGTGTTTTTACTTTTGAACTAGTGTAGTTTGAGTTTCTTGTACTTACGTATATGTTAGCTTTTCTTGTAACTTTATCAACTACACATGACACCTTAACGGGAAAAAAAGACTTTTGTGGTTAGTTCTTCGTTTTTTTACGTCATGTGCTTTATGCGTTGTATTTTTTCTTATTGGTTAATTAACACACATAAGAAAGAAAGAATTTATTTATTTAATTATTAGAGATTGTTAACTTATTATATATTAAGTATTAGATGGTCAACTCTAGATGTAGATGTGAGTTGAATGTTAAAAAGTAAGAAATTATTTCAAACTTTAAGTTCTCGAACAGACATGTGTCAATTTTAAATATGGCGGGTGATTTTTCTGCAACGACATTTTCTGGAAAATGCCAAACCAGGCCCACCAATTACATCGGGCATTCAAAGACAACCAACGAATACAAATGCATGAACATGAGAGCAAAACTGTGGGCGTTGGGCACACAGATTTATAGGTTCAAAAAATGTTTTTGCTAAATCCTCCACTTTTGCCACAACTCCTTTCAAAAAAAGAAAAAAAGGAAACTTGTCTTTTATGATATAATAATAATAATAATATATGGTCTATTCTTAATAGTTTGGAATGCACCACCCATGAATTTGAATGGAACTATAATTTACTACACTTAATCATTTAAGAGTATTTTTTGATCACTCGATAGTAATTTTTGGTCAGTTATCTCTTATTTTAGCCGGTCCAAACAACTTGAAATGCACTAACGTCTATTTCATACCAATTATACGTTTTTTTATTTTTATTTATCGCTAAAAAGTGTATTACTATCATTATTCTTTCAATAAAAAATGAGAATTGGAAAAACGTACGAAAGTAAACATTCTCATGTCTCGAGCGGTAAAGTTTCAAACAAGTTGGCACCATTTGACAACATTTAAGAAGACTATGATTGTTTGGGGTAAAGAATTTTCCTAATTTCACTCACTTTTCAAACTTGAGCTTTAGAGTCAACCTCAGTAAACAACTACGACCTTGAACATTTCTAAAATCTCATCAGATTCGTCGGTAAAGGATAACCGTAACATTAAAGTGGCAATAACTTTTATCAAAAGTTTCAAATGCGTCTAGTTTTCCCATCATCGGGGCTGAATATATATTCCAAAAGGGCTTATTCTCAAATTTACCAATACGTGGATACCGTTGTAAAATGATTCAAGTTACTAAAGTTTGCCTCATGTAAGTTTACATAAGAGACTGTCCAAAATTTTTATAATAAACCTTGACCATATTTTCAAGGTCGATAAGTAAAGTAAACCATGCCCACCTGAACAACTATGGGAATTGATTAGAGTTATGAATTTATAATCTATAATCTAATAAGCAAGTCGATTCCATGATTATAAGTTCATTCCATGCTGGAACAAATCGGAATAAAGTTATATGTATTCTCATCATGAGAAGGCATCGTTTGAGCGTATTTAAATAAATATTATCGTTACATTCTATTTAAGATTAGGCATATTTTGGATCCAATTCACCTCTTTGAGATTTTATTGAATCAAAAAATCTTGATTTGATTGTCTATCTTTTTAATGGATCGAAAACATTCTCCGGATAATAATTAAATTGAGCTCCTTGTTGTTTGTTCGAAGAAACCCTCCCCTTGCGTTCATTTACTGCCCAAGCCTCGTCCCGTTGCACAGGATTTACGTCAAACCGCGAACTTTGGGGATTCAACCGCGTCGGCGCGGGCCGACGTAGTAGGTAGGGCCCACAAGATTGGGGGGAGGGAGAATCCGTACGGATACACGTGACAGGGGATCACGTGACAGGGGATCGACATCACAGTCATGGCGGGTGCACGGATTAGGTGGCGCTTTCAGCTGCTCCGCGACACGGCTCGGTGGTACTAAATAAAACTATGACTGCTAATGTTTAACTTAAATAAATACATTTAATCCGGAAGAATTTAATAAGCGAAAGCGACGTGTGAATGCGTGGCCCCCTTGCGGATATCTGGATAAGGCTTTGTTTGCTTTCTGCTCCCCCTCTCTCTCTCTCTCTCTCTCTCCACCTTATTATTATTAGTCTTCCCTTCGCTTTTACTCTCAAATTTTTCCACATCCTCGAGCCTATCCACAAGGCCATTCTTGCTTGTAATGTGCTGTCACCAATCTTTGTGTGTCTCTACCCAATCAAATTTTTTGGATAACAGATCGGACCATCCAGAATTTTCGAATATGTTATATACTTATCGATTGTAACCTGTTCGACGGTTTCAGATGATACAGACTATTGCACAAAAAATATTCTCTTCTTTTGTGAAAGGTAAGTGAGTTTGAATACCATAAACAACATGTGGCTACATCGCTGGCCAACTTATTCGAAACGATTGAAAGCTGACAGAACTATAAATATCGCGTTAGAGAGACATAATTGACTTCTCATTAATATGGTATACTTACTACCAACGGTGAGATACATATACCAAATTAAAAATCATAGCAGGGTTTTAAGTTTTGAACAAGTTATGCACTTGCGCGTCATACTATTGCTATAGTACTTGTCCATACGATAACCTATTTAAGATAAAAGCAAGTCTAGTAGAAAAAAGTCAAAAAATAAATAAAAAATCTAAATAAATCGGTACACACAAATATACACGATAAACAGAGGTACACTCTGGTATTGGCCGATCAACAAGAAATTATTGTAATTGATCAAAGCTCGTACTTATCCAAACATCGCATTTCAAAGATAAAAGGCTATGTTTCGGTGAGACTAGTGAAAAAAAATTGAAAACGTGGACGGTATAAGCCGTTACGAAACGATATAATTCTAGCAAGAAGTAGCTTAACTCTGTACACACAAATAGAAATGCGAAAGCTCGTACACAAATAGAAATGCGAAAGCTCGTATAAGCCACTGCGAAACGATATAATTCTAGCAAGTCTAGTAGAAAAAAGTCAAAAAATAAATAAAAAATCTAAATAAATCGGTACACACAAATATACACAGTAAACAGAGGTACACTCTGGTATTGGCCGATCAACAAGAAATTATTGTAATTGATCAAAGCTCGTACTTATCCAAACATCGCATTTCAAAGATAAAAGGCTATGTTTCGGTGAGACTAGTGAAAAAAAATTGAAAACGTGGACGGCATTAGCCGCTGTGAAACGATATAATTCTAGCAAGAAGTAGCTTAACTCTGTAACTTTTCAAGTCCAAAAATGCTTACTTGCCGGTTTGATACAGTACGGTAAAATAACTATATATGACTGTTATAGGGTACTTTGATGTTTTATAATTTGACCACAACTTCTGAACGGGTGATCTCGTAATTCAAGAAATTACCAAATATAACTAACTAACTTTCTAGCAGAAGAATCTTGAAGACAGGGGCGGAGCACAAGCATGACCAGGGGGGGCCATGGCACCCCCCCCCCCCCCCCCCCCCACCCCAAAAAAAAAATGAGATTTTGTTGTTGTTGTTTTAAAATATGGGTAATTATGTTTTAAATATTTACTAAAATGCCACTATATTATAAATGAATGTATTAGAGTTTCATTTTGTTATATTTTTTACTTTTTATGCCACCGGCCGACATAGTCTTTATCTTCCTCGTTCCTTTGTCCATCTTCATTATTTCAAATTATAAATTTCCAGATTATAAAGAAAACACTAATAGATCAAGGTTAGTTATTTTTTTTCTTTTTTAGTTTAAATTCTTATAATATGTTATACGTGACTATTGTTATCATACAATTGGTAATCGCACTAATAATACATATATACAATAAAAGTTAAGTTTATTTCATTCAAGATTAGTGGTTTGTTGTTGACTAACTTTATCAAGTTAAATAAATCACTATGGATAGTGATATCATGTGATTATTAGTCAAATTGAGCAATCTATTTTGCATTTAACATATTCAATCGTGACGTGAATTCTTTTATATTAGTCGTCAATTTTTTTATAACTTTTTGGTCCCCCCGGTTGAACTTCCTGGATCCGCCCCTGCTTGAAGCTGTAGGTAAGAATTCATTTACATAAATCAACCAGATCAAATTTTATTTCCATTGAAACTCTGGCTCCCATAGGCTGGCGAAACATTTTTCCCTATTCCAAAAACAATGAATCTGTTATGCTGCAGTCTGCTTTTGTTATGTTTTTTTTTTAGAATAATAAAAATATATCTGTGAAAGACCGTAAAGCAGTCAAGTTACACGCTGCCTGTAAAGATAATAAAATTAACGCGCACTTACACAAATAACAACTCCATCCGATAAACGTAGTACAATATTAATTTCCACGGTCTGAGAAGAGCGGTCTTCTTTTTGGTTTGGAAAAGAGAAACAGTGGACTTTTCATTGGTCACAAACCTGGACTTACTCGTACCACTGATTTATTGCCTTAACCATTGTTTGTCTCCCTTTTTGGTCAACAAACTATAGATATTGCCGATGTTTATCCCTTTTCAGTTAGCTTAATACTACGTGCTTTGATATTATTAATTACGGTGGTGATTATTCTGTTCAAAAACTTATTCTCATGTTCAAAAACCTACATATTAAAAACTTATGCTCGTTCAGACGAACTCTTGCGTTCCGCTTTATTTGTTCCATCGGCAATCACTATAGAGTGTGTGCAATTATATACCGAAGTCAAAATAAAATATCTCTAAAGTTACCAAGAAAAAATTAGATGTCGGATTTTTTAGCCTTTACATAGACAATTTTTAAGGGAAAAACTGCAAATTAACCACTTGCGGTTTGCCTCGCTTGCAAAAACATACGTAAGGTTTCAATTGTTGCAAATGACCCTTTATAGCATTATTTTGTAGCAAATCTTAGGAAAATCGTCTAAATTCACGGAGCGTGATATGCACAAGCTTGAAACGTGTTTTTTTAAAAGAATTAATAGGATGAGATGACTTTCATTTCTTTTTTTTTTTCCCTTCCATATCCCTATCCCTATCCCTTTTTCCGGTTTTGTTTATATAGCAACCCGTTTGGACGCGCGAGTCGAGTCTCTAAACCCACTCTGACCCTTGTTGATATGACCAGCGGGTTGAGCCACCCATCCCACGAACTTGCTGGGGTTGACATGCAAAGCCCAAAAACAAGTGAGTTGGGTTGTTATGTAATGGTTAGGTCGTGTTTTGCCGGTCCTATCCTTTCATCATCGCATACCCACCCAACTCGTCTTCTATCGCCGCCTCTATGGGAATAGCTGCCGTCGTTCAGCATGGCCTGCCGCACCAAGTGTCAACTACCACCACTCACCAATTATCTTCACCATAGCTCATCTCATCAACTCATGTGATCTTAACCATAGCTCATCCAGCAAAGGGGAGGCAACATGTCTCTGAGGGGTAAATCAGACCTTTCACTTATTCAGCCATCGCTTTTAACCGCTGCAAACAAAATCAACACAACGCGTGGGTCATTTCAAAAACCGAGGTGTTTTTTGCAACTTAGGCAAACCACAAGCGGTTGTTATGCGATTTTTCCTCATTTTCTATATGGCTTCTTATCCGATCAAGAATGGTTCTCAAAACAACCAAAGTGGAATAGGACACATTGTCTTGTCGAATTATTTTCTTGGAAGATTAGGCTCTTAAAAGTTATCCTTCATCATCCAAAAAGAGTTGGCCATGGCCATTTTTCAATTATGATAAGGAATAATACTAATAGCATCGCCGTTTGAATGATTCCGTCCGGATAATACAACAAGAAGACTTAATCACTACTACTTGGTAGTTTAATCCTTTTGGTTGGTGCAAACTGACTTGTAGTTTAATGGGTAATGCTTGCAATTAAACAATGAGGGATTCGATCTTAATTTGTGCGCAAGCCACTTAGAGTTGAGGGGAATGAATTGGATGATGTAGTTTATGGTTGGTAGTTGTGCTTCTAACTTGTTGGTCGTCCAAGTGCACATCTCCTCGGTCCGTGATCAGCGCTCGCATGTCTACCAAATGTTGCCTTAAAAGGCAACAATCACGAGAGGCAATGGGTTTAATGAAACAGGTTTGAAGCTTTGGCTAAGACTTTGAGTCTCTTTGGTGTCGGTTTTAAGATGGTCAACTTTGATTTTATTTAGAATAATCAGGTTTTTAGATATTTGACTTACATTGAAAATTAATTAAACCCGCTTTCAGAAGTTAAAAAGATAATTAAATCACAATACAAGAAAACGGTTATTTATAATCAGGTTTGACCAAGTAAAATACAATACCATCGCATTAATTACAAAGATCTTTAGTACACTTTATTCAATCGCATTAATTACAAAGATCTTTAGTGTATTATATTCAAACACGAAATTTTTGGTCGTTTTGCCCAATTGAAGCCGCTTTTAGTACTTAATTTTATTCTAGTACCATTCATAGCTTAAAACTTTGCGAAGATAACTTAAATAATACATTTGAAAGTTTAAGATTTACTTTCGAGAATCATTCCCAAACAGATTCCGAATAATAATGAAATCTCTAGACAAGCAAATGGGCTGGTGTTTGATTCTTATTGTCGACTTCTCTTGCATTAGCCAGTTGTTAATTCATACAAATTTGGTGCCGCATCATCGGAGATCGGTCAAGCCTTACCATTACGTTTGGAATCAACGAATTGGATTTCAAATTAGGAATTGAACTTATACATTAATTCAATTTTCTTTGTTTGGAGCAAAATTGAACTTATATATATATATATATATGGGGAAAGCGAATATGTTGCTAGCCTTAGGCAAGTTGCCTAAGGCTAGAGACTAAAACTACGTAGTTTTACACATTTTTTATAATTCTTTTTTTTTCTTGTTTTTTCTCTCTTTCTCTCATTTCTCAGATATGCACACACACCAACAATTGGCCCATTACCGGCCACCACCGTCGCCCGCCAGCCTCCACACCGGCCACTTCAATCTGCCGCCTCCGTCGCCGGCCGTCTTCTGTCATGGCTGTCAACATGCAAGCCCTGAACAAGAGAGTCCTTTCGCCGCCCCAAATCCCGTCTTCAACCCGTCGCCGCCCCAAATCGCTGGCACTAACCCGTTGCCACCCCATCGCCGGCGACACTCAATCTCCACCGCCCACACCATAAACAACCAGTAAGTCACCATCTCACACAACCGTCGTCGCTGCCTGCCCTCACTCATCTCACCACTGCTGCTCCTTCGCCGGCGACAATCACCTTCGAACCCAACCCTATCTATAACCCCAACTCCGCACCCACATCAGCTGCCACCACCACCAACCTCCATCAACCACCACACTGCTCCATCACCGCCGCACAGAAACCAACCACCATTCATCGGACAAGCCAAACACAGGTCCTCTTCTAAATTTTAGAATTTTAAAAAAGGATTCATTAATTTTGAATTAAAAATTTTCAATTGGATATACTTCGATTTAATCGTCAGCGAATTTCTCAATTGGGTGGTCTACTGTAGCGGTCGGTGTGTGTTGCCGGCATCAGAAGTTGGCGATTGGGCAAGGTGTGGCTGCTTCTGTGATGTCGGAAGAGAGAGGGCCAACAGTGGTGGGTTTCCGTATGGTGGCAGTTGTTTGTCATGGTAGGGGTGGTGGGTCGCCGGCGATGGAGGCCGTTAAAAGACGGAGGACAGTCGGTGATGGGGACGGAGGCCGCAGATGGAAGTGGCACAATCTATAGGATCAGCAGAGGCGTGGGTCTTTGCAAATTGAAGGTTGTTTGTGATGGTGAGGGTGGTGCGTCATCGGTGTGGAGTTGGCTGTCAACAATGGCTAGCTGATGATGGGATGATTGTGGGCATATATGAATATAAGAGAGTGAGAGAGAGAAAGAGTGTGTGACGGGGAGAGAGAAAAACAGAAAAAAGAAGAGTTAAAGAAGCAGCCGCTAGCCTTAGGCAACTTGCCTGAGGCTAGCAACATATTCGCTTTCCCCTATATATATATATATATATATATATATATATGAAAGCCGAAACTGAGAGAATGTTGTCCAGTCATCGCTTACTTGAACACTCTCTTAGTTTGCCAAATGAACTTTTCTATTTAAATTGTTAAAATATTTTAAATTTACTAACCTTTGTATTAATAATTTGGATTCTCTCTCTCTCTCTCTCTCTCTCTCTCTGATTTGGATTTCTTCTTTCCATTTGAAATTCAACAAATTATATAGATTTTAACTTCTATGTCAACATGCCCCACTCAATAATTTTATTTATATCTTTACAATTCTATTAATTCCTAAATTTTGACAAAAGTAATTCTCTATATATTTCTTTTTAATCTTAAATCTTTTTTCTTGTTTAGGAAAACACAATATTCTCCATTAAACTACCATAATCTCCTTCCTTTTGCTTAATTGCAAGTTTTATATATAGTTCATGCTCCCATTTTTTTTTCAATCATTTATTATGTACTGTTACTCTTTTCTTGCTGGTCTTAAGTAATATAACCTCAACACACAGGTTATTATTGTTAGTATAATCACTGCAATTGCTATTAGTTAGGAGAGACTATTTTTATTATTTTATACACTATTTTTCATCTTCATTTGTCACTAAAAAAGAATATTTATTACTCAAGTTCATTTCTAACGATAAAAATTCGTAGGAGAACTCCTTTAAAAAGGTAAAAATAAAATTTTGATTATCTTATTGTCACTACCAATTTTGTAATTATTATTAAGCATACAAATACGAGATCTCTCAATAAGTATTTTGATAGTTATACCCGTGTGCAACGCACGTGATCAAAATTAGTTTAGATCATTAAAGTTCTTTCTGTTTGGGGAACAGAGGAAAAAGAAAGGTATTAACTTTTTTACACAATTATAATCTTAGGTTACGATAAAAAAAACTTTATTGTAAGTGGTTTCACATGTACTGGTGGAGTGGCACTGACGACTATGGTGATGAGGCGGTCTGGTGATGTAATGGTGGTGGTATTAAAGCGTCACTAGCTGTATTGTTGGCGGCAATAACGATGATGGTTGTGGTTCTGGTATTGATCATAGTCATGCTGATTGCGATGATTGTGATAATGTGGTAGTAATGATAATGGTAGTGACAATAACGATGGTAGTGGCATTGCTGTTGGTGGTGGTCATAGTGATGATAACAGTGTGGTGGCAACGTCAATAATGGCGGTCTAATAGTAGTGGTAATGATGGTAATGATGATTGTTGTGGTAATGTACAACATTAATTACTAGTAAAAGTAACGACCGTGGTGGCAGTGGCGGCAATAGCGTGGTGGTGCTTCGGTAATGATAACATGTGATGGTGGTAATAGCTGTAGTGATGTAGAGGCGGTTATAATGATGGTAACATCGATTGTGGCACTAGTGGTGGCACTGAAGGTGGTGTGCAGGGAGAGATGATGATGGAGGTAGTGATTGTGCCGGTGATTTCATTGATTGTGGATAGGGAGATAAATAAGGCAAGTAATTTTTTTTTCCCCAAGTAAATCCAAATTTCATGAAACCGATCCTATTCCATTGAATTTCACTGTATCCAATTGTAATTTCAGTTCCTTTTGTTTATATTTTCAAATAACTAAATTTGTGCATTTGAAGTGAAATAATTTAGATTTTTTGGAAAGTGGGTTACACTTTGGAATTAGGTGACCCAATTAAAATTTGGACTTTTGTTTAATCCATTAAAAAGTTAGAGAATTTTGGACGTAATGGCTATTTTATAAATTTTGTACTTTTAGAAATATACATATATTTTTAGGTTTCTGACATTTTTATGTGTAATTATTTGATTTGACCTGGGAGCCAAACAAACTTCCGACCATCTGTAAGATAATATCTTTCGATCTTAGAATCGAGCTTGTAGTAAGATCCCTAGAATTTACTTTGATTGTTTAAACCCTAACGAGCATCTTTGAGTATGTGGCTATTAGATTTGACATAAATCATATGGGAAGATCAAGGCTTTGGTGTCATTTGTACAATTAAAGGTAAAGGTGTATTGAGATTAAGATCTGAATCAGAGCCTTTTGATTTGTAAGAGTTCGATTGTCACATCGGAATTACCTTCGTCTCAAATGATTTAATATTTTTAAGGGATTCATTGATACTCTGGAACCCTAATTAAATTCTTGATCGATATGATATATTCTACATAAAATTCTTTGTGTTTTTGACAATTGACTTGATTCACAATCTTTTTATAGATAACTTTTGCAGTAACTTCAAGAGTCTGTATCATCTTTGTTCTTTGTCCAATTTCAGTATTCTTATACTTTTAAAAACCCTTAATAGTCTACTAAAACTTTATAGTTTAGAGTTTTCCCAAAATCCGACCTAACTAATATTTGAAAATAGCTCTAAATATTTCTATACTTATTTTTTTTTCTCATTGAATTTTGATGATCCTAGACATTCTGAAATCCTAAAAGTATCTTATTTACTTTATAGTTTTAAGATCTATTAGAATCATTCTATTTCTTGGTCAAAATTGACTTTGAAAATTATTAGTCAGTGCAGAATTTACTGTTTTTGATATTGCATAACTGCCTGCTTTAATTTGCTCAATCTTTTTTATTCCTCATTGCTTTTTGGTGATTTTAGACATCTCAAGATCCTTAAAGTGTCCTATTTAACTTTTTAGTTTTATATTTTTTTAGAATCCTTCTATTTCTTGTTTGAAATTGGCTTTAAAAGTTATTGGTCCGTGCAGAAGTTATATTGGTCAATTGTCCTTTAGTAAAACTATTTTGTGTGGAATCATATGAACGAGAATGACTTTGTCAACTTCAATCCTTGGTGTTTACTAGTTTTATTGGATATATGTATCTATATCTTGGTGAGCCATGTTACAACTCATGTGATTTTTCATTTTATTTACTTACCCATCATGGATTAGAACGTGGACTAGCTCAGCGAGATGAGTTAGGAGATCATGATCTTATTTACTGAATTTTGTCTCACGTGTCAGTGATCACGCGCGACCTTATTTTTGAATGGCTCCTCTGTTGTATGCATCTATACCATGACAAATTTGTATATTGCAGAATTTTGTCACGTGTCGGCTTCTATTGTATGACGTCAGTAATTCAGTTTGCTCAAATACTTTGTATGTGCTTCAGTTGATCTGTTAAGCAACCTTACTGGACATTTGGCTCACTCTTTATTGTTTTCCTTCCGAATAATTAGTAGATGAGATTGGATTATAGGGATAGCTCTTCGATTATGGGCTACCAATTCACTTCCATTGTCAATCTGACTATTTTAGAAGTTAAAAGAAAACACTACTATTTGTTTCTAGATTTTAGTGTGAATCTCCATGTAATAGTGACTTCGGACTATGTAACTGCATTGACTCAGTTGGCATTTTTTAATATATTCTAAAGGTTTATAAATAGATGCTTTAAATACCTAGTTGAGATACTCTTTGATGTATGAAGTCATTTACACATTTTGATATTGAATCTGATATAGCTAAAAATATTCCTCAAATCTATGGACTACATGTGGCAGTTATGACACGTAACACATACTGGCTCATTACTGATATGACACTTACTGTATCAATCACCGGGCAGAATCCTAAAGAGGCTCTGACTCTATCAGCTCAGATTGACATGAGATCCTCTAGGATCCTAATTAGATTCTGATTAGAGTTGGTCAAAGCCCAGTCCTACTAGGACTCCTCATTCTACCACTATATAAAGGGGTCAAGCCCCTCAGGTAAAGACGAGCTCACACACATACACATTGTGTCTTTATTGCTTCTCAGAATTCTACATTGTTAGCCATCTCTGACTTAAGGATCAGAGCGTTCCCCCGCCGGAACCCCACCCGGCGGTCACTCCGTGTTCTCTTTTGCAGGCCTGATTTCTGGTGTGGTTCCCGATCCAGTTTTTAGCTGCAACAGATTGGCGCCATCCATGGGACCATGACAGGGAACATGGCCAATTATTCTTCTTCCGGTGACTCTTCACAGAGTCATTCCCAGAACCATCGTGCGCGAACTAGCAGCTCTCATCGACCGGGTCATTCTCATGACCGACACTCGACCCCTTTACGCCACTGTCGCGCTAGTTCTTCTGAAGATGTTTACGTCAACGTAACATCTGCTACTCCTGAATCAAAAACTAGACCTCAGAGAAATCGATCTCCAACGTCTATTCTGAAAAACGGTGACCTTCGTCATCGCCTGAACCGTCAGCTATTCAAAACACCCTATGCCGACCTTATAAGAGAAATCCATGAACTAAAAGATGTCGTGAACACTCTTCAACAAAAGCTCGACATGGCGGTGGCTCCGCCGTCCATTCACCATTCTCATCTTGACCCTAGCGACCTTCGTCTTTGTCTCACCTCCAGATCAAGCTACGGCTGCAAATACAGATCAACGGCCGATCCTACTTATGATCCCAGAGAGAAGAGCGGAGATCACATGACCAGGAGTGGATCATGCTATCGATGGGATCCATCAGTCGAAGGCAGTACCAACTTCTCTCCCGAACAGGTCGCTAGAGCTGAGACCCCTCGATGATCTATCCACAGAAAGACGCCTGAGTACCGTTCCTGAGAACGGTACTCTTGAAAGGTTGTCCCCAAGTATCATTCTCTAGAATGATCTCCCCCGAGGGAAGTATCTGGATATCCGTTATCCGAGGCAATAGAGAAGGCCAAATTACTGTCCAACTTTCGAATGCCTCAGTGCGACCTCTATGACGGAACTGGAGATCCTGGAGAACATGTTTATCAGTTTGAAACAAACATGTTTCTCCTTCAATTATCGGATGATGTCATGTGTAGAGCCTTCCCTACCACTTTACGAAGGCTGCACATGCATGGTTTAAGTCTTTACAACCGAGGTCTATACACTCATTCGCCCAACTGTCAAATCTCTTTCAGAAGCACTTTGTAAGCAGTCACTCCCAAAGGAAAAGCTCGGCGAGCTTGCTTAACATAGTACAAGAGAAGAACGAGTCATTAGCTTGTTATCTAGGGCGGTTCAATGCAGCCACCTTGGAAGTCGATAATCTGAATGAATCTGTGAAGTATATGGCATTCCTTCGAGGACTCCGATCCACCTCTAAGTTCGCATTCTCCGTCAATAAAAGCCCTCCAGGCAATATGAAAGTCCTTATCGAGAAGGCTAACAAGTATATTCAAGCTGAAGAATACCTAGAGACTCATAGACGAAGACGCAGAGAAGGCAAAGAAGAACAAAAGAAACGGTCACGGGAGTTGACCCCCTAAGAAGGAAAGAAAACGAAACGCTCCACGTGTGACGAACGCGTCTCAAAGACCCGTTTCCCTGGGAGAATTTGACGCCGCTCAATGCCAGACCGTCAGAGATACTGCACGAGATCAAAGACAATAAAGCTCTCAAGTGGCCAGAAAAGATGACATCTCGCTTGAACGAAAGGAATAAAGACTTATGGTGCCACTTTCACAACGATCATGGCCATACAACTAATGATTACGGATCACTTAAACGAGCGATCGAAGCTCTCATTAAGCAAGGCCAGTTGAGAAAGTGGGTGGCACACAAAGAAGGACGACAAGAAACACCCTCAGTCGCTGAAGAAAGAGAAAGAGAACGAGAAGAGAATGTGGGTACAATCAACACTATCTCTGGGGATTAGCCGCAGGAGGCTCATCAGGACAAGCTCGAAAAACATATGCTAGGGAAGTGTGCATAACGATCCAACCCCCAAGTAAGAAACCGAAGACTGTGCCTTTACCTACTATCTCTTTCTCAGAAGATGATCTAAAAAATGTCAAAACTCCTTATGATGACCCATTAGTCATCACGATCAAAGCTGGGAACTTTGATGTGAAGCGGGTTCTGGTCGACAATGGGAGTTCTGCCGAAGTCTTGTTTTATGATGCATTCAAGAAGATGAAGATCCCTATGGACGGTCTTCGGAAGATGGATACACCATTATATGGATTGTCTAATCATCCAGTCACAGTCGAAGGTGTTATCGCACTTCCAGTTGCGGTAGGTACGCCCCTGATGCAAGCAAACTTGATGCTTGATTTTGTGGTGGTGAGGGTCCCCTCTGCATTCAATGCCATACTTAGATGACCTGCACTTAATCAGTTACAAGCCGTGGTATCAACCTACCACCTCAAAATGAAGTTCCCAACGGAACATGGGATTGGAGAAGTCAAAGGAGATCAGATTATAGCTCCACAATGTTATGTTACTTCGTGCCGACCAAAGAAGACAAATAAATTGGACTCTGAGGAAATCTTGATCTGATAGAAGAGGTTCAGACTCAAGCCCATGAACGAACGCGTCGCGCAGTAGCATCTTGCCCCGAGGCAAGACACTTCCTTTTCGGGGGGATAAATGGCTTAGACCTTGTCAAACACCCCAGCTATTTTTCCAGAATAGTCTTTAGCAAATTTTTTCGAATAAACGGGTCCTTAAATGATCCAGTGTAAACTTCTCCAAGCAATAAAGTTACTTCTTCTGAGCATTGTTGTTAGGTTGGATAAACCTCCCCAAAATATTTTGCCCGAGCAGAGTGATGGCCGAACACTCTGCCCGAGCAGAGTGCCAATATCAGCCAAACATTCTGCCCGTGTAGAGTGATGACCGAACACTCTGCCCGAGCAGAGTGCTAAACTTAGCCAAAACATTTTGCCTGAGCAGAATGATGGCCGAACACTCTGCCTGCGCAGAGTGCTAAACTTAGCCAAAACATTCTGCTCGAGTAGAGTGATGGCCAAACACTCTGCCCGCGCAGAGTGCTAAACTTAGCCAAAACATTTTGCCCGAGCAGAATGATGGCCGAACACTCTGCCCGAGCAGAGTGCTAGACCTAGCCAAAATATTTTGCCCGAGCAGAATGATGGACGAACACTCTGCCTGAGCAGAGTGCCAAACTTTTCCTTCTGTATAAAAACACAAAGGGAATAAGGCCTTTTACCCAAATAAAAGGTCAACGGTTTAGCTATAGATCTAAATCCGTGGAGTAGCAAAAGTTAATGGGGGCATCGTCACTCCATCAAGCTTTTACTTTTTCGAAGTTTTGGCCGAGCGAGGGTGCTCGACTTCTTTACCAACTCTTTAAATTGACGAATAAAGAGTTAGAGTCAAAGTAAAAACAAATAACGCTGTGTGAATGGTAGAATAAACCATAAAAAACACATAGTGAACAAAGTACCGTCAATAGAACAAAAGATAGAGTACATACAACGCCCTTAAAAAGGCATCAAAATACTCAGTCTAAAAAGAAATAAAGAGCCTACAAGATGAAGACTAGATCTAAGGCTCGGAGGCAACGCCTGAAGGACCATCATTTGGAGGATGAGTTCATATGTGGAAATTGAAACCAACATTCTGTCCGAGCAGAATGTTGGCCGAACACTCTGCCCGAGCAGAGTGACCCAAGCTTGGACCAACATTCTATCCGAACAGAATGTTGGCCGAACATTCTACCCGAATAGAAAGTTGGCCGAGCACTCCGCCCAAGTAGAGAACCAACTTCATACCATTTGTGCTCGGATGAAGCATAAAGGAACCGAAGCATCATGCCCGAACAGATTGGGAATAAAACCATTGAGCTCGGACAAGCCATGTCCGAGCAGAATGATCGCCGAACTCGTCGCCCGTGCAGACATCCTAACTCTGTTTTCTTTGTGCTCTCAAGAGCCCATGGGTAAAACTCTAAGGAGTTTGACTAGAGAAAACAATTGAGTGGAGGTCAAAGGAGTTTTCTTAGGTAGAGATTTCAACTGAACTCTTTTGAATAAAATGAGATTTTCTATGGATAGAGCTCGGAAAACTATCCGAAAAAAAAAAAATTCACTTCGAATGGATACCCGAGCAAAAAGTTATGGACATTTCAAGTTCTCAAGTGATGGTACAAGTTTATTTTCTGCTCGGACTTGACAAGCGTGACCAAGTAGCCTAATGGCATTCTGTTCCTTTTCTGTGCGCGAGGTCAAGGGTTCGAATCTGCTCGGACACATGAGCGATAAGGAGTCCTTTACTTTTTAAACAAGGAGTTCATTATAGATTGGGCCTCTCCACCATCAGGCCCGCGTCCGCGCAGCAAGGCCGAACAGCATGTCCGAGCAGATCGTGGTTCGAGCCCAACGACTGAGTAGGGAAAAATGTTAGGGCTTCTCAGCTCAGGCCATAGTCCGAGCAGATCCATGTGTGAGCCCGCTGACCGAACAGAAGAAAAAATGAGGCCTTTTCAGCTCAGGCCCATAGTCTGAGCAGAACATGGTCCGTGCAGAAAAATCCGAACATGCCCATAGTCCGAGCAGAACATAGTCCGAGCAGAAAAACGAACAGAACTCTGCTCGAGTAGAACCATGTCCAAACAGAACCTTGTCCAAGCAGAGCACTCTTTGAATATTTGAAATGTCAGACAAACAAATTCAATTCTGTTTTTTGCATATTTCGCTATCACCAGTGGAAAAAATGTGCTTCCACCCGCTTCATTAACGCTGGTAAAAGCAGGAGGCATATGATATAGCTAAAAATATCCCTACAATCTACGGACGACACGTGGCAGTTATGACACGTAACCCATACTGGCTCATTACTGATATGGCACTTACCGTATCAATCACCGGGCAGAATCCTAAAGAGGCTCTGACTCTATCAGCTCAGATTGACATGAGATCCTCTAGGATCCTAATTAGATTCTGATTAGAGTTGGTGAAAGCCCAGTCCTACTAGGACTCCTCCTTCTAACACTATATAAAGGGGTCAAGCCCTTCAGGTAAAGACGAGCTCACACACATACACATTATGTCTTTATTGCTTCTCAGAGTTCTACATTGTTAGCCATCTCTGACTTAAGCATCGGAGCGTTCCCCCGCCGGAACCCCACCCGGCAGTCACTCCGCGTTCTTTTTTGCAGGCCTGATTTCTGGTGTGGTTCCCGATCCAGTTTTTAGCTGCAACAGAATCGAATGCACCATTTACCGCTACCTAATTTCATTTTGGCCATTGAACTTCTATTGTGTTAAAGTGAAAATTAAATTCTTTAATTAATTCTAAGTGGGATATTTTAAGCCGTTAAATGCCCATGTGCGATGCACATGAGACTTATGTAAGGAGCAAAATTGTCAAATGAAAAAAAAAGATTCTCTTTTATTTTTTCTAAGTTTTGTCTGACTTTTCAATTGACCCCAACGAAAAGTTTTCTTTTTTTCAATTGAACCCAGCAAAATTTTATTTTTCTCCGTGTGACCCCAAGAAAAGTTTCTTTCTCTTCTTATTATCCCCCCCATCGCCTATCTACCCACCTACCATCTGAGGGATCCAACACGAGCCTCATCGCACGCCAACGTCACCACAACCAAGCCTCGCCACCCAGCACCACCACCACGACCAAGTTGTCCCCCTCATTTAAGCCTCGCCACCCATCACCACCACCACGACCAAGTTGTCCCCCTCATTTAAGCCTCGCCACCCATCACCACAAGCACACCTTCATCATTGCCCCCACCAAAAGCCCCATCATCTAGTAACTTTCTATTTTTTTATTTCTCTCTCTCTCTCTCTTTGGAAAGAGCTGAGGCCACCACAATCACCACCCTTTATGTTACCTTTGCCATTGCCACCATTGCTGCAGAGCCATTGGCCCGCTGTTACTATCCAGTTCTCACCACTCATCACCACGACCATGCCATAATCATCCAGTCCAAGCACCCACCCAAGCCTTTGCCAGCCGCCAATCCAACCTTCGTTATCATCACCACAACTCCATCATCCTCTAATCATCACCGAGCCACCACCACCCATCATAATCATCAATCCATAATCATTTGATTACAATGAAGCCACCTACCGATGCTCTCACCACCTATAAAAAATGACATGTCTCTCTCTCCTCTCTTTCGCTCTCACACACGAACACACGCACTCTTACATTGGCTTCTGGGTGCTTTGATGTGGGATTTAAATATCAATTAGCATGTGGTGGTTGCGGTCACGGTGGATAGGGGCATGGTGGTAGAATGATGGTGTTGTCCCGTGGTAGTGGTGTGGTCAGATGTGGAATAAGAAAGGAGAAGAAGAAGAGAAAGTCTGGTCCAGTTGGTTAGTCCAGTCAGTTTGCGCTTAGCTTAGGTCAGAGTGTATATAGGACATAGCCTTTAGTAATTTGATTGGTCTTAATTTTGATTTTTGCCCCGACTTCATATTATCACGTGTGATTAAGTAAAAAAGGTAGTCTTTCCTTATTCAATTACACTTAAAAGCAAATTAAGATCGGAAGGTGTACTGGCTAGTTCCCGTCTCAACTGCCCGATCTTCTTAGAGGTTTGAATGTACTGGCCAATAAGGGTATTTTGGTCATTTATAGTCTGTTCCCAACCTATCTTGGTCGGACCCAAGGGCCCACTAGGGGTCCCACTTCGCGCGAATACATCGACGCATTCAACGGTCAATTTTTCAACGCATCGAACCTGTCAAAGTGCACACGCCCAACTCACGTGCATTTTTCGCCTCAGACGCCTCACGCACGACTTAATCGCCAATTATTTCACGTTAGCGTGACTCACGGTAGCACGTTCGTCACGCCGCGACCACTCGAACACCTTCTCACCAAAAACATTGGCTGACGGCGCAACCGGAGCAACGGGGTCAAGGAGCAAAGGCCTTGGCCTACCCCATGGGGTAGGCCTTAGCCTCCCTCTTGCATATGGGGTCGGCCTCGGCCCCCTATGGAGGTTGGCCTTGGCCTTCCCCCCCCCGGTTGCTCACTTTTCACACATTGTTCGCTTCGTGTGTGACTTTGGCACCTTGTTCGTTACATGGGTGCGACTCACGGCAACACGCTCGTCGTACCTCGATTACCCAACTCCGCATTGTCCACAAAAACACCAACCGTCGGCGTACCCAAAGTTTACCAAAAAGGGGAGTGGCCTTGACCTCCCTTTGTAGAGATGGCCTTGGCCTTGGCCACCCCCTAGGGTCGGCCTCGGCCTCCCCAAGGGGGTTGGCCTTGGCCTTCCCCCAAATGTTGGCCTTCGGCCTCCCCTCCCACATGCACTTGTCTTTACAGGGTTTTGAGTCTTTGCGATGCTTACCGATGCTTGCACACCAACCTCGCGACGTCCATCGTCTATCATCTGTGGCCGCGCATCACCTCCGCGATGCTCGTCGCCCAAAGTCGCGCGCTACCGCCGAATGACCCGTTGTCAACGACCGCGTACCATCACTCCCAACTTTGTCATTACTAAATATCACATTTATCATTTTGTTACAACATACACACTTGGATCACTCCCCGTCTCCAGGACACCCGATGAGCGCCTGTGCGTCGTCTCCGTGCGCCACTTCCATGACATGTGCCCCCAGCACCAGGAATTGTCCGGCGACGGTTGTCACCGCGCCCGTGCTCCACTTTCATGACATGTGCCCCTGGCACCAGGTATTGTCCCGCGACGATCGTCGCCGCGCCCCTGCGCCACTTCCATGACATGTGCCAGAGGCACCAGGTATTGTCTCACGACGGTCGTCACCGCGCCCGTGCGCCACTTCAACAACATGTGCCGGAGGCACCAGGTATTGTCTCGCGACGGTCATCGCCACACCCATGCGCCACAATCAATGTCTTGTGCTGTAGGCACCGTGCCCATGAGCCACAATTAATGTCTCATGCCATTGGCATCGCGCCATGCGCCACAATCATGTCTTGTGCTGTAGGCACCGCGCCCATGCGCCACAATCATGTCTCGTGCTGTAGGCACCATGCCCATGCGTCACAATCATGTTACATGCCTCCGGGCACCACAATCATTCACCACACCATGTGCCCACGCCATGGACGTGGAACATGCTTCGACCCACGCTCCGGAGCGTGCAATATTCCGAGGGGCTCCGTTAGTAGTGCTCCGGCACGAGGACCCTTCACAGCGGAATAGGCTCGTTACCACAAAGCTATCGCCGTCTTCATTCCGGGGGGCTCCGCTCGTAGTGCTCTGACACGATGACCCTTCGCAGCGGGATAGGCTCGTTACCACATAGCTATTGCAGTCTTCATTCCGGGGGGCTCCGCTCGTACTGCTCCGGCATGAGGACCCTTCGCAGCTGGAGAGGCTCGTTACCACAAAGCTATCACCGTCTGGGGTGACTTGCATGACACTAGGCACTAAGCTGCGACCATCTCCACTCACGTTACCGGTGATCATCGGCGCCCCCTGGACGATGACCCCCGGGTCACTCCGGGACGGGAGCAGGTCGTTGAAAGGAATCGCGCCTAGTCCGCTTGGCAGTTGGCTACAGGGGCAACCTTCACCACTGTCAGGTTCTCTACGCGTCTCTTGACGCACCTTGTGGGATTCAGTAAGGGCTTGGACCGGTGGCTGGGGCAACGCGCTTATTCTGATCATGCTGTCATGGTGTAGTCAGTCTTCTTAGACAGGTAGAGCGATGCTGTGTGGGGCATGCAGTGCGAATTTGAGAACCGACAGTCCAACGGAGAACCGATATTTTCGGACCCCCTGGTGACTCCCAGGGGACGACATGTGGCATTTTATGGCACATGCACACTGTTTCCTATAAATTGTGGACTTTATGACTTATTCAAGGACTTTTTTGCTCATTCTTACAAAATCACTTTCTCACTCTAGAATTTGAGAGCTCTTGAATTCTAGAGAGAGAAATACAAATTGGACATAACTTTGGACATAACATTGGACCATAGCGTTGGACTCTGACTTGGACTGTCGACTGTCGGCCTTGTGCGTCTTAGCCTTGTCTCCATAGTACTGCCATCCCTCACGGCCTGTTTGGGAAGCCTTTCTCTCTGCCCTTACTCCACCCTCACTGTCTCTCACTTTGTACATCCGAAAGCTGACTCGGATTGCATCATTTGTGGCACATCCACGTAAGTACGAACCCACCTTCCTTGGCATCATTTTGGCAACTTCGCTGAGGAGGTGAGCATCGTATTGCAGTCTGCCTATCTTCCATACTTAGTCAACATGCCTGTGCAACGGAGAGCTACCAGGACGACCAGCCTTGGTCACATTCCCACTGTGTAAGAAGACCAAGAAGAGACAAGTGCCACACAAATCCAAGATCAACCCTCAATTACCGCACCTGACGTACAAGTTGTAGTCAGTGCGGCCATCCGGCAGCTTACTCCTACCATAGCCAACCTACAAGACTCTCAAACCCCTCTGCTGGCCGCCATTATGGAAATGCAAAGATCAATACATGCATTGGCCTCATAGCAAGTCATCTCACCGATCCAACCTGCCGGATCCGGGCCGGTTCTTAACGCCGCCTAGGCCCCAGTGTCGCGACCACCACCACCTCGAACGTCCAGACCCTTGGTGGTAGGACTCGTGACATCTCCACAACCTGTAGCTGACATACTGCATCCCATGTTGCCATCACGCAGACCACATGCAGACCTTGAACCAGTGTTGCAACAAGGCCTTCCTGTTGTCGTATCTCAACATGTGCCGGCCCAAAGCTCTTTCGAAACTCACGACTCCATTGAGATGGAGCCTAACCCCTACCCAACTGAACAACATCAAACAACTGGTCAAGTGGTGGATATGTCTCGCCCACCCATCCGTGCCCTCATACACTTGCCATTACCAGCACTTGTCATATACTAACCTTCAATTGCTCATGCTCATCAAGTTGCCCCGTCTGGGGGATCGGGGGCTCGCGGTGCCCCAGCCAGCCATCACCCATTGGTTGGCCATGAAGAACCATCCCCTCACTACGTCACCAAGTCAGACTTGAATGCACTCCTCCACCGATTGTCACAAAATTCTGCACCCGACTCATTTGCCCGGCTGACAGGCCATGTGCTATATGCCAACGACATAGCCATCACACCATACCCACTCAAATACAAGCAACCAACCTTTGTGATCTTTAACGGACGTGAAGACAACGCCCTTAAGCACTTAACAAGATTCGCCGGCTCATTGGAGCAATATGGCCCGGGCGATACTTTGAAGTTGAGGGAGTTTCACAAGTCCCTCACAGGCTTGACATACACTTGGTACCATCAGATCCCTGCGGGGACTGTCCATTCTTGGAGTGAAATAGTCCAGCTATTCCTGGAAAAATTCTACTACGAAGCTGAAAGAGTCACCATAGTGGATATCGCTGGCATACGCCAGAATCCTGACGAAGACTTAAACAAATATGTGTACCGTTTTCACCTTAAATACCTCGAGTGTACATATTTTAGTAAGGATGAGACATTGGTTCCCATATGCACAAAAAACATGAGTGATGTCTACCGGGTGCATATCGAGAACCTGCAGTTGAGGTCATAGGGACACCTCAAAGAGACTGCCCACTGTACTTACGAGTCGGTCGGCCATGTCAAGCTGTGGAAGCCTCACCCGCAGAATGCACTTTTGGCGGCAGCAGACACATCCAGCACTCAGAGTAACAACAACAATAACAGCTACAGTGACGGCTTCAAGCGTCAGTTCTAAGATGGGGACCGACGCTCTGACAAATGAAGGCAATGAGAGCCCGCACCCGAGTACCTATGTGATTTAAATACAGTGAAAGAACTTTTGGCGGAATGGGTGGCAAACGACAATAACTTCCAACTGCCACCAATGAGGGCCAACGTCACGGAGGCGGAGAAGGCCAGACCCAACTACTGCCCTTACCATCAAGCTCTTGGACATCATCTCAAAGACTGCAATGGGCTGAGAGCTATCTTTACAAGGAAGGTCGCGGTAGGTGACCTAAAGCTACGGAAGAACAACAATATTGTGAGCACCCTTACCCACATCACGACAACAACAACCGAGAACACCAGGTCCTCATGGCAGTCACCTACCATGTCGAGCATGTAATCACCGAAGCCTCGACTGAGGCCATTCCAACAGTCACACCTGGTGCACCTCCTGCCACTCAGCCAATGCCCTCATTTGGGCAAAATGTCAAAAATCAAAGGCTTTTTTTATGAAATGGGGTTTTCACCCGTGGCAAGGACCTACGTCTCGAACTGTCTGATCGAGGTCACCACAGGCCTTGGTCCCGAATTCTTCGCTGCTCAAGCAGAGCTCAGACATATCCATTCTACCGCATTGGTTTTCTCGGACGAAGACTCGTCGCCGGTCAAACACCACAAACGGCCGTTGTTTCTCGAATGCACAATTAACGGCACGGGCTTTCGCCGCGCCTCAATCAATATCATACCTCTCATCGCCTTACAACGAGCCGGAATTCCCCCAAGAAAAATTATCCGCGACCCCATCAAGATCACCGGCTTCAGGCAGGGTCCCCAGTCGACCTCGATCATATCACTGTCGACGTCATGGTCGAAATCGTCCGGCGAGACACTACATTCCACATGACAGCGAGCATGCCTTCCACCTCCTGCTCGGCCGACTTTGGATCCATGTCAACAAGGCCATTCCCTCAACGTACCACCAGTGTGTGAAATTGGTGGCCGATCCTGCGGGACATGAGGTAGCGATGACAATCCTCGCAACCAAGGCCCCCTTCGAATGTGCCGAATCTTACTTCGCCGAGGCCTCTTTCTTCACCGAGCTTGCCGAGGATGGTGAGAATACTACTCATATCCATTTGACCAAACTGCCAAATTGGGACGAGCTGTGTGGAAGCAAGCCTCCCAAGTCCAAAGCTAAGAAAAGTAATAAAAACAAGGGGTCGACCTCAATGCCGCCACCTACTATCAAGACCAACTCCCTGCCTGCATCCCCAAAGTCCAAGAAACAAAAGCCTGAACCAACCTTCTAACGCATCGTCAAAGACGGCAAAGTGATCTACCAATTATGACGGTGTGCAGGGGCTCCAGGTGGTCCGTCATCTAACCCCCTCGACCCTGACCCTCCCATGGAGACTGAATAGTGCTGCGCGGCTAAGCATTGCCCGTCAGACCCCGAACTTAACCTGGGCGCTGCCCCACCTTGCTATGAAGATGACCCCCGACCACAGGCCGAAGACCTTGAAGAAATCAACCTGGCTGACCCGGGCGAGGAACCCCGACTGACGTACATTGGCACAAAACTCGCCCCGGGCCGAAGAGAGGAATTGGTTACCCTCCTTCGCGAATATCGCGATGTATTGGCATGGAGTTACAATGAGATACCTGGGTTGGACCCTGCCTTGGTGACGCACCATCTCAACATTGCTACCGGGTCCATCCCTGTCTGACAACATCCGCGGACTTTCCACCCCGAGCTCGAGTAGAAGATCAAGAAAGAGATAAAAAGACTTCTGTAGGCTGGCTTCATTGAGTCTATCACTCATCCCATATGGCTGGCTAATGTCGTCCCTGTACAAAAGAAGAATGGCCAAGTCCGCGTTTGTATTGACTTTCGGGACTTGAACAAAGCATGCCCCAAAGACGAGTTTCCACTGCCCAACATTGACATGGTTACGGAGGCTGCCGCCGGACACGAAACATTGTCTTTCATGGATGGTTTAACCGGCTACAACCAAATTCGGATGAATCCTGACGACTGTGCCAGAACAGCCTTCCGAACTCCCTTGGGTAACCGTTGTTGGAAAGTCATGCCCATCGGTCTCAAGAATGCGGGTGCTACCTATCAAAGGGAGATGACAACCATCTTCCACGATATGATACACCGCACAGTGGAAGACTATGTCGATGATCTAATCATCAAGTCTAAAAAGAAAAGTGATCATCTCACTGACCTTCGTGCAGTCTTTGATCATCTCTACCCTTACTGACTTTGTGATGTTGGGAGATGTCTTGTACAGACGATGTCCCGGAGGCACTCTAGCTAGGTGTTTGGCACCGGACGAAGCAAAGCATAAACTTCAACTTGAACATTAGAAGTGTTGCGGCCTCGACGGTCCCCCTCTATACCGTCGCCTTCAACGCATGGGCCTTTTTTGGCCATCCATGGCCAAGGGTGCTTCAGATATACAACGGGATTGTCCCGAATGCCTATATGGGCCGGATAGTGCAGAAGCTCTTGTGATCAACTTCGAGGGTGATTGGCATCAGCCTTTCATCCAATATCTATCTCATGGGATTCTACCTCCTGATCGTAGCTCGGCACGATCTATCAAACGAAAATCAGTCAGATATTTTGTGACGGAAGGCGAGTTGTTTTGCAAAGGTTTTCGGGGTGCACCTTGCGATGCTTGCAAGGTGCCCAAGACGTGGAATTGATTAATGAAGTGCAAAATTCAAGGATCTCAAAAGCTGTATGTAGAATTACTAAGGTTGGGGTACCATTGGCCGACTATGGAATCCGACTCCATCTCTCATGTCCGACACTGTCAACCCTGCCAAAGGCACCCCGGCAGGATGCACACGTCGGCGTCCGACCTTCACATGATATTGGCCCTTTGGCCATTCCACTATTGGGCTCTCGACCTCATTGGACCTAAACACCTATCGTCCAGAGGTCACATATGGATCATGGTTGCAACAGAGCATTTTATAAAATAGGTCAAAGCCATACCTCTACGAAGAGCCACGGGAGGCGTCGTTGCTAAATTCTTACGCGATCACCTCATCAGTCACTTCGGTATCCCCCGGTGTATAATATCCGACAACGGCACACCGTTCATCAATATGGATATTCGAGCTCTCATGGAAGGATACAAAATCAACCATGCCACTTCAACTCCCTATTACCCACAAGGCAATGGTCAAGCTGAAGCCTCCAACAAGACGCTGCTCCGCGTACTGTCACGGATGGTTCATGACGCGAGTGGTTTATGGTCCGAGAAGCTAAGTCTGGCACTTTGGGCTTACCGCACCTCCAAGCACACATCGACGAAGGCCACACATTTTTCCCTTGTCTCTAAGATGAGTGTGTGGTACCAGCCGAGATTGCAGTTGCCTCGGCTCAACTCTCCCTAAGCAGTGGTCTCGAGGAGGAAGAAACTAGAAGGGCATCCCTTGAGGGCCTTGATGAAAAAGAACCAACGCCTTGCGCCGTATGAAGAAGTATCATGAACAGCTCAAGAAAGCCTACGGGAAGACAGTCAAGCCTCGATCATTTGTTCAAGGTGACCTTGTCCTCCAAGCCGCCAAGCATGTACGTGCCAACCTGTTAGACCCCAAGTTCACACCAAATTGGAAAGGACCATTCGAAGTGCATATAGCCAGAGACAACGGCTTCTACCTCCTGCTCAATCCGGACGATGGAAAGATCACGGCCCCTGTCAACGGACGCTACCTGACGAAGTATTATGCATAACTAGCTGCGGATTGTTCCCCCCAGCCTACCCGCCTAAAGCTTAAAACACTTACACACATAGCATTTTTTGTATATGCATACATGCTTATGACTTGTAACTTTTGATGATTATTACAAGTTCTTACTTTACTCATGTAATGGAATTTTGACCCAAATACTATCAATGCAAAGATCATTCATTCGCCTCAACTACTGTATGTAATGCACTCTTTTATTTACACTATCCTTCACTAAGTAGCCTGCTACGGGCGGGGATGGGGGAACACCAACGGGAAGACACCACATGCAAGTCACACAAGTACATCAAAAGCTAAGCATCACATCACAACAAACACAGGTACAAAATAACCATATGACTGCCATATCAATATTAACAAATTGTATACAAGTCACATGTTTGCAGGCCACTACAGACCAATGTCTACTAGAAAATGCAAAGTACACAACATCTAATGTAAAGAAGCAAGCAATGCACCAACAGGATCAGAAGTGTACGACTCCAATGTTTGTCACTGTGTCTGCAAGTCGGACCATCTACCATCCCACTCGGCCCGCTGGCTCTCTATCTCTGTTTGTCGAGCTGCTACCTCGGTAAGCCAGACCCGTATCTCGGTCACCACCCGGGTCACATCTGTCAATGTTGCATCAAGCACTCACCTACGACCCTGCCAAGCCACCTCCTGAGCCCCTATAACGGTCAATCTAGCTACGGCCTTGGCACTCTGCCCCCTCGCTCTGATATAGTCAGCCAACCAGTCCAACTGGAAGCCAAAAGATAAGAAAGGCACGAGCTCCAATATAAACTACGATATAAACTCAGATATGACATCTGAAGTCCAAGCTGAGGCCGGCACCGTACCAAGTGTTGCCAGCCAATCTACAAATGCAGTGTACAATGCCTTGATCAATACTGCGCCCTAATCATCTCCAACCGACGGACTACTGAATCAGACAACTCGATGCCCTTTCATGGTGTACTGTCCACCTGTCCGACTGAAGACCCGCCATTGGCATCACCAGCCCCTGTCACTCTACCACCCACTGACCGCACACCAACGCAGTAGCATGCATCGCCAACAGAGCATCACCCGCATCTATGGCTGAACCTGAAAATGTATCCGCCATAGGCTCCATAACAAACGGACCAGGTACCTCATGTCGCGGCAACGGATCTCTAACCACCGCATGTGTACCTGTCAACCCATCATGCACTCATGTTGAAGCATCTGCCTCTCTACTGTCCCACTAATCATCCCCCTCAAACATATGACCCATCGGGCCACCGAACACCTCCTCGACTAAGACAGGTGACGGACTCAGATGACTGACCGACTCCACAACATATGATGCTTCTTGCTCTAGACGATTGACTGGCTCCACAATATAGGCCACTGCTTGCTCATCCGCCGCAGCCTCCTCAACGGACTCATTATCCATTGGCTCACCCTCATAGGCCGTCTCGGCATACATCTCCTCGACCTCCTCAGTTGCCTCAGCATCCATCTCCTCAACATCATTAGTGACGGCGTCGACGTCTGACTCTACATCAGTAGCCTCACCAGCATCATCGAGCTCCTGTAAAAAAAAAAAAGATAAGAACCTTAGAACACACTTAACACGATAATCGATAATTGTACAACGAAAGCAAAAAGTAACACTAACCTCAGAGTCAGACTCATCCAGCACCTCTCGCGGCCTCTTCAGCCTGTGTCCTCCACCTACCGACGAACATGTGCCTGTCTACTGTGCACTCTCCATCATACCCACTCTCAATGATGAAATGGGACCCTTGCCGGTACCCTCGGCGCACGGGCTGCTGCCGGTACCCGCGGCGTGCGTACTGACACCGGTACAACTGATACACCCGTAAGTAATACTGACATGCCAGACTGCCTCGCAACCTGCGCTGATATCAATCCCAATCCTCTGTCCCTAGCAAAGACGTCGAACTGCTGCCTGTCGGGCGGCGCCTGCGACAACCACTCTGACCACGTCATACGTACTCGCTCCCACCATTGCGCGTACTCAACAGTCACTACTTCCGTCGAAAAAGTCCCGGGCCTCCTCCACTCCTCTGTCGATACTGGCAACGTCTGTGCCTCCTCCAGGATCGTATATCCAAAGGCCGTCTTCACATCCCAAGGCCTAGTATACCCGCATGGGGGCTCTAAGTCATAACCAAAGGCCATGGATAGACGGTCAGGACTGTATCTCGCCACACAACATCTGGTCATAGCCGGTTTCCCGCTGCCATCAGTCAATACAGGAAGTCACCCCGAAAAATATGCCACTAACAAGGCAACCTCCATATCTGTCAATTCATCCCGACCGCAGCCGCAAACTAGTGTCCTGCAGATGCACCCATGGCGGAGTGCCATACGAACTATGCATGTCAGTAAACGGGCGGAGAATGCACTCATCTCGATCGTCAAATATGTCCGCCAGCTCACATCAGGGCTTCTTCCCGCCCGCCCAAGTATATGCTCGGCCACCTACGTACCAAATCGCCACCTCACGCGACATGCCCGGCCGGGTCACAGTACCCTTCCTTGGCGATGGATGTACTAAAGAAAATCCCCGAGGCCGATACTCGATGTAGATCTCAAATAGATACCGCTGTAAAAACATTCAATCTACATACGTCGACACCTGATAGCCTCCATACGACCTATGCACATCATTGGAAAACTGATCCAGACGCGAGTACAATATGCCTAAGTAAATGGGGGCCAGCCTGACGTGACCGCCCCTAGCCATCCTGACGGCCAATTAGAACACCTTCAGGGAAACGCCATCCTCCGGCGTCCCCTCAAATACAAACCTACAAATATAGAACATACAATATCTATTATGACCACCCCACCTTGTTCAGAAAATAAAGTGCAATGCATGGCGGTATGATTACGCTAACTTTTTTAAGCATGAAATTTTGTTTTCTAAGTATATGATTCGACATACTACACACACAAGAGCAATTGAACTACAACATGCAAGGAATGCCAAAACGAAGACAATAGAAGCGCGTACCTCGACAAGAACATGGCAAAGAATCCCGCTAGCTCATATCTCTCGTCCCTATAGTAGGGACCCATGCGAAAGTTCCCCTCCGACACCAACTTCTGCCCGAGTAGCGCGGTCGCCGTACCATAGAATTGTTTGATCCACCCGTTGTACGTACCCTTCACGATCAACCATTATGGCACTGTCAACTTCAGTGCACAAGCATCCTCTGTCCCGTGCATCGGCAACCCGGTCAACATCATCACGTCAAGAAGTGTCGGTCTAATCTCCCTAAACTCCGTGATGAATGTATGTGTCTGAGAGCTCCACCTGGATAGCAACAATGTCAAGCCATTAATATCTCTCACCGGATCAATCACCTTGAACGTCGCCTCCACAGCAGACACTAACCCCAACGCCTACAACCTCTCCACCTAAACCGAACGCTCTAACATGTAGCTACACAAATATTTCCACCCCACCGGCATCGTGTTGTGACCCTTGAACATCACAGGCAACCACGGTATATCTCGTTGCTCCGCCAACAAACCCGGCACATACCTCGGCGACATCACCGGGGCAACCTCCCCACTCGACAAGCGCACATACGGCGAGGGAACCATCGGACTCTCCGCCGTCGACGAAACACTCCAAGGACCAAAAAACACATCCACAGCCACTCGCTGGCCTAGCTCTTTCCAAAGATCCTTGGGTGGGCATCCGGGCACTGCCCCCTTCGCCGTCAACAACACATTGCTTCGAATCAGCGTTGTATCAAAGCTCATCGTTCCACCATCATCAAAACTCAACGGCACCCTTAACTTCTCGATCGCCGCCGGCACAGCCTCATCGTCTCCAAACACGTCGCCCCACAACGACTGTGATCACCCACTCAATCCACCCCGAGGTCTCGCACTTTGCTTTTTCCTTGTCTTATTTCGTGTTCCACCATCATCACCCGGTGCACCCAATAGCATCGTGCTTCACGTGCCCAACCCATGAGCCTCGACGTCGGCCTCTGCCCCGCAGGAGGCGGTGGCCTCGGCGTTGCCGGAGGCGGCGGCCTTGGCCCGTCGCTCCCTCTCCCTTTTCATTTCTTTCATCTCCCTCTCCCCTCATTTTTCTTCTTTCCCTCCCTCTTTCTCTTTCCCTTTTCCCCTTCCCTCTTCTATTTCTTCCCTTCCTCCTTCCCTCTCTCCCCTTCCTATCCCTCCCCTTCCCCCTTCCAACCTCCCCGTGCCATCACCCCTCCCCAAGTCGTCATCTCCCCTAGCCGAATAAGCGGCCTCGGCCTCGCCGGGTTGACTAAGGTCGGCCTCGGCCTCGCGGCCTTGGCTAGCTTTGGCCACCGGCCTCGGCCCTTTGTCATTCCCCATCTCCCTCACACCTCCAAACCATCTTCCCCCTCCTTACCCCATGGTCGGCCTCGGCCCCTCGGTATGCCTCGGTCGCGACCGAGGTTCACCCATGGCCTCTTCCCCCATTCGCTCCATTCCTTTTACCTTGTTGCATCCTTTTTGCCTTTTGTGATGTCCTCAATCTCATGGGCCTTCAAGCTCCAAGCTTCTTCTTCTTCTTCTTCTTCTTCTTGCTCTCCTTTCTTTCTCTTCCTCTCTTTTTTTTTTTTCTAAGTGTAAGACTTCCCAATTTCACGCTACTAAAAATTTTGCGCAAACCCATTTTCAGATCAAATTTTCTTTTTCGCGCTATCTCTCTTTTCACGCTAACGCTAACGAAAGCGCATGTTCCATTTTTTGCCACTCCCCTTTTTTCTTTCTCGACATCACTGTTACTTTATTCGCGCTATCTTTTTCTTCATGATCAAAAACAAAATTCAATTTTGCAAATATTCAAAGATAGCTTCGCTCCTTCTAAGTTTTTCGTTACCATCGCGTCCATTCACAAGATTCCATCACGGCGCATTATTTTCGGAGCTCGACGTTTATGCGTGGGGTGCCCGCTTGGGTCAACCCCCCGCGCACACCACACGTAAGGGGCTTATGTTCCCAACCTATCTTGGTCGGACCCAAGGGCCCACTAGGAGTCCTTCTTCGCACGAACACGTACGTCGACACATTCAACGGTTAAGTTTTTAACGCATCGAACCAGTCATATTGCGCACGCCCAGTTCACATGCATTTTTCGCTTCGCA
Source organism: Escallonia rubra (assembly GCA_033065855.1). Taxonomy (NCBI): domain Eukaryota; kingdom Viridiplantae; phylum Streptophyta; class Magnoliopsida; order Escalloniales; family Escalloniaceae; genus Escallonia; species Escallonia rubra. The sequence continues at coordinate 516,735 of JAVXUO010001376.1, read as the reverse complement.
CACCTCGCGCGCTACTTAATCGCCAATTATTTCATGTTAGCGAGACTCACGGTAGCACGTTCGTCGCGCCGCGACCACCCGAACACCTTTTCCCCAAAAACATCGGTCGACGGCGCAAACGGAGCAACATGGTCAAGGGGAAAAGGCCTTGGCCTACCCCATGGGGTCGGCCTCGGCCTCCCCCTTGCATATGGGGTCGTTGGCCTTGGCCTGCCCCCTCTGTTGCTCACTTCTCGCCCAAAGTCCTTTTCGCGCATTGTTCGCTTCGTACGCTTCGTGTGTGACTTTGGCACCTTGTTCGTTACAAGGGTGCGACTCACTGCAACACGCTCGTCGTACCTCGACTACCCAACTCCGCGTTGTCCACCAAAACACCAACCGTCAGCATACCCAAAATTTACCAAAAGGGGGAGTGGCCTTGGCCTCCCTTTGTGGGAGATGGCCTTGGCCTTGGCCACCCCCTAGGGTCGGCCTCGGCCTCCCCAAGGGGGTTGGCCTTGGCCTTCCACCAAATGTTGGCCTTTGGCCTCCCCTCCCATGCGCACTTGTCTTCATGGAGTTTTGTGTATTCGCGATGCTAGCACACCAACCTCGTGACGTCCGTCATCCATCGTCCGTCACCCGCGGCCACGCACCGCCTCTGCGATGCCCGTCGCCCAAAGTCGCGCTCCACCGCTGAATGACCCATCGCCGACGACCGCGTACCATCACTCCCAACTTTGTCATTACTAAATATCATATTTATCATTTTGTTACAACATACACACTTGACATGTGTCCCCAGCACTATGTATTGTCCCGTGACGGTCATCGCTGTGCCCTTGCGCCACTTCCATGACATGTGCCTCGACACCAGGTATTGTCTCGCGACAGTCGTTGTCGCGCCCGTGCGCCACTTCCACAACATGTGCCTCTTACACCAGGTATTGTCTCGCAACGGTCGTCGTCGTGCCCATGCGCCACAATCAATGTCTCATGCACCACAATCAATGTCTTATGCCATTGGCATCCCGCCCATGCGCCACAATCATGTCTTGTGCTGTAGGCACCACGCCCATGCGCCACAATCATGTTACATGCCTCTGGGCACCACGCTCATTCACCACACCATGTGCCCACGACATGGACATGGAACATGCTTCGACCCACTCTCCGGAGTGTGCAACATTCCGAGGGGATCCGCTCGTAGTGCTCCGGCACGAGGACCCTTCGCAGCGGGATAGGCTCGTTACCACAAAGCTATCGCCGTCTTCATTCTAGGGGGCTCTGTTTGTAGTGCTCCGGCACGAGGACCCTTCACAACGGGATAGTCTTGTTACCACAAAGATATCGCCATCTGGGGTGACTTACATGACACTAGCCACTGAGCTGCGACCATCTCCACTAGTGGAGATGGTCGCAGCTCAGTGCGATGACACCAGGACGATGACCCCCGGGTCACTCCAGGACGGGAGCAGGTCTTTAAAGGGCATCGCGCCTAGTCTGCCTGGCAGTTGGCTACAGGGGCAACCCTCACCGCTGTCAGGTTCTCTACGCGTCTCTTGACGCACCTTGTGGGATTCAATAAGGGCTTGGACTGGTGGCTGGGGCAACGGGCTTACTCTGATCATGTTGTCATTATGTGGTCAATCTTCTCATACAGGTAGAGCGACGCTGTGTGGGGTAGGCAGCGCGATTTTGGGAACCGACAGTCCAACGGAGAACCGGTATTTTTGGACCCCCTGGTGACGCGTCACTCCCAGGGGACAACATGTGGCATTTTATGACACATGCACACTGTTTCCTATAGATAGTGGACTTTATGACTTATTCAAGGACTTTTTTGCTCATTCTTACAAAATCATTTTCTCACTCTAGAATTTGAGAATTCTTGGATTCTAGAGAGAGAAACACAAATTGGACATAACATTGGACCGTAGCGTTGGACCCTGACTTGGTCTTTGACTTGGACTGTCGACTGCCAGCCTTGTTCATCTCAGCCTTGTCTTCACAGTACTGCCATCCCTCACGGCCTGTCTGGGAAGCCTTGCTCTCTGCCTTTACTCCACCCTCACTGTCTCTCACTTTGTACATCTGAAAGCTGACTCGGACTGCAGCCTTTGTGGCACCTCCACGTAGGTACGAACCCACTTTCCTTGGCATCATAGTCTTATGTCTTTGAAGCAATAACGATGGCTTATTGGTTTCCTTTTGTAATTCTTCTGCTCCTCAAACCTTTATAAACGGCTCCAGGCTGTCCCGAAATGGAGAGTCTATTATAGAGAGAAATTTCTTCCCAGAAGCTGCCAATAATTATGAGAGATAGATAGATAGAGAGAAAGATAGAATAAAAAGTCTTTTTCCCCTTAATTGTTTTTGTAAGAGATAGATAGATAGAGAGAAAGATAGACTAAAAAGTCTTTTTTCCCTTAATTGTTTATGTGTCATCGTTCGTGCATCGCATCATATCGTGAATAACCCAATGTCGACAGCTCGCCAGTACAAATCAAGAGGTGCAATTGTCTATCTTAGTCTTTTATTTTTCATGGCGTAGAATAGTTATCTATTAGATGAGAATCCCTTCCATGCGAATGAATTTTGGTCCGCAAGTATAAAAACAAGACCTTTTTACAACTAGAAGAAGTTGATTGGAATTAGATTTTTAAAAACTTTAAAGCAGTATTTTGGTCGCCTATCTTAGGATCAAAATTATGTGGTTTTGATCCAAATTTTTTCGATCGGGTAAGTAGGCCACTCGATACCCATTGTTGAGTTCAAACCAAAATTTATGTGTAGATTAGGTCATGTTTTTGTGCTTCTTTTGTAATTTTGGAGTAAAAATCATAAAAATAATCAGGCAAAAAGAAGTAAAGACCATTCAGGGTATGATAGGACGACTAACACCTTTCCATTGTATAACTTAGTCCACGAATCTGAATCTCCGATTTTGCAAAGGTTAGGAAGCGTTGTTGGTCATGTAGCCTCAAGTTTTAGGTTTCTTGCTTTCCTTATTGATTTTCTAATTAACTTTGAAAATAAGATAGCGACTCGAATAATTTAGTCTTTTTTTAATGCGCGTCTTCATAGCGGCAACTCTACTGGGGACTATATTAAGAAGTTTAGACTCGAATAAACTTGTTTATGATTTTTGATGATTTTTATCCTTTGATATAGGTAATAAAATTGTTTTTGTATGTTTATATGCATATATATTTTGACTTGTTTTTTTTCAGAGACCATACACACTCACGATTATGACCCAGCCCACCCCTTTCGAGGGTAACAATTAAAACTCTTGAGCTTCCTAGTTGCGAGGCAATTTTTGACTGTGCTCTCACCTCCAAGGCCATAGTACCAATACTTTCCTAGTTTCTTCTTATATCGAATAGTTTGCGCACTTACTGAGGACCATTTATTATTAACTGCCGGAGTTACAGGTCAGGCGTATCATACAACTTGCACCGAGGGAGTAACCTTAACCGGAGATTGAAGCAACCACACACACCTGGACGGGACTAGAGCACCCATGGATTTTAGGGTGTCTAGGGTCAAAAACTGGCCGATACTCTCGATAAACGGGAAGTACCAAAATAGGCCCTCAGGAAGTACCAAAATAGGTCCTTGGTTAATCGGCTGGTACATTTTAACGAGTCAACCAGAAGGTTTGACAGGGGGCTACTTTTTAGGCCTGTGCAAACTAGATGGTACATCTCTCTAATAATTAAAAACCATCCAACATACCAGCCTGGCACTACTATGAACCTGCAGCATTCGTGTCTGCCGGTTCATTGGTATACCGGCTGGTACATATAATAGGATTTTCACTCCAAAGCCTTTTTCCTGCCAAACCAGTCAGTACATTTATCAGGTGTACCAAATGGTTTGAAGGTGTATCGTCCGGAAGGTGTACCGTCCGGTTTTATATGTTTTTCCAGTAAATCTCTATGATTTTGTTACAATAAATGCATTTATTTTCACAGTTAAGGGTGAGAAAACTGTGTGTTGGGATCAAGCTGGGAAACTAGTTCGTATCCTAGTGGTCTAATATCCTCATCTCAGCAATGTTGTTTGTATGTATTGAAAAATGCAAAAGGATTTTCTGAAGAACTTCAAAACCTTAGCAGCACAACAGGTGAAGACTGCCGAAGAATTGGAGGTTCTTAAAAGAGGAAGGACCTCATCAGAGCCTAATCATGAGGAAAAGAAGAATGAGAACGAGAAGGAGAAGAAGAAGGAGAAGGAAAACGCATCTTGGCAATATGAGCCCAACAGGGAGGATAAGCTCGAGATACCCGAGATACTGGATTAGCATGAGAATTTAGCAACTTTAGAATCCCAAATCCCATAGACAAGGAGGAAAATATTTCCCATGGACCTCAGCACCCTCACTTTGGCCCCAAATAACATACTTCCACCCAACTTTAATATGCCTGACCTGGATAAGTTCGATGGAACCATAGATGCAAAGGTCCATTTCAAGATGTATATCTATTGCATTAGCTCCTCTTGGAATTAATCCAAATCAGTTGGTACAGCTATTCCACGTACCTTGATAGGGGCACGCTCCGTGGTTCCTCACCCTTGCGGTCTCACGTGTTCGAGCATATGAGGACGTGATTCTAGAGTTTTCTAACCAGTATAGTATAATGCAAACCTTGATATCACCCGCCAAAATTTAGAGACCACTAAGCACGAGCTGAAAGAGTCGGTTTCCGCTTTTATCATTCGATGGAGGAACAAGATGGCTCAGATGGTCAATTGCCCTTTGAAGGAGAAGCAAGTCAACATGATGAGTAATAACCTTTTATCAGTCTATCACGATTACATCTTTGGCCAATATCGTACTACATAGAATGCATTTATGGGTATTTGAGGACGCCATCAATAAGGGTCAATAGCCAAGGATGGGAAATCAAAATAATACAAGACTGTTATAAGGAATCCCAACGCTCAGTCGAGGGCAACCATGGACAACAATGTCAACATGTACAGATCTCAAGAAGTGGTTTTTGTGGGAGCCAACCACCACCAGGCAAGATTTCACCGATATTCACATTTTTATGGCCAAGGTACTTGAACAGTTGCTCTGTAACGACCCGGTCCACGGCCCCACCACAGGGCATTGCCTCCCTTAAAAGGGCTATCAAAGTAGGTACTTATGAGTTCATAAGCAGGGTCTTATAAAGCCAATCGCAAACTCTCCCACAACCAATGTGGGATATTACAATCTCCCTACCTTATTCTTTAATGTCCTCGCTAAGGTTCGATCACACATAGCCCAGAATCTTCCTCTCTAGCCAATGTGGGATATACCCAGCTCACCCTTTGTTGCCCCAACCATCCTCTTGATGTGGGATATACCCGGGCTTGCCTTTGTTTTCCCCAACCATCGACAACCCGACTGGACAGCCCAGCCTGAGCTTTCGAGAGTCGGCTCTGATACCATCTGTAACGACCCGGTCCACGGCCCCACCACAGGGCATTGCCTCCCTTAAAAGGCCTAGCCAAGTAGGTACTTATGAGTTCATAGGCAGGGTCTTATAAAGCCAATCGCAAACTCTCCCACAACCAATGTGGGATATTACATGCTCCATAGAGGTATGATTGCCAAGTTGTCGCCTACTCCTACCCCAGCTATTATACGTCAAGGTTTTGATGTGAGTATCACCAGGGATCCGGACATCATGCAGAGAGGTGCCTTACTTTAAGGCACACTATCCAAGATCTCATTCACAAGAGATAAACCCTCATGCTGAACCCAATGCAAGGAAATAGGCTTTGCCGCGCACGAGGTGAACATAATGGAGACATCTCTTTGAATTTTCGATCTTTCTGTGCTTATGATTCCAGGGGAACAATTGTGAGTGATTCCCAATTTTAACTTGGATGCCTAAGGACAGTCATGCAACTTCATCATGGAAGGAGATATTTCCACCTATTCTGGATTTTTAGGGTCGGTGTATGACAGTAAGTCCAAACAGATGATTGAAAGGTGAGAGATTTTCTATGGCTGTGATTTGGTCAATAAGGACGAGTTTCCAAGTTTGACAGCAAAACCCAGCAAAGATATGTGGATTTTTGTGCTTACCCAAAATGAGGATAGGGAGACCATGGATCCAATTCGCCAGATAACTCCAGTTCAAGGTAAGATACATTACTTAAATCAATTATTGAAGGCTATCCTGATATCAAGTCTAATCTGAGTTAGAATCTCTATTTGATTATTTTTATGCTACTACTTTAGATGTTCTTTCCTATTATGTTTTTCTAGACTTTTGATTCTATTATATTTTCCAGACTATTTGGTCGATAATATAATCGTTGATTCTACTTACTTTTTATGACTACCGATTTTAGTTTTGATGAATTAATCAGTATGTTAATAATAAATGCAATAAGTGGACTTGAGGGAGGAAAAAAAAGAAAAAAAAAGCCCTTAAAAGAGTGTAAACTTGGCATGTTTTTTTCCTGAATATAAGCATTCCCAGTGACCAATTGCCACCACAAGTTATCCTGATCACCCTATGCTTGAATTTTTTTTCTCTTGCTAGCCCTTTAAGCCTAAATAATTGAGTTATTTTTTTAGAAGCCTATGTTCTTAACCTTGGGACGGGTAAGTCTCTATGTGTGCCTATGTTCTAAACTCAACATGAAAAGGCCTTATAGGAACCAAATTCTTGACGATAGAGAAGATTAGAAATCAAATCTTGATTTGATCTTAAAAAAATAAGAAGAAATGTTTTGAACTACATCAGACATGATTCTCCTAATAGTAATATGTAGGCAACTTGGTCACCATCTAGGCTCGGTTTCGGCACAAACTAAGTGTCTTGGTATCATATATATTTGGCTTCTCGAGCCTCATTACCATTTTTTTAGCCCTTACGCTAGTCTATGTAGCGCCCCATATGCAAAGTCCTCCTTGAGAATATGTTGGTTTAAGGGAGTGGAATGCTCCTTTACATTTTTATAAGGACAAAAAGACAAAGAGAAAGAAAAGAAATCCTTCTAAGTTCGATCGACAATCAAGGACAAGCTCTATTTCAAATTATGTTATCATAGTCCATTTCTTTTTTTTTCTTTTTTTGGCCGGGGGAAGCTGTCCTTAGTCCAAAAGAACAGTAGACTGGAACTTCCTTTTATCATTTCTCCCAAAGCTCACTTATTTGGATGTAGTTCAAGAAATCCCACACTTATTGTTTACTGGAGTGGATATAGATCCCATATCAACTGCGTATTAGGGGAGGTCCTAGGATATGTGTGATATAAGATTAAGTTGGATATTGCCCCATACCCGAAGTGGGAGATAAAATTTTTTTTGCCTTATGTGACCTTGTTAATGAACTCTTAAGCATATATTTGCTAGCCCTTTTAAGAGAGGCAAGGCCCCGTGGTGGGGCCATGGAGTAGGTCGTTAAAAATAGTATTAGCACGAAACTTGGGGTATTAACAATGTGCAGAGCGCGACACTGAGGTTACTAAAAGTGTGTTAGCAAGAACGACGGATGCCAAGGAGTTTGGACTGTGAGATCCTACACTTGCTGTGTACTAGGGTGGATGGAGATCTTACATCGACTGTGTGCTGGGCAGGTCCTGAGATATATGTGATATAAGGTTAAGTTAGATCTTGTCCGATATCAGAAGTTGGAGAGAAAGAATTTGGCCTTATAAGGCCTTGTCAAATGAACTCTTAAGCACGACTAACCATTTTAGAGGAGGCAACGCCCTGTGGTGGGGCCGTGGATTGAGTTATTATATGGATACCCCTTATTTTCTCTCTCAACGCTGGTGTAAGGTCACTTATTCGGCTCGACCGTACCATATACCTCATGCTCGTAACTTAGGTAGTTAATAATGGATGATCACCAGTACGTGTAAAAGCCATTTGATACATCAAGAAACCAGGAGGTCCCTTTAGTACAAGGCCTTGGAGCTGAGGGTGCAATCGAAAGTTCCTTCGTAATCAAGAGATTCAAGGGTTTTAAAGTTGCCCTCGAGTGGGTGGGTTAGAGACAGAAGTGCGCGTGTGTGAGGCATAGAAATAAAAACACAAGTACCATAGTTATATCACATTATACATGTTGTACAAAACAAAGAAATACAAAATTGCCAAAAAGCAATAAAAAATTTTCAAGTCTCGTCCTTTTAGTTTTTAGTCCATAGCGAAGTCGCCACTGTAGCGAACTGCCTTGAAAAAAATCCACTTGGAAGGAAGATTTTAGGGAATCGCCATTTTATTTAATTAAGACAAAGAAAAATAAGAAAAATTTGAAAATGACTCTTAAAATGTCCATAGGACAACTAATCTACCGAAAACAGGAAAATGGGTTCGGATACTAAGCTATATGTCGAGAAGGTGTTAGGCATCTGCCATACCCTTTCGGTCTCTAGCTACTTCACCATTGTAATTCGGCTAAACCTACGGGAGGCGACCTACACTTTGGTCTTAGACTTAGACTTAGACTAAGAAGTGAATGAAAAGACCTTTTTTATAATTTTTGTACTATAAATGAAATGTGATCGCGGGAAATGGGAGACAATTCTAGACTATTAATTTAACTGGAAAGCCATAAATGTACATCGCGAGTCTGCTTGTCTTGATGACTTGGGAACACTCTGTGATGGATCCATGATGCGAGAGACTAAGATTTACTGTATCTTTTTAAAATGAATATGAAGGGCTAACTTTTCTTAAGAGATGATGTACCATTTCTAAGATAAATGGCACAAAAGCTCTAGGGAGAAGAAACTGACGTTAGATCCCTAAAAATATGGGCTAGGGGGCCTACTTATAAAGCTCTGGGGTGCCAAAAATGATAAAGATAACCGTATCAATTTGCAATCTAGAGATAAGACAGAATATTTGATAAAATTACAAATTGACAAAAGTCAACTAACCGGCCGGTTTGTCGAAAGCCGGCCGGTTCATCCCATAATTTTATAATAGTATTTTTTAATTTTGAGACATTATCTAGCCTAAATTCAGTAATTATCCCTTATTTTCTAGAAGATATGTACTAGATTCGGCAATTATCTTCATAAATAACATAAATCATTGATTTATCCCTTGCATCAAGGATCAATCACAAAATTTAATCATCTAGACAAATCATAATCTAGACACTTGGACCGGACTGACAAATTTGGACTACACTGAGCCAATTCACTGACTAAACATGCGGACTGCTAGACTAAACCGGACTAGACAAATGGACTGGACAATTGGACTAGACAATTAGACTAACCAAATTAAGCTAATCAAATTATATTACTAGGCCTAAACTTACTAATAAACTCAAATTAATAATTGAGTCCAATATCTATTTTAATAATAATTACTATAAAAATTTAGTGTCTACAACAGGTGTTACCTATAGGAATAATCCCCTCAAAAGGTTGGGAGTGTTCACTTTTAACCTGCTATAGTGGAAGGTCCCTCTTTTGCTCGATTGCACCATATACCTCATATCCATAATCCCGACAATTTAATGGATGGTTGAATAGCACGGGTGAGACTCGGTGGATGTACTAGGTCTAGAAGCCCTTGGGCACATAGTTGCAAATGACTTCCGTCTAAGAAGACCAAAGGTTTAAACCATCATCCTCGAGTGTGCATGTGAGCTAGGTAAACAAGTGCGCGTGTTGGAGGTCTCGCAAAATTTAGATCCTTCATTTTATGAAAGATGTAAGCATAGAAACATATCAGTAAGCTCGAATTTAGGTACATATAACCATGTATAATATCACCTGCGTGATTAAGCAAAATAAGACGCCTAAAATAGATAAGCATCGACACAAACTGAGTATGATAACATTGAAAAACTATCATGAAATTGAATATTAGTCTATATATCCTTGCAGACTCGATACTGTGGCGACCTTCCCTTGAAGGTTTAAATCAACGATATTCACTAACAAAATGATAGCAATATAATTTTTAGAAAATAGGGAAAATTAAGAAAACTTTGACTCTAAAATGCAATTGGTTAATCTGCATGTGAAACCCCTAAACGAGGGGGTATGAGGAACCCCATAATCACCCTAGGGGTCTCATATAACCCAACTAGTAATTATCAAGCTTTTGTATAAGAGTAGACCAGAAAACAAATAGCATATTAACAACTTTGATGAATAAGAAAAGACACATAAATATAAAAAGGGTCAATTGCACTGGGCGCCCCTAAGTTTGCTCGCGGTAGCTCTCTGCACCACAAAGTTATTTTTAGCTATCTACCACCCCAAACTTCCATAAGTGTGACACCGATCACCTCCAACCATATTCCGACCAAAATTCAGGCAAATGGTTGAACTCATGAGGGTATTTTTGGAATATCAGGTCAAAAATCGGGGATCTAGGGTTTATTGTCATCAAATTGAGGAAGAAGGGTTCTAGGCTTCGTGTATGGTAGAAATTGATGGTTGTGGTGGGATCTAGAGCAAAAATTGATGGTTGTGGTGGGATCTAGAGCAAAAATTGATGGTGTGGTGGGTTTTTGTGACGGGTTTCTGTAATGGTGGCTAAGGTGGCGGCGGTATTCCAATCAAAGGTGGCGACGACAGTTGAGAGAAGAGGTCGCGATGGGTTTGGTGATTTGGTGGAGGTCGTGGTGGTGGGCATGGAGGTGGGAGTGGGCTGCATATTGGTGGTGATGGTGTTGGTGAAGATGGAAGGTAGAAGATGAAGATGAAGATGAAGATGGATGTCACAGAAAAAGGGGAATTTGTCAAAAATGCCCCATTTGTTTGAGTTAAATTACTTCTCCGGCGAGGCTGTTGGCCGGAAAATTGACGGGGGGTGATGGTTGCCAAATTTATGCAAAAGTTTGGGGTGTAAGGTAGCTAAAAAAAAGTTTGTGGTGCAGAGCGCTACACATTGATAACTTGAGGGTGCCTAGCGCAATTGACCCATATAAAAACATATAAAAGTGGATCTTAAACCGAGAGCAGGGCCCAAATTGCCTACATAGCCAACGGATGAACCCAATTAGATCCAACATAGTTCAACACGACTATAATGGCGGTTTAGATTTTGTTACCAATTTATATTAGAGAACTATCTGAATGATTTTCTTAAATTTTGAATCTTTGGTCGAATTAACTAATAAAGAGGTATTGTGTTTTATATCCAAAAAGGTTTGATAAATTCAAAGTATTCGGTAAAAAAAGGGTTTTTTCAAAACATTCTTTGATGAAATCAAATAAGAACGATAGTGTTTGTAATTTTAAAAAGAATTTGAGAAACATAAATCAATGAATTTGATCAAAAAGGAGTCTTAGGACACCAAGTCATGGACATGTTTCGAAGTAGGGGAAGAGGGTTGAATAATTATGGTCAAATCATCACCATAGCATAGTATTAACTAAATCATATTTATGTCATATGTGATAATCAATTACAAAGGTAAAAACCTAGATCATGCGATTCTAATAAACAATTATACCAATTCAATCACATGGCATGTTTGATAAGTTCAAAGATGAATCCTAGAGCATGCCATCACATGGTTATATACAACCTTTAGGGACGAGTTCTAGTGAAGAGATATGGATTGTTTGACTTTGAATGGAACCTCCACAACAAATGGTCTTCAAATGTGGGGAAAAGTCAATTGCTTTGCACCTTGATCTCGTTTATGGACGTGGAATTGAGAATATTCGGATAGTTAGGGTTCGTGATTGTGGATTAGGGTTTATGTGTGAGAATATTCGGATAGTTAGGGTTCGTGATTGTGGATTAGGGTTTATGTGTGAGAGGCAATTTTTAACATTGTGTCAAGGTGGAATGTTATGAGTTCCTCCCATAAGAATGTCAACTAAGACCTCAATCCATCAATTTAAGCACTTCGAGGTCGAGAAAACCGGCGTTTTTTTATGTCAAAAAGACCTAAAATCGCCAAATCAAAGGTTCAGATCCTCTTGGCTATGTCTCAGAGAGGGCATTTCAGTTGATACACCATAGAGTAGGTCTCTAAGGTGGCCATCTCCAGCCAGCACTAGCACTTCCAGAGTCCAGTGAGTGCCTAACAAAGCTGTGCAGATGAGTCAACTTTGGAGGTTTGAATCCTTCACATTCGAACTCTAGTGTAGGCATACTTTATACCCTTGGAAACATCTGGAATTCATGTTTTACATGTCGTTAATTAGAATCACTTTTAAAGATGAAGTACAACTCAAGATATTAGGAAATACTAGCGTGTGTCGGATTTAAAACAAGTTCGGTAATCTCCAATTATTAAAATCGATCCTTAAACGAAATTAGGCTCATGATATGCCTATGTGATACAATTTTTCTCAATGAGTAAAATACTGCATCATTTAATAAAGTGGACTGTTGAGCACGTACAACCGAAATACCACACACATAAATTCAACACAAGCATAAACCATGATCTAACACCAACGCAGACATTCTAAACCATGCTATAGACATCTCAAAGTATAAAAATGATATAACATGCTAAAAAGTCCAAGAAAATAAGCGACATCGCAAAAGTACGGTGTCTACAATATGCTTTTGTGAGCAAAGGAGCTTGTTATGGCCAATAGGTGTGCCGGATAACACAACTTGCTCATAAACTTTGTATTATGAGAAAAGTATATTTTGCTTTGTTAGGGAAGAGAAATTGACACCATCCTATCGTCCGCAGAAGTTCAGTTCTTTGGTCGACTTCAGAGGACGTGGGTCTTTTTTTTTTCCTTTTCGTCTTTAACAAATTATGACTTTTTTCCAGTTGGCAAAATACCAATGAGAGCAGCCAATATGATATTTTCTAAATCACTTAAACTAAATGCAGCAGAATATTTGAAACTTTTGGTCAGCAAATAGCAACCTTCAAAGCAACAAAGGAAAGATATGCCTTTTGGTTGGACTTGCTAATTGGGCTTTGTTTATACCAATCTCAGCATTCTTATCTGTTTCTAGGAGTCCAGCTAAGGTTCTGGGACCAAAAAACATGTGGCACTGTGACTTTTCCCCTTCCCCATGGACCAAACATTGAATCTTTTAGATTGGAGTTTCACAACTTCTCACTTGAGCTTCAAAAGTATTGCCTAATACTGCTTTCGGCAACACTCCGCAAAGCTCAAACATCGCTCGTTACGGACCAAGATCCTCTATTGTACAGCACATCTGCTGGAATAGAAAAATGACGCTAAATGAATTTTGGTGACAAATAAACATATCACTTTAAATTTTAACAACACAGTTAAAATATTTTTAACGACAATCTTTTGACACTAAAATTATTACAGCAGAAAATCTTTATCCGCTCGTGACATGCAAATAAAAGTCACTTTCTGAGATTGCTTCATAAATTTCTCTCGAGTCACTGTGGGCCCCAAGTAAATTAGCTATCCATTTGCAGGCTAATTTCTCCTTCCTTCGTAGCCTCACCTAATTGACCAGTAACAACAACGAATTCATTCATTACAACAGAAGTTTGCACACAGATAACCCCACTTGATTGATATTTAAATTAATGAATAACCACTTTCCCAATTGAAACTTCTAAGGTTTAACACATTGATGGCATAAAGCCAAGTTGAAATGGACATCATGAACAGTCTATGATTATGTGATCAATGCCACGAAATTTCATCCCACGGGGGTGAGAAACTTCTACCAAAATGCGGAGTTAATAACTCTGACCACCGTATATTTTTGGATTTCTTGTTGCCCGCTGATCAAGGTTATATATTGTTGTGCTTATAGCTAGGTGTCGGGCGAGGTTGTGTATAATTAGGGTCGGTTAAAATTTTTGGCCCAATTTATTGAGGTTGGTGTTGAGTTTTAATTTGTCGTTGTCTTTCTTTGGCTTGTTTATTACTCTAATTGAGATGCATGAGGTCGTGTGCTTCCTATAGATGATCAGAATTTAAAAATGGAGGGTAAAATTATCGCCAAAACGAACCACAAAATGAACCAGAGCCAAAGTAATTAAACAAACAAACTTTGGCTGCTATCCGGGTTGTAAGAATCTTCCTCCAACTCCGTGTATAGTGACAATTAATAGGTCGCTAAATGTTTCTTGTGACTTTTTTTTCTAATACTTTCAGCGACAATTATTAGCAGTAATTTTTTAGTGTCACTAAATAAAAGTCATTAAAAATATTTAGATACAAATGATTATCGCTATACAAGAAATATGAAGAAAATTCCTCCGACCGAGATAGCAGTTAAACTTTTTTATAATTAAACTGTGCCGATAGTGAGAATCTTGACCGGGTCCCTAAACCTTAACCAACAAGAAATAATGTACAGAAAACTAAAAAGAGTAAGGAAAAGTAATAGGTCATCCAAAGTCAAAGCTAGAGCACTATACAGTGGTGCATGTATGTTCACTTTGTATTGGTTCTCTCTTTTAACTTCAAACATTTTTATAGTCTTAGTCCTGGCTCTTGCGTGTCTAAGTTCCCTTTGCCTCTCTCTCTCTATCTCTCTCTCTGAGTGTTTGCCTGTCTCTGTCTCTGTCTCTGTCTCTCTCTCTGTGTTGCCTGCCTCTGTCTCTGTCTCTGTCTCTCACCTCTCACACACAGAGAAACACACATACAAACACCACACGGACACACACTAGTTTGTGTAGGTGGAGAGAGCCATGGGAAGAGCTCCTTGCTGTGACAAGACAAAAGTGAAAAGGGGACCCTGGTCTCCAGAAGAAGATGCAACTCTCAAGAACTACCTTGAGAAACATGGCACTGGGGGCAACTGGATAGCCTTACCCCAGAAAGCTGGTACTCTCCCACACTCATTTTGTATCTGTCTTGATTCATAAGTTTCTTGACGAGAAGATTGATCTTCCACTCATTTACACTTTCTGATATTTCGTAGTTTTTGCACTTTCTGTACCTTTCATGATTCAGGATTTCATTGACTGTTTCTTTGTCTCCTTTCTTCTCCCAGCTTTTCACACGGTACGTGTTCCAGTTCCGTACATTTGACCACACAGTGTTCAAAATTGATCCTAGTAGAGATCCCCACATTCTCATTTTTCAATTTTCACTTCAGAACTGGACTTCCAGACTTTGATTTACAAGTTTTATCTTCCCCAATTTTGCTTTTTCTACAATCTTAGTTTTGTGATTAATTAGTTTAGTTTCTTAAGAAAGAAAATTAAAGTTCAGTCAGAAAGTACATTATTCAAGTGAAATTTTGGTATTTTGAGAACATTAGCTTTTAGAGATGGCTGAATTCCAAGAGAACATCAGTTATTTATAAACTAGATTAAACTTTGGTTTTTAGAGAACATTTCAAGGGAGAAAACCCCACTTCAAAATGGTACATTTGAACTGAATTTTTGTGATTTACAGTATTTTTTTTTCTCCAATTAATTTTGCATTCTTCTCCATTGTTGCGCAACCAATGATTTATTGAACTAATTTCTGTGTGGCATGTAGACCTTAAGCGTTGCGGCAAGAGTTGCCGGCTGAGATGGCTGAATTACCTGAGGCCAGACATCAATCATGGTGCTTTTACTGAAGAAGAAGACAACAAAATATGCAATCTCTATACTGAATTGGGAAGCAGGCAAGTGAATTTATCTCGTTTGTCCATATATTTTCCAGTTTTGATGGCCTGTTTAGATGCTCCCCCCAACCACCACCCCACACACACACAAGAATTTGATACAAAGTTCATCTTCATTAGTAGGAGCCTGCCTGTGACAAAATCGATAGTCATCTCATGAAGAAAAATTAAATTCCGTAACGTTTTTTATGGCATTTGATCAAATTGCACTCACTGAAGAAAAAGAGACTTCCACTTTTTCTCCCCAAAAAAGCTGTTAAAATCAAGGGACAGCCATACTGCCCCCCTCACTAATGTCTTCTTAATTCTTTTTTGTTGGATTTAAGATGGTCCGTCATAGCTTCTCAACTGCCAGGAAGAACAGACAACGATGTGAAGAATCACTGGAACACCAAACTGAAGAAGAAGCTTATGATTATGACACAAGAAAGCAATCAAAACCCTAGTATCAAGCATCCACTTGCACCACCTTTCACGGCTAATTTCGTACCAAAACTTAATGATCAGGCATACAATCCTGCCGGAAAATCCCTCCCCGCATTCCTAACTCAAACTTCTCCGGCAACACCATCACTAGCCGATGCCAACTATGAGCCGTATTGGACCTTTACCCCGTCCCAAGAAGCTGGCTGCGAGTCAAGCATTTCACGATCATCATCTTCACTTGCTATGGACAACAATTACGCGGCGTGGCCTGGCTTACAAGAAGGGTTATCAATGGATTTTGGCACCGGATTGGGCTATGATCTTGTCAATTGGCCACAAGAAACTACAAGTACAATTGTTGAAGCAGCTGGTCCTACTAATTGGTTTGTTGACACAAAATCAGGAATACTGTGTCAAAATGTCACAAGTAACAATCAATATTAGTGACAGCAATAGAATAGCTAGCTAGCACCTAAAGAGTTAACTACAAACTAAAGCAAATCAAAGGGTACGTGCTCTAATTAATTTGCCACCTTTTCTAGTTGCAGCAGTGGGTGTTTGAACACTACACAGATATTATATATATCTATAATCGTAAGTTGAAGCGAGTAAATGAATACTTTTGGTACATTTTAGACTACTACTGTCTCTTCTCACTCCTGTGTGTTTTATATGGAATTTGTCAAGCATGATGCATGTGGTTTCTTTAACCTTTTCAGTGCGTGAGACAGCATCAGCCATAGCTGCTTGGTTCTTGCTGGTCAATGTCAAGCTAGTTGCATGTTTTCTTTTCGAGTGTTTTGGGGTGGGGGGGGGGGGGGGTGTATGGGAGTGGTGGAGTTGGCCATTTCAAAGCTGAAGAAGAAGACTCGTATACCTCGGATTCTGTATCTCTCCAAATGCTTGAAAGGGTCACATGGATGGGATTCCTGGAAACTGCCATGAGATTTTGCGAATATGAAATGACCTGAAATGGGTCATGAGAGCTTAATTAAAGTGCCTTTTCTCAAAAGTACAACATCTTTTAAGACTTTGAAAATGTCTTCAAGAGCCATCAAGTACGCATATTAATAAACTGAAGGAGTAGCATGCATGCACTTACGAGTACAACCTCCTTTACCATTAACAGAGTACTGCCTAAAAATGGATGGTTAATCGTACAATCGAGAGCGCTGAAATGAAATCCCGAAACATCTTTATTTTGTGAACAAGGTCTTTGTAAAAACAACGGAGGTTCTACTAGACTTTGGAGAATTCTAGTAACCTTTTTAGACTTCACTGTATCAACTAAATTAGCAAATATCTTATGTAGCCAGAGAAATAGTATATAGTTTGTCCATATCTCCTTACTTTTGATCAATGTCATTTCGTGGGAAAGAGCGTTGCTTGGATAGCAAAAGCTAGGGTGATTTCGGGGCTGCTTCATTGAAATACGTTAGTGGTTAAAACTTGTATCGGAACTGCAAAACACAACACGAGCAAATAGTAATTCGTCGGTGCGAAATCTCCGATGTTAAAATAAGAACCTATGTTAGATACGATTCTAAACAGAAAGAAGCATGCATAGAGTCGAAGTTTGGCGTACCTTATACTTGAAAGGGTTTTTATTGGGAGCTAAAGGAGGTTTTATTCTTCTAGTGTGAGCCAATTACCTTAGAGGCAGTTGTCGTGGGGGATATATTTCTTATTGTCCAATGATTGTAGGATTATTGAAGCGGGGATTCTAGACTCTTTTAATAGAAATAAAATATATATCAAAAAGACATACATGTCCTTAGTCATTGTTCGATTAGAAAAAGAAAAAAAAAACGTCACTCATTAATGGTTGTGTATTTTCTCTCACATCAATGTGTCTTTCTCGATACAAAAGAAAAGGGACACTAATAACGGCTATTTTCTATTTTGCTATAAGCATGATATACATTGTTGGATTCTTTTCGAATAGCTTAACTTTTAGATCAGATGATAACTTTAACATGGCATGAAAGCTCGTTGTGCAAAGTTTTGGCTTCAATTCTTCCCGCTTAATATGGTATATGGGAAGGTGCGTGGACTTAGAAAAGTAAAGGAGAAAAGGGAATGCAATAAGATTTTTTTTGGTAAGGCACTTTTAGGAAGTTATCTGACAGATAATATTTTTCCCACTATGGTGAACAATAAGATTGTATAAAAAAATTTTGACGAAGAATTCGCGTCACTTAAATGCAAAATAGATTGCTCAAGTCACTATGCGTAGTGATTTATTTAACTTGATAAAGTTAGTACCACTAATCTTTTTAACCCGATTACCTGTAAAGACTAACATGGAAAAATCTATCCTCAGGATACAGTACCCAATCACTTGAGAATTCAAAATTGTAATTCTACAATTAACACTACCAGGAACTAACTTAATACAAATGACGTTCAAGACTTCGTTTATATAGGCAATGAATCAGTGTTTAAGCACCTTTAATAAATAGTCACAATTCTTGAAAAAATATGGTTCTTCGATCCTTGAAGCTATAGGGCCTGTAACCCATTGGATAGGTTTCACCGGTCTAAGGTAGTAGCGCCGATCCTATAGTTACATGTCAAAAAATTGCACAAATTGAAGTCATCGATCCCCTATAGATACCGTTGATCGGAACATTACAGTTTGTTGAGGCACCCTTGATATACAATAGGACGCATTCCGCTAGGTCATTGGACCACTGTCAATCCTACAGTCACGTGTCTTCAAATTTTAAGTTATTTTCCTTTTAACATTACATAAACATATATATAAATCCACACACACACACACACACACACACATATATATATATATATATATATATGTGTGTGTGTGTGTGTGTGTGTGTGTGTGTGTGTGTGAGTCTGTGTACATATATATAGACTTAAAGGACCAAAAATGCAATTACCACATATACACATTATTATTAGAAATACATTGAGTTTGCATATTTGGGTCCCTCTAATATTGTGGTGCACTTTGCGTTCGTTTATTTGTACACTTGTTGGCGGTACATCTTCATTTATTTCTTATGGACTTATCTCTAACATGCAATCGAACAGCTTAAGTTTTTAATTAGAACAAATAGTTTATTAAACCGTCTAATTGATACTCTTTTGCCCCCCAACCCCCGCGCTTATTTTGTATGCGTGCTCTAAAGTCAACAAGCTTCGTTAACCGTATATGAAGTGAAATAGCTACCACATGCTTGACTCCAAAGTTGTTTTTATTGTCGACAGTTGGTCAAATACAATTTATAGGCGATGGGCCGGCTAACTCTAGAATTTTCTTGCTAGACATTTTTGTGGCATTTCGAAGGGCACTCAGGCTAGGATTATAAAATTAAGAGCAACACCTTGTCACTATAAGTTATGCTATAAGTGCACCGATGAGGTAGCAACATTTTTTGTCACTCGTTACGTTACGGGGATTAGAGGAAGTTGCTCCAACCTGGTGGCATTGTCCTTAGATCACCAAGCATGTATGACAATTACCCTACTTTTAGAAATCATATGAATTTTGACAGCAGATATAATTACAAAGTATGATTACAGAGGCGTTATAAAAGATAAGAACCATCTCACGCTCCAAAACAAAAACGAAATGTTCAAAAGAAACATATGCATGACTCTACTAGTGACGGAAATACCGATGAAAGGGAACAATTTTGTCTGTCAGAGATGAACATATACGGTCTTGTAAGTGTCTGCTCTATCAGCTCACCTATACATAAGTTTAAGAGACCGATCAAAATCAATGATCAATGGATCTCCAAAATTCTCCCTCAGTTTTGCCCAATAGATTTTAACCACAAAGAGAGTTTATTTTTAAACAAGCCCGCTGTTGGTCGTGCGGTTCTCGATTGTCTCTTTTAATTGTAATAACTATGTTGTTATTAGTTTTTTCTCTACTTTAGATCCACCTGGTGCTACCTCATCGGAAAGCTTGGGAAGTTACGTACTTTAAGTTGGTTAAATGTAAGATATGCTCTGTTTTAGTTTATTTGTAATATGTACAGATCCTATTAGGTAATTTTTTACCATTTGCGATCAAGTATACATAGAGTCACAGGAACGTCATGACTTACTGGCTGCTAGTTCTGTTTTTTGACAACTAGAAAAACTCTTAATCTTATTCATCAATACAATTATTTTATTTACCAAAAGAAAAACAGTTTTTCCCAGTAATGTGGGATAATTTGCCCAATATTGACTATATTTTAAATAAGCTCAATATTCTCCAACAGTTTTTCTCTCTAACAAAACCTATTCTTACTCCTTTATTTCATTATAAGTCAGATTGGACAGAATTTTCTATGTGTATTTATTTTCTATCATTTTCTTATACCTTTTTATTTTTTTCTAGGTGGCTTTTTTTTATAAAAGCTTTAACAGACAGGTTATTACTACTATTCAAGCGAGACATTTCTACCATTTTATACTTCAATTCTTCATTTGTTGCTTAACGACTAATAATGGTTGCAAAAGTTCATTTTTAACAACAAAAAATGATAGAAAACCCAAAAAGAAAAAAGGGTGAAGACAACAATCCTATAGTCATTATTATGATTTTACAGCTAATTTTGTAATTACTATTAAGCATGAGAGTATGGGCTTATTTTGATAAGTTTTGCTCTCATGTGCGACATACAGGGTCAAAACCAATGACTAAGTATAAGACAATCGATACATCAAATTCAATGACGGAAACTCCCAGTGCAGTGATCGTTCATGTGAGGACGTGAGCTAGTTGTAGATGATCGATTTCTAGAAAGGTATGCAACAATGAGGAGACAACACCGATTTGATGCGCCAATGACAACTCGAGTCCGACGATATGAGGCCATGAGCCACTCGATTTTGAGCAGTTAGATGGTCAACTTTATCAGATGGGGTCGATGACGGTCAGTTTTGTTGGAATTCTTATGAAATTTATTTGATTGGTTAAATTCTAAATAATAATAGACATGCCGCCAAGTAAAAAAGAAAAGATTAGTATCTCCTCGATTCGTTACCCTCGGGAGAATTTTTGTAATGGACTTGGTGAGTGACGTAGGGGAATAGACGTATAGGCTTGTTGGTTGCATGAGAAGAACTAAACGGTATAGCTTAGTTATATAACAGAATCTATCTTATAAAATTTCTAATATATATATAAGTCAATGAATACTCCTTTAAAATATTCATGCATTACCACCAAAACTTCAAGAAAAGATGGTTATCCGTACATATTAAACATGTAGTCTTTGGTAATTAGAGTGCTAATTAATTAAGTTTAAGTACTTTATTAAACTATCTAATTGATAACATGCCCCCCCCCCCCCCCCCCCCCGCCCCCCCTTAATTTTGTATGTGCGCCCTCAAGTCAACGCGCTTCATTAACAGTATATGAAGTGAAATAGCTACCACATGCTTGAATCCAAGTTGTTTTTATTGTCTACAGTTGGTCAAATACAATTTATGAGATGGGGTCGATGACGGTCGGTTTTGTTCGAATTCTTATGAAATTCATTTGATTAGTTAAATTCTAAATAATAATAGACATGTCGTTAAGTAAAAAAGAAAAGATTAACATCTCCTCGATTCGGTACCCTCGGGAGAATTTTTGTAATGGACTTGGTGAATGACGTGGGGAAGTAGACGTATGGGCTTGTTGTTGGTTGCATGAGAAGAACTAAATAGTGTAGCTTAGTTCCACCAAAATCGTTTAAAACTTGTGGGGAACAATTATAAAAAACTTTTAGAATATAATTTCCTTTTCTATAAACATATTATCTAACCATTTAGGCGCTGCAGGCGCCAGTATGTATTACTCTTCCCTTGAAATTGGTTGATATATATATATATATATAGGCTTGACAGAATCTATCTTATAAAATTCCTTATAATCAAGATAGAGAAAATGGCTTTCACATTTCTAAAATATATATAAACTTTCAAGTCAATGGGTACTCCTTTAAAATATCCATGATTACCACTAAACCTCCAGGAAAAGATGGTTGAACGTACATATTAAACATTTAGTCTTTGGTAATTAGGGTGCTAATTAATTAAGTTTAAGTACTTTATTAAACTGTCTAATTGATAATATGGTCCCCCCTCCCCCCCCCCCCCCCCGGCTCTTTTAATTTGGTATGTATGCTCTCAATTAAAGTCAACGCACTTCATTAACCGTATATGAAGTGAAATAGCTACCACATGCTTGATTCCAAGTTTTTTTTTTTTTTTTTTTAAATTTCCCAATGGGAAATCTGAAAGAACTGCATTTCATATATATAACCCGCGGGGAAGAGGAATCGAACTCGGGACCTTGAGGTCATTCCTCGAGGCCCCTTGCCAACTCGACTACCCTTTGAGCTTCCAAGTTGTTTTTATTGTCTACAATTGGTCAAATACAACTTATAAGTGATGGGCTGGCTAACTCTAGGAGCAATTTTCTCCAACCCCCTCTTTAGCGACATAAATTTGTTGCTAGAGATTTTTGTGGCATTTCGAAGGGCACTCATGCGACAATTGTACAATTAGGAGCAACACCTTGTGACTATAAGTTATGCCAGAAGTGTCGCCGACGAGATAGCAACATTTTATGTCGCTTGTTTTGGGGATTTGAGGAAGTTTGCTCCAACCTGGTGGTATTTGTCCTTAGATCACCGAGCCTATATGACAATTACCGTGCCTTTAGAAATCATATTAATTTTGAAAGCAAATGTAATTACATACTATGATTACAGAGGCATTACAAACGATAAGAATCATCTCAGGTTCCAAAACAAAAATGAAATGTTTAAAAGAAACATATGCATGACTCTACTATAGACAATAATAGCGATGAAAGGAATCTGCGAGATGAACGTCTACGATCTTATAAGTGTCTCCTCGAGTAGCCACTTATACGTAATTTTAAGAGACCGATCAAACTCGATGATCAATAGATCCTCAAAATTCTACCACATTTTTGCCAATAGATTTTAACCAGAGAGAGAAAGAGAGAGTTCATCTTTAAACAAGCCCAATATTGTTTCTTGCAGTTCTCAATTGTCTCCTCTAATTATAGTAATTGTATTGTTACTATTGCTCTGTTTTGAATCCACCTAGTGCTATTTGCAATATCTTGAGGTTTGGCAAGTTACTTTAAGTTAGGTTAAAGTGTGAATATATGTTGTTTTAGTTCAATTGTAATTTGCAGATCATGTTAGGAGCTTGTATCTTTATAACTTTTGCGATCATGTATTAGATAAAGTCATGGGAATGTCATGACATACTGCCTATTAGTTTTGCTCTTGGGCGATTGGAAAAACTATGTAATCTTATTTATCAATGCAATTCTCATCTTTACCGAAACAAAAAATAGTTTTGCCCAATAATGTGGGAGAATATTACCCAAATATTGGCTATATTTTAAATAAGCCGAATTCTCTCCAACAATTTTATTTTTAACAACAAAAAGTGATGAAAAACACAAAACAAATGTAAAAATAACAATCTTATAGTCATTATTATTGTTTTACTATTGATTTTATAATTACTATTAAGCATACAAGCATGGACCTTCTCAATGATTATCTTGATAATTGTTACTCTCATGCCCGAGGCAAGGGGTCAAAACTAGTGACTAAGTACAAGACCATCGATACATCAAATTCAATGACAAAAACACCGAATGCGATGATCATTGTGAGGTCATGAGCTGCAGAAGATCGGTTTTTAAGACAAGTTTGCAACAATGAGAAGACGACACAGATTTGATGCGTCGATGACGACTCGAGTCCTAGGATGTGAGGCCATGAGCCACTCGATTTTGAGCAGTCAAATGGTCAACTTTATCAGATGGGATCAATGACGGCCAGTTTTGCTAGAATTCTTGTGAAATCCATTAGATTGATTAAATTCAAAATGACAAAATAACAAACATGCCGCCAAGTAGAGAAGAAAATATTAACATTCCCCCGGTTGGATACCCTCGAGAGATTTTTTGTAGTAGACTTGGTGAGTGACGTGGGGGAGTTATATCAGTTTATGTTTTCTATATAAAGGTCAATGCAGGGAAAAAGAAAACCGATTTTAGAAGTAAAACGAGTCTTTT
This sequence comes from Escallonia rubra, assembly GCA_033065855.1. Classification (NCBI taxonomy): domain Eukaryota; kingdom Viridiplantae; phylum Streptophyta; class Magnoliopsida; order Escalloniales; family Escalloniaceae; genus Escallonia; species Escallonia rubra. The sequence goes on along the minus strand of JAVXUO010001376.1, from coordinate 492,730 downwards.
AGAGGAGAGTCCATTGATTCTTATCCTCATGATTGCATTACTTGCACCAAGGACAAGGGCCACAACCGGATTACTCTCCCTTCTCGAGCTGAAATGTCCTATACGTACAAGTAGTCCCACTGGAAACCTAACTCAAAACCCTAAAAGGCCGTTGTTCACTACACTTACATACCCGTCCTCGCCCCTCTCCGTTCTCCTCTTCTTCCTTCTCTGGGTCGTTCCCCATCTGCCGTGGTTGATTGCTCATTCACCTTCACGCGTGCATTGCCAATTGTGTGACAGTCCTATATGGCTAACCAATGATCCGAAAGCATTCGATACTTACTCCTTGATACGTAGACTAAAGGATAGCATATGAGTTTGTTTCTCAAAAAGATTGTCTTTTATCTCACTATAAGAAGTCCAAATAACCAAGAATGGTACCCACACACTCGATTTCGAAAGTCGAGCCATTCTGAAATGAAAGAATTTGTTAAATACGGTTAACTTCATTATTCTTCATTCAAACACACTCAGTAGTGCTCATAGGCTAATACTTTTGATTTATTTTTGACCCATCTTTTTTAATGTGAAATAAGAATCTGAATTACTCATTAATGCAATTTCATAGAACGCATTTTGGTCACTTTACTATAGTGGATTGAGCGTAGGTTTTCGAACCTCATATAGATCGAGTCTAATTAACTCCTCACAACTATGCACGACAAGACCTGTATACATACAAAGCCTTGTATTATGGACATGGACATTCTCACACAGGTACGGCCATCTTACATTCTCACAAATGAAACTCCTCCCCGATTCATGTCTTACGCTAGCAAACCATGTGCTACAGCAGGTCGTCTTGATTTTTCCTCATGGATCTCTTGGTGCTCGCCATTAAAGAGGTTTCAAATGAACTCCTAATGCCATCGGTGGTCCGGTTTTCCAGTGCAAATTTGGATGTACTTTAATGCCATTTCTCACGGACCTAGGAACATTCTCACAGGTCTGCCATGCCTATATGGAGTCCATAACCTCGTTTAACAATAACGCATCCCCCCCCCCACCCTTCTCCCAAAAGTCTTTTGGCGATGTTAAGATCAGTGCAAAGCCCGAAACATTACACGTTTACCCACTGTGTGGTCCAACACCTATATCCCCATGCACACCCCTGCACTAGGTGCCCGAGTTCGTGACACTTGTCTCTTCTGGCCAACAAGGCACAAGTTAAGTTTTTTTAAGAATAGGAAAAGCCGAAGGTATCCAACGATTAAAATCTAATTAGTGTTATAGTACATCTCATTTATTCAAGAAATAAAAACATGGAGATTCCATAAGAAACATTTAAATTATACCGGCACACACATTGGAGTCCAGATCAAATATAATGTACTTCATGTCATCTATACAATATTTCCTTACCCTGAAAAGGAAATCGAGTGAATTATATTTAGCAATAGAAAGCAGAGGCCCAAGTAACAACCTCCACAATAAAGTACATCCAACCTCCACAATAAAGTACATCCAAACTTTACACCAACTCTTCTAGCTTGGTATCGAAAACTGCAAGGTTTATCAAAGTAGTAAAAGTGTTAAATGTTATTAATGTGCCAGTTTAGAGGAACTCAACTTGGTAGGACAATCAGATAAATGAAGATAGAAACAATCGGGTAAATCTTTTAAGTAAAATGCTATTTCCACCCCCCCTAATATGCTAAAAGGTCAATACTTGTCATGAGATGATCTTGGCGTAAAGATGGAAACAAGAGGTGACAGCCCTTCCTCTGCAACTGGGTTGAGAAGAGAATGGACGTGTTTAAAACCTTCCTATGATAAAACACACTTCATCAACAAGGCAACCACAGGTGCCAAATTGTTCCAAGTTCAAGATTACAAAAATCAGCTTAGGTTTATTCCTCCACCCCCCACCCCCAGGATATTCAAAGGACAGGCCAAAAGCCAATAGTCTACACATGTACGCCAGTACGTACTGCAAGTATCCAGTGCCAAATCTTGAAGATCGGTGAAGAGGCAAGAACTCGAAATCCAAACGAATTAATTACTTTTGCCGAGAGACAAGCTTACTGACTTCAGTTAAGATTCCTTAAAATTCTCTGTAGGTTCCTTTCACCAGTGATGGCTTCTCAACTATTGAACTGGTGCCACAGAAAAATAAATGACCCTAAGTGACCAGTTTCTAGTGCAATAGTGCGTAGGTGCAGCTTAATTTGAAAAACAAATCACGGTAGTGCCTCCACAACATCTGCATTTATATACGGGTGTGGGGGTGCGTGTGGATAGAAATCTATATCTGCAAATATATAGATGCGCACGCGTAAAATCCAACCTAAATTCCGCAACTCACGTCTTCAAATGCGTGGGTGAGGGCCAGGCATGTGAATTAGCGCAAACTTAGGATGCACATGCCTTTTTTATGTAACACCTTATAATCAAAGGCAGTTGACCTTTAAAAGTGACACTAACCAGAGTCTTAGATTGCATCAGTAAACATTAAACGGGAAGGCAATATGCATGCACACGTGCATATATCTTAATATATACATTTAGAAGGTAGATAACCTTGTTAAAGTGCCATTTCTGCCTGCAATGCAGCAAGTTCATCTTCCTCAGCTGTGTTCTTATGAGCTACTGGACGTGCCGGTTGCCTGCCAGCTGGAACATGCACTGGAGCAGCGGGGGCAGTTGTGGCAGGCTGGAGAAGTTGTTCCTCCAATTCAGCTCCTTCAAGTTCTTCAAGTTCTGCCTCAAGTTCATCCTGCATTTATAAATTTGTAACCTCTATCCTCTTCAATGAAGAAGTGCATTATAATGAATATAAGAAGTTGGAGATACATACTTCATCAAAATCAGCTGCTGCACCAAGTGGTGCTGACAATGCTTCTTGAATCTGTTTCATGTTCTCGGTCTGCTCATTGATCTCATCCATCGTCTTATCCACATCATCAATATTTCTGCATCATAGCATGAAATGAGAGGCATTCAACAGTATCCATCATTATACAATTGCTAAATTCATCCATATTCTACGGTATCCATAACAAGCCTTCTTCACCCAAACGTGTAAAGAATTCATACAGGACAGATTAACTATGACTGGCGTCTATATACTGTCTATTATTGGGAAAAGAATGCAATAATGATACAGGATCAACTTACGTTGCCTTCTGCATGGCCTTCATTGCAGCTGCTCCAGTCCTCAAAGCATCAACAGTCTCTGTTGTAGCTTTTGCACCTTCTAGCATTATCATCTAACATCCAGCTCAAACAATGGTACATTTAGCAACATAAATCCGTGAAAATAGCAAATGCATATTACTACAAAAAGAACTACTACAAGAGTACCTGATCATGTAGTCGCAATTGAAAGTTTCCTAGTTGTTCAATTTGCTGTTCATATAGTTTTTTCCTCTTTAAACATTGGATGGCAGCTACATACCAGCAAAAAGATGGGAAAATTATCAAAATAACTACTAAAACAAATCCAGAGCGCACGCGCGCGCGCACACACACATATGTAGGTATGTATGACATACATATGTACGTACGTACATACGTACGTACGTATGTATGTATGTACATGCATACACAAATTCACATATTTATAAATGTAAACGAATGTGCTACCAACTTGAAAGAGGAAGCGTACGTCACATAATACACATAATACGGGTGAATTCTAAGAAACCTTGATTCATAGAGGGCAGGCTTTCATTACCCGAGGACTATGTCCATACGGGCAATATCAATAAAGAAAATATTTGAGAGATAAAGGACTAACAGTGTTACTGTTTCTTAAACCTCTAAAAAGAGCAAGACTAGAAAGAAGTGATGTATAAACCTTCGTTGCAGGATTCTCCAATTCTGGTGACGCTCCCGCCCCGGAACCTCGCTCCCGACTCTCGCACCCGTTCCCGCTCCCACCCAAAAACCCACTACACTACTCGCGCTCCCTCTTCGGAACCTCGCACCCTCTCCCGCTCCCACCCAAGCTTTGTGCAACTAAGGTATAAACCAAGATAGAATGGTACGTCAAGTGAATGCACCCAAATTCAAGTACCAAGTCTTATCCTTCAATGTTTAAGAACATTCAGCATTAAAAAAAAAAAAGCACAGACGCTACAAAAAATGGACATCTTGCAAAACATAATAAGAAGAAAAGCCAAGTACATAACCTTTGTAACCAAAATGCCTCAACACCTTACAGGGATCAGGCTACCTACAAGGGTGCTTAGAGTACGATGTAGTATGTACTTCTAAAACATTCAAATGCGTTAGCACTGAAAATATAATGCAAAGACTAAATCTAAGACAAACTTCATAAGCAATGGCAAGTGAAGAAGAATAAAAGCAGACAACATGCATTTTGCAACTCTAATAATACATCACAAGTAATCATTTACAAACCATACCCCTCTTGTTTTTAGCTCTAGTAAATTCCTTCGCCTTTTCAACCTCCCCAGCAGCCTTCTTCAAAAGAACTTTCTCTTTCTTCTCCAGCATTTCTAGTGTCTGCATAGAGTGCAATTATAAAATTAGCAAATGAAATCAAATGCAGGGATTCCCTTTCTTTCTGTCCCCGCTCTTTCAAATATCAATTCCACATAAAAACCAAATGAAAACCAATAAAAGAAGAATACCAAAACTATACTTAATGAAGCAAAAATAGTAAATCTTCTTCAGGGACGGGGAGTAGGTATTGGCTTCCCCCATGTCACTGAACCTAGTCCATGCGTCTGTCACCAATGCCAGGTAGCAGGCTCTGGGTAGGGTTGAGGTACGTAACAAAACCCTAACATTATAAAACACTATGGTCGGGATTGACCAAACTTGCTTAGAAGGAACCTCCAAATCGAAAGTACAAAAATGCAAAAGGTCAAGCATATTCTTAGCACACGTTACCCAGGTAGACTTGCTGCTAAGTAGAGAATATTCAGTTCATTATTAGAATGAACTTCATTGAAGTATCATGCGCAAATTACTTCCTCGCGCACAGCCTTGGGTGAAGTTGATGTCAAATAAGCGTCCATAAGAGAGCCAGAGTAGAATGCTATTATACCCCGCAAAGGACCTGCAATCCTAACGCATAAACTCATGCATGATGCCCAAGAAGGATTTTCATGTTACTGACTTGTCACCAACCAAGGGCATACTCATATACTGCCTCCATTGGACATCAACCTTACCCGAGGCAAAAGTCAACTATACAGATGCAGACCTTTGAGAAACAATTGGCATTTCATCCATTAGACCATTGTGTGCAATAACTTATAGCAGAGGAAACCGTCCAGTGCCTGTGCAAGACTAAGTCACAGGTAGGACAGCGATGTCATTTAAACTGTACATGGTGATTTACATGGAACAAGTTGGATAGACCATGCTGCTTTCATGGTAATACAAACCAATAAGTAAATCTATGATAATAGGGATGCTTTGCTGGAAAATGTAATGCTAAAAGATGGATACATTTTCCTACCTAAAAAAAAAGTTCTATGAGATGCACGAGTGAGCCATTCACTTTCTGAAAGAGGAGTGGATAAAATTTAGGAAGGGCCTATTTCCACCTCCCACCGTGCTAATCCACCCCCTTCATCAAAAAAGTAAGGAAGAAATAGGATAATTATCAGTAACTTGCTGCAATAATTTCTTTCACCCCTCTCATTTAACCTTTTCACCTTCGCCAGCAAACGTCCATGACACCACCACCGTAATGAACCAAGCCCACCACTCATCACCACCATAAAAAGCTGACCTTGCCTGTTCTCCGAACACTATATCCACAACCTTTTCTCTCTGTAGTTCAATGAAGAACTTGAACATTCCAATACCTTGATGTAAGATTTCCACTTTTTGTAGTAATCTGAGATTTAAGCATTGATCGTTATGGCCAAATTAAAAAAAAAAAAGATTCCATCAATTCGTGAAACATTCTTTAAATCCATAACTTATCGTCATTTGGAGCCAACACAACAAATTCAGCCATCTCCTTTGTCACAAAATAGAGTCGCCCGTTCCCTCGCCTAAAGGCAACCTTTGCAATGACGATATGAGCAGCGGGGACTGCTTGCAGGCAAGAATTTTTCTGATCGAGGTGGTCACACAGCAAGGTCCCCGTTAAGGAGAGAGAAATTGCCAGTTTGGTGCAGCCTTAATAGAAGTGCGTGGACTGGAATGGTAGGAGGTGGAATATCCCCCCTTCCTAAACGTTAACTATATAAATAGTCACACAACTTATTAACTCTTGGTAGGAGTCTCAAATTAGTTGTACTTGACACCGGTCACCAACATTACTACATGTTCAAAAAGATGAGAAAAACATTACAAATTACCATTTTATTCAACTTGGATTTCCAGAATACTTGGCTTCTTAAAATGTTAATGAACAGTAAAGCAGTCACAACCACCACCATAAACCAAGGCATTAGCACAGTGTGGCCAAACTGGATCCAACCAACGGACTGAAAAGAGCCACAAAAATTACGCAGTCCAAAAGGGAGGCCTGATAGACCACGGGGAGGGAGGCAACCCATGACAATGCCAAATACTCAAGATACGAAATCTCACCCATCAGACACAACATGCTCTTTAAACTCAAACAAGCTTGGAAAGAAGCAATATAAGCCTTAAGTACCTAAATTCCTCCTCTGCACCACAAACGATCGAAGTAAATCCTCAAGAAAAACCTGGCCTGGCACCATAAAAGTCGCGGTTCTGAATCATCATCCCACCGGGATCATGACAAGAGTGAAGAGAGCAGGAGAGCGGGTCCGTTGTCCCAGGGGAACCGTTAGCTTACATATGCAGAACTAATTGCAAAGCCAAGAGCTCCAACATATCCACAAAAAAGTCCAATCCACTGGGTCATAGCCTCATAGGAACTTTTCTAATACTTCTTACTCGATGTTCACTGCTTGCAATTCTATCTAACTTTTGACCATTCATAGCTAAGCTGTTGAAGGGAAAATGTACAAGACCACAAACTGGGAATACAACACTTGTTTCCTCTTTGTAGGAGTCATCATAGTTAGGTCCTCGAACACATATACCCACAATACTATGTGTTAGAAAGATGATAAAAGAATTACAAGGCCTCCTTCTGAACGTACTCGGCAATCCTGGATGCTAATGAACCACATTCTGGCAGTCACAACCAGCCTTTATACCAAGGCATTAGCAAAGTGTGGCAACACCAAATATAGCCACCAGATTCCAAGAGGTTTAAGCCTTTAAGGAATCAAGATTCAAGATAAGACTTGAAGAAAAGCAAAAAACAAGTGCACCATGGAAAGTGCCATCCTCCAGCCTCCGTAAGGGGGCTGTGTAAGGATATCATGCGTACAAATGTTTAGTACAACAAGCTCAATCAAGTTCCAGACTCCATCCCTATATTCTAAAAGCCTATTTCTTGCTGGCAACATACATAAACCATGGCCTAAAACTCCACGGATATCTATGAAAAGAAATCCCTTCTTCCATCCACATACCCTTGCATAGAGAAACAACTATTTCCATCCTGCGAACCTTCTCCTGAAACGAACCACAACCAATTCTCACTTCAAAAAGGAAGGCCTAAATAGACTAGGGGGGGCTGGCTAACCCTGCAATCCATAGCAATGCCAAACAGTCAAAATCTTATATTTCAAGTAACAAGATACTCTTAAAGGGATTAATCATGAATGGGTAACAAGCCTGGAATAGGAGATAGGCCCTAAGCACCTAAACTCCTCCACTGCACCATAGTTGAGGACAGAGTAATTTGCCTAGGGACTCAAAACTGTATCCACCTGCTACAAATCCTATGACATTGCTGTAGAGCAACCTTGGAACACCACTCCCAGAATTTACAAACCAGTTGCAATCAAAGACATATTAAGAAGACTCCTTCCCACAAATTTTGTAGAACCCATTGAGGAGTAAATTCAGCCTCAGAGAATGGTTATGGCAGCAGCTTATAAAAGGAGAGCATCAATCATTTGGCCCACCTTCTCAGGGACCAACACCACAAATGAAGCGACGGTCACTGTTTAAAGCAGTATGCGACAGAGTTAACTTCAGGTCCACACTTTCTATCTTCTAGACGTGACTAGCTTAATTGTGGAAACTAGTTAAGTAATGCAACAGCATAAACCACCGGATACAAAAGTAACCTCATAGAAAAATGGAAATTCCTACTAGCTGAACTCGGGCTCCTGTACTGCTTAAGCAAGCTATCACTGATAAATTGACTTCGAGCATATAAGAAATCAAAATCACCTATTAAAGTATCCTATTACAGATAAATTAATATCACATCAATCTTCCCAAGTTATTTTTACAGCCTATGTACTGACTGCCAGGGGATTTAAGTCACAAAAATAAAATAGAATTTCCATGTTCAAAATAAACCAACAAAAAACACCATACGAGTTTCGTATTCGAGGTTCCCAGAACGGAATTTAATTTAAACATATAAAATTAACTTTACTCAGTTGTTTTTGCCCTAGGTTTACTTGTCACGGATTGCTAATTGGGGTGTAGTTACAGTTAGAGCTCAAAGCATAATACGCAAAGTCAGATGAGGAAATATTACGGAAAGGAGGGAGTACATGAAAACAATAAAATTGTAAATCACAAGGTAATCAGAGATCAAAAAATACCTCGTTTAACTTGTCTAACGTTGTGACGGTATTTGCTTCCTCCTTGGGTTTGCCGAAAATCCGCGTAAACATGGTGAATTCACTAAACTCTTCGATCTGCTCCGATAAAATCCATAAAATCAAACGATTTGCGACAATTGATCCATCACACCGATCTAAAAACATGTTACAAACCTAAAGCATGGATTGAAATAGATCTTACCTGTGATTGAAACGCTAAAACCCCGATGAGAACGGATCGATAGAATAATCGATTCGTTGGATTAGGGATTTGGGATTTTGAGAGCAAAATGAATAATTTTGGGGAAGTTGGAGTGCAAACGAGTCGCTGTTTGCAGAACTCGTTATTGCGTACGCAGAGGGATAGATCATAGATGAGATTGGTGACTGACTGTGGGTCAAGGTTATAAACTCTTGTACGGGTGGCTTTTGTCACTAAAGAGGCTTTTAGCGACAAAAAACTTAAAACTTATATATATATATCATATGTGACAGGAATTGAAATATTGCTACTTGTATGGCGAGGGCGTGACACTTGTATTCAAAAAGTGGAAAAATTGCATCAAAATTCCTCACCGTTAGGGTTTCACACTAAATAACGGCGTTGTTTGACATGACAATTTGTGTTTTAAAAATATGAATATTATCCTGAACTTTTCAAATATTTAAATAAATCTTCCACTCTTCCACCATCATCACCGAACCAAGCGGGCGCCGATGCGCATGCGTACACACGCAAACGACGCCTGTTGAGGTGGATAACGAGGAGGACGATCTGTCTCTTCAACCAACAATTGATGTAGAAGAAGAAGTCGTAGATGATGACACGGAAGACGTAGAAAGTGTGAAGATGATGAGGCTGAGCTACTGACAAAGAGGAAGAATTACTCGATGAAGAGAACGACAAGTCCCAAAAAGAAGAGGATAAGGAGTCCGACGATAATGATGCAATGATTCCCAAAATGAAGATGATTGACTTGTACTGTTGTAACATGCATTCTTTTAGTACTCGGTTCATATAGTGTTTTTATACTCGGTTCATATATATACTCAGTTATTTTATATAGTGTTGTAACATGATGTGGGCTATACATTATTTTAAATGTGTTGATTTCTTTAGACTTGTTGTACACGAAGTCAGACATGGATAGATTACGGGTCATTCGTGGTCACGGTGGACGCCGAGCTACGTCCACCCCGGTGGTTCCCGCCTTGTCATTGCCCGCTGATGACGAGGCACATAGTGCTCACATCCAGCAGGCAGGGGCCCAGCCCCAATTGCAGCCGCTGCCCTAGCCCCAGTCTCAGTCCCAGCCGCTGCCTTAGCCTCATACCAATTCCTCCCACACGCCTGCTGGTTCTCCTTCTTCTATGGGTTCTACCTCAAGTATATTTGATAACGGAATTTGATCATAATGCTAGACTTATATTTAAATTACATTTGATATGTATTAATGTTGGTGTTTTGTAGGATCTCGATGAGACCGTGGAACGACACGCGGGGTGCGCATCGACCCCCAGCGTAAACAGAGAGTTACTCTCACCCAGATGGGCCAGTCAGTAAAAAAATTACATAATGCAATACTTACAATCTTCAATTTCGATATTTATTATGGTCCACTTATTTAATGTATTAAATGTTTGTTTCTTTATCAAGATCCTGAAAACTCCGGCGAAGGCGAAGATCGGCGTCCTTGTGAAGGGCTGATTCTTTGAGCCACGACTATACTGGAAGGACTGGGATGCCGCGACGAGGGAATCCTTATGGGAGGAGTGGCTGGTATGGTTTCTAGCCGTTTGTGTCAGTCATTATTTATTTAATTAGAACGTAATTTTAAATTAATCGTATTGATTGTGTAATTGGATGCCTTGCAGGAGGGGTTTGAGTTTGAGCCGCTTGAGCAGCATGTTTTTTTTGCCTACATCGCCAAAATTTACTAGCGATGGCTGCATGATGCACAGGAGGGGGAGAGGAAGATGACGCCCGAGGGTGCCCCGATGGAGGAGTGGAAGACATTTCCCCCTTATTGGATATCTCCATCTATATGGGGAGAGATGGTTGATAAATGGAAGACTGATCTATCTTGGGAGGCCAAGAGTAAGAGTGGGAGCGAGAACAGACAGGACAAACATCCCATGCACACGGGGGGGTCAGTGGCTCAATACGTCCTCCGATACAAGAATACAATTGAGCACCCGAACCTGGCGGCGGATGAGGTCTGTGCTCTGACGTACACTCAGACGCACGTGATGAAGAAGGATAAGGACGATCTACACTAGGTGGGGGACTATGTTTCAGATATTTCCCAACAGATCGATGTATGTTACAAATTAATTTGTTTAGTTTGTTAAATTTTGCCTTTGTATTCGATGTTTGTCGCCTTAATGTTTTGAATGTCAAATCACTGTTTTGCAGGCCTCATATGAACATATCAGAGGGGTTTGGGCAGCAGTCCAGACAGCCATCAGCGTCCATGAGTATGGGCACGAATACGGAAGAATTGAAGCGATGGTCGGATACACCGGGGGTCGTCAATAGGCCGAAAGGCCGTGTACACGGCCTCCCCGGTACGATTGCACGTGTCTTGATAGAAGCGTCCCCACCCCCCGCTGCCCCTCCATAGATGCACCTCTCCATAGATGCAAACACCGACCGCGGAGCGACGGTCATTTCAAGAGGACGAGATTCGTCGCATTGCTGCGGAGGTGTATAGGATGACTGCGAGGAATAATCAGGTACAACCACTATATACGTTGAGTAAGCACTATATACGATTGCTATTAAGATTAATGCGTATGTGCCTTTACATGCAGGGGCATTGCTGCTGGACATGTCGAGTCGGATCCGAATCACAGTGCCCCCATGGACGAGGACGATCAGAAGGATCCAGATCTAGGACTCGCCGACCCCTGATCAACCCTTCCCCTCCTAGCTATTTGTATCCCGCTCCCGTGCCTTCCCCCCCCCCCCCCCCGACTTGTACTCCCCTCTCCTCCCCTACTCTATTGTACCCCGCTCCCGTGCCCTCCTGAACTTTGTATATATTTTATTTTTCGATTAGTATAGAATTTATTCTTTATACACATGTGTTGTGCTTGTTTTAGGGTTAAATAATTGTTGAGATTAGTACATAATCCATTATTTATACATATGTGTTGTGTTTGTTTTAGGGTTAAATAATTACTGATGGATCAAGAATTATTTAACCCTAATGTGCATTGAGAAATATTTGCTGGATTGAGAATGATTGTTGAGAATTTGTAATTAGAGATTTGGGTATTAAAAAAATAAAAAATATATTTTTAAATTTAGTTTGACTTTTAACGACGGGTTTTATTATGTCGCTAAAAGACTTACTTATTCTGTGAATAAGTAATTTTTAGCGACAGAAATTCCGTCGCTGAAGTTTTAAGCGACATACTTTTAGCGACGGAAAAAAATCATCAATTTTGAATAATTTTTAGCGACGGATAATCCGTTACTAAATGTTTTTCGTTAAAACTTTTTGACGACAAATTGTTCCGTCGCTAAATATATTCCGTAATAAATTATTTTTGAAAAAAGAAAATAAATTAAAATATGAAAAATACAATTAGCGATGGATACTCCGTCGCTAATTGTATTTGTTTTGAGTAATTAAAATTCTTATTATATTCTAAAAAATTTATAGTAATGTTCGCATAAGTCTCACTTGACACATATAAGGATCATGACCCTTGGTCATTGCGTGTGTATGACTGGTCTACATGCTCAAGCACTGGGGACTCTTCATTGACACATATAAGGATCATGACCCTTGGTCACTCAAGATTAGAGCAAGTCTCTAGAGGGTAACGCACCTAGTTTCCCTGACAGAGGCGTAGGCCTTCTTTACGGTTGTTAGGTTCTCTGCGTCGCTCAATCCCCCCATGTGACTTAATAAGAGCTTTCCATTGATGGTTAAATCAAGGGTGTTTTTGGCTAACCTACATTGTGTGAGTCTCTAGATAGATGGGACCAAGATGTGCAAAGGCAAAGTGAATTTGCGATCTGGTAGTCTATCGAGTACTGGCACATGGGCCCCCTTGATAAGGTGTCACCCCCAAGGTGCGTCATGAGTCACTTAATGACATGGTAATTTCAATGAATAATCGTCTTGAGAAATCATTTTCAGATAAATGAACTAATTTGCCATTTCACTTTCTCACTCTAGAACTTCAGAGCTAAATGATTATGGATAGAGACCCTTAAGTATTTGACCTTAACTCTTGACTTTAACATATGGATGTCGGTGTTGGACTCTCGACTATCGTCACATATTCACCTTTGTAGTATTGCCACTCCTACGGCTTTGTCTAGGTTACCTTAGTCTCTACCTTTACTCTGACCTTACTCTACCCCATATGATCACACATGGCTTTTGACTCGAACTGCATTCATTGTGGTACCTTTACGTGTACAGCAAACCCACTTCCCTGGCATTATTTTGGAGACTCCGCTAAAGAGTGAGCATGCAGTTTGAGCCCTGTCCAGAACACCTAATTCGCCATGCCTCAACAATACAAGATCAAAAAAGTTCCTAGCCAAAGTCTTAACCCTACCATCAAAGAGGAACACCATCTCGAGGATCAAGAAGAGACCAGTGCCATCCAGCTCGAGATGCCCCCTCCCCTTCCCCTCCTGGGATGGATGCACCAATGTTATCACCATAAACGATGTTGCAATCTAGCGCCTCCCTCCCACCATTATCAGCCTCCAAGACTCTATGTCATCTCTCGTGGCTGTAATCCTAGAAATGCACAAATTGATCCAAGTCTTAACTTCATAGCTGCCTACCTTTTAAGGCCTCATAGCTCTCAACCTTTGTCTATCCATGCTTTAGAGTTGGCTCTTGTTACTCAGATCCGAAGTCCTAGCTGGGCTAGTTTTGGACACTACTCGGTTCTTAGTGTTGCGACCACCGCCACCTTGGTCGTCGGGCCCTTGGCGGTAAGACTCGCGACATCTCTGTCCATGGCAGCCTACGTGTTGACCATAACCACCACCTTGTGCACACCTCAAGTTGACTTTCGCCAGGTAATAGAGTAACTCGCCTTATCACAACCACGCTTTGACATAACCTTTGTCGAGGTACCAAAAATGTGCATGAATCTACTGAGATGGAATTAATCCCAACATAGTTGAGTAGCACCAAAACATCGACCATGCCCCTGACTTACTTCAGCTAGCCTTTCCTCGCTTCCCACTTACAGCCGTTTGCTCTATTCTTGTGCAAATCACACCTAAAGAAGCTACCCTATACCAGCAACCATTCCCTACTAATTCCATCCCCTAATGCCTCAGGTCACCCTGTTTGGGCTCAGGCTCCAGCATCATCCTCGTTGGACATAAAGTTAGACCTTTGAATAATTTGCATGTCACCAAGGATGATCTGGGTGCCATCCTCCATCGACTCTGGAATAATCCTTACCTCACTTCTCCTCTAGATTATGTGGCCAAGTATTCTAGGTATTTCTTATTGAATTAACACTAGGAAGGTGCAGAAGCCCAAAAGTTTAGAAGTTTTGAGGAATTCTGGCAAAAAAGCATTGACTTGAAAGTTTAAGGAGGCTAGGAGCATGGTATGAGACTTGAGAGCCACCATTAACCATTTTAGCTTGGGGCAATAGGCAAAGCCAGTCAACACTCATCATGGATTTGTCAAGCTTTTCAGGTACAAGTAGTACCAAGTCTATGCTAGTCTAAGTAAAGGTAGGGCCCGTCCATTTAACGTCAACCAAACCTAGGTTTCAAATAAAAGTCAAAAAATTGGAAGGTTGAGGATTAGGGAAGAGTTATTCCATTTTTTCATATGTAAACCTCACTTGGTTAAGTCACCAAGTAAAGAGAACCTAAAATTGGTTGAAGAAAATAAGCATTCGGGTCCATGTTTCACTATGTGAAGAGGGTGGGGGTGCCATAAATAAAACACCTTATCAATCAGATCCAAAAGAGCGGGTAAATATACTAAGAACAAGGTTACAGTCAATATGCCCAATAGAGGCATTCAAATGTGAAAACCACCCGATCCATAGTTTAGAAGATGCTAGGGATGCATTAGAGCCATCACTGGAGGTCTTTGATTTTTTTCTTATACTCAGCTGGATAGTCATTTGGATTGAGCAAATGTTCCTTACGCTTCCTTGGGGATGAAGATATAGTTTCCTCATTATCATAAGTTGAAGAAAATTTTGTCGAAGTGATGCTTGAAAGTTCTGCCACTTTTGAGCATAGCATCAATGATAAATCAAACAAATAATAGCACGAATGATGCCGACTAAGAGTTTTTTGGATTAAGTTGGTGTTTTCATAAGAGGGAAGTGCATCCTCTTTAGCTTCTTCAAAATCTTGTGCCTTACGCAGGAAGACTAGAGATAGATGGATTAGATGCTGTGAAATAAGAGCTTGAGAATTTGGCAGTGAAGGAATGACTCCGATACCAAGATGACGTGTAGCCATAAGATGTGGGTCGAGCTGCATGAGATGATTCCATGGCCTGTAGAGGTCCATCGATCAAGGAGTAATGAGGGAATAAACTCTTAGATTTACCACAATTTGTACATTAAGTAGATACAACAAACAATAATTGGACATCCAACTATTTTCCCAAAAGTTTGAAGGGTTCCATTAATATGGTTCCAATGTTGTCCGAGGAATGTGACTTCCAACTGTTGGTTGTTATAATTTTGTTTAGTTTTTCTTAAAGAGAAGTATAGTTGGCATTGTTATAGTGGTTGATTTAGTTAGGTGGCATTTGGAATGACATTCTAGAGAAAATAGTGCAAATTGTCCTCATTGGCCTTCAATGAAGAGAGACCAGAGAGGTAGTGGAATGTCATGTCGGGGAAAAAGAAGAACTTCCTCATTTGATGCAAAACTCATATTTGTATGGCGCAATAAAGGTTCATCAAGATAACCTTTTAGGATCCATTTATTTAGCTAGGGGTTGTAGCTCAAAGATAATAGGAGCTGGAGTTTTCAATGCATTAAATAAAAAAGGCAAATAATGAATACATGTACACCTTTTGGCAGCTGATGATGTAAATCAATTAATGCAGAAGACATGTTCTGATGAGAGAAGAGACTTTGCACTCAGATCTTGCCAGTGCTTGAATCATGCCTGACATCATCACGAACACGTGGGAGGCATGAAGGCACACTAATAGTCTTGGTTGGAATAACTACTTGAGCTTAGAATTTTCAGTGTACATGGCCGGCATTTATTGCTTTCTTCAGCAAAGGTTTATATCTCAAAATAACATCACCATCGATGTCGGATCCCCTTGGTTCACACATAGACTCCTTGTTGCGCTAGATTCTTGTTGGTGACATTTGTGTGAAGTGGCAGCTTGGGAGTTTACTGAACTGAGAATATGATGAGAGGGATATGGCTTACCTTGCCTGAACATAAGCCCCATCAGAGTGCGATAGATTTCCAAGTTGGGTCAGTGCTAATGATTAGTATTAGAGAATGCTTGAATATCATTATCGTACATAAGGATGCCTTCTTCAAGGAGTTGTTTGTATCGGTTAGAGCTCGAAAACTGATCAGTTATGTGTCGTAATGAGGCGACAATTGGTTGGCATCCGCTTTGCACTATTGGTAGATGTGCCATATAATGCCACATCTATAGCATACTCTGAAACTTTTTTCCTATTGATATCTTATCTAAAAAATATTTTAGGAGACAAGTTGGTAGGAGATTCCAGGGATCAAGGGATCGTTAAGAGGAATTCAAATCAACATGAAGTAATCAGTGGTGTGCTTTAGATTTTCAAACCAAGGGATTAAAAGGGGTTCACTAATAACATTGACAATTTTTTCAACAAATTCTGGCTACTTGCTATCATTTGCTAAAGGCCCAACCTTAACCCAAATGTCAGCAATAGGGAAGGAAACCTGAGAAAATATCACTTCATGTTGCCATTGATGTAGGACAAGAATGGCTCCTCAATGTTCTAAGGGCTGTTGTACAAAACCAAATGTGCACTTTAGCTTCAGGGAAATTGAAAAAGTATCAGATGGTGTACCAAGATGAGTTCTCATTTTGCCTTCGTAAAACAAGTGATCATTGATCAAAGTTTAGAGAGCATCACGAGAGAAGGTGTAACTGTCGATTATTTTGCCAACAAAAAATCTTAAAAGTATCTCACCTTCATATGTGCAGAAATGGGGTTTTGGTGGAGAACTAGGCTTTGTCAAAAATAAAGGAGTCTAAGAGATGAGGGAGTGTTGGGGGTTAGTCGTGATCATAGGCGGAGTGATTAGAGGACGACATTATGGATGAGGGAAAGAGATGTGGAGGTTAGGGTTTACAGTCGCTCATATGAGTCTTTTACTCGAACAACATCGACAGATCTTCTCAAAGAATTTGATGCTTTGTTTTATGCAACTCATTTTTGTTCTTGAGGTGTCGTGTGACAAGCATTATGTGTTATGCATTGATTACCTTCAAGTTCTCTAAGCTGATTATTGTTTTATTCAAGCTTGGTGTAGGAAGTTGTCAAATTAGTTGTTGTGGTAATTCAGTGGTTTAAAAAATGGGACGTGATTACCTATTGGAAATTTTTTGGTCCTACTCTGATTTTAGGAAGATAGTTACAACTCCCGCATAACGATAATCAATGATCGTTAAATAGTTTTGGTGGTTTGTATATAGTGATGTTAAAAAAGTGCTGAAAAGAATTATCATTGAAAGTGTTAGCGAAGATATCATTAGATCTATTTAGCAACTATTTATAGTCGTTATACGAAGGGATGTAGCTACCGTCCTACAGCCAAAGTAGCAACCAAAATTTATCCTTGCGTATTATCAAATAAACTTTTTGACAAAAGTGTTCAGTTCTTGTTTGTTCTTCAATAGTTATGTTCAGATAACCACATTGATTCTTTGATATCTAAGATGAGGTTTATTAAAGGTGGATAAAACAATGTGGTTGTGTTCGGAAAAAAAAGGGATAAAATTATCCCGCATTGTTTGCAATATAATTGTAGCGATATAAGTAATCTTTCATGTAAATATACTCAGAGGCCATTGAAGATTGATTTTTCAAAGTATATTTTGATTAAGTCCTTAGTTCTTAAATTCAGTTATATTTTATTTTAAGCATAACAAATTAAAAGTTGTTGAGATTGTTTGGATAAAAATGAAAGTAGGTTTAGTCGGGCAAAATGACAACTTAGTGTGTTAACATTTCAAGGGGACATTTAATGTTTGTCTAAATGTGAAGATATTTTGGTAATCCATTAGGTCAAACCCGATTTTCCAAAATTGATTAACAGAATCCAAATAAATGACGATTTTGGTTTTGATCAGTTTCAGTCCATTAGAAGAGATTTAAGGAAAATTTTATTTTTTTCGGCCAAATGCTTCAAACCTAATTTAATCTCGAGTTAATCAGGTTTGACCATTTATAATAAATCCCAAACACCCTCTCAGTATGAGTCTTATTTTCTTAATTTTGGTGTTCTTTATGAGTAAATCATTGAAGAAGCTAGCCTTTTCTAGTCTACTTATTCCTTATCATAAGAATCGTTGTTGATGAGTTCTTTTAACTAAATGAAGCTCATTCTCTATTATGAGAATGTCCAGATTTATGACTTGATAATCTTCAAAGACATGGGATGAGACTCTTTAGTTTTAGAATTTCGTTGTTAAACGAGCCACTTTTGGTTTGTTTTCTTTGTTGATATTTCATGTTATGTTTACCCCTTTAGAGGTACCAAGCCAAAATTTATGAAGTGGCACCATTTTTTTGGTGCTTTTGAAGTTACTCGTTAGACCGTGTCGTGACGTTATTCTTTAGGTAGAAGCTGAAACCTGAAAGTCATAAGATTCAGCATTTGCAAAGTATATTATGTCCTCTCTAAGATACTATGCTAATTGTACAAGTCTAAAATGAGCATCGGGACCGTGGAGTTCAGCCTAATGCTCATATAAGCTAAAGCATCTGAGCAAGAAATGTTTGATATCATTCTTGACCCCAAGATATATTTCCCCCAAAACTATTACAACAAAATCTTTCATAGATGCAGATTCCTTAAGAAATTACTTTGCCATGTTGGTGGTAGAACTCTGGATACAACTTTGCTACTCCTGCTACAAGGAAATGACCAAAAGACTTGTAGATTAAACCTTTGCTACTCATGCATTAGCCATACTTGCATTTTCAAGCACAACCAATTCGGAACCTTGAACATCCAGCATTTACCATTTGAGAATAAAATTTTCGAGTATTCTCAACTTTGAGCATAGTTGTAGATTATTTGGAAAGGCCGTACAGTGAATTTAGACAAGAGAATCAATTTCAAGTAAGATATTTAGGAGAATAATCCTATTTGTTAGGTTATTATCAGAGCAAAACTCTTGAAGTAGTATCAAACAAAACACACCTCAATTTTAAGTAGTATCAAACAAAACACACCTCAACTTTGGCCTTTATTTGATATTGTTTTCAATTGGACCCCTCACATTATTCTCAAGAAGAACAAGTATGTTGCCCTCACCAACAAGACTAGGGAAGGAGGCTAGGGTTGCCTTCTCTAAGAACCAATTCACTTCAGCAAAAGCTTAGCTTGAGCCTACATTCTCACATTTAGTACATTCTCACGGGAAATCAATCTGAACTAAGTGGTTGGTGGGTTGAGACTAAATGAGGAAGATGATGAAAGGACAAACAATCCAACAAAAAAGATGAAGTGCATATCACGCTCCCGGACTAGCCAATAAAGTGGAACTTGTTTCAAGAATCTTATGTAACGTTATAAATATTCGACAAAAATGTGAAGTGAAGATATGAAAAAACTCACAGGACCCGGTGAAAGTAGCGATCAGGTGTCCACAACAAGCTGATAACAAGGATAAACTAAAACATGCAAGGAATGACATACTATTACATGTCATTTAAACGCTAGCCACATTAGGTAACGTATCAACGATATATCGCCCTTTTACATTATCAAAAGCAAAATACATCCCAACAATGAATAGAAGTAGCAGCTTGATTAGTAGATAGAATAGTAAATACGAAAACGATATAAAACGATTTACGTAATTATCTTTGGCCTGCAAATTTGAAATTACTCATCTTGGTAAGGTAGAATGACGCTTATATTGCTTTTACAGTTACCGACGCCTAAAAGTAAAACAGAACAAACTAAAAATACACATGCTCTTAAGTTTAGTCTCACATGTTCGTTGTTCGTAGTATATCTTTCACAAATTCTTTTAAAAGATGCATCGTTTCGCACCCTTTTCTCTGTGGTCCTCGATTTGTAGACAATCCTATATGAGTCACATGCAAATCTGCGAAAAGAACCACATATACACTTGCATGGTAAATGTAAAATCTAGCACAAGCGTAAAGGCCAAAGAAAAATCAATGACATTTGATCAGCTAATGAAAATCATTTATCACGAATCGGCTCAATCTGACCGACCATGACCAAACCTAGTCTTGCCCACTTCACATAAATTGGCTCGATATAATGTGAACTCGCCCCTCAACAACTCCTTTATACGTAACATGAAATTAGATTTTGATTATGATTTAGATTTAGTTTGTTGATGGAAACTTGACTATTTTGAAAATGAATTGGTAGATCTAATTCATGAAAACTTGTGTCAATTTGTATCAATAGTAGAACAAACTATTTATGTAATACCCCGAATTTATTTTTTCCTTGTGCGGAATTAGTATTTTTTGAATAAATAAGTTGTGGTCTTTTGTTAAAAATTAAGAAAATGAATTGGGATTGTTTCTGAATTTTTTGGTCGAGTGAAAGTGGTTTCATTCGAGTCAAAACTTATTGATGATAAAGTTTTTGAGTTCTGAAATATTCGGTCGAAGGAAAATAGTTTGGCTTCAAATAAAAATGATTTTCTGAAGTTTTAGTCGAATTTAAAAGGTTTTAGTCGACTAAAAGAGTGTTTCGGTCGACTAAAAAGTATTTAAATTGAGTAAAAATGGTTTTCTGGAGTTTTAGTCGAATTTAAATGTTTTAGTCGACTAAAAGAGTGATTTCAGTCGATTAAAAGTTTAGTCGATGAACAGTGTTTTTGAACAGTACTTTTAGTCGACTAAAATGTGTTTTCAGTCGACTCAAAGTTATTTTCGGTTGACTTAAAGTTGTTTTCGGTCGAATTAAAAGTGTTTTCATTAAAAGTATTTTCGGTCGACTAAAAGGTGTTTTCATTCGACTCAAAGTGTTTTAGTCGACTCAAAGTGTTTCATTCGACTCAAATGTTTTTAGTCGAATGCAAACTTACGCTTACCATATTTGTTTTCTGTTTTCATTTTCACGATTTTCATATTCAGTTTGAAAACATGTTCCTGTACTTTTATCATTTTCACAAAAAAAAATTTAGCTATTTTTTCTTATATTGGGTTAAGTTTGAGTGAAAAACAGCTGAAAACACCTTTTAGGTGTTTTCAGTTTTTTGTTACTATTTGAGTAATTTTATCCAAAACGAAAACAGAAAATGGTAAAAGTACGCAAAAAAGAATATTTTTCATCATCATTGCTAAAAACAGAAAACGAATATGGTAAACGTACGGGGCCTAAATTTTTGTCCCCTATAAATAGTGTTCTATTTTCATTTCTAGCATTTTTTTTGGTTCTCTGTTTCTTTTCTTCTCCTTTGTA
Source organism: Escallonia rubra (assembly GCA_033065855.1). Classification (NCBI taxonomy): domain Eukaryota; kingdom Viridiplantae; phylum Streptophyta; class Magnoliopsida; order Escalloniales; family Escalloniaceae; genus Escallonia; species Escallonia rubra. The sequence continues at coordinate 471,429 of JAVXUO010001376.1, read as the reverse complement.
CGAGAGAGAGAGAGAGAGAGGAAGAGGAAGAGAAAGAGAGAGATTGGAGAAGAAGGCTTGGAAAATTTTGGAAGCTCTAAGGAGGAGCTTAAGGATTTGTGACTCTCAAGAGGCTTGATTAAGGTAAGGGTTTACTTTCGAAATTCGAATCAGCGATGGACCAATCGCTCATGTAAGTCTTTAGATTCTTTTGAAATCCGAACCTCTTCATATGGGGATAAGTGATTCTTCATCTCGTTTTTGTTTCGAACCTTGTTAAGAATGACTTGTTGTGAATTCTATGATTTGTGAAAAATCAAATTTCGTCGGATTTGTTTGACCTCAGAATATTGACGTATTGATATCGTCGTTTCAATGATTTATGATCGTTATTATTTTCGTGAACTCCACTTATTGTTTGACGATTTCGTTGTTTGATAATGTGATTTTGAAACTTTTGAATATGGTTTGATTTGTCCGATATTTGATAACGGTTATTTTGAGATTTTGTTTTGGTGACTTTATGAGCCATGTCACAGTGTATATGACTTATTTCCGACTTACCCACGTGGATTGAAACGTGGGCTAGCTCAGGGGAGTTGAGCTAGAGATCGCGATCTTACTTTCCGAACCGGCCTCATATGTCAGGAATAACGTATGTGACCACTTTCTGAATGGCTCTCTAGTGTCTATTTCCGTACTCTGATATATTTTGGCATATGATATTCGGTCTGACATCTATAGTATCTGTTTCCGAACTCTGATATATTTTGGCATATGATATTCGGTCTGACATCTCTAGTGTCTATTTCCGTACTCTGATATATTTTGGCATATGATATTCGGTCTGACATCTCTAGTGTCTGTTTCGATAGTATCTGTTTCCGAACTCTGATATATTTTGACATTTGTTATTTGGCTCCCTAGTGTCTGTTTCCGTATTCTGACATATTCTGACATTTGATATATGGTCCAATTGTGTCTGTCTCCGTACTCTGATATATTCTGGCATTTGATATTTGGTCTGATCTCCGTTCCGTTGAAACATTTTGTGCTTCCGAAATTTCGTTTCTCAGATATTTTGGTTTTATCTGATTAGTCCTTTGAGCGACCTTATTGGGCATTTGGCTCATTCCTTTATTGTTTTTCCTTTCAGATGTTTAGTAGGTGGGATTTCAGATTTGAAGGGCTAGCTGTGTGACCAAAGTTAGCTGCCTTATTTCAGAGTTAGTATTGACATTTAAGTGTATTTAATTAGGACAATTTGGTATCGTTTTGAAACTCCGTGTTGGAGAAAATTTTTGGATTGTATAAAGTTTTTGCCCCTATGACAGTTATTGATGTACTCTCAGAGTTATTAGTGAATGCTCTGATTGACCGTTTGGGATAATTATGATATTTTAAGGTTTTCTGATTTCATTTGGGAGACTTTCGATATTGTTTCGTTTGGGATTTTAGTGTATGCTCTGATTTACCAATTTGAAGTCTTCTGATAATTATGAAATTTTATCTGATCTCTGTATATTTGGCATTAACGCTCCGTAAATAAATCCGGAGCGTTACAATTTACTCTTGCACTATTACTACCAATAACACCTACTTATAAACTTAGACAAAATCCCTTATTTATCGATTTAAACTACCATCCATCCTCCAACTGACCTATGCAATACTTGCCTCATTATTAGTAAGCCAACATGATTCTACTTGTGTAGTCCTGATTAATTAAAGTTCCTTAAAAAAAAGACATATTGTCAAATCTTACCAGAAATCTATAAGGAAAACATCATACACAAGTAAATTGACAAAACACGAATAAGGCAGATAGCTTGGCAACAGTGATGTCACTAACAAAAACAATTCAAAACTAAGAATGAGAAAGCATATAAAGTAACCAGGTACGACATCAATAAGTCAAAAAACGAATGAAAAAGGGGATGAATTTTTGTATTTGGAACAAATTACAAAAAAATCAAAAAATTTCATCCTTGAACTTGCTGTTGGGCTTAGTAACAAGATAGTATAGGTAGAATCTCACGCGCATGAGAGCTATGCTTTGGCCTAAGCCATTCCAAGACCAATTTAAAAATCCACTAGTTAACTGGATGCGTAACAGGGAGGGTGCAAATCCTGGTCGGCTCGAAAGCCTTCGCGGGTCTTCCCGTAGTTGCACCCTTTTGTTAAAAATTTTATTTAGGAGCTGCTTGATAAAACTGAAATTTAAGTGCTGAAAAAGTTAAGCATTGAATTCGTAAAACTGAAAACTTTAAGTGACTGAATTTTTACTGAAAAATAAGTTAACCTGTTTGGTAAACCAAAAGTAGATGTCTGAAAATTATTTATTTATAAATTTATCCATTTTACCAAAAATATGCATTTGTTTATGTACTTTATAACTTTTTTAGGGGACTAAAATCGTGTTGCTGGTGGTGGTGGCAGTCACGATGGAGTAGTAGTGGTAGTGGTAGTGGTGGCGGCGGCGGCGGCAACAGTAGCAAGAGCGGAAAAAGGTGTCAGTGGTAGCGATAATGATGTGTGAAGACGTGATGTTCGTAATTGTGATGATAGCGATAGGCAGCGACATTGCGGTCATGGCAATGGTTATAGTGTGGTAGATCTTTAGATGATTTTGGTAAAAATAGACGTGGTGACAACGACAACGGTATGGTGTTGGTGGCGGTGTCCTTGTGGTGGTGTCAGTGGCGATGATGATAGTGGCTAGGTAATGGTTATTCTGGTGGTGATAGCAAAAATAAATAATGGTTGTGGTGGTTGTATTGTGGTGGAGGTAGTGTTGCCAGCAAATTAATTAAGACGGCAGCGTGGTGGTAAATTTTTTTTTATGTAAAAATATGTTAAATAACTTTTAACCATCTCACTTAGAATTAAATGATCAGCATAAAGTAAATCCACACTGACTTAAAATTTTAGTCTATTTTTTGTAGGAACTAATTTTTTAAGTGATATAAGGTTTAACGTTAACAAACGCACTTAATTAAAAATCATTGAAAACTTTAAGTTTTAAGTGCTTAATTGCATTATCAAACACACCCTTAGTTTTTCTTGACTTTTTCTCCTTTCTTCACTATAGAGGTGTTTGCACTAATAAATATTTTTCACTGTCGATAGGCACTATTTATTGCCACTTAAAGTTAATGAATTGTCTTTAATTAAATGACACTAAATGGCATCAAATCTTGTTTTTATTGTTTGCAAAAAAAGGAGATGATGATGGATCCAAATTTGAAAGTTATTTATCATGTCAAGAAACTACCTTAAGTTAAATATGTTCCTTTCCTTACAGGATAATAACCCATTTAGGAGAAGTTATTTCGTAAGTGCTACTAATTATTTTCTAAGTGGTAATTATTTTGTACTAGTTAGTTTATCTTTTATGCGGTAATTATTTTCTACATAGAGTTTGTAGTACAAATATTAAATGAAAGACTCAATGTATGTACACAACAATCATCATCACCAAACAAATCCTTTTCTTTTCTCTTTTCAACGAGAAGTCTTCCTTCCTAAGTAATGTAGTTTTTCTTTTCATGACAAAAACCTTTATAGTTTAGTATATCAAAGCCTTCTTCGAACTTAGGTGCTTTCGTATTTAGATGCAAATTCTACATTCTAAATTTTCATCTTTCAAACGTTTAAAAGAAGTTTAGATAAATAGGTAAAAGATAATCCATACATTAATTAAAAATTTGCTTGCTAGCGTAAACAAAAAAGGATGACCTGTCCTCTGGTTTTACAGCGAAAAAATATTCAGAATTCCCACTCCCAACATTATAAGTTTGTTCAATTCAGTGTACATATGCGAGTGCATATGCTACAACTGAAAAATGCTGAAGTGCAAAAGCATTTCCCTATAGATAAAAACAAATATTCATTTTGTCAACTCAGTGAAACCCAAATATAGCCATTCAAGCCAATTAATTCAATTGTTTCTTGGGTTGAAGCTCATATGATTTAAAAGCACGCAGATTTTTTTGGGTTGGGTACAAACCCAAACTAACCAACCCAAGTTGCACCCCCTAGATGCATCCAAATGTCCAATTCAACATCTTCTTCTCACCTGCTGGGGTTCTTTTCCTTTTTATTTGTACCTACACATTTGAACTTTATTAATCAGATGAAGTGAACAAAATATAAGTAGTTTGCTTAAAGTAAAAAGCAAAGACTAAACAATACCTCATATCAAGAACCATAGTCTGACACGCATTTTAACTAGTAGCAGTACCTTTGTAGCTTCAAAGAGTTCAACATACAAATTGTAACCACTGAAAACTAAACTGCAAATTATCTTTCCTTCAAAAGGGGTTACCAACACCAATCGTTTTTTTTTTTGGTAATAAGAGAATTGCATTGATATGAAAGATCCATAGTTCAAGATAGCAGGGGAAACCGGCCTTAGGGCCATACAACATAAATAATAAAAAGTACGGAAATACAAAAACAGCAAAACACCATAAGTATCTATGCCATTCCATCATGGCCAGGACTCATTGCCGTAGGTAGCCAATGACCCAGTCCTGGTAAACCGTCGATCGGGCTTGGCAAGCAAAAAGAGCTAGAGCTCGGGCTTCCTTCACTAGATGAGGATCCGCCCTGGCAATACTATAATGATGGAATTCCTTAACTATATGGCAAAAGTCATAGATAATAGGTGTCACCGTGTCAATGATATGCTCAGAGCCCGACATCTGGTTCAGCAGAAAAGAAGACATTGTTAGTACATGGATATGAAGAAAATTTTGTTTCAAAGCCCATGTAGACGTATGAAGTATGCAATGTGCTAGAGCTGTATAGAGGTCCGACGACACAGCTGAGAAGGAAGTCGAGCCACACCGGATATTATAAGTGTAGCAAGAGAGACCGATCCCAACCCTAAATCGAGAGGGATCAAAACATGCATGGATGATCATGGTAAGTTTGGGGAGCATACTACAGGGGCACGATGATGGGTTAAAATGAATGTTAAAAGGACCTACATGTGTGTTAGTGAGGGTAGATATATGTTGTGGTGAACAGTTGGGTTGCGGTAAATTCCTAGGTGATGTGGGTAGTTTATGCATGTGAGTATAAATTAAATTAGATAGGGATATAATTTTCTGTATTATAGGGATTGGGGTGAAGGGGATTTGCCGAAATACTAGGTTATTTCTACTGGTCCACACAACCCAGATAGTAACGAAGAAATATATGACAGCTAGCCAATTTCCTTGTGCACTGGGCTTCTTCATTAGCCAAGCAATTAGCCATTCCTTGAACGAGACCCCAATAGTATCTGTTCTGATACCAAGCGGTATGCCAAACCATCTGCCGCACCAAAGGACATGACATAAAGGCATGCCCAATATCCTCCGGATGAAGATTGCATAGCGGGCAAAGATTGCTAGTAGTAATGTTGAGTCTTTGGAGATTTGTATAAAGCGGTAAGCGCTCCCATAAGATTTGTCAGATGAGGAAATTAATTTTCAATGGCACCTGTAGCTGCCATAACTTCCTCCAGACGTCAGGTTGGGATATAGGCGGCCGTGAAGGAGGCTTAGGAAGTAAATTCAGAGCTATCTTTTTCTTTGCAAATAACATGTTGTAAGCCGATGCTACCGTAAAGTTACCATCCTTGGTGCGTCCCCATACTTGTTGATCCGTAAAATCATGTGTTTGGAAAATGTATGGCCATGATTTTCTGACCAAGCTCGGGCGGGAAAAGTGCATTAATTTGAGTACAATCCCAAACTCCATTCCTGATGAGATCACATACAAAATGACATTGACTAGCAACATGTGTGGCTGGAGGCTGAAGGAGCCGGTTGAATTGAGGAATCCAACAGTCATGCCATAACTTTATCATCTTACCGTTGCCCACTTGCCATCTGAGGCCATCTTGGAGAACATTCCTTCCGATTAAAATACCACGCCATGCTCGGGAGAAATTACCCGTAGAAGGGGATCTAAGAAAATCATGGCGCGTACAGTATTTCCCACAGAAGACTTGTGCCAGAAGGCTATTATTGTCAACCCAAATTCTCCAGGCCACTTTGGCGAGTAACGCCATATTGAGCATTCTCATATCCTTGAAGTTTAGCCCTCCATCGTTGAGTGGGCCACATAGAGCATTCCAGTTGATCCAATGGATACCACGAGTACTGTCTTGGCCCGTCCACCAAAAATTTCCTAACAGAGAGTCAATAGTATGGCAGATATGGACAGGAAAGAGGCATACCTGCATATGGTATATAAGGAGGGAATTCAAAACAGATTTGATCAACGTTGCGCGCCCAGCTTTATTCAAAAGAAGGCCTTTCCAAGAAGCACATCGATCCCGAATTTTGTCTACGAGGTTCCGAAAAAATTCTTTCTTCTTGGTCATAATGTCAAGGGTACCACCGAGATATGTTCCAAACTCTTCGCTCAAGGTAATCCCCAGTTGGCGTCTAATATAAATATGCATGGATAGACAGGTATTTGGACTGAGGGTGATAGCCAATTTATTGCGATTGATTTGCTGGCCCGACTCCTTACAATAACGTTCCAAAATATCCTTGATAGATACTATAACGTCTTTTGTGATCTTAGTAAAGATCAAAGCATCGTCAGCAAAGAAAAGGTGGTTGACCATAGGACTGTGAATTCCTGCTCAGATGCCTGGTACGAAGTCGGATTCCTGAGCTGAGATCAAGGCGGTAGAGAGTGCTTCGGCACACAGTATGAAGAGGTAGGGTGATAGGGGGTCACCCTGTCTAAGGCCACATAGCGGTTGAAACCTTGGGGAGCGCAAGCCATTGATTAAAATTTCATAAGAGACCGTGGAAACACAACTCATGATAAGCTTAGTGAGGTGTAGGGGAAAGTTCATTTTAAGAAGAACTGTTTCAAGAAATTTCCAACATACCCGATCATATGCTTTGCTCATGTCCATCTTAATGACACCAAGACCCCCTTTTGTGTTCTTAGTGACACGGATCTTGTTCGTCAATTCTTGTGCTAGGAGGATATTGTCAACTATATGACGGTTCTGAACAAAGGCATTTTGGTATGGGGAAATAAGGTCTTGTATGACACTTTTGATGCGGTTGGTTAAGGTCTTGGAGATAATCTTATAGATGGTATTACAGAGGCTAATATGTCGAAAATCACTTGGTGTTTTTGGGTTTTTGCATTTAGGAATGAGCACAATAAAGGTTTTATTTGCTACCATGAGCATGTGACCCGACCGTAAGAAGGATAGAGCTGCTGCAGTAATCGGGCGTTCCATAAAGTCCCAGCATTGTTGGTAGACAATCGCTGGAATTCCATCCGGACCCGGGGCTTTTAGAGGTTTGATTTGGAAAAGTGCTAGCTTGACTTCCTTGGCTGTAAAGGGTCTATCAAGAAAATTCTTTTGGGTGGGAGAGAGGCTACGAGTAAGCCCTTTAACCATGGACATGGGACTATTGGATGCCGATACTACTTCTGGCGGACAAAAGATCCGCTTGAAGTGGATGAGCATGCATTGAACAATGTCAGTATATGCTGAGTAGGTTACGTTGGTGTCATAAGTAAGAACGGAGATGCAGTTCCAATTTCTACGGATAATAGTAGTAGCATGAAATAATTTATTATTGCGATCCCCAAGCTGCAGCCATCTGATATTAGATTTTTGGGCCCAAAAGGATTCCTCGCAATCCAATAGCCAGTGTAATCTTTGTCAGGCCTGTTGTTCCATAAGTTGTGCATCAAGGTTAGGTAGGTGAGATTGGAAATGATTAAGATGTGCCAAAGTATCCTTAATCTGGGTTTCCAAATTTCCAAAGACTTCTTTATTCCAGATAGCGAGATCTTGCATCATAAGAGCGCCTCATGTGGTGATGCAAAAGAGTGGGGATTCTTGAACTGGGTTCTGCCAAGCTCGGAAAATGACCGTTTTTGCCATTGGGTGTTTAAGCCACATTGCCTCAAATCTTTTAGGGCGACACCCGAAGGATACTTCGGGTTTGGTGTCAAGTAGCAAGGGTGCATGGTCAGAGGTTTGTATCTCCATATTAGTGATGGTGGCCATAGGGAACATCGATATCCAATCAATATTTGCAAATCCTCGGTCGATACGCTCATAAGTGCAGGCCAGCTGTTGTCGGTTGTTTGTCCATGTGAACGTAGGACCCACCCATGTAAGATCAAGAAGGTGATGCGATTGTATGAAATTAGCAAGAAGATCATGTCCAGGTGTGGAAAACTGGTTGGCTCCTGTCTTGTCCGTGGGTCGCAGAACTTGATTAAAATCTCCCATAAGCATTAAAGAGGAGTTAATCCCAGCGATTGCATCAGATTTGCGGGCCCAAGTCACTGCCCGTTTGGTAAGGTTTGGATGCCCATATATGAAACCTGATACCCAGGATTCACCACCAGCCATTTGGAAAAGAACCAAAATACAATGTTTATCACAATGTAGAACAGTGCCTGTTAGGTCCTCAGTCCATCCGACCCATAACCCACCTTTTGTTTGGGATTGTCCTCAAGGATCAACACCAGTAGAGGTTGAATAACCTAATTTCAGGAATTTCGAAGAAACAAACGATACTGCCGATTTTGTTTCTTGCAAAAAAATACAAGCCGGCTTATGAAGCCTAGCCATCTTTAACGCTGCATGAACTGAGAGGGTATGGCCGAGCCCCCGGTAGTTCCAGCAAAGCTGTTTCATTACAGGTGAAGGGGTTGTTGTGGAACAACACCTGAAACCCGTCTCAGAGACTCAAAGTTTAGTGACAAGAAAGGGTTGTCACAAAAAACTCGAGATCGTTTAGGGGAAGGCCATAGCCGAACCCCAATGGTCATGTCCAAGCTGTCTATCCTTTCACGATTGATGTGGTTGTTAAAGGAATGCTTGATAGGGCACCCATCAAGGCCACGAAGGCGCTTGAGCCACGGAGAAAGGCCCTGATTAACCAGCGCTACAGGTATTTTATCCGAAATAAACCTATCAGGGGGAATGTCGTCTAACCGCATCCTGTGTAGTTTACGTCTTTTTCCAAACGGCATTAAAGTAACTTCACCTAGTTCAGCCCATAAAGCTCGTTTCTTCTTTTTTTTTACAAGTCTTTTTGTTACAAGCATTACAAATGTCAAATACATGAGACAGAAAAGGATATGCAAGAGTAGGCAAATTGCAGTGAATCATTTTCAAAGAGAGGCGACGGAAGGAACCTGGTGGTTGCTTGTCATGGTTGATAGGCCAAACTTTGATTTTTTTGTCCTGGTGGCCAAGATCCAAACTAGCATCCTCATTTCCATCATATGGGAGGTGACGTTTGCCACTACCAGAGCTGTGATGAGGTGCTCCAATGCAAACACTGTTCGGCATAAGCTGGAAATGAGCATGACCGTCCTGCACACGTCCCATGAATGTGAGCTGTACCTTGTCATTTTCGTTATCAGTTTCATAATCTGGAGCATAGAACCTGGTTCCTTTGTGTTTGTCTTTCACCATATCAGCATGTTGTTCATTGTCATCATCATATGTAATTTTTTCGAGAGCACCTGTACCGTCAGTTGGAGCATAAAAATTTGAATAAAGAGTCATGGAAAGATCCTGTTGATTTAGAGATGAAGAAGATGATAGCACAGTATTGGTGGATGCTTCCAAATCAACGGCCATAGAATGTAAAGTAGTTGTAGCCAGTGATGGAAATGAATAAGGCAAGCCCTCTTCAAAAGCTAAATGGTCACGTGTATGTGTAAATGCATTCTGATCTTCTGCCTCTATATTTTCCTCTTCACATTCCGGAGCAGTGAAGCGAAACCCATTATGTCCAGCGGTAAATGTAGCAGATTGTTGTGGCATAGAGGAGAGAACAGTAGGCGATGTAAAATCCTTCAACGATTCTAACAGTTGCATATTATTATTTATGGAGTAAGGATGAACGGTAAGGACAAGGTCACTTTTCAGTTTGTTAATATCCAAAGTAGCAAAGGGTTGATCATTTTCCAAGTGCCCAGTGGTGGTGCTATAGAAAGGAAATTGGTTGTGGGTCAAAACGGAAGGTGGGTTGTTCTGGGATAAGGTTGGCCATGGAAGGAAAACATGATTTGAAGGTGCAGGGAAGAAGGCTGGTGGCAGGTAGGCCGAAGAGCATTGGATTAAGGACAAAAGAGAATTGTTGTCTGGATTTGGTGAAAGGAGGCCCAAAGATGGACCAGGTGGGCTTGGATTTCCAAAAGGGGTATAGAGAAAAGGTTGGTTAAAAGGTTTAAAAACAAGTTGCAGGCCATAGTCGGATAGGCTGCTGAGAAGGGAACGAGCCCAATTAAAATTGGTTGTGGGCTGGCCCTTCGCATGAGAGAGGGCTGACCTGGTATTAGGAAGAGCCCAGTCCAAAGATTGTGTAGTTGAAAATATCTGTTGGTGTGGTGCCGACAGAGAAGTTCCCACTTAGCCACTTGGGAAATCAATGATGAGATTTGAAGAAAAGATAGGATTTTCACCAAAATATGCAGGAATTGGATTTGGTCGAGGGATTTGCTGTAACATATCCTCAAGCGAACCAGTTGATGTGTTCGTTAGCGGGGACTGCAACGTGGCCTCAAGATCGTTTGCAATGAATAGCAGATTTCCATCTAAAATTTTGTCAGAGATTTTGTCATCATCGTCTGCGGCTCCCATCGGCGCGTGGTCTTCCATGACTGTGAGGGACACCAGATTTGTAGATTCCGATGAAACGCCGACAGATCCATTTTCGGAGGAGGCTTCATCGTCAAAGTCATCGGAGAGGATGAGTTCCTCTGCTTCAGTATCATCATCTGTGGTGTTTGCATCTGAAATTTGTTCAATATCAATATCCATATCCATGATATCATCCATTGGCATTTGTTCCAATTGTGCAAGTAAATCATCAATAGGAGGAAGATTATCAAATTGGTTCAAGTCATGGTCCATGATGTCATCCAATTCATTGTTTGGTATTTGCAGATTCATATCAGCAAGAACATGTGCAGGTGCACCGTTATTAGCCATACCCAGGTTAAAATCCACATTTTCCATGTTATCATGATGAATGTTTATTTCTGGATGCATTAAGTTCTCTGCATCTTCGGGTTGAGAATCAACTTCGTTGTCGTTGGAAGTAGAGCCAAGTGAGGTGTCTGCCGTGGCAAAGGAATCATCGGAACTAACATCGGGCGAGGGGTTGGGTGAGAAAGCGTCGAAAGCGTGGTTGAGATGAGTGCCGTTATTATCGCGAAAAATAAAGATTCGTGAAGTCCAATTCCAATCCGAGTTTGGAAGAGCTCTGAGAGACTTGGAATACATTGGAAAGTTGTCCAAAAACAGAGTTTCATAGAGGTCAGGACCTGGAATGTGCGTTGTTCGACGACTAAGCATATCAACTATTTCATGTGGAGAATATCAGCAATGAGTGTTGTTATGTCCAATACAGCCGCACCGAAAACATGCCGAAAAAACCCGTTCATACGTGCACCTGAGTAGTTGAACACCCATATTGTCCAAAAGGTAGATAAACACCCCAGGCAGGAGAGGTGCATCTGGAATAACTCGTACTTTTATTCTGAAGTAATCCTTGTTCTTCTGTCGTTCTTCCGACCAGTCGATGGCAATCAGTATTCCAGCGGCAAGCCCGACCATCTCAGCTAGATCAGAGTAGTAGCAGTCACTTGGAACATGACTTACCCTAATCAATAAATCAACAGTATGGAATTTCACCGAAGCATAAATAACGTGTGGATACCAAGCTTGTAATAGTAAAAGCGCACCGAAAATGTTCCACGGCCCATTATGCAAAACCAGGTATGCATTGGAAGCAACAGAGAATTGGAAAAGGAAAAGAGAGGGTACTTTGGTGACAATTACATGTCCCTGAAGTATCCAACAGGCATTAATTCGGCGTTGAATTTTTCTTTCGGAGAATACACGTACATCTTGGAATCTGCCGAGTAATAACTTCTATGTGCCTTCACGTGCATTACGTACAATTTGTTCGTTAAGGGGGATCACATAGGACCGCATGTTCAGGAAAAAGTCTTCATGTATGTTGCCATCATCTTGATTAAAGTCATCCATGTGCAGAAACAAGGACAAGGTAGATGGTGATAAACGTGGAGAAAAGGTGTGTAAAGGAAATGGGGTTGGCTTTTGGTGAAAGATCAAAGAGAGTGGTCCCAAGGTTAGGTGATGTGAACTGAAGTGGAGTGAGGAGTAAATAAGGGAAGACTATAGATAGTCAGACTAAAAGGTGTTGTTTGGATTCAGATCAGTGGGATAGAAGAGAAGTGAACACAATAATTAGTACAAGCTTCAGAGAATTCTTGTCGGAGAGTGAGTGGGGAAATTGTTAAAAAAAAGAAGAAGAAGGGGTGTGAGGAGTTTTTCGAGAGCATTCCGACGTTACACGCAATTATTTAGCTCTCGTTGTTGGCAACCTCGTACTCAAGAAGATTTTTGCAATAGTTGAAAATGATCCAGCATGTCGGCATCCGCAGTGGCAATTATGTGTTCATACACGTCTTTATTTATATACTTTGTGGGTTTTGCTTATATGTTTATTGTTGAGGCAGTGTGACAGGGGTGAGTCAGTTGGCAAATGAAGATCAGGAGCATGCATTGTTAAAGAATATAGTAGATTTCTCACCAAACAATAAAGAAGAGAATAAAAAACAATAATAGAAAATAGAGGCACACAAGACACAAGATTTATGTGGTTCGGCGAAAGCCTACTCCACGGTGGTAGCAGCGATTTTACTATGTCTGGCTATGGAGATTACCGATCTTTGTCTCTCTCAACAAAACCTCTCAAAGAATGGCTCTTCTCTCTTATCCTTAAAACACAATACAAGACAACATATATATGCTTAGAGATAAGTAGTGACTTTCTATAAATAACCAATGTGAGACAATATTTATATACTTAGGACCAAGTTGTAACCTTCTTTTAATAACCAATGTGGGACACCCACACATTCCTGGTTTTTTTATCCAAGACACATTATCACAAATCTCCACCTTGGCTTGGATAAAATAAGCCACAAACATCCTGAAAATATCATCTGATGTTACCATACCTGCCCCCTAGGGCTGCACCTCAAAATACCGCTGATACCGATCAAATCTAAGCAGTGCTTAAACTTGATCTCTGGAATATGCTTTGTCATCATGTCCGCTGGATTTTCATGTGGAAATCTTCTCTACCATGAGAAACCATATCCCGAATAAAATGAAACATGACATCAATGTGCTTGGTCCGCTCATGGAACATCTGATTTTTGGTCAGATGTATGGCACTTTGGCTGTCGTATTAAACAATATTAGACTCATGCTTCAACCCCGAATCACCAACCAAGCCCTTCAACCAATTAGCTTCCTTCATTGCTTCGGTCGCTGCTATGTACTCATCTTCTGTAGTAGACAATATAATAATAGTCTGTAAAGTAGCCTTCCAACTGATCACCCAGCTCAAAAAAGTGAAGATATGTCATGTCAAAGATCTCCTCCTATCCAAATCTCCAGCGTAGTCTGAATCCACATATCCAACAACTTTACCGTTCACATCACTGCCCCGATGGTAGACTAAACAAGTATCTACAGTACCTCTCAGGTATCGAAGTATCCACTTTACTTCCTGCCAATGAGCTTTCCCAGGATTACCCATGTACCTGCTAACCACACTGATCGCATGAGAAATATCAGGTCTCTTACAAACCATAGCATACATGAGACTGCCTACTGCACTAGCATATGGAGCACACACCATGTGCTCCACCTTCTCCTGGATCTGTGGGGAATTAGCTGCTAAAAGCTTGAAGTGTGCTGTCAAAGAAGTAGTCACAGGTTTAAAGTTTTTCATACCAAAGCGCTACAGTACTCGCTCAATGTACTTTTTCTGGGACAAATAAAAAATTCATGCAGGTCGATCCATCTGAATCTCCATTCCTAGTATCCTATTTGCTGCACCCAAATATTTCATCTCAAATTCCCTTTTCAACTGCTCTTTCAGACCATTGACATCTGACATCGATTTTGCAACAATCAGTATATCATCAACATACAACAACATGTATATATGAGAATCATCCTCGAGCCTCTGGTGATACACTAAACTGACATAAGCACTCCTGGTATAACCTTTCTCTGCCATGAAAGATTCAACCGCTTATACCACCATCTTAGAGATTACTTTAATCCATACAAGGATTTCTTCAACAAGCAAACATGATCTTCCTTATCCTGGATCACGAACCCCTCTGGCTGACGCATGAATATCTGCTTTTCTAACTCACCGTGTAGAAAAGTTGTCTTGATATATCCAGCTGTTCTAACTCCAAGTCATACAGAGCAACCATAGTAAGCAACACTCTTATCGAAGTATGTTTTACTACATGAGAAAATATTTCATTGTAATCAATACCTTCTCTCTGAGTAAAACTCTTAGCTATCAAGCATGCTTTATACCTTGCATCTTCCGTTCCAGGAATTCCCTCCTTCTTCTTGTAGACCCATTTACAACCAACAATCTTCTGGCCCACAGGCGGTTTCACTAATTCCCACGTTTGATTCTTATAAAGAGATTCAATCTCCTCACTCATAGCAACTATCCACTGCGCTGATTTCGTGCTCTTGATGACCTCTTTATAAGTAACATGCTCTTCAACCTCAATATCTTCTGTCACACTTAGAGCATAAGCAACCATATATGCACGGCCATACTTCTGAGGACGTTGAATTTTCTTCTTGATATGTTTCTGCAATACTATACTGTTGTTCTTGAGGTTCTTCATTCTCCTCGGTAGAATAAGAACCATCTTCCTTATCTGTAGGAATTTTAGTCAAAGAATCTGAAGCTTGGACCTCCAGCTCGACCTTCTCCATAGCATCGTGGTATTTCCCTACATCAATTAACTCCTCTTTCTTCGAAAGCATCGACGACTTATCAAAGGTAACACCTCTGCTAATTATGAACTTGGATGACTGAGAACCAGGACACCACAACCGGTACCCTTTTACCCCACTTGCATAGCCTAAGAAAATGCACTTCTTTGCTCTCGGCTCAAGTTTACCAACATTAACATGAGCATAAAGCAGGACAACCAAATATCCTCAAACTTTCATAATTAGCATGCTTACCAGACCAAACTTTTTCAGGAGTCTTGCAATCAATTGCAATCGATGAAGACCTATTTATCAAATATGCAGCTGTGTTAACAGCTTCTGCCTAAAATTCCTTCGATAACCCGACATTTGAAAGCATACATCGAGCCCTCTTAAGGAGACTCCTATTCATCCGTTCTGCAACCCCATTCTGTTGTGGCATTTTTCTAACAGTGCGATGCCTCATTATGCCTTCATTCTTATAAAACTCAGTAAACTCATCCAAACAGAATTCCACGCCATTGTCAGTCCTCAAGAATTTAATTTCTTTGTCGGTCTGTTTTTTAATCATCATCTTACAATGCTTCCACTGAATAAAGACATCACTTTTCTTTTTCAGAATGTACACCCAGACCTTTCTTGAAAAGTCATTAATAAAGGGCAACATATATTTTCCACCACCCTTAGAAGGAACCGTGGAAGGGCCCCAAAGATCTGAATGAATATAATCCACAGTACCTTTGGTGGTATGAATAGCCCGACTGAATTTTACCCTGTACTACTTTTTAGAAGACACAATGCTCACAAAAATCTAGCTTCCCGGTTTTCTTTCTTCCCAGCAAACCTTGTTTGCTCAGCACATCCATACCCCTCTCGCTCATGTGCCAAAGACGCATATGCCAAAGCTTGGTAGTGTCAGAATCTATATCAGAAGATGAAACTGTTATTGTTGCTCATATAACTGTGCTAACCTACAACAAATAGAGACTATTTTATTTAAACCCCATCATCACAACAAGAGCACCATTCATTATCCTCATAACTTCATATGCAGCCCAATAGCTATAACCATTGGAGTCAAGCGTACCCAAAGAAATCAAATTTTTTCTCAGCTCTGAAACGTGCCTGACATCAGTCAAAGTTCTTACAATACCATCATGCATCCTAATCTGAATTGTACCTATCCCAACCACGTTATAGGCAACATCATTTCCCATAAGAACTTTACCATCATCAAATGAGCGATAAGTGGCAAACCAATCCCTATTGAGACACATATGATAGAAGCAACCCGTATCAAAAATCCACCTTCTATCCGAGGAACTGATAGCAACTGAGAGAAAATCCGCACCATCAGAATTATCTTCTACTATTCCATCATCAACCGTTTTGGAATTATCCTTTTTCTTCCTTTTACACTCAAGACAATCCTTTCTATAATGCCCTTCCTTGTGACAATGGTAGCACTTCAATTTTCTGGGTTTTGACTAAGACCTTGATTTTCTTTTATTTCTAGACCCAGCATCGTCAGTCCTTCGACCTCGATCCTTCAGACCATCGCCATGTTCTTTTCCCCTATTTTCTGAAACATTCTTCCGTAAATCTTGAGAATTTATCACAGCCTCAACTTCCTCTATGGAGATACTGTCCTTCCCATATAATAAGGTAGTAACAAGATGTTCATATGACGGAGGTAAAGAACACAGTAATAGTAAAGCTTTATCCTCAATTTGTATTTTGATATCAATATTTTGCAGGTCTAATATTACATTATTATATTCATCAAGGTGATCACTGATCGATGTACCTTTTTTCATCCGAAGAGTATACAACCGTTGCTTTAAATACATGCGATTTGTCAGAGACTTCGTCATGTATAAGCTCTCAAATTTCAGCCACAATCCAGCTGCAGTCATTTTTTGAGACCTTTCACAACATGTTGTCGGCTAAACACAACAATAGGGCACTATGGGCTCTCTCCAACATGTCTTCTTTTTCATCGGCAGACATCGTATCAAGATGCCCTTATTTACCCTTTAACGCTTTCAACAACCCTTACTGAATTAAAACAACACTCATCTTCATCCTCTATAAACTAAAATCGTTCGATCAATCAAACTTTTCCAAATCATACTTTGTCGAATTATTTGGCGCCATTGTAAGGTCTTTCAATCTACCGTGAACCTCAACTCTGATACCACTTGTTAAAGAATATAGTAGATTTCTCGCCAAGCAATAAAGAAGAGAATAAAAAACAATAATAGAAAATAGAGGCACAAAAGATACAAAGATTTACGTGGTTCAGCGAAAGCCTACTCCACGGTAGTAGCAGTGATTTTTGACTATGGAGATTACAGATCTTTGTCTCTCTCAACAAACTCTCACATAGAATGACGCTTCTCTCTTATCCGTAAAACACAATACAAGACAACATATATATACTTAGAAATAAGTAGTGACTTTCTCTAAATAACTAATGTGGGACAAGATTTATATACTTAGGCCCAAGTTGTAACATTCTCTGTATAACCGATGTGGGACACCCACACATTCCGGGTCTTTTATCCAAGACACGTTATCACATGCATATTCCATGATAGATTTTGTAATGATTTGATACAAAAGAGGATAAGGCTGTCCAAGAGGTATCAAATGAGCTAGGGCCAAAAGGTCAGCCTGGTCCAGACCAGAAAAAGTCTGGCACTGCCAGGCCGCACCACAAACAGTGTAGGCCCGGGCTACAAAGGCCATGGGGCCTTTATTGGGGCTGGAACTAATATTTTCAAAAAATCCCTGGTCCAGCCCGTTATCCCGACCAAGCCTTGCCCGACTATATAAAAAATTTCATTCCCCCCCCCCCCTTCCCCCCCACAACAACCATATTTTGTAAAAATGAAAATTTTATCCTTCCATCAGCTATATAACGGGGCTAGTTTAGGGTGTATTTTTGTCCAACCTTATTCCAACAACTTTTTTATGTACTTTTATATATTTACCCAATAAACAACTAGTTTTTGGGGTGTTTTGGTCTTTTGTGAGGCTTGAAAAATCTATAAGTTCATTCATTATCTTCATGTTCTTCACACCTCAGTTATAATTCACACCTCTCTCTTATCTATAAGTTTTCTTGTATGTTCTTATTTGAACTGAGTGCTAACCCTCTCAAATTTTCAATTACAAGCATTATTTAGTTATTAGTTGCTAGCTTTTAGCTAAAAAATAATATTTAGTAGTTTAAATTTTTTACTATCTAATTAGTCTTACTAGGTTTCTGTTTTTTTTTTCTTTCTCTTTCAAACATTTTAAAAATTATGACTACTTCAAGACCAGCAAAATCACTTAGCCAAAATCGTCCACCAGCACAATTATCACAATTTGAAGAGTAATCACCAGTTGGTGTAGACACCCAAAACTTCTTGGCTTTTAACCAAAACATTCGTGATTTATACACATTCGCAAGATCAACAATACTTTAGTCAAGCACAAAGCTAGGCTGGCGACACTAATATAGCTATGCACAATCTTCAATGGATCAATGGTCGTGGAGGTGAAGGACCAAGCAATTATGCCTCAAGTTTGCTAGAAGTCTAAAAGACAGATAAAAAACTGTAAGCTAATTATTGCTGGGATCATTTTACAAAGGTTATGGTTAATACCCAAAGCTCATTGTAAGTATTGTTTCAAATACTTTTCTCATAGTAGTGGTAATTCACATCTTAATAGGCATTTTAATGGTGAAAGAGCTACTGCTGAAAGAAAACAGTCCATGACATCCTCTCAACAGCTTAATGTTGAACTATCGATTCTTATTGAGAGCGACAAACACTTCAATCATGCATGTGCTAAAGGAAGGAAACAAATGTGCCGACATGCTAGCAAACCTTCGAGCTAATCAAGACAAAGGTTTTGAATATCTGGACCAACCATCGGCTGAAATCATCAACTTATTGAGGAAGCAGGATGAGATCATGGCATTTACGTCTGTAACTTAGACTTTTTTCTATTTCCGTTGTATAAAAAAAATCTTAAATAGGCATTTTTTGCAATGTGCATCTACACAAGGCCATATTGATGATAGTCAAACACAATTATCTTTCCGACTGTAAGTTATCTATTTATAGTCAGCGATAACAAATAGACGGTCTTGTTGAATTTATTGTGCAAAATGAAGAACATTTTAACTCTGCTGACAATCAAATATCTAGTATATATATATATATATATATATATATATATATATATATATATATATATGTGTGTGTGTGTGTGTGTGTGTGTGTGTGTGTGTAACTTTTGTCTATAAAGGTTCATAGAAATACTATTATGTTTAATGTACTGAAAATATATAATGCCGCTGAACAATGGTTAGTTGAATATTTTGAAAACTTTGATGGTAAAGTTAGTCTTATGGTTGATGTTTGGAGATCTTCTAATATGCTTAATTATTCTTGTGTTACGGCACATAGGATTGATGCAGACTGGGTTATGCGAGAATTGTTACTTTCGAAATGTTTCCATATCCACATTATGCATCTGTTGTTGCTAAAATTATACGTAAAGCACATTCTACCTTTAAAATAGATAACAAGATAATGAGAATTAGTTTTGATAATATACGGAACAAGATAAAATCACTTGATAATAAGCAAAGCAACAACTTGAGCGTGGAAGATCTTTAAGTCTTTCTCCCTCAAGGCAATTATTAAACAATCATACTTTGTAATATAAAGAGTACATGGCTTGACCTCCGCATTTAAATAACCATGAACCTCCTTAAGGCTCTCTTGTTCAACAGTCGAGAAAGGATAATTATGCTTCAACATTGATAATGAATTTTTTTTCACAATAAGCATATTGAGACATCTTTATGGACCTTAATTTTGTGGAATAATCTAGTTGCATCTATTTTAGATCAATGAATTTTTAGTTATACGATTTTCAAGTCTTAAGAAGTTTATATGTATTTAAAGTCCCATGAGCACCCTTGCATAACTTCCGATCAGGAGTGATTCCTATGGGATAACGTTTTTCTTTACACCACTTTTATTCAGCCTTGTATTTATGATATTCCCCCACAATATCAAATTGCTCCTAACTAGCACCTCTACACTTTGAATCATAGATTTCTCGTTAATGTTCACAACCTCGCATTTTCACTTGATGAGTTTTGTTCATAGATTCCATTAATCCTACAACCACAAGAAACAACCACTCAAAAAAAGAAACCAGGTCATGCAATATTTTTTGGATTTTGTTCGCAGACTCCATTAATCTTACGACATCAAAAAGCAACCAATCAAAAAAGGAAACTAGGTCATGCATCACTATTTCAAGGGACCTGAAAGGATGAAATTATGTTGAAATAGCAGTGTATACACCCTATTTAGTAGTTATTTTTTATTAAATAAATATTGGGCTTTATTATTAATTATAGTTTATTATTAAGCTTAGGCCTAGTAATATGACTAATTAATTTGGTCCAGTCTAGTCCAACAGTCTAATAGTCCAGTTCTGTCTAGCAGTCCAGCCCAATGGTCTAGTCCAATTGTGTCAGTCCAGTCCATATTTATTTTATTATTTTAGTTTGTTGGTCTATATAATTTAGGAAAATATTATGTGAATTATCCTTGAGGCAAAGATTAAATCCTTAATTTATATGATTAGAGATGATAAATCCCGAATCTGGTATATCCCATCTGCAAAATCAGAGATAATTATCGAAATTAGGGTTAGACAATGCCTTGAAATTCACAAAAAAATATTTTAAAATTATGGGATAAATCGGCCGATTTTCGACTTAGCGGCCGATTAGTTGACTTTTGTCAATCTGGGATTTTTATCCAATGTTCTTACTTATTTCCAACTTTTAGATTGGCATAACCAATCCTTTCAGTTATGCGCCCTAGAACTCTATAAGTAGGCCCCTTAGCCTTCATTTTCAGAAACTCTACTTTCCGATTAAAAGTTTATTCTCTTTAGAGCTTGTGTACCATTTCTCCGTGAAGTGATACACTATCTTTCTCAAAAAAATTAGCCATTCATACTCGTTCTAAAAGTCTTTTTAATCTTTGCATCGTGGATCATTCGAAGAGTGTCCCCGAGTCTTCCAGACAAGCAACTTCTCGAGGTAATTTTTAGTAACTTCCTAGTTTAGAAGATCTATAGAATTGTCTCTCATTCCCATGATCACATTTTTATTGTGAGAACCAAAAAGAGTCTTTTTCATTTCTGAATCTAAATCTAGGGCTGAAATGTTTTCGCAGGACCAGAGTTGAACTATGGTTGTTTTTAGTCCAACCGGATACGTAGGCAATCCGACCCTCGATGTCGAGTTGAAGGCAAAAATCTAAAAAAAAACTTAAGGTTATGTTTATTGAATTTTACATGTTTTTAAGGCAAAAAATCAATAGAAATGAAGTAGAGACCGAAAGGGAAATGTGGGTGCCTAACACCTTCCCGTTGCATAACTTAGTCTCCGAACCCATTTTCTTGTTTTCGACAGGTCAGTTGTCTTTGAACAGTTTAGAGTCATTCCTTGATTTTTTTTTCTTACTTTCCCTTACTTAGATTAAATAAGATGACGACTCTTAAAAATCCTTTCGGGGACTTTTTCGAGCTGGTTCACTACAAGTGGAAAAAATCATGCCATGCATTTTTTTTATAAAAAAAAATGCCAAATGTTGCTAGTCTGTTTCTAACAACAATTGAAGCCATTCGACAAAAGTCACCCATTTTCAAGCACACAAATTTGAAAGACATAATGTACGATTTAGTTAGATCAACGTAGCAAGCAAGATTGAGTTTGCAAAATTACTAAAGTTTAAGGAGTGACTCACCTTTCTCAGATAAATCGTGATGAACAACGATGAAGAGTGGTGGTGGCTGAGGTGATTACGGCGACGACTGTGGATGTGAAGTGTAAGGGGCTGATGTCGATCTGTGACTGATGTATAGAGAGAGGGGCAATAGTCAACCGATGAGTCCTGACTGAGGGATATAGAGAGACGGGCAGCGACAGAGAAAGAAGGTAGCTGCCAGGGGTAGCAGAGTAGGAAGGACAGTGGCGACGATAAAGAAGGCAAGGAAGCGAAGGATGATGAGTATTGATAACCTAAAACCAGAACACGTGATCAATTATTTAGATAAATACAGGTAATCCGTACTCGATCCAAAATGAACCAAAATTTTACGGGTTGATTCGAGTACAAATAAAAAATAATCGGGTCTCTAGCTTTAATGTCCCAGTTTTTTTCGGCAAGTAGGATAGACTTGCAGGTAGATGGCCTTTTTCCCTTATATATATATATATATATATATATATATATATATATATATATATATATATCCCTTGCCCGCGCTTGCAACTTAAGGTAAGTTGCCAGCGCGATCTGGCCGTCCATCCATTGCGGATGGACGGGCCATATTTATTTTTTTAAGTAAACTTCGCCGTCCGATACATTATGTGGCGGACGGTAAAATTTACTATACTGCCCCCCTATTTGCCCGCGAATCCCTTCGACTCATTAAATACCGTTGAGACATTTTGGTCAAAATCACCGTCCGCTACATAATGTAGCGAATGGCGTTTTTTTTTAAGTTAGATCTGGTCCGTTCATCCGCTATGGATGAACCAGATTGCGCTGGCAACTTATTTACGAGCAATGGATCACGTTCCTATATCTATATCTATCTATACTACTTATAAAAGTATGAATGTTGTAAATCATTTCTGGACAGTTTTGTCCTCCGCTAATTACGTTAATAACATTCTTACCTACCCTTTATGACTCTTTTTAAAATTTTGTTAAAATTAAATGAACATTGGATACAATGAATCTATTCTAAACATTGAAAAATAAAAAGTATGATAAGAACGAAATATAGAAATCCATTTATTACTCGATTTTTTATTTGGTTGAAATAAAATAAACAGGGTAAATATGCATAAAAAAATGGGGGGGGGGGAGGATAAGGCTTGAATATGGCGTCAATTTAAACTTAAAATCTGTTCAGTTATTGCAGTTGAAGATCAGGTGCTTTGCATGATGTACAACATTCGTACTTTGAAATGTAAAGCACCAGCTGGTCTTGAAAATTACAAATCTTAAGTGTATACCATGAACTAATTTAACAGATTACAAAAACGAAGATGCAGATTCATTCTTTTAATTTCTCCATTTGCTTTTCTTTTCAGAAGTACCATCAAACATGTCTTCAATCCAAAAGTTTACAAAGAAAATTTTCAAACACTGAACTCCTTACAATTGCGAACATCAAATATACATTTATTCTAAAACAAGTTAGAAAAGAAATAAGAACATAATTGAATTATATTATTTTGATCCTAAAAAAGTTAATGATATCACCTCATAAATTACTCTCGACCATATTCTTGTGTAACGCACATGCTCCATATATATATATATATATATATATATATATATATATATATATATATATTATATATATATATATATATATATATACATATATGTATATATATATATACATATATGTATATGTGTGTGTGTGTGTAGGTTTGAAAGTAGACGCTAGCCAGGGTGCTAGAAAAGATAAATAAGTAAGAAGCTGTTAGGGGCTGTACGTTTACAGGATTTAATTTTCGTTTTTGTAATGATGATGAAAAAGATATATTTTTCGTGTACTTTTATCATTTTCTGTATTTGTTTTGGATCCAAATATCGAAACTGTACCAAAAGAATGAAGGCTGTTTTCACCTTTTCTCTCCACTCAGTTTCTCCTATCAGAGAAAACTGCACCGAGCTTCTACTGTTCAACATTTTTTCTTCCATTCCTCTGACACGTCTATGCATTGTCACGTCACAAATGATAATGTGGGCCCCGAGAAGAAGGGAAGGGGAGGGGGAGGAAAGTCTCAGACAAGTTGACCCATGTGGGCCCAAGGAAGAAGCGAAGGGAAAGGGGAAGGCTTTTGGGGCTGAGGAAAAAAAACTAATGGTCCCGAACACGTGAAAAGAAGGGGATTGCGTGGGTTGGGGTGGGCCCGACGTGATGGGATTTTTTATGATTGAGTAATGACTTTTTTGGGAGATGTAAAAGTGGGTATGGAAGAATTATTGGGAAGATAAATGAAAGGTATAAAAATAATTTGTGAGGTTAAAAATAGGGTTAAAATGGGAAGATATATATACAAATAGTGTAGAAAATGCTAAACATACAAGAATGGATCCAAAAAGGTTGCTGAAAATGAAAATGGTAAACGTACATAAATAGCTGAAAAAAGTAGATACAAAAAACTGATAAAAACGTTGAAAGTACACGATCCGATTTTGAAACTGAATCCAAAATCAAAATACAAAAATACGAAAACAAATTGCGTAAAGGGAGCCCGTTATTCTACTCAAAGATCCACCTCTCCTCTGCTCCTCGCATACAAAAATCACACTCGCATTCCCGCAGCTTTCATTTCATCTACCCAAAGGTACTTTTACATTCGATCTCAATACCCCCCCACCCCCTCCCCCTTTACAAATACCTTTAGATCCGCCCTTAATCGTTCCCTCACACATTTGGATCCGTTATCTGTCGCTTTTTTGTTCCTTTTTCTTGCAGATCCAGCTCCCATGGATTTCATGAAGGTCATCGATCAAACGGTCCGCGAAATGTGAGCCGCCATTTTTCTAATTACTTAAAGTATTGCTCTTCGAATGGAACAGATTTAGATTTTGATTAATTTTTTCGACCTTCTTTTCATTGATGTTGTAGAAAGAGGGAGGTGAATCTGAAAGTCTTGAAGGTTCCTGAGATCGAACAGAAGGTGAGAATTTATACGCAATTCGCTCCGTTTTTGAACGATACTTTTGTATTTCACTTGCAAATTTTGTACTTCATTTTACTGGCTGCTGTAATCTGTAATGTCTGGCAGCAGTTATTGAAACTGATGGAATATGAAAGAAGGTTGTCATGAGAGTCATACTTGGCCTTGTTTTTAAAGAACGGGCATACTGCTTAACAAATTATTGCTTTTTAAGATTTCTAGGTTAAACTCCCTTGAGATTTTGTAGGATCGTCACATTTGCTACCACTTAGATTTGTTATAAGTTGAGAAAATCAATTTTGGAGGGGTTTCGACCCTTCAAGCCAATTTTGGTTTATGAACTTGGTTCTCACTGAGTTGATGTTGCTAGCAACCTACTGATACCCACAGCAAGAAAGGAAGAACTTCTGTGATGAAGCAAATGCATTATGTGGATTTTGAGAATTCCTACAAGTGTGCGCAATAAATTAAATCCATTTTCCTAATTAAGTTTAAGTACCTGATTGTCAGACATCTCAACGATTTTTATATGCTTTTTTTCCCTAAGTTTGTTCCAACTTCATCGAGGAAGTTTGCATAAGTTGTTACTTTCTTCGATGCTCCAAGTACCTACCAACTATGATAATCATTACTCTATAACCACTGTACTCAGTACAAATGCTCTTTCGCTGCAGTGACCCATAGTGCAATTATTTAGTTGTGGCAGACACCATTTATTTTCCTCTTAATTTAAATAGACTCATCTTGATTCTTCTATGTAGTCGTAGATTATAATGGTGATGACATGACAATACTTGCCAAGGAATATTTTTAACTTGTTTGAAAGGTTTTTTGTTTTAATGGTCACTCAGTCGGCTTATACGGTTGCACCACGTGATTGCTCGTTAGTGGAAAGCGATTTTCTATTGGTGATCCAACAAACATAAACGCTACAAGTGCAGTTTTACCTTTTCTTATTTCCTCTACGTTCATTTTGTGCTTATTAATAGCTTTGCGGATTAGACGGTCACTCTAAGTGAATCCAATAGGCAATATCCCCAAATATGTGAAATAATTTTTTCGGAATTTCCTCTCTTGTTATACGACACAGTGCGATCCCCTTTTTTTTGATTTGGCCCCTCACAATAAGAATCGGTAGGACACATCTCATATAGTTGTATCTAGTCTTCGTGATTCTTGTAAGGTGAAAGGGTGTTGCAGGGTTAACTATCGTCTATCGGGAAACCATTTGCCTTATCTGTATCTTGCTGACCTTAAAAACCAATCACATCTCTCTATAGGCATTTACATTTTTTAGGACAATTAAGCTTCCTAAACTCACTACTTTATCCCCTAATTATGAAAATGTTTGGTTTCTTCTCCTCCACCATACCGGTTATATTAGAGATCTTTGGGCTCTCTTTTTTACATGTAAGAATTCAATTCCAAAACAATTCTGTTTCTACTCGTACAATAGAGGATGATTTCTTTATTGACAAATGCTGAGCTCAAACACTTTTAGGGTCTTGCCTTAAAATATCAAGCTTTAAACATGTTTCAAAGAGGTTACATGCTTTGACTTCTTTTTTTATATTAAGAAATTGTCCTATGCAAAAAATGGGATAGGAGGAAATATACCGTATGATAGGATGTGTGGTAGTGCTAGGATGAGCACAAATTTAGTGATATGTAGATAGTGGTCATACTTCTACATGCGATATGATGTCAGTCTTTTGTTTTAGCCTGTAGTATATACAGTTATATGCGCAAAGCATGCATTTGATTGGATACAGAGGTTAACTAACTCTAGAGTGAAGATATGTTTTCTTTTGTATTCATTTTGCGACTGCGTTGTATAAAGCTGTCCTCCTGTGAATATATATGCACTTTGGATTTGTTCATTATTTTCTTTAATGAATGGGTCATGTTTCTGTTCATTTTATGGATATGCCTACACTACTCCTGGCATATTATGGGTTCTTTGAAATTTGGCCACATTACTTGTGAACATAGAGGTGTTGGACTCTCCAAGAGTGGGCTATTGTGTTGAAGGAGTATATACCTCACATATCTGGGCCTGTACATTGTGAGGTCCCTCTTTGGACGATTTAAGTGTTGCAGTATAGAATACAATCTAGAAAGCACCGACACCTCGTATAGGTCGAGGTATGGTGTCCGATACCTACCGACACCTCGACACCTCACCGACACCTCCGGACACGTGTCCGACACCTCTCAGCGGTGTCCGAATTTATTGATTTATTTTTTAATTACCGGACACCGTGTCGGACACCTCTCGAAGAAGTGTCGGACACCTCTCGAAGAAGTGTCCACACATATAAAGCCAAAATATGATATTTCGGGAACTTTTTTAGAAATGAACTTTGAAGCCCAACTAATCAGAACAACTGGGGAAAAGGTACCCTACTTCTTTCTCTCTCATTCTATCTCTTTTCCTTCGTTTTGTTAACGAAAGCACCCAAGCTAATCAGTTCATAGGAAGATACGCTAGCATATCCGACCTCTTTTATGACATCTCCTTGATCCTTTTGTCCCATGTTCTTCTTTCTTGTTAACAGACTCTAATCTTGTTATTGTTGAGACATTCATGCTAATATCTTTCTTTCTCATCCGTTTTGAACGAAATTCAGCTACTCAAATCGATGTTTATTCTTATTATGTACATATATTTAATACATATATATAAATGTGTGTATATATTATATAAATATATACAGAAATAAAATAAAAATATATTAATTAATTCAGCGGTGTCCTGCGGTGTCCAAAATCTGGTTTTCTGAAAATTGCGGTGTCCAGTGTCCCGGTCGGTGTCGGTGTCGAACACAGTGTCCGTGTCCATGCTACTTAGAATACAATCCTCTAGGCTTCCACCCATTGTCGATCAACTTTGAGTTTGATGCGTAAACAATACTAAACATTACGGTTCTCATCGTGATATGATATTTATATGTAAAAGTAGAATTTGGTTAACCATATGTATCTTGGACGACTATGTTCTAAGGGAACTTATCGTTCTAGAGTAAAATGAAAATTGCTTTCGAAGAAATGTATGTGGCTAAGCAGTAGGAACAAAGTCAGTTCTCGATCTGATTAGCTTTCTATGAAGAAGTGGTAGGATTTCCTGTTTTTGGCAAGACACCACAACCAACACATCACTCTTTGACAGTCACTCTGGTGTTGCTGCTAGAGACAAAAGGCTAAGTGCGACCTCCACTGTCTACTTCTGCCCTGCCTAACATAGCCTGTCACTGTTGATGCTTTCAACACACACACACAGACAGATAGAGGGTACTATTGCGTCCATCAATGAATAAAACCGCATGGTGTTGTGCAAAGCTAATGGTACTTTTTCTGTTTGGAATCTTTTCGGGAGGCTAATTTCAAAGTTTCCACGTCATGACCTCTTGTTTTACTTCCTTTGTTTCTTGACACCATAGTAGGTCTGCATTCTACTCTGCTTTTAAATGGCCTCGTGCATCTCTTTCCCCATGCAAGTAATGTCTTCCTTTTTATCATGTAGGGCCAAGAACTAACAAATCTTTTCCTTTTTCATCAAGCTTAATTTGTTTTAGATTATTAAAGCTGCGGATTAAACTTTTCTTATGAAATATTGCTGTACTCATGATCATTTGCAACTAATACAGGTGTTGGATGCAACAGATGATGAACCTTGGGGTCCCCATGGTACCGCATTGGCAGAGATTGCACAGGCCACAAAAAAATTGTACTATTTGCTATTTTTTTTCCTTTTTTCCATTCACTTTATTGTTATTATTGCTTTATCTGGCATGTTTTTCTTCAAGTGAAGATGATTTTTTCTCTTATACATGGTACATCTGTTGAGCTTTCTCCAGCTCTGAATGTCAGATGGTTATGAATGTTCTCTGGACAAGATTGGGTGAAACTGGCCGGAACTGGCGTCATGTCTACAAGGTATTACTTTGTTGTTCTTACCTGGTACATTTTTAAGTCAGACCACAGAGAGGAGCTTCCACCAAACCTGTCCTCTCCTTCAATTTTTATTTTTTTTATAAACTTTTGAAAGTATATTTGTGCCAGGCATTAACCGTTATAGAATATTTGGTTGGTAACGGATCAGAACGTGCTGTTGACGACATAATAGAACATACTTTCAAGATCTCGGTATGTATTCCATTTTCTTTGGCTAAGTTAGTTATATGATCCATTTAGAAACCGATAATTTAAATCTCTCTCTCTCTCTCTCTCTCTATGCAATTGGTGAAGTCCCTCTCAAGTTTTGAAGATGTTGAGCCAAGCGGGAAGGATAATGGAATCAATGTGAGGAAGAAGGTTGAGAACATTGTCGCCCTTTTAAATGATAAAGATAAGATACAAGAAGTAAGAAATAAAGCTGCTGCCACCCGTGATAAGTAAGTTTGCACATTAAGTGGAAGTCTCTGAAATATTTGTTGGATTTCATACAAATTCCTGAACCATGCAAATGTGGTCAGGTACTTTGGACTTTCATCATCTGGAATAACATATAAGCCGGGTTCAGGCTCTGTTAGTAGTAGTAGCTTTCAGAATAAGGACCGCTATGGAGGCTTTGGTAATAAAAATGATGGTGATGCGTTTAGAGATAGTTACAAAGACAGGGACCAATTTGGGGAAGATAAGTTTGACCAGAGTATGGCTAAGTCACGTCAAAGAGTTACCAGCAGCAATCAAGAAAATCCCTCTAAGAAGCTGTCTTCACGTCATGCCAGGTGTTTGTTTCTACTTGTTTGCCTTTGTAGTTTACAAAGTGTTCATTTTTTGGTATACATTATATTTACAGATGAGTTTTTTTTCATTGGTTGGGGATGCTTTATTTTCTTTAACCAGTGCAAGAAGCATTGAAGTGCAGTCTTTTAATGCGAACTCAAAAATTAGTTCACAATCTCACAATTCAGCTAACAAGGCAAGCAGTGTACGAGTACACGAGAAGCACAGAAATTAGCTTATAATTTCCATTATAATCTTAATTTTCAAATTATGCTTCAGCAACAGAAGTTGGAAAAGTGGAAATTGAACTCCTTACCTATTTCTTCATTTAATCTAATGTCTTCAGTAACTTCATCACTCTCAGGGCCACTCAGATTTTATCTTTTTTTCTGATACCACTCAGATCTTCAGCACCATCCAAAGTAAAGTTTTTCTGTCCTCCTTCGGTTATCTTTTCTTAAACAGATTTAGTTTTCCTGTAAAAATGATGTTCTCTCATCTTTCTTATTTTCTTTTGTGGTGATAGCCGCAAAAACCTCTACAGATTGCTTGCTACCTGGCCATCTTTCTTTGTTGCTTCCGGGGTTTTGCTTCGGTCCATTTTTTTCTTGGACTCTAACCACTTCTAGTGAATGCCTTAATCACTTACGCTGTTCTCATCATCATCTTCATCATCCGGCTCAGTAACAGTTGACAAGGGCTTCTTCTGTGCAGCAGCCCTTCTGCTGGATCTTTTAGATCGTTGTCCTTCTTACCGTTCTTGCACATTTTTCTGGGTGCTTTTGTGGAGACATTAATACCACAGCTTACTCTCGTCCCACTTCTCAATTACTTTCTAGCCTGTGGAATAGACAGTGGCTATAAGTTACATGGATGTTCTGGCCTTGGTTTTGTTATAAGTTGGTGTCTCATATAGAAAAGGTATGTGTTTTCAAATTGTTCACGAGCGTTTCTGCTCTTATTAGGAGAGAAAAGCTATGTTGCATATCGTTATTTTCTTTCTGTGGTCATTTCAAAGTTTTCGATGTTAATTGACAAGCTAAAACAGGGAAGGGCCAAAAGATGGTTTTTATGCGAAGGTACAGGTCCCCATGTTGTTTGCCTACAGTTTTGCATCCGTGCTTGATTGAAGTGGAATTGTTAGTTATTTTGTTATTATCCATTAAATGCAAGAGTTTGATGTGATTGAGTTGGTTATAATGGGTTATCATCGGGCCTTTGCTTTCCGGAACAATTTTAGTGATACATGTTGTATTATGTTGTGTTCTGCCTTTTCCTAAATCATGTGGATGTTCGCAGAAAGGGGCAAGACACTTCGGCAACTACTGCATCGAATTCAGTGACCAACACAAGTAATTCTGATGCGTTTGCTTCAGTACCTTCACAAAGCTCCTCCGTTGCACCTTCAAACAGTTACGATGATGGTTTTGATGATTTTGATCCTCGTGGAAATTCCAATGCTAGTAAGCTTTCTTAGTTCTTAGTATTTACTTTCCATCCTTTTTTCTTTTTACCTTTTTGCATTTTTATTGGGTTTAAACTCTTGAAATCCTTGTTTTATTCTTCTTCGACGTATATTGTGCCTTGTGAAATGCTTTAACTTTTCCATTATGGCAGATGGTGCGCCTACTATTATGTACTTGTTGAACTCTTTTAATGACAAAAAGACGAGAATAATTCTCTGAAAAATATTGATAGTCCATCATCATTGACTAATGGTTGAAAGCTTCGAGTATGTAACAGGCGACCTGCTTGCCTATTGTTTGTCCCTATAAAGGACAGACTGAAAAGTTAAAAGTGGATACTTGTCAGTACTGCTTCTCTGTAGGAAGACTCTAGAACCTTTCTACCAGAATTTTGGCATCCTTGACCTTCTCTTATACTCTGAAGTCTTCTTGTTTCTGGTTCTCCTGTGGTGTTTTTTTTTTTTTTTTGGGGCCGTACGGTTGGTATCTTAGGTTCCCCTCCCATTGGCGTCCGTGATGGGGCACAAACTCCGAAGCCATCTCATAGTTCACCTGTGCAGTGTTAGATGGGTCTTCGCTTAATGATGTTTTCGGTGGAATTGTATCTTTCATCGTGGCTGTATTAATGGTTTCAATTGGTGGACGTGCAAGCATGGTAGTGGTTGCCATGATTGATATTGGCATCAAATGGTGTTGCATGGATGGCAGCAGGCAGGTGTCATCATTGTGGTAGGAATTAGTGGTGACTCAGAATCCAGGAGAAGGGTGGTGTCCCTATTTTAAGGTGGGAGGTATGCGGTGGAATTAATAATGCATGTCTCAAATCTGGTCTCGCAGAGGTGTGCGTTTACAATGGCAAAGGATTGTTCTCCAGAATTTTGTGTTGAAGAAGCGATTGCATTAGATGCGCTGTTCGATAGTGGGGATCGCGCATGTAATTGGCTACAACCCTGCAGTTCTTACCTGAGCAGCTGATCAAGGAGCTCAGCAATTTTGTGTTCCCCTATTCAGTGTCAGGCCTGGATCTGAGTTGGGTCCTTATTTCTGCTGAGGCTGGTTTTCACCCACTTTTTCTTTTTCTTTCTGCGTATCCAAAAGGATAAGATAACAGAATAAGAAGCTAAATGAATATGAGATCAAGGTAGTTATCATGATTCGATTTGGAAAAAATCTCTAACCTTTTCACGGGCGCGAGAAGAATTCCGATAATTGTACATTTTTGTATGCTGTAACATTTCTGTGTGTGGGGGTACCCTAATCTTCAGTGGGCAGGGTACTTCCTGTTAAGCTTGATGTTTAAGCAAACCCTTGCCTAGTGTTTAAGCGGAAAAAGTGACTGCTCCTAATATATGCATACTAAATATAGTTGCTGGCAGGTTAACGTACTCACTAAGAAGCACGGGTACGGGTGCGGATATGCGGATACGACATTTTTGAAAATTTTAGGATACGGGTGCGGCGGGGATACGGCAAATATTATATATATATATATATATATATATATATATATATATAGGGAGCTGATCCATTGACAGCGCTGGCAAACTGAGTTAAGTTGCTAGCGCGATCTGGCCGTCCACGCGCGATCTGTGGACGGTCCAGATCTTTTTTTTGCTTTTTTTTTAAGTCCGTCCGCTACATTATGTAGCGGACCATTTTTTGACAAAAATACCCTCACCTTCTGCCATTTTTTTTTCCTGTCCTTTCTCTCCGTCCGCTACATTATGTAGCGGACGAGCAGGAAAGCTGTGCTTTTTTTCTCTGTCCTTTCTTGCGTTATGCTTTCTCTGTCCGCTACATTATGTAGCGGACGAGTAGGCAGGTTGTGCTTTTTTTCCTCTCTCTCTGTCCTTTCTCTCGTTATCCTTTCTCTGTCCTTTCTCTCAACTACTTCTCCTTTTTCTCAACGGAAGAAGGCAGAGTAGCTCCGCCGGAGCAAGGTGCCATCGGACGTGCAACAGGCAGTCTCACAATCAAACAACCAAACAATCAAAAGCAGTCCTCACACTAATGATACAACCAAGGCAAAAGACCAAACAATCAAAAGCAACAAGAAACACCACCGCAGCACCACCTCGCAACACCACCATCTCGCAGCACCATCTTGCAGCACCACCACCACGACACCGATTTGGCCTGGCCCTCTTGACCCATTGATTTAGCTCCTCAGCCTGAACGTGTTTTGTCCCCATCTCGCAGCAGCACCACGACACCGAAAAACTTGAAATCTACGGTGACCACTTCGGCTGCAGATCTAGTGGTTGGAGGCGACGGTTCAACCGATGACCACTCCGGCGGCAGTCTGCAGCGGTGCGAAAGAAGATTGAAGACCCCCGGTGGTGGAAGAAGGTAGTGGCTACCCCGGCGTCGTCCTTGATTGGCAAGCGGCGACAGTGCTATCGCCTATTGGAACCAGAGAGAAAAGAGAGTGGAGAAAAGAGAGTGGGCTGTTGTCATTACTGCAAGGAGGATGGACAGGGGAGAGAGAGAGGAGAAGAAGAAGAAGAAGGGAGGGGAGATGAGAGAGAAAGAGTAAGACATTAATGAGAGAGAGAGAGAACAATTAAACATGTCAGGAGAGAGGAGAGAGAAAGGGTCAGAAAATTGTCCGCTACATTATGTAGCGGACAATTAATCAGACAAAAGAGAGAGAAATGGTCAGAAAATTAATCAGAGAAAGGGTCAGAAAAAAGTACGGGCTTTGTCCGCTACATAATGTAGCGGACGTACTTAAAAAAACGCAAAAAAAAAAGATCTGGGCCGCCCATCTTTCGGGATGGACGGCCAGATCGCGCTAGCAAAATACCTCATTTTGCCAGCGCTGTCAATGGATCAGCTCCCATGATATATATATAATTTTTTTTTTACTATGTACACCTAGCATTTAATTTCCAAACAAGTTGTATCTTAATAAAGTGCATAAAAAGACATGATGCAATTTAACTTAACCATTCAACGGTAGTACAATACCATCAAATACATAAGGAAATCACAATAAAAAAAACTTGACATATTTGGCTTTAATTTAAGCCTTTAAACCTTTAACACACACAAAAAAAAAACACACTGTCACAATAAAAAAAAAAGTCACAGAAAAATAAAAAAACATGTGAGAAGTGAAACTATAATTACTTAAAACCACCAAACAATCCACATTCGAAACTCAGCAAGAAACCAAAATAAATTTTTTTTGACAGAAACGAAGACACAGAAGGAAATCAGAGGCATACCTTTGAAGTAATGCTGTCGGAGGTGAGAAGGGTGGTCGCCGGAGGTGAGAAGGGTGGTCGCCGGAGGCCCCCGATGGTCGCCGGAGGTCCCCGATGCTTTTTGGTGGTCGCGGCTGTTCGGTGGTGAGGTCGTGGGTGGTCGCGGCTGTTAGGTGAGGTCGTGGGTGGTCGCGGCTGTTCGATGGGTGTCGAGGGAGGTCGCCGACGTCGAGGGAGATCGCCGGTGTCGAGGGAGGTTGCGGCTGCTGCGATCTCTCTTTCTCTCTGAGTCGAGTGCCCTAATTTGGTTAGTTAAGTTATTTTATGTTTTCACCCCCCACAAAAATTAAGTTTTATGTTTCAACCCCCGAAATATCTTCTACAAATTATGTTTCAGCCCCCGAAGTGTCGGATCCGCACCCGAGCCGCACCCGAATTTCGGAAAATGAAAAAATAAATGGAAAATAATGGGTGCGCACCTGACACGCACCCGAGGCGCACCCGACCCCGATACTCCTCCCCTTTTGAAGCACCCGTGCTTCATAGCGTACTCATAAGGAACTTCAAATATGAACTAAAGTTGTTGCAAAATTGATGGTCAAAAGTACAACCGTACGAGAATATCACCAAGCTCTTTATAGAGTTTTACTTTGGTTAGAAAACATGTTCTTTTGCATTTTGCGAGAAAAGTTGATTGATTGTCGGTTAAATCGAGAAATTTTTTTTATTCACACGCTCATTTCTAACCAAAGATGTGATCTCAAAATGTTTTCCTTCTAGCAATATTAGAGGGTCAGGCCGTAAGAATAAATATAAAAGCAGTGCGTCCCTTTAACAAATTCCCTTCAACAAATCAATTGGAAGATCCACAGAAAATTTGGTTGGGGTTCTATTTAGTAAACATAAACTAAGTTGTCTTTGTAATGAAAAGTAGATTTAACTAGATCATTTCACTTTTTTAAGTGAAAGATGGCTAGTGGATTTTGGGTTTCCACTATATGGATGGCATGCTGTTTTGGCGGCAAAGTTTGTAAATTGGAGAAGCCAACTAAAAATTGAGTTGCTGGCCAAGGGAGTTCAAGGAACCTTTTGAAGGTGACAGACCCTACTGGCGCCCCTAGGTCCGTCAATATTCATATAAGCTGAATATTAAAGGTGTGCTGGCAATCTATTTCTGTTTGAACTTTGATGCATGTTCAATCCGTCCCAAAAGTAGTTATCAACTTTCTATTTTGGGATGTCCTGAAGTTATTGCTCACTTTCCATATTCAGGTTGTAAACTTATATACCACTCCAATTTCTCCCTTGTGTGATTAACTTCAAACTCCTCCATTACTGATATGGAAACACCTTTTTCATCAAGACCCTTAAAATCTCCTCAAGGTTAATCACCGATACAAGAAATCCCCTCAAGCTCAGTCTGCCTCTTTCCTGACCTTTTTAACTACCGTGACCATCTTTTCCTCTCTTTCTCTTTCTTGTTTCCGTGGTTTGGTTTCTGATTCATGGTTTAAAATCATGGTGTGATGGTATTCTTTCAGTTTATTGTTGGCTTGGTGGTATTTTTTGGCAATAGTAGTCTTTCAGTTTCTTGATGGCATGGCTTCTGATTCACCGGTTTCAATCCGAATTGTAGATTTTTTCTATTGTTTCCGAGTAAAAGCCTGTCTGATTATGAAGGTGTTTCACTGGCGTTTATCTATGAATTCTTTTGGCATTCCCCAATTTGGTGAATTGTTGTGTTCACATCACATATGACGATAAGAGCTTTTAATATGTTAATAACATTTTTAGAATTAAATACAAGTTAAACTGCCAAAGAAAAAGAGGAAATAGAGTTAGAAAGCAAGTTAAGAACGTTGAAGTGTGAACCAGAATACATGGCCAAGGTACAGAGGTGGCTGAGAGAGAAGTTGGAAAAGTAACTATTGGCCTACAACATTTTGCTCAAAAGGTTCACTCTCTATCGTGAGGACATAATGGGCAACTGAGAAAATCCACTTACCTGAACAAAAGTGTGAAGTCAAAAATGTGTTGGGACGGTGGGAGTATTTGTTTTTGATACTGTCAACCAAGCAATTAGATTCATTCCCACACTCTGAAGAAATTGTGCGTATTGACCTTTTGTATCTTTCATTTCAAAATGCAGTAAACCTATACCTTCTGAAAGATATAAAATCGGGAACTAATATATAATTGGTCAATGGAACCATGAACAAGAAGTTGCTTCCATTTCTTTGGTATTAATAGACAGTGACAGGCATGTGTTTGACAAAGTAATAGCTGACAAAGTAATTCCTTTGGTACTCGGCCAACAGAGAGTGCTCAAATGTATGCAATCAGCAACTATTGATATAGCTCTAAGTATATTGGAAGCAGTTGTTGGTATATATTACAATATAACTCTGTATCTTACTGAAAGAACATAAAGCATGATTGTTCTCCTTAGCAGTGCTTATTTCCTAGTTTCCCTCAGCATTGTAGTTGCTCAAAATATGTACCTTAGATTATCAAGTCATTTAGACAGTTAAGATATCTTGATGCAGAGAAACAAGAAAAATAATACTAGCTCAGTGCTTCACGCTTCTGTATGATTACCATTCTAATTTGTCAAACAACCTTTGTGAAAAGATGCATCTCCTTCGAAGCAGTACTAGCTGAGCTCTATTTACAAAATATAGGCTTCAATTAAACGTATCAAGGTTCATGACGTCCGTTCAATTGGAAGGGCCCACTCCTGTTTTTCATGCAAGGTATGTAGTGTTTTGAGTGAAACCTCTGAGGAAAGGGGAAACAACCGCGTTTATCGACTCTTGATGCTTAGTAGTTTCTATAAACAGGTTAGTTTTCTATGTAGTTGCCAGTCTCCTATATGATTCAAATATGGTGGTTGGTATAAAGTCAGATGGCATAAAACTTGAGTGGGGCCATTCAAGTTCCAATCTTCAAAAATCTAACTACATTAGGGATGCCATTTTTCTTTTAGAAAGCTCTCTTAAGTTATTGTGGCCACTATTGCTATATAATGTCAAGGTCGTGCCGCTATTCCTTTTTTGTCCTGTTGGAATTTCTGTGGATGTGTGGTTTGAGTCTACGCTTGTCAGGGCGTTGATTCCTGGCTCTCTGTTCCAGGCCTTAGGCCCCAATGTGACTTTATACACAGTTTTACATGAGTGGTTTTGCTAGAGTTCATGCATCCAGCTTAGTCTTCCTACACGCGAATGCCATTATTTGTTTGCATCCACTGTGAATATGCCTGCCTTTTTTCTAATGACCTCTATTGTTCTTTGAGACTCGAATACTTTCTCTCTGGGAATAAGAAGGTCTCTTATGTCGCACATCAGACTGATTGGTGACTGCACTTTTTCTGTTTCTTAGTTGAGCTTAGTGAGATCACCATCATACTTCCACCAGAGGCTTTGTTGGATCCAGCACTTTGGAGGACTCTTCTCTCTCTTTAAACTAAGTTGCGGTTCTGCCTCATCGATTACTGAATCTATTTCCTTGTGTGTCAAGCCTCCGTTACTAGATCCTGTTAATGTCTCGTACACCATCACCACATTGACCGCAACATTAATGAAAACTGCTCAAGTGTTCCATATGCCTCTAAGTATAAGGACATAATCCATCTTCAAATCATTCTACACATTCTTTACATTGGAGGGAATCATTGGCGTGTGACTTGCTGGAGCTTTTGAACTGTTCCAAGTCTAAGAAACCCCACTTTGGCACCTACTCTTTTGGGCATAAATTCTTACCTTGACGAGTGACAGCCGTTTTGAAGTGCTTTACGCCATCTTAAAGCACTAATCACTATGGCATAAGCCACTTCTTGGGCACTTTAATGTTTTAGGTGATAATTTTTTTAGTTTTGGCAGTTCTTTTTCTAGTCAGATATAGCTTAACTGATTTGAATAATCAAGACATGCTCCCTTTGAATTCTAGTTCTTTTGACAGCCGAATATGGTTGTATGATTACTTGTGGGATTTTTTTGCTGGTTAACAGAATCCATGGCTGGAAGCTCTCACCAAGTGGATTTGTTTGGTGACCTGTTGGATGCTTCACCAGCTGCACCAGTGGAGAACTCTTCTGTGAATAGTACTTCAGCAGAGGTTGATTTGTTTGCAGATGCTACTTTTGTATCAGCCCCGTCCTATGCAGAAGCAGGAGGAAGATCTGAGAGTAATGTATGATTTCCATCGTATTTATGCAGTGCTGTTATGATTTCAATTCAGGAACTTTGTTGGTGTGACTTCTGTACGATTTGAAGCGGAAATTCTGTGCTACATACTTATTGCCTACATCCCATTTAAAATTGCACATCCAAGGTGGGAAGGGAGAATGATAACTGATAGTCTACCCTTTGAATTTTTCTCTTGTCTGGGCTTTAATATAGGAATTGTTTCTGCATCTTGTCCTTTTTCTCTTAACGTGAGAAGTGCAATGGATGGGTGCTTTATTACCTTAAACAGTCCCTGTAGTGTATTTCACGGTACAATTTTATTCCATATATGCAATCAGAAAATAGGGTGTCATTTATAAACACTAATCACTCAGGCTAAGGTGGGGCGTGTCTCAACCAGGGGACCCCCGTGCCTCCCCGCTCGATTAAATCAAATTGGTATAATTTGCGGTGCAAGGTCCATCATATGGCCCCAAGGTGACGCAATCACAATCACTTAAATACTCTTTTTATTGTATCCTTGTAGAAATTTAATGCTCTCTTTTTTATTCTTAGCTCATTCTGTACATGCTTTAAAGGGAGGAAAAAACAACTAGAGGTGGGCCTGCCAGGATACACACATTTTACATGTGGTCGTAGCTTTTTACTGTCAGGAGAGATTATCTGCCATGTTTTTTATCAGCTATTGATTTTCAGTTAATCCCGCTGCTTTTTTATGCGACATCTTCCATCTTTTGAGCCAAGTATGAGCTTAGTACAACCTAGACTTTTAGCATTAGATATTTAGAAGATAATCAGGGGCCAATGGCTCCCAGCAAGCTCTGGTGAGTTATAAGATGTAAAGTACTGCTCTAATCCGTGTTAATAGGCGTAGATATGAAAGATGTAACAAGTCTTATGCTGACTTTGACAATCTCTTGGGCTTGCATTTTGTATCTATTTTAAAAGAGGAAGTTTTGTAGGGAGAATTGTTCCTCCTTAAAAATTGTGAGACAAAATCCTATTGACGGCTTAATCATACAGAAGATCTCCCCCCCCCCCCCCCGTGTTCCCCCCTTCCCATATACACAAGTTTCTATGTTCCTTCGGGATGTATAAGTTCATACTTACATATGCTGGAATTTAGCATCATTCATTGTCTTTTGGAGTTGTTGTCTGCAACTTAGTATCTTAATATCAATGAAGTATTGTCTACTTGAAACACGTAGAAATAGTATTTCGCTTGTTTATGTTAAGATTCTTGTGCACTTCGGAACTTATTTTTTTCTTTTTCAATCCTCCCCCTTTTCGCCACCTGATACAGAATTTCTTGATACCATGGCCACGTATGCAGGCAAATGTTGATCTATTTGCCTCCCAACCAGCACCACCATCTTCTGCGATTTCTTCAACAGTAGATTTTTTTGCTGCTCCTGATTCAGTTGCACAATCTGGGAGCAAGTTTTCAGAATCTGACGCAATGACGACTAAAGCAGTCGATCCATTTGCAGCGGTTCCACTAAACAGTTTTGATGGCTCTGATCCTTTTGGTGCGTTTGCTACGCAAAGTGATTCAGCATCTAAGGAGTCCAGAACAAATGCTATTGATGATGGCAGCCTTAACAACCTGAATGAAAAGTTTTCAGCTGAATCTAAGCCTACACCCAAGAAGAGTACTTTCCAAGTTAAATCTGGAATATGGGCAGATTCATTGAGCCGCGGACTAATTGATCTTAATATAAGTGCACGTAAGTTCTTCCCTGGCTACTTCAGTTCTTTTTGTTGTATTACCGATCTACTTGTTTGGTTAAACTCAAATTGTTCACTTGTTTGATTATGTTGCCCACATAAAATGTAGGGGCTAATTGCCCTGAAGTATACATGAAATCCATCTTGAGTACCTCATATTCTAAACGAGTACCTCAATCATTTTTAAAGAACTTATTCTGACGTCAAACGAAGTGTCACTGGTGTTAGAAATCTCAGGTGCAAGACAATCAATTCCAAAAAGCTCTTTCAAAGCCCCGATTGTTTGACAGCTTTTTCGTAGGGTATAATACTTAAACCTCCCTTGAGGTTTTCATTTATACACTCGAACACCTTCTAATTTGTATAATTACTCTATGCTTCCTGTTGACCCATTACCCCTTCAACTAAATTTTACCCATATTTTGGTTGTTTTCTGACACGGGGCAATTTTGTAGTCCAAGGTCTAGATTACTCACCTTAAGACTTGTCCCAACCAAGGTTAATGAAGTAGAGTATAAATTACCCGTAATAGCACCGCCAGTACACCATCCCACTTTTCATCCTTTGCTTCTATTCACTTCTCATT
The DNA here is from genome assembly GCA_033065855.1 of Escallonia rubra. Classification (NCBI taxonomy): domain Eukaryota; kingdom Viridiplantae; phylum Streptophyta; class Magnoliopsida; order Escalloniales; family Escalloniaceae; genus Escallonia; species Escallonia rubra. Next base: position 430,890 of record JAVXUO010001376.1, on the reverse strand, counting down.
TCATCGCTATCATCAAACATCAATTGGCGAAGTCACCAATGATCAACATTGATAAAGCCACTTAATTAAGATAAATCAGAACCAAATTTTCGCTGAATCTGTTGCCATTACCCCATTCAATCCACCTGCATCACCCGAAGAGCCAAGAAATCTCATGTTTCTTTTTCTCCTTTTTTTGGTAAAGGTAATTCATTAAGAAACTGCTGAGGGCAAGAATCTCATCTTATCCTAACAACAGTGTTGGTGGACAAACTTAAACCCAGATTGGTTTACCCACTTTGATGTATGATGACATTTATTTTTATGACCTGTGGAAAAGGTTAAATTGCGATTGACAGAGGGAAGTTGACAGAAAAATTAAGGAACAGGAAAGGCAAATAAAGGGGCTGTGGCAGCGAGGTGCCAGGAGAACTGACGATCGGCCGGGGTACGGTTTACTAAAAGGATGAGAGATTTTTGAGATCAGATGTCTCAAATCTGTTGTAGATCTAGATTGCTGATTAGATTTTGGGCATTCGTCTACTTTAAGTTTCAGAGCTCCACTAATGTCGATAGAAAGATGTTGGTAGTGCTAGTGGGTATACTGGTATGGTGGCTATTGAGGTAGTGGTGGGTATAGCAGATGGTATGGTGAAGGTGACGGTAGCGGTGTGCTGAGATGGTAATGGGAGAAGCGACGGCTTTTCCGGGAAGGTGGTTAGCGGCGGTAGTTATCCATGGTAGTTCTTTGCCTAAGAGTTATGGGCGTTGGGTGATGCCATGGTAGTGGATCAGTGGTGCTATGCTGGTGGTGTGGGTGGTGGTGGCAGTGGTGCATTAGGGGTGGTATAAGTGAAAAAGGGTGAGTATATGGTAAATTGAGAAAACTGAGAAGCCAGTTGGTTAAGTTTTTCATGAAAGTCAGATTTACCCTTTAAGTTTTGACATTGTATTAGGCTTTGTCTAACATAGTTTGAGGTACTGATTTAGTACGTTTAAACATGAGATACTCAAGCTGGATTTGATGTATATATTAGGGCACGGTTTTGGAATTATCCCAAAATGTAGTGACCTCAAAATCTCACACATAAACAGGGATCGCCAACTTTTGTGCAGAAAGTTAGACAATTGTCTCAATCACAATGTATATTCCTAGGGGCTCATTAGACGTATTGCATATTCGTGGTGTTGGGTTAATTGTAATATACACCAAGGCATTAAGTTAACCTTCCATATCTTTAAAAACACTTTACAACTTTCAAACTACCTACGCAATTGGTTTAGGTAGAATGTGCCGGCTCTACTTTCTTCGTTTTCATTCTTGTTCTCATTGCCTTGTATGTCTTCTACCTTCATATGCAGCGAAGAAGGTAAATCTAACAGATGTTGGGATTGTGGGCGGTCTGACTGAATCAGATGAAAGGGACAAGGGACTTCCACCTTCATTTTACATGGGTAGAGCTATGGGTTCAGGATCTGGTCTTGGTAGATCTGGTTTCACATCAACTGCAGCGGCTGGAGATGACATTTTCTCAAGTCTTAGCAGCCAACGGGATCAGTTTGGCAGCTTCCAGAAGTAAATATATCTTTATTTCACCATTCCATTTACCCAATTTTCAGTTCCTATTCTTTTGTGTCAATTTTATACATGACATCATTCTGTTATCTGGCAACTTGTTTGTCCTCATAATATGTTTGGAACTATGAGCTGCACTAGTTTATAGTGGGTTGGCTTCTATTTTTCCAGTTCACGGTGTGCACAGCTGGAACTCTAATAAAATGGTTTGTACACTTTTGTACAAATAGATAGGCCGAACTTAGGGTACATGTATACATTGCTAATTTTCTGTTGGTTGGGAGCGAGCCTAGACAGTGCTATGCCTAAGCACCTCCATTGTCTTAGGTATGCAAGATAGGGTGGATCTAGGATAGAGAGATGCCCTCTCGGAACTTCATCGTAGTGGCTCCCTTCAATGTCTCATTTCGTAGGGAACCTTCGAACCTCTGTTTCATCATACTCTGTATGCCATTCCATTCTTTTAACGTCCCTCGTGGTTTCACATATTTAGAACATGTGGGTTAGCGTTTTGGGAAGAAGTAATGTGTGCTTGAATCACCTCCAAAAACGAAAAAGAAACATGCTTGAAAGCATAAACATTTAAAGTACGGTTATAAGGACAGCTCTGCAATGTGTCTCAGGCTATCACATTGAACCCAACATTCTCTGGTCGAATCTATATATGAAGTGTGCATTGCAACTACGTATATGACATAATTTGTTTGAACAGTATCACTTAATTAAACGTACATATAAAGACTTTTGTTCTAGTTTTTGCATGAAGACACTTTTTTGTTTGTTACAAGCTCTCTCTCTTTCTGGCCAAAGTATGCTAGGATTTGTGTTGTAACAGACTTGGTCTTTTTGCATTTTTGTTACACATTAAAGAAGTCTTATTACAAAGATAAATGTGTAAAAGCGTTTGCTCTCGTTGTTGTGTTATCTTACGATTGTGAGAACAATTGATATATTTTTGCTGGGCAAAGAAGGGTATTAGGAGAAGCTTTAACTTCTCTCAAGTGGTGCAAACTTAAAAAAGTTACTGCAAAAAGAGCTGAGTTGTTATAACCTGGAGGCAGCACGTTGGAACCTATTGCAGCGGTATATTCCGTAGGGGCTCGAATAGTTTTAAAAAGAGCGACATAATTTATGCTTTAACCTAATGGTGATAAACTTGTTTCGTAGGTGTTCAAGGGATCCTTTATGCCTTTAGTGGTGTCTCATATGGTAAGAAGAACAATGTGGCATCATGAGACATTTAGGTTAATGTGTTTTTAATACGGACAACTAATGAAGGTCATTATTCTTGTCATTTTATTTAGTCAGTATTTTTTTTTAATGTGGCTCACTAACATATTATACATGTGATGCCAACGAAAGTGGGTTCGCAGTCGACGTGGAAGTGTCACAAGGAATGTTGTTCGAGTCAGATGCCAAGTATGTTGATGTGAGACACAATAAGGGTGGACCAAGGGCAGAGACCAAGGGCTTCCCAAACAGAGCCTGAGGGTGGCAGTGCTGCGAGGGCGATGACGCAGGGTGAATAGACGACAACAGTCACAGTCCGATGCTTAGGTCCAGAGTCATGGTCCTGTATGTTTCTCTTTCTAGAATTCTAGAGTGAGAAAGTGAAATATGTTCTGAAAATGTTCTGTCTCGAATGAATTCTCAAGACCTCTATTTATAGAGGTTGAGATGATGATGTCATCACGGACAAGTGGCGCTCCCCGGGAGTGACACGTCACCGAGGGGTCCACATGTGTCGGTGCTTCACAGACTGTCGGATCGCATATTCACCCGGCCTGCTCCTCACAACGTCGCTCAGTCTACCTGGAAAGACTGGCTCCCACAGCGTCGGTGTGGCTAGGAAACCCCTTTCCAAGCCCTTGCAGAGTCCCACAGGCCTGGCAGCGGTGGGGAAGACCCGACGCCCAATTGCTAGGTGAACTAGGCGCGATGCCCTCCGAAGACTTGCTCCCGTCTCGGAGTGACCCGGGGGTCATAGTCCCTAGGGGTGCCGACGCAAGCCCCCAGTGCCGGAGCACGTAGGCCAGTTACGCAGACACCCTGGCGGAGATAGTGTCCCAAATGAGTCGTCTATTCCGCGGGCCGAGGTGGCATCCCGGAGGAGCCGTCTACTTGGCGGGCTGAGGTAGCATCCCGGAGGAGCCGTCTACATGGCGGAAGGAGAGTTTTCGTGACGGAGCACTTAGAGCTCCCTGGCGAAGATAGTGTCCCGAATGAGTAGCCTATCCCCGCGGGTGAGTTCTTGTGCCGGAGCACTCGGAGCGCGTCAAGGTAGCATCCCGGAGGAGCCGTCTACCTAATGGGCCGAGGTAGCATCCCGGAGGAGCCGTCTACCTGGCAGAAGGGGAGTTGAAAAGCTTCCTGGCAGAGATAGTATCCCAGAGGAGTCGCCTATCCCTACGGGTGAGTCCTTGTGCCGGAGCACTCGGAGAGCGTTAAGGTTGCTTCCCGGAGGAGCCGTCTACCTGGCGGAAGGGGAGTCTTCATGCCGGAGCACTTAGAGCTCCCTAGCGGAGATAGTGTCCCGGAGGAGTCGCCTATCCCCGCAGGATGATGTACACTCCGGAGAGTGGGTCGAAGCATGTTCCACGACCAAGGCAAGGTGCGCATGGTGTGGTGAAAGAGTGTGGTGCCCGGGGGGGGGGCATGTAACATGATTGTGGCGCATGAGAGCGATGAAGTGTGTATGGTGTGGTGCTCGGGCGCCGGCGACAGGGGTCGCGAAGACGGCGCGTGGGCGTTGGCGATGGGAGTCAGGGACCTGTCGCGCGGACGCGGGCGCGGGCGACGAAGGTCGCAGAGATGGTACGCAGGCGACGGGGGTCGCTGAGTTGACATCCGGACTGTCGCGGAGATGACGTTCAGACGACGGGCGACGGGGGTAGCATGGTCCTTTGAAGAGTAGTGAAGGTGCTAAAGATGGAGGCCAAAGGCCAACCCTTGGAGGAAGGCCAAGGCCGAGGCCGACCCCAGGAGGCCAAGGCCAACCTCCTTGGGCAAGTGCCATGACGTGTCGACGGGCGATGTGCGACATTCGACGGTCGCAGCGTGATGAGGCTTCGCACGAAAATGAGTTTCTTAGTGATGAAGTAACGTAACAAAAGTGAGAAGTGCATGTGACTTGAGCGTGCACTCTTTGACCGGTTGTGAGCGCTGAATATTGATTGTTGCTTGTGCGGATGTGTTATGCAAAATTGGACCCCAGTGGGCCTTTGGGTACGACCAGAATAGGTTGGGAACAACATGTTTTTGGATTTTTCCCCCAACAATTTTAAGACGTTTCGGTTGTTTATAACTTGTTTTCTTTGCTGCGAGTTTGGTATAAAATAAAAGAGAACTTTGGGGTGTGAACTTTGCACAATGGTGTGCGGTGATGCACAAGACATTCTAAGCGGGTGATGAAAAGCTCCTATATCTAGTAAAGTTGAATAACGATATGAATTATGTGATACTATCACATCCAGGGTAAGTTTTTACCTAAAATTTCTTTACGTTGCATATAGGAAAGTTGTATATGTGATGAACTTTGGAAATAATGGGTTCACAATAAGGAAATTTACTTTGGCCTTAAAAAATTGAGAGAGAAACTATATAACAACTGAAGATCCATGTTAATTGTTCAATATATCTTACGTGAAGCTTTGTATTGAAACTTTTGCAATGGCAGTTAGCTGCGCACATATGTACACTCCATTAACATATTTATGAATAATGAACTTGTCATGAAAATATTAGCACTCAATTGGACATGAGTTATTTGTGTATATGCAAAAGTTATTTAAATGCATTAAAAATAAGAACAATGCATTAGCATTCGATACAAAAAAAAGGCGTAATTATATACATGTGAAGTTAGTTTTGAAAAGCACAAAATTTGGAAAGAATTTGGAAACATGGAGGATTTAGCATTTGAAACATTTTGGGTAGCAAAGTGAAACTTGCAAAAGCTTCTACTGTTTAAAGGTTTAAAGAAAATTGATGCTCAAAATGTTTTGTGAAGATAGATCTTATTTCTCGTATATAATGATGTATGACATTTGGAGAACGATATCATGTGCATGTTTGAACAAATGTTTGATTATGCGCTTGTGAAAATTTTCATACCACTCTTTGTACTAGGCTACGCTAAATCTATTTTCTAACGTGCTACAAAGCATTAAAATAATGTTTTGCTGCGACTGGAAAGCATGTTAAAAAAGAGAAAAAAAATTAATCCTTTTTCAAGTTTGATAGTTTGAGTTTACTAAAGGCTCTAAATTGGTTAATGCTTCACAAGTTGAAGCTTAAAAACATGTGAGAATGTTTGTTAAGTTTGATGTCCCTTGAAACAGTTTTGGGATATTATGAGCTTTTGCACAATAAGATCAAAAGAAAACGGTTTTAAGATATTTGACGGACGGAACGCATGCAAATAAATCTATTTTGTCTTATACTCGATGTGCTCATAGGAAGGGTCGGTGACCTTACGTTGAACTCTTATATAGGTGATGGCTGAAGTATATTGACCGGTGTGTGATACGTAACCATAGTTTAGTCTAGTTATAAGACTCTATCAGAGAAGTATTGCTCACGACTGATCTATTACTTAATATAAATTTGTGCTCATGTAAATTTTGTCCATGTGACCTGTTTAATTGGTGTGGTTTTTGTATCAAGTGTGGCTCCCATTGAAAATTTCATATGGGTGTAACATCGATCTTGACATCGAATATGTCTTGAGATAGAATATGAAAGAGCACAAAAATAAAGTAAAATGAAGATTAGGGGGGTGCTAATCCTATTTAGGGAGTATATCGTTTTTTTGACATGAATTTTAATGCTACTAAAGAAAGGTCCATACATAACTTCTGAAATATATACATGCAAAAACTTATACGAATTTCCTAATGCAGTGAATATATTCTTGGCCAATAAATATTGATGATATTGCATGCGTTATTGGAATGGTATATATGCACGAAAACTTGCATGTATACCATTCCTAATATTGAATTCCATTGTTGGCCAGAAAAACACCGATAATATTGCATGTCTTATATGATTGGTATACGTGTAGCAATAAAATAAGCACATGAAACTTAGGATCTTGACGTGCACTGTATTTCTTGTAAATGTCAATGTATATGAAAAATGATAGAGATGACTTTGACTGATATACTTGATTGTGGCTATTGCCTACAAATTAAACTTACCTACGACCCTATGCTTTGTTGGAATACTTAAGAGACGTACGTATCAATCGTCACTATATACTAGTGATACATCATCACTGTGGAATAGCATAGATTTTTTCATCAAATTACTTTTGAGCAAATATGATTAACAAAAAATATATATATTTTTTTGTTTTAAGTTGTGGAAAGGCCTTAAGGTTTCGGTCGTACAAGGCTAAAAGCTTTGAATTACCTAAGCCTATTTTGAAACATGGTCATTCTTCGGAGTTCATTTATGACATTATCACAAAATCTAATTTGCTTTTAATTTTTTTTGAGAATTTTGAAGGAAAATGTAAAAAATGAAGGTGCAAAAAGCAATGTGTTTTTATTTTGAAAAGATAAATAAAAGTATGAGTTGTTACTCAAGCTAAAAAAAGTTGTGTGAGTTTGTGCAATCAAGAGACAGAGGCATCTCTGATATGCAACAGGCAATTGGCCATTTAGGTGTAGTAGCTCCTCGTAGTAGGCTACTGGTTGTTTGTGATTGACTGCTAACATGACCATAAAATGGCCTATTGCATGACTTTTGGATACAAGAAAGGGAACTGATCAGGGGCGGATCCAGGAAGTTCAACCCGGGGGGGGGGGGGGGGGGACAAAAAGTCTTAAAAAAAAATTGACGGCCAACATAAAAGAATTCGCGTCACGATTGAATATGTTAAATGCAAAATAAATTGCTCAATTTGACTAATAATCATATTATATCACTATTCGTAGTGATTTATTTAACCTGATAAAGTTAGTCAACGTACAACAAACTACTAATCTTGCATAAAAGAAACATAACTCTTATTGTGTATATGTATCACTGGTGCGATTACCAATTGTATGATGACAATAGTCACGTATAAGATATTATAAGAATTTAAACTAAAAAATGAAAAAAAAAATAACTAACAATGATCTATTAGTATTTTCTTTATGATCTGGAGATTTAGAATTTGAAATAATGAAGATAGACAAAAGAACGAGGAAGATAAAGACTACGACGGCAGGTGTCACAAAAAGTAAAAACATAACAAAATTAAAACTCTAATACATTCATTTATAATATTGTGGCATTTTAGTAAATATTTTAAACATAATTACCCATTATTTACAACAACAACAAAAAAATCTGAAACTTTGGTGGGTGGGGGGTGTTGGGGGGGGGGGGGGTGCGGGTGGCGTGGGGGGAGGGGGGTTGGCACCCCCCCCCCCCCCCCGGTCATGCTTGTGCTCTGCCACTGGAACTGATGGACCTTTATCTTTTCATGACGAATTCTTTATTCCTCGAAAAATGTTCTGAATTAAAAATGTGATGGTATTGCATGAGACAATATTATAGTTTTGCCCCAATAAAATTTTTGGCCTTTTAGCTTGATGGACGTATATAGCCAAGGTAAGGCAAGACAAGTGTTGCCTTAAGAATGACAAAACAGGTTGGTCATTGCATTATTTTTATTTGAGAATTTATACCACATGTTAATTAGACCTTTGTTTAAAAATTATGCAAAAAAATCGTGAAACTCCCGCTAGAGTCAGAGGTCTGATGTAATTTGAGGGGAAGGGAACCTAAGCCAAAAATTGTATAGGTCACATATAAGGTTACAAGCTCTTAGTAACTAGAGATCCCAAGAACTAAGCAAGGGAATTACAAATTATAAAGTGAATTGTTTTTATGCATGTATTACTTTTGTATTCTGACATAATGTCCCTTCCTATGATATAAGTACATATTTTTGGTACTGATATTGGAGGTTGAGATTTATCTCTTATAAGTTCTATAGCCATTATGTTGTGATGTCTTATTTACGAGAAAATCTTTGACAAACTCGCCTATATATATATATATATATATATATATATATATATATATATATATATATATATATATATATATATATATATCAGTGTGGAAGTGGGGTCATTTCCTATGAGATCCGGGCTAATTCCTAGACCACTCATGAACACCGGGATAAAGTACAAGGCTATAATGTATTGACTTGAGACAATTGGTTTAGAATATCTTGTGTGATACGACTTTACTTGCCCTAAAAACAGTCATTGTTTTAAGGTTGAGTCACCTTGACTGTGGCACATAAATTATTGAATGCTAAGTGAACGTTTTAAAGAGAAGCCACTTTCATGATGCATGATATTCTATCTTTGCCCAACTTTGTGTTATATGCATCTTTTACTTTAATAAGTGGGGGAACGTGGGAGCATTTTAATAAAAAAATACTTTATATATACCTTGAAAAATCTTTTAAGCAATTATTACCTTATATCATTATTGGTCCGTTACAAATATTAAAGGTTCTTATGCTCTATTTTGCTCTTATTGGTCCATAAGTGTGCTTTGCAAATAGTTTAGGACAATATTTATGTGCACGTTATTATAAAAAATTATAGTGTCACTTAAAGACTTTTGTTTTTAGTTTTTGTAATTTTTTTTGTGTGTTATAAGCTTCTTTCCTTTTCGGCCAAAATATGTTAGAGCTTGTGTCTTTAAAATACGTGATATTTTTGCATTTTTGATAAACATATATATTTTTTTCTTAACTAGAAATCTTATTAAAAAGATAAATATGTATAAGCTTACGCTTTTATTATCGTGTTCTCTTTAGATTGTGAGAAACACTTCATATGTTTTTGCTCGGCAAAGAAGGGTATTGGGTGAAACTTCTTCTCTCACGTAGTGTAAATTTAGAGAAGTCACAAGTAAAAGAGCTTGGCTTTTGTACTTTGGAGACGGCGTGTTGGGACCTATTGCCCTGTTAAATTTGGTAGGGATGCGAACTATTTTACAGAGAGTGATCTAGTCAATGCCTCAACCTAGTGGTAACAAACTTGTTTCTTAGGTGTTCAAGGTAGATTCTTTGCACCTTTATTGGTATCTGTGGTAAGAATAATGTTGTATTATAAAAACATTGAGGTAACTGTATTTATCATACTCGCTACCAATGGGGTAATTATTCTTATGACTTTATTTAATTAGTTTTCTTATGTAAGCTCAGTAACATACTTACACGCTTTTGGTTTTGTTTTCAAACATGTCCAATTTTCAAAACTGTCAAGATTGGTGGATAAATTTTGCCCGCCGTAGGTATAGATATCAAATGTTTTGTTTTGGTACAAGATTTTATAAGCAGAAGTAATCGAAAGTCTTCATTTATTGTCCCCCCAAACCTTTTGATCATCAAAATTATGAGCAGAAATATGGATCGCTATTATCTTCAGCAATGTCTATGACAACAATAGCTTGTGAGTCCCAAGAAGCAGTCTTCTTGAGCTCACTAACCAGGGCCACATCTCAAGCCATGGAAAGGCAAACCCCAACGTGCACACTATTGATTCCCAGATTCCAGCCGTCCTCCCAGATTGAAACCAATTTTGACTTGCCATCTTAGACCGAGCGCCTGTCTTTCTACCAACTAATAAACTCCTTCTATCCTCACGAGAAGTTTTCAGTTCTATGCAGTCCAAAAAATTAGATCTCATACAGTACTTTCCCCTCATGACCATGGCCATAAGAGAGGTTGGATTTGTGAAAATCCTCCAACTTACCTAATAAGCATTGTTCGATTGAAGAGGCGAGACTTTTTGAAGCCCAATCCCTATTTTCTTTAGGGACTCGTAAGGTATAGCTTTTAATCCAAATTTTTTTTTTGTTATCCTTTGATAGACCTGGCAAAATTTTACCCGTACCCGCGTGTAAACCCGGACCCATGTGTAAAACGCGGGTACGGGTAGCAGAAATGACCACCCGCAAAAAATTGACCCGTACCCGGACCGGACCGTTTTGAGAGAACCCGTCCGGGTTGGGTGCGGGTTACCCGCGGTTTACCCGTGGCTTACTATATATTGATGCTAACATTGTTAGGGTTTCTTTCAGATTCATTTGAATCATTTCTCTTTCTCCATTTCTCCTCAGCCGCCCACCCCAGAACTCCTCTCTCTCTCTCTCTCTCTCTCTCTCAGCCGTCCACCAGATCCGTCTGACTGTCCATATCTCATTTCTCGCAGTCGCCGGCTTACGGCATCTCCAGCCTAACCAAGCCCTCCATCTCGCAGAAACCGACCACCGCCACCACCGACGACCTGCACCGTTTTGAAAACCCACCACCATAAAACCGATCCACCATCGCGGGCCACAAATCTCACCACCGCAAGCTGCCTACAAGTAAGATCTATAAGGATCTTACCCAGTCGTAGAAGCGCTGGTCCTCGGCAAGAAAAGAATTGGGCACAGAAGAAGCGGTAGGCGCCGATCTCCTCGCCGCCGATGCCTATCGTCGATCGCCACTCAGACGGCAGGCGCCGATGCACCTTGCTCCGACCGTCACGCTTCAAGGCCACCACAGATCTGTCGCCATTGTTTGTTTGTGGGGAATGGGATTGTAATCTTGTTGAAATTTAATTATTTTATTTTAGATTGTGGGTGGGGAAGGGTTATGGTATTTATTCTTTAACATGTTATTTGATATATTTTTTGGTTTGTAGTTGTAGATTCTAATTTTTCTGACATTGAAAATAATTCTAAGAACTATTAAAAATGAAGAACATAGCTGAAAACAGAAAAAGAAACAAAAAGAACAAAAAATATATGCCTAACTGGAGAGAGTTTTTGTTTATTAAAAAAATAAATTTTTAATCATTTACCCGCGGGTAATACCCGAACCGTAAGGGTAGGGTACGGGTTTTGAAAAAGAGTACCCGGAAAAAACCGGGTAAATTTTGCCCGGCCCGTTTTTATCCGGATCCGGCCGGGTATTACCCGTACCCGGCGGTTTTACCCGTTTGCCAGGTCTAGTCCTTTGACCACTAGAACTTGGCAAAAATGGATTTAAAACATAATGTGGGAAGAGGCATAACTACATGTTGTAAATAAATAGGGACAAAAGGACGACTTTGGTAAGCGTGAAGCGACCAACCTTATTAAGGAGAAGGCTTTTCCATCTAGCACACCCGGTCCGTATCTTTTCAAAAAGATCTCCAGAGAACTCTTTCTTTTTTGTGCTGATATAAAGCGTGCCACCCAAATACACACCAATATTATCCGAGAGATTGAAGCCCACAGTTAATGCAAGCTACGAATCGCTATTGGTGCTGTGAGTGATGGATGATTTTTTGGTTAGTCATCTATCTAGATTCCGAAACAGTATGTGTCCCGCATATTATTCAAGTATGTGCATGATGAGGAGTTCAAATTAGTGAAGATCATAGAATCATCATCAAAGAATAGAGTAGTTGTTGGGTTATGGATGCCAACTTTCATCCAAAGGGCTTCCGAAGATTCCTGAGCTCTTACTAAAGAGGCCGACATGGCTTCTGCACAATGAACGATTAAGTATTTATATAAGAAAATCTCTCTAGCCGCGTCCATAGTTACTGTGATGCATCGCCTCAGAAAAAATCTCCGGAAAAAGGATTTTCCGGAGTCGCCATCTTATTTAATAAAAAAAACAAGAAAAAAAAAATCAAAAAATGACTCAAAGATGTCCAAGAAGGATGACTAAGCTATCGAAACTACAAGAAGGGTCTGAGGACTAAATTACGCAACTGGGAAGTGTTAGGCACCCACCGCCCTTTCAGTCTCTTCTTCTTTTCTAGTGATTAATGGCCTATAGAACACGTAGCATGTAAAAATATGACAGAACCAACCATAAGTTAATTTATATGTTTTTGCCTTTTGGCTTGAACTCGACATCAGGGTTTGAACTGCCTATGTATCTGATCGAATTAATCGGAATCAAAATCGCCGTAGTTCAACAGTGGTGCTACGGGAGGTAGTCTACAATTCGAGACTTAGACTTAGACAAAGAAAAATGAAAATAACTCTTTGTTGTTTGAAATGACACGTGACTATGGGAAAGGGAGACAATTCTACGTGATTTCTATACTAAAAAGCTAGTAAAGATTACCTTTAGAAGTAGGTTGCCTTGAAGACTCGAGGATTTTCTCCGAATGTTCGGCGATACAAAGACTAGAAATAAACTTTTATAGAATGAATATGAACGGCTAAGATTCTCGAGAGAGACAACGTTTGACTTCACCAAGAAATGGTACACATGCTCTCAAGAGAATAACCTTTCCAACCCCTAAAAATGAAGGCCAAGACCCCTTTTTATAGTGGTCAGGTTCGTAGAATCTGATAAGATTGGCAATGCCAATCTGCATGGCTGGAGATAAGTCAGAATAAGTAATAAAATTGCAGATTGACAAAAGTCAACTAACTGGCCGATTAGTCGAAAACATGCAATTTTATCCTTGAATTTTTATATGTTTTATTATGAATTTTGGGGCATTATCATGTCCCAAAATAGGTAATTATCTTATTTACCTGTCATAGATAATTACCTGTCAGGGATAATACTAGATTCATGAAACACTTCCCATATTCACACCAATCACTTTGTCTCTCAAATTGATCATCAACTCTCCAAGTCAAACTTATATTCTTGACTCTAACCTAACTTGGGTTAACCTTAACTAACTAGGTTAGTTACCCAATAGACCGGGCCTAATTAATTTGGGCTAAACTGACTAGACTGAATCAAGTAAGTAAGGCCTATCATTTATTATCAGGTTTATACCCAATATTAAATAATAAATTTTATTTATTAATAAAGCCCAACATAAATATAAAATAAAACTACAAAAATGGGGTGTCTACAGTTACATTGTAAACATCTAGTGCTAAGTGATTCATAAGAAATTCATAAGGTACTGTGGATACACATTCCATTACTAACCGTATAGGGTGATAAAAAAATTTCACTTAGGGCTGCCTCAAGGAATGCTCAATTTACACGGTCATAAGCCTCACTCATATCTAAGATATATTTGTTTTCTAAATTTCCTCGGTTAATTATTGATATACAAGAATGTTACCAGTGATGTATCTCCCAACTATAAAGGCATTCTGGAACCCTGAGATGTGTGTTTTCGAAAGACCCTTGATAGGGTTAGCCAGGGAATTGGAGATCACTTTGTACATAATGTTGAAGAGGCCAATAGGCCGAAAACCACTAGCAGTTGGTGGTGTCTACATTTTGGGATTAAGATTAGGAAAGCTTTGTCGATTTCATAAAATATATGTGCAAATCAGAGAATGGATATGGCCCCCGAAGTAATTGGGTGTTTAAGGAAGTCCTAATAGTTTTGTAAACAATTATGAAACCAATAAAATAACCCTAGAGGGGGTGAATAGGATTTTTGAAATATAATGGAGAATTTAAACTAAGCAACAATCATGAAACTCAATCAAACCAAGTAATACTTCAATGAAGATGCTAACTACACAATCTCAAGCAATTGTAGAGCAATAAGTAAAGAGATTGAGTTTGAGATACTTGACAATGAGATTTAAATGGTTCGGCTTGAACTACCCTCAAGCCTACGTCCACCTCTTCAAGGAAGTCCCTTGCAAGAACACTAGAATCCACTAACAACAATCTTCTTCTGGGTCAAGATCAAAACCCTTACAACACTTGGTGATATCCCCACACCAAGCACAAGCCTTGAATCCACAAAGCTCACCCAAGACTTGACAAACCCAAGCCTTTATCACAATCTTTTTTACAAAGATCAATTGTGTACAAAGAAACCTTCTTGAAAGGAAATGAGTACAAATGAAGCTCTAGTACAATATAGAGATGATAGAATTGATGACTTGAAGAATTCTCACTCTCAATCAAAGAATTGCTCACAAAGATGCTATCTTTAATGATGTAAAATCATGAAGATGAAGAGAGAAAAGTTTAATCTATGAGCCTTGATGTTTCTCTAATGAATGGAGACTTAGAATGTGGTTTCCATGGTGTATAATGAAGCCCCAAATCATTTATATAGGGAGCAAATGAAATATAGCCGTTATAGGCATAATATGGCCAAAACTGCCATTGCAGTCGACTGTATTCCCAATGCAGTCGACTAGATTCTCTCTAAAATAGCTGTTGGAGTCTTGTCCTCGAAAATAGCCGTTGGAGCTGATTTTGACCAATGCAGTCGACTGCATTCCAATGCAGTTGACTGGATTCAAATACAGTCGACTGTAATACCCTACTGCCTATCGGCTGCCTCACGAAACCCCATTTCCTATTGTGGGTATAACTTTCTCTAGAAAAATCGGATTGAGGTGCCGTTTTTTGCGTTGGAAAGCTAATGAAAAGTTTTATCAAGATATGAAAATATTAGTACCAAATTGTTTTTTGAGAAAATCTGAGTAAGCTTCAAAGTTCACTCATTTTCAAGAACCGCACTAGTGTGAATGATTATGAACTCACATGCAATGCACAAGGTGTCCTAAGGTCTTTTTAGGTCATAGTCATCAATCCAAGCATCAAATCAAGACTAGTTACATAATAATAAAGATCAATCATAATCGATAGTAACTTAGCCTTTGCATTCTTTCTTGCTCTTTGACATTGGACTTGATGAAGTTTCCATAGCATGTCCACTATAGCTTTTAATATCCTTTGGCTTTAATCCATCTATCCAACTTCTCAAATGTGTCTCCATGAGTGTGCATGTATATGCCTACTAAGAATACACTCAAAGCACACATTAAAACATAATCAATGTGTAGTTATCATCAAAACAAGATGTAAGCCTAGGTTATCCAACCGTAGGGCTAATAAATTACTATACACCATCAAAGCTCAGAGCCTTAAAGGGTTTTATTTGGAAGATAGCTATTCTTTTCGGTACTAGTAAAATGTATGTTTAGGTTGTGGAAATGTTGAATTAGGATTTCAAGATGGTTTCATGAGTGGCATGTTTTCTACCATGCTCATTAGCGATACCGAAATAAACTTTGTATTCCGGTGGATGAAGGCTGATTTGGTAGTTCTATCACGTAAGTGTAGCCGTTTCAGGGTTGCTTTTTGAGCCCATAAGGTTTCTTCACATTCAAGATTTTTCTTGGCTTTCTGTTCAGGTTTGAGCATTTGGATTCACTAAATGTGACTGAAAGTGGTGAAGGTGGGCTTTCACATTAGTAATCTATGCTCTAATTTCTGAACATCTTTCTTCATTCCAAACAACCAAAAATTGCATCATGATTTTTCCTCACTTAAGTACTTTGAACATGGGGTGAGCCAACAAGGGTGGTGGACCAAGCAGACAAAATGATATGTCTCCCATGTGTGCATCAAAGCGTTCCAGACGGAAGAGAAAAATGAGATAGACGATTTGTACCAAGAATAATGGGGGCACAAATTATTAGATGCCAAGATTTGAAATTGAGCAGAAGGAAATAATTTTATCTAGGTTGGTCTTGAAAATCCTCGATCAATGTGTTAACATGTACAAGATAGGTCAGACCGGTTATTGGTCTAACTTTGTCAATAGGTGATAGACTTGATTAGAATCTCCAATAATAAATGTGGGGGGTAAGAACAATGAACATAGAATATTTAAAATTTTGAACCAGGTCATATTCCTTTTAGAAAGGTTTAGGTTTTCATAAGCACAACTTGATCGCCAAGGCCGTTTCTTGGATTCTCCTATTTTGTATATACTTAAGAAGTCTATGCGTCTCGTCTCGAGGACCTTGTTGCGATTTAGTCAACTATGTTGGAATAAAATTGTATTTCTTTCCTTCAATAGTGTCTAGGTGATTGCTGCGAAAGTTGCTAGGATGAACTCCCTATCCTTCCGTAGCATATCCTTCTTTGTTTCCCTATATGTAAACAAAACCTAGGTTTATCATGAGATTGGCAATTCGGTTTTACTGTAAGTGTGCTCACATACCATACATGCTTGGCATACTCATAATCGAAAAACAAGTGATTTGTTATTTCAGGAGCTTCATAACATATTGGACATGTATCTTCCACTCCTCCCACTTTATTGTGAATCTTGGTTTTTGTACCTATACCATTATTTAACACTTTCTATATAAACAACTTATCTTTTTCATGCAAGGGTAATTATTGCACCTTTTTGTTGGCGTCTTTCTTTGAGGCCCAAGGATTATTGCTAGTTCCTCCCGAGCTTGCATATTATATGTCATGAGGTCTGATTTGGATAAGATAACAATGTTCTTCACTTACTGTTCCTGTCCCTTGTCCATCTATTCTTGGTGTAGATACCCAATTTTTGTAGTTATTTCTAATTAAATAATTATTGGGCTTCATTGGTAATTGGAGTTTATTATTAAGAGTTAGGACTGGTAAAATAACTTAATTAATCTAATTTGCTCCAGTCCAGTCCAGTTGTGTACTCCAGTCCAGTCCAGTTGTTCATCCAGTCCAGTTAGACGAGTCAAGTCCAAGTGTTTAGATTGTGATTTGCTCAGAAGATTTTAGAAATTATTTGTGATTTATCTTCAATGCAATTAATTAAATCATTGATTTGTATGAACACATGAAGATAATTTTTGACTAGTACATCTCATCAAGAAAATAAGAGATAATTACCGAATTAGGTGGTCAGATAACTTCTCGAAGTTCGAAAAAATATTATTAAACTATTTGATGAACCGTGATTTTTGTCCATTTGCGATTTTTTATCAAATATTCTGTCTTATCATCAAATCACATATTGATATGGTCATCTTTATGGCATCCCAGACTACATTTTGATAAATAGGGCTCTTGGCCTACATTTTCAAAGATTAGTTTTTTCTCCTAGAGCTTGTATACCATTTTTTCTAAAAGTGGTGTATCATCTCTTAAGAGAAACTAGTCTCAAGTCTCTTGTATCGTGGATTCTTCACAAAGTTTTTCGAGTCTTTAAGGCAGACAGAATCATGAGGTACATTTTATTGTTTTCTAGCCTAGTTTAGTAGTCTACACTCTAGAGTCATTTCCCTTTTCCGCGATCACACTTCGTTTCTAATTGAAAAATCATAAAAGAGAGCCTTTTTACTTCCTAGTTTGACTCTAAGACCGAAGTGTAGGTTGCCTCCCGTAGGATCAGAGTCAAACTACGATGGTTTTAATTCACGTTAGCTCGACCGGATACGTAGGCCATTTGATGCCTGATGTAGAATTCAAATCAATAATACAGAAATAAACTTAGGGTTTGTTTTATGCATATTTATGTGTTATATGTTAAAAATGCCAAAAATAAAAAGAAATGAAGTAGAGACTGAAAGGGTATGACAAATGCCTAGCACATTTCTGTCATATAACTTAATCCCTGAACCCATTTCTTCGTTTTCGATTGATTAGTAATCTTTTGGACAATTTTAGAGTCATTTTCAGGTTTTCTTGTTTTCCTCTGTTTAATTAAATAAGATAGCGACTCCCTATTTTTTGAGACGATTCGTTACACCTGGGTTTTGTCTTACTGCTATTCATTTGTTATAAGATATCCAGATTTGACATTATAATATCCATGCTTTTAAACACAAACTAAAGTTGTCCTTCAGGTTTATTTTTTTGAAAACTGAGTCCTTTGGATAGTTTCTACATCATGAATTTTATCCATTTGCCAAGTTCTATGAAGATTTATTAAATGGGAAGTAAGATTACTGTTGCTTATGTGCTTTCTAAAAGGTTTGGGCTTCCTTGGTTTCTTATCCTTGATCCAAGCCTCCCACCAAATGTTTATATCTTTTCCATCTCCTATGATCCTAGTGAATTCCTATACTTAACATGTCCCTCCTATAAAGGATGCTCTCCATGCATAAGAACAACCTTGAGCTGGTTTAACTTGTTTAAATTCTACCTTTTCAAAATGCTTTGGAAGCATATGAGTTGCTAGAATACATGAGAAGTCCTTCACGAATGTTTGGCTAGCATTGCTTGATTAAAACTTCTAGTGGTTTTAATTCCCAATCCTCCTTCCTTTTTAGGTCTATGAATTGTGTCCAGTTTACAAAATGAATTTTCTTATCTGCCTATAATGGACCCACCCAAAAGGCTTAACAAATGATGTCAATAGGGACTTTAAAAACTGAAAGGACATACATTGAAATAGAGCTAAGTACTGTTTTCAAAAGAGTGTTTTACCAGAAGTTAATTAGAGGGTGTTTGGGATTGATTCTAGATTGATCAAATCTGATTAAATCAATTTTGAAGTCTTTGGCAAAAAAAAGTAAACTGATTAAATCTACTCTAATGTGCTCAAAACTGATTAAATTCATAATCCTCATATTCTTGGATTAAGATTTAACCAGTTTTGGAGAATCAAGTTTGACCAAGAGATTTATCAAAATATCCTTACATATAAACAACATTAAATGCTTAACTTCAGTTTGAATACACTATATGGTAAATTTGCTATACTAAACCTACTTTAATCCTTTTTTATCCAAACACTTTCAACAACTGATTCTGATTTAATCAAAATCTACTTCTAAGAATCAATCCGAAACGGCCTCTTATCTAAGTTTGTGACTTTCTAGAATTTTTGCATAGGATCCAGAATGTCTTTCAAAATATTGGCAATTTTCAAGAGTGGCTTTGAAATAAACAGTGCAATCATCAACAAAAATAGATGGTTAATATGTGGCTTATTCTAAAGATCCTAATGCATTCTAAGGTCTTATTTTGTTGGGCTTTCAGCAGGTTTCAGACAGGTGACACGGGATTCCTTTGTCGTAACTCATAGGCTACAGAGAAAGCCTTTGAGGGAGATCTATTGATCTTGACTGAGTAGAAAACAATTGTAACACAAGCCATGATCAGTTGGACATATTCCTTGAAATTTTTTTCCTTGGAAAGTGTAAGGGAACTAACATTACTTCATGAAATTTCCAATTTACTCGGTCATCAGCCTCGCTGAAATCGACCTTTAAAATAGCCACTAACGGAAACTTGGACTTGAAATTTCTTACTATGTGGAGAAGCTCATATTTACGACAATATTCTTCGAGATAAACTTGATAATTAGTTGCTCATAATAAACAAATAGGGGTTTGATGCACATACAATGCTTGTGCAATACAGATACACTGGAAGAGAGTGGAGATAAAGAAAACTACGCATGAAAACATGCTAATGAGATTTAAAAGGAGCAAGATGTACGAAAAATGGAAGAGAGTATTACCTACGAATGTAAGTTACAACCAAAAAAGAAATGAATGAAATTCCTTTCCTCTACGCATGTTAAGAAAGACATGAACATGCGACTCATTTTTTGAATTGCCAAATTGTAAGCATGGGGTAGAGTTCATGGTGAGAGAGAAAGAGGTAAAAATAACTAAATAAGGAAAATGCCTTTCCTGCCATTTTATTATCTATTTCTTTAGAGTTGTTGAAGGTATAATAATAATCCACGAGGTTTTAGGTAAGTTCGAAAAGACTTCTTAGTAAACAAATCCCCACTGTTTGGCTTGTACAATAAAAAATAGGCTTAATTGCACTGTAAACCCTATGTTTAGCAAAGAATTGCAACCAAAACTCCAAAGTTTAAAACTCGACACCCAAGACCCTAAGGTTTGCCACATGTTGCAATCTCAGGATTTTACTAACAGACGTGAGAAAATCTGTTAGTTATCAAGGGTAAGATGGTCAATCCATTAGCTCTTATTAATATGTTATCTTCTTCTTCAACCATTGCTCATCCCAGCCCACCACCACCAAACACCACCGACATACATTCCATAATCCCACAATACGTAATCCCATTATACATCAATAGCTCGCATAAAAATCTTCATTCACACTTTGATCGCCACCATGCAATACTTTTCAGTACCACGAACATCCAAAATCACAACCACCATTCACCTCCAGTAGCACCACCACACCAACAACCACACTGAAAAAACCAGCACCATTCGCACTCGGCAACATAACTAACACCCACAACCACCACCAACCATTGTATCCCGACATCACACCAACGAACCCATTGCCATCACAATGTTGAACCTACTGCCGAATCCAACCGCCTTCAGCCCTACGATTTTTTTACAAGCAGTACCCAATGCACAAATACCAATGCCATTACACCACCACGAACAAACCACAACCACCATACCACGATCAACCAGACGATAAATGTTGGTTCGATTGTGATGGTGGTTCAGATCTAAGTAGATCTACGGTTGTTTGTGGGTATTGTGGTGGCGGCTGGCTGGTCATCTGAAATGATGTTACTGAGTTCATGATGGTGATACGGTGGGTGATTAAGATGGAGTTAGGGTCTTTGGGCTTTACAACGGCTAGTGGTGGTGGTGCTATGATGTTGATACAGTGGTGGTGGTGCTATGATGTTGATACAATGGTGGTAGATCAAGGACGACATCGTTGGTGGGTTGTTGCAAGCGATGGATTTGGCGGTGGTTGGGTTTTGTCTGAAATGGTGTTGGTGGGTTGATGACGATGATACAGTGGGTGGGTGGGTGTGGTGGAGTTAGGTTGCGGCAGAAGGAGGAGCAGCCAACGACGCTTGGGGATGGAGAAGAAAGAAAGGAAAAAGAAAGGTTAAAAAGAAAGAAATAAATCATAATGACACATGTTTCGATCTGGGCCGTCGAAGTTGGTTGAGATATGACTTATGCTGAAATAATATTAAGAATGACCTGAAAAGACAAAAGTATCCTTGAAAAGTAACAGAATCGTTGACTCCCGTTAGTGATATCCTGATATTGTAACAGATGACAAACCTTGGAGTCTTGGGTGTCAAGTTTTAAACTTTAGAGTTTTGGTTGTAATTCTTTACCAAATATAGGGTTTACAGTACAATTAAGCCTAAAAAATAGGCCAAACATATTTCATCCCCGTAAGAGAGAGGAGGTTCTAGTTCTATCCAAATCGGGTCCACAACTTCACCACTTTTTCGCCCTTTCCCTTCTCCTCCTTTAGACCCCCTTTGATCCTTTATAGCAAAAGAATCAATAGCTACAACGACCCGTCTACTTTCCATCCCCGAATCTGTTCTCCTTTTGGTTTTTATTTCCAAATTTCCCCGTTTTGCCATAACCTGCAGATTCTCACATTCCATCACCCTTTAGGGTTTCTCAATTTCTGTGAAGGAAGAGTTGATTTCGGGGGAATCATTGTTTCTTGAAGTGAATCTCGTACTTTCCCTTCACCCTTTCATCAATTTCAGCTGGGAAACCAGTTTTCCCCATTTGGGTCGGCTTTATTTTGTGGAATTGGACAGTCTTTTGGTGTTTGGTGGTAATTTAGGAATTCTTTTTTGGGTTTGTGTAATTTTGAGTCTTTGCAAGTGGGTTTCGGTTTTTGATATCTGGATATGGGATATTTCGGTGAATTACTTAGAAAAATTGGTTCTTTTAGTTGGAAATTGACTTGAATTTGAGGAGATAGGAAGGTAGACAGAGATAATTAGGTAGAAGATGAAGAGGGGCAAAGATGAGGAGAAAATGATGGGACCAATGTTCCCAAGGCTTCATGTGAATGATACAGAGAAGGGGGGGCCAAGGGCACCTCCAAGGAACAAGATGGCCCTCTATGAACAGCTCAGTATTCCTTCTCAGAGATACAATCCAGGTGTTTTACCCCTTACCCCCAATAACACCACCAATCCTGTCCCTCCAGCATCCGCAAGCCAGGTGATTTAACATTAGTAGTCTTATGTATTGCTAGATAGTTTGTAAAAATTTATGATTCCAATTACTGCTTAGTTAAATGTTTTATCAATTGGTAGTAGATGGGAAATGATGTACTTTTAGGTTAGTCTTTACTTCCCGTTTCTTTGTGGCTCTTTATTGTTCACTTGATTGGTGCCAAGGTCCTTTGATACGTGATGCAACAGTATAACTTCACTGTTTGCTTGTTACTTTAGATTCTGATGCATATCTGAATGAGTGTGTGTCTGCGGCTGTGTGTGGGCTGGTGCTCCACGTGGGGGTATATGAGAATACTATGTATAAAGTGAGGGACCTAATCTATCTATTGCTTATATCCTTTGGCTTATGATTACATGTGGGCATGGATGCTACCTCCCGCACCATCCACTCAAAACAGTTTTTCGCTTTCTGTTGCTTGTGCCCCAGCAACAAGTGCGGTGTAGAGCGAATGCTAATTTTGTGTCACATCCTACCCCAAGAGCAGGACTAAAAGAAGGGAGAGGATCTTCTCCTCTTAATTCTATATCTGGAAGGCTGTGATTTCTGACTAGGTCATTGTTATGTTAGGAGAATCAGAATCTCAAGCGTGCAATCTAAGTCAGCAGTGCAGTTTATACCTGTATCAGCTGTTTATTTGACAGGACTTTTGAGTAAGCAAGGGTTGAGGCCATCCCTAAGTTTTAACTGTTTATAGATAGTATTGCAGTGGACGTGCAGTCCACCCAATTTGCAGTTATTTTCTTTTTGGTCCATCAAATGTATGGGCTGTACAATGGGGGGTTAGCCCTCCCCCACCCTTACTCTAAATAAACTGCCCCTAATGGGACTCAGCTTGCTGTTCCAGCACTTATGGGATCTTTACTTTTATCTTTCAGTTGTTTACAAAATTCTTCTCTCGCATAGATATGAAGACCAAGTTTAGTGTATATATTTGTACCTTTTGGAATTTCCATAATGTGGAAATTATTCGAAAAATGAGGTACATCTAATTGGCATGAAAAACTTATGGTTGCAGGGGAGCGGACATGAAAGGGGTTCATTTTTCTCGCATCAGCTACCTTCTTCATTACATCCAGCTGAGAAGCCACACACTAGCTATGGTGATTTGAACCCTTCATCAGGGCGGGTAGAGCAGCAAAAGAGTCTAGAAGAAGATGATTTCACGGTTCCTATCTTTGTGCAGTCCGGAGTGGGACAAGAGTATAGTAAAGCTAATAACAGCACGGATAAGGAAAAGCGCTCTTCCTTCAGTCCAGCTTTTTTGGGTCGTATAATGAAGCTCCAAAATGCCAGCGATAGAGAGCCAAAAGAAAGTGACACTACAGGTCTTAACTCAAGACAAGAAGGTAGAAGCCAGAGTGAACATAATGCAAAAGAATTTATGGCTGGTAAGGAGCAATCAGTTAAATCGGCCTCAAATCTGGTGTCGAGAGAAAAGAATGGAAGTCCACTGAAGCAAATAAATGCATCTTTGGCTTATGAGCATACGGATCACAGTGCAAATAATTTAAGCAGATTACAGACTGCTGATGATAGTTTACAGCTTGACTACAGAGCGGATTTGCAATTGGCCAACACTCTACGGGGTAACGCGGTTGCAAATATGCCCATTTGGGGCATAAGTAATAGTAATTCTTCCATCCGTGTTAGATATTTCCCATCAGAAGAGCACATAAGCCCTAGTGATCCTGCAGATGATAGTGAATCCCAAGAAGACAAGACTCATAGGTCACTACAAACTGGAAATGCTGACAGAGATGATGACGTTTCGGAGAATTCAATGGTGGATTCTGTATCAGGCACCGATTTATCTCCGGATGATGTCGTTGGAATAATAGGTCAGAAGCATTTTTGGAAAGCCAGAAGAGCTATTGTCAAGTAAGTTTCTTTGACTGTTGAGCCTCTGTTGCATGTTGGTGTGGTTGCGCCATCATATGACATTTTTCTTGCAACTCACAGAGGTATGATATTTTGGAAATGAATTGTTCTACATAGTTTCTAGTAGGTTAACCTGAGGAGGAAATATCGTTAAAAGTCTAGATATGAGTAACTTATTACAATAGGTGGAACACGCTATATTTTCTTCTAACATATAACTGTAGCCATACTCTTGCCCTTTGTTTCCAAATGGAATTTTCCAATGCCATCCTACTCAACTAATATATTCTTCTCGGAAATGCTTCGCAAATTTTTTTTTTCTTTTCTTTTCAGTTTTTATGGTGGGGGTTTTGATGCTATATAATAAAAAAAGCCAATAGTTATAAGCTGCTTACTTTTGTTTTTGCATGTTCTGAAATATGCCTTCTGATTTCGGGACATGGTTGCAAACAAGTTTTCTTAGCCGTCTCTTCTTTTCTAAAACGGTGTGGAAATATTTACTGAAAGAAACATGAAACCTTAAAGATGAACCTTGCGGTCTGAAATTTATTTACTGAAAGAAAACATGAGAACTGAAAGATGCGCGTTTGCATCAAGTTTGAGTCACGATATATTCTCCTGGTATTGTTTTTAATCCTTACTTCTAAATTTTCTAGCGTGCTAATTGTCACACCTTCCCTACTTCTTCAGTTTGCAACAAATCATTTTGTTCTTGATTCCATTCTCCTTCCCCTTCACTGTGGCATTGTTTGTCATCCATGGATGCACTGTGGTAATAGATCTAATCAATCTAAAGTAGGTAAGGTCTAGCCTTCTTGGACCAACTGACACCTAGGTGCTTTCTGTTTCTGCTGTGGCCTCTCTCAATCTTGGGAATTTAGAAAGGTTAGACCTGATCTTTACTAGTAATCCCCCTTACTTTTTTTCTATTTATGCTGTGTTGGGATTTAGAAAAGTGAGGACTGATCTTTACTAGTGATCTCTCTTCCTGGCCCTTCATTCTTCTTGTCTTGCCTCCTTTGGCAGCGAATTAAGCCTTTAGATGATCGAGAATAAGGGTTTGACTGCTTCCAGAGGGCGATGTAAAAGAGATGGTAACCTAGGTAGCACGGACACGGTGTCGGTGTCGGACACCGACACCGGACACGGCAATTTCCAAAAAATCAGATTTTGGACACAGCTATTTTTAATATATTTTTTATTATATATATATATATATATATATATCAAATATATTCCACAATCTAAAATAACAAACAATAATGAAAAACTATCAAAACAACGAATTCAAATACAAGTCATAATTTATTTGGTCAATATTTATTTAGTCCAATGTACTAGAAATGCAACGACAAAGGGAGAAAAGAAAAAAAAGAAAAGAAAGAAACGAGAGGACAAAGGGAGAAAAGAAAAAAGAAAAGGAAAGAAACGAGAGGACAAAGGGAGAAAAGAAAAAAGAGCAAGAAAGAAACGAGAGGGAGTGAGGGAAAGGAGACGAGATGAGGATAAGAGAAGAAAGAGACACGTGGGTCAGTGACGGTGGCGGAGGACCTCCGGCGACGACGGCGAGACCTCTAGCGACGGCGACAGCGGCAGCAACTGGCTTCTCTTCCTTCGGCGATTGTAGCCTTCAGATCCGTTGGCTTCGGCTTCGGATCTTCGTCGACTGAGCTTCGGCAACACCAGCGACACCGGCGACAACCTTGATGTGGTCGGCAGACAGCAGCCGTGAGGTGAGAGAGAAGAAGACGGTAATAGTTCAAAAAATCTGAAATTGGCCCCAAACGGTCTGACACTGCTCCAGTGTTATAAAAAGCGCGCCTAGGTGCTAGGCGCGCCCAGGCTCGCACTCAGCGCCTCGCCTAGGCCTAGGCGCAGCGCTTTCAAGAAGGCGCGCGCCTAGGGCGCCTGGGCACGAGGCGCGCAGCGGTGGTGGAGGCGCAAATCCAGGCACCTATCCTGTAGCCGTTCGATTGGACATCGCGACTTCACATGGGCCGTCGATTTGTCTTCATGAAAACCCCCAAATCAGCTGTCACGATTTCTCAGACTCACACTCACACTCTCACAGTCTCAATCTCACGCCTCGCCAGTCGCATCTCCCTCCCCTCTTCGCCGAATCTCCGGTCGTCGCCGAATCTCCGGTCGTCGCCGTCGCATCTCCCCTCTTCGCCGGTCGTCGCCGTCGCATCTCCCCTCTTCGCCGGTCGTCGCCGTCGCATATCCCCTCTTCGCCGGCCGTCAGCTGCTCCAGCCGCTAGCGCTGCTTCGGAGTTCAGCCACCGCGGCACCGCCATTGCTGTCCTCCTCGCCATTGCTGCTCTCTCTCGGAGTCTCGGGTGAGCAGTGATCTTCTTGCCTTTTCTTTTTTCTTCATACACTGTCCAGTCTGTCCCCCCACTCCCCCCATCAGTCTTGGCTGTGTTCATCAAGCTTCAGTAGTGGCAGATAAGATTGCATAATATGAATTGAATTGAGTTTGAGATTGAAATTAATTTGAATTGAATTGGCCCTTAATTGATATATGTGCATTTAAGCTGATTTAGTGTTAAGAATATAATTCAATTGTAGGAATATACATGTCGACGATGAGGATGTTGGTGTTATGTTTACTTAGTGTTTGGTGATTTGTTATTTTTAGTGGATTTAAGACTTATCTTATGTTGGAAACTTGTTAGATTATGATGCGATGGAATTTGAAACTTTTTCTAGTGTTTGAAAGTTTGTTAATTGTCATGTGTTTTTTTTTTAACATAATTTATTGTTTTTGTGTATTATTATTATTATTATTATTATTTATTTATTTTAATATTGCGCCTCGCTTCGAAAAGGCGCGCGCCTGCGCCTTGCGCCTAGGCTCCAGGGACCTTTTGCGCCTTAGGTGCGCCTGCGCCTTTAATAACACTGCACTGCTCCATGCCGTGTCCAACACTCGTCGATGAAAGTGTTGGAAATTTAAAAAAAAAAAAAAATTTTCCAACACCGATTAGCCGTATCCGACACGTGTCGGCCGGTGTCCGTAGGGTGTCGGGGTGTCCTTCCGTTTAGGACACCATACCTCCACCTAGGAGAGGTGTCCGTGCTACCTAGATGGTAACAGATTTTTCTTCCATTAAATTGCTAGGTGTAACTTATAATTTTGTCAATCAGTTCTGTACCTTTGGCGCTTTGAGAGTGCAGGCATTAAAGCAATAATTTCACGCAGCGGCTTCGGTCCTGTTATACATTATTATCAAGGAATTACCTGAATTACTTACATATGAGCAGTTGTCCAACAGTAATGAACTATTATGATCTGCGTATTATGCTGCAGTAATGATCTAAACTCTGTACTTCGTTTTCTACAATCATTTCAAGCTTCTAGCAATTTGAACCACTCGTATCAAGTTTCATGTTTGAAGTTAGACTGACCTTTTAATGCAATATCCTGTGAACTTTTGTTATCTGATCTTTGTGGCACATTGCAGTCGTCCGATTAATCAATAGTATTTTACTGTGATTGCTATTGTTTTCTATGTACATTTGGTTGCCTTTGTAGCCATATAAGTAATAAAAGGTGAAACTTTGTTTGTTTAGACCATGTTTCTGATGAAGAGAAAATCACATCTCCGTCACGTTCCTGCTTTCTGATACAAAACAATCACCCAGCCCGGAAAATAGAGAATGGAAAACAGAACCACCTAAGTGGTGTAACAAGGTGAGGGTGGAATACTGTTTCTATGTAGGATCCACTTTTGCCACGTAATCCCAATTTTGTGCTGGACCATCTTGCTGTAAGATGCTTGAGAGTTTCCATAGGTATTAGGAATTTTAGAGTTCTTAGTTTCTATCTCCTATAGGTTTGATCTATGCTATTAATTTCTTCGGGTGTTTGATATCTGGCCGTTACTTGTAATCCCTCTGTGTCTACTAATCTTTAGCAACAGAGTTTCCTTGTTGGTGGCAACATCACCATTAATCCTTTGTGCTGGAATTTGGCCAATTCGAGTAGAAAACTCCTTGATATTCGCTTAAGTAATGCAGTCTCTCTTAGTGTGCATCCAGTGATTCCATCCAAGTTGGTGTTCATCTGTTTGGCAGCCCTTGAAGGTTTTGGATGGATGATCATCTTAAGAGAGGCTTTTTGGAACTGTCTTTGTGTCGGAAGTTGCAACTGGTTCATTTTTTTTATCTATTTTAACTTTCGCACTTTACTTAAGGATTTTTCTGGTTAGTTCTTCTCTTGTGGCAGTCAAATTTGGTTCAAGAGAAGAAGTAATTTGTGGAGCTCTAATTTTGTTGATCTGGGAGACTGGGAGGAATTAAATTGGTCATTATGAACAAGCTGCTACAGTATTTATAGAGATGGTGGTGAACGAAGTCATTCTCCTGTATCTAGGTTATTGGAGTCGTGCCTGCCTCCTGTCCACTTCCATTTGCTCTGTTGTTCTTTTGTTCACATCATGCAGAGTCGATGGAACAGTCTTGCCACCATTTCCCTCTGTACAAAATAAGTCTTAACATTGCCCAAGGCTGATTTGATCTGAGAAATTGGCACTTAAACTACTTGTGAAGGAACAGTTGGAAAATTCATTTTGGCTTCTATGTCATTTGCCGGAAAGTTTGCATTTTGCGTTTAGCTTCAATGTAATTACGTAATGTGGGTGAAGGTGTTTGATTCTTCATCCGTGGTTCATGTTTTGGTTGTAAAACATTAAGTGTGTGTAGTTACAATAAGACAATAAAATGATTAACATATGGGCCTGTTCTTCAAATATAATTCACTTCCACAAAGCAGCTGATTTATGTGAATGTTGTTGAGCTTTAAAGCTCTGGAAATATAGATGCAGGAGGTGGTCTATGAACTTTTGGGATTAGGCCTTCATATTACTGGCATGGGTTTAGAGGTTATCTTTGTTTCCGTTCCTTTTTTTCTTTTTCATACTTATATTACTGGCATGGGTTTAAAGATTGATCTTTGTTCCCGTTCCCTGTTCTTATCATCCTTAGTCATTCTTACAAGGTTGTTATGGCGCGCATAGATAGCGTGATACTTTTCTTTTATCCATGACTTTATTGTATAACTGCTATGTATACGCCCATGGCTACATGTAATGAAAAGCTAGAAATTAAAAAGTTACAGTATATTAATTGTGGTCTTAACAAAATCCTTCTGTCCGTTGGCAGTCAACAGAGAGTGTTTGCAGTTCAAGTATTTGAGTTACATAGACTAATAAAGGTAAGGTGGTCCTTTGATGTTAAGTAGCTTGGGCAAGTACTGTGAACATATATACTTGATGTGATATGATACTAATTGGTGCCACACAAATTTGATGAACAAACAGGTCCAAAAATTGATTGCCGAATCACCACAACTTCTGAATGAAGAGAGTGCTTATTTGGGTAAACCTTTAAAGGGCGCTCCTGCAAAGAAACTTCCTTTGGAGTATATTGTGAAAGCAACTCCAAATGTTACCAAGCACAAAGATGTTCAAGAGAAGCCAAATCATAAGATGGAAGGCTCTGCTGAAAATGCTGTCGGCAAGGCGTCTCTCTCTTCTGTGCAAAATGCTAGCCAGTCGTCGACTTACAGACCCATTTCACGAATGCCACCACAGCCCACTGTAACTGCAGATAGTAAAATGGGTTCTTGGAGTTATAATCAACCGCCTGGTAATCAACCGTCTGGGCACCAATGGTTGATTCCAGTGATGTCCCCTTCTGAAGGACTGGTATACAAGCCATATCCTGGACCTGGGTTCATGGGCCCTGTTTGTGGCGGAACTCCAGGATCCACTCCCATGATGGGCAACTTCTTAAACTATGGGGTTCCACCTTCTCATCCTCATTATCAAGGACTAGGCGTTGCTCCTTTCGCTCCTCCAGCTGGTCATGGCTACTTCCCTCCATATGGCATGCCAGTCATGAACCCAGCCATGAATCCAGCCCTCTCGGGTTCAACCGGCGAACAAATGAACCCCTTTGCTGGACAAGGTTTGCATGGTCAGTTGTCTGGAGGGGGAGCCAACTTTAGCATGCAAAATCAGAGCTCGTGCAATGTGCCAAGTCAGAAGAATGCGGCCGTCTCAAATATTGGCAAGTCGCGTGCATCCAAGGATCGCGAGGTACACGTCAGTGCATCCAAAGAGAGCGAGGTACACGCGAGTACAGCAAGTAGTCCGAGCGAGAGAGCACAAGGAACCGGGGTGGGTCACACAGCAGTGGAAGGAAAAAACGCGCTTGCTCTTTTCCCCACGTTTCCACCAGTTCGCGTCCCGGATGGAGGCTCGCAGCCTCGTGATATGGAGCAGCGGCCATCACGAGTGATCAAAGTAGTGCCTCATAACGCCAGATCTGCAACTGAATCCGTGGCTCGGATTTTTCGGTCTATACAAGAAGAAAGAAACCAGTATGAGTCCGGTTAGATTGTGCTGAGGGGGAACAGCTGGTGGCTATGATCTTTCATCCAAATGAATGTGGAGGTTTGTACTCTTAAGTGACTGTAATGTATCTCACCTTGTTCTTGTGTGATTTTAGGTGCCACCCATATATATAATGACCAGACTCGATCAGTAAATTTTGTACTATTCTTCACTTTAGGCTTCTTACTCTTAGTAATTGGGGTGGTGTGGCGGGGAAGAGGGACTGGTAACATGCGTTACGTACAGTTTGTCTCTTGATGTCATTAATTACGTTTCTTCCTTCATCCAGCCAGTCCAACTTTTATATCATATATATGTTTTATATTATACACACTTTGTGTATATAAGGGAGGTGTTTTTTTTTTTTTTCTTGTCTTAAATCTTCTCACCGTAGATTACATAAATACAATGCAATGTACACTACTCAAACTCCTGAACCTAAATGTTTCTCGACTCTTTCTCTCTCTCTCTCTTATTTCGTTATAAACCTTTGTTTCTATGCTCATATTCAGATTCATTTTGGAAATTCACTCTACTTTTGTTCATGATATAGACTAATTATTAGACTTGGATGGTGTTGAGTATGCTTAAAAACTAGGTAAATAGAAAACTAACTTATAGCCATGGACAATCCATGGGAAACTCATGTCCAGTCTGTACCCACTAGAATTTTTATGGATTATATGTAGACGGATTTTTTTTTTTTATTTTGATAATAAATAGACGGATATTAATCGACCCGTAAATGACTAGGTTGGACATGGACACGAGTTTTTGAGGGTGGGTTGGGCTGAGCATGGACATGATTTCACCCTTTGGCCGTTTAGCGCTCTCAAGTTGTAGCCCTACTTCCATCTTTCCTCCGAGTTCGTCGGTCTTTTTGGTAATACTAGTTGTGATGCACGTGCGTTGCACGTGGGGTTATTTTCTATATCGTGATCAATTTTGTTTAATAGTCCATTAATAAATTTCCCCCTCCAGATGAAGCAGAGTTCATCAACATATTGGGCATTCAACTTCACGTAGACTCAGAAACAGAAACCACAAGTGACTTAGAAAAGGTGAATGTTAGACTTCAAAGGTGGATGTTTTTGCATAGCAAATGCTTGCACTTAACATGCTTTGATAAGCTATGGTCCATTTTACAGATAGAAGCGAGGCATGGTTGTCAAAGTATACATTCGGATTTGATAAAATTGTGACAAAATATTACAGCCTTGCTTAATAAATTAGCTTCTCTCTTTGTCAAGTAATACATGTTAAGCAATAGATGCAGACGCCAATTGCCAAGAGGCAGATTCCAAATGTAAAACCATCAACCCTTGTACCTCAACTTTTAACTTCACTTCCAATGATGGCCAACTACTTCTTTTTGTCCCGATCTTACAATTATATGTATATGTAAGATGGTAAAATCATTTCACTAAAGACCAAGTCTATAGAGAAGCAAAAAGTTGCATGCTTATTTGTATGCTTATTTGCCAAAAACAAATGATAAATATCTCAAGTCAGGGCACATGGTTATAAATTTCAAACTTGTTTTAGAAACTTCGAAGGTAGAGTTGTATACACGATCAAATAAATATGTATTGTGGATGAAACATGGATGAAAGAAACAATACAGTATAATTTCTCAGATGATTCGTTATTTTCGATACTGAGGAAAAGAAACACACTTCCCTACTTCATGTTTTCCCTGAATATGATAAGCATTAGCACCAAAAACGTTCGACAAAATCATCACACATTGTCAATTGCAGTAAGGTGAGATTCTCATATATGGCATTCTCAGTAGAGGTAACCCACTGACATGAATCAATCTTTTCTTTCTTTTAGAAACTGACAGTAACTATTGCTGAGGAACATTGACTTCCTTCATGCTCCTCCTTTCGACATGAGATCGCTGACGAGCAGCAGTTTGAAAGCAGCTATGTTCTCAACAACAATATTATTAAAGAAGCCTGCCACTCCAGTACCTAGCCCTATGAGAAGTGCAAGTGTCCACTTAAGTACAACATACTGGAAGATCTGAACCTTCTACCTTGACCTCTAGTCTTGCTTAAATAATTAATTCTCAATAATCCTGAAATAACGCAAATAAGAGACAAAAAATAGAATATCAAATAAAAGACATGAGCCATGCCTGAGTTAAAATTAATACAACATTTGTATCATTTCTTAATTCTAAAACATAGGATCCCATTGTATTTAAGGCCTACCAAGCACTGAATAAAAAGGTTACCTTAGAGTCTCATTAACTTTTCTGAAGCCCAAATTCCAATTTTATGCATGTCAATGTAGAATCAACTACAGCCCCCAACACCATAACTTGTTCAATTACAACCAAGGTTACCATGCAATTTTGTTATTTAATGCACAATACATTTGAACTATGACACCTACTTCCTTCAAAATTTGAACACCGGTCGTCAATGACTTACACCTAATTTTTATCGTATTATGTGATAGGTGTCATCATAGTCATTTTTGTTTGAGCACTGCATAAAAGGAAAAGGGAAAGGAAAGAAAAAGAATTCGATAACATTCTGTCGAACTCAAGAGATACTGAAAACAATTAAGAAAAGCCAGAAAAAGGTGAATATAGTTCAAATTTCAAAGCATTGCATAGGAATTAGTACTAATAGTTTATGTTCATCTACATGCCTCCTTATTCAGATGTCATGTTTCTTGTTCAACTGGTTCTCCGAATATCGTGATTTCAGTTCAAGCTAAGTAGATCAAGGAGGTTTATCAGTCTCCTAAGTCCTATCCTTGTAATAATTACTGTTCACAAAGTAAGTCTCCCCAGGTTTCCTCTTGTTTGCAATCAGAAGAACAAAACAAGAGAATTGTATTTGTAGCTCATACAATGAAAGAAAAAACTAAGGGGAATAGTCAGTTGACATAAGAACAAGAACATAGATATCCGGTAGCAATTATGTCTCCTATTAAGCATTTGAATATGAGGATGTTTGATTGCAAAAACAGGATGGTAGGTTTCAGAATAAATGAACAAAAAGCGAAAGCAGATTGGATTTCTAGAGGTTCACACGGCGATGGTATCAGATGTTCATTGGCTTGTTTGTATATTTTGCATAAGAAGAATAAACAAAATAACAATTGCCACAAAAGTAAATAAACAAACAAGGAGAGAACATGATCCTTTGGCTTACGATTCATTATTCTCGCCCGCATCCAGCCAAAAATTAGATCTGCGAATGACTATCCAACCAATTTGGTCCCTAATGGTGACAAGTGTGTAAGCTCCTCTAAAGTAATTGCATCACCCAAGTACAAGTTCAAAAGAGCCAAAGCAATTAGTATTGTCCCAGCACAATATAGCAGTTGTGAAGTAACATAGCCAACAACCATCTCCTTACTCCAATCACAGGTAAAGAACAATGCATAGAAAGGAAATAAATAAACAGACTGCATATTTGCTTTTGAGAAGCATAAGTTACCGAATTCAAAAGCAGATTGAGAAGTCTCCTACTAATCTTAATTAAGTACTTTCTCGTAGGTATAAAAATCTTAGAAGAGAATTATGGGGAGGAAAAAGTAGTCGCACCTTGTCACTTCATGCCTATGCTTTTCAGGTTCTGAACTATTTGTGGCAATCCAAGGTCTACCATCTGAGAGCCAAAATTTCCCTTGGAAAGCAAGTTCTTGAGAGTCAAGCCAACCACCCTAACAACCTACCAGCAATTAATTCACCAGAAGTGCTAATTAGATGAAGATAAATCATATCTTTATCTAAATTTGATATTATTAGTTGCTAAACAAGTGTTCACATGAAAGAACTATGTCCTGCATTAAGAGGTGTGAACTTGTGTTTGTTGTGGCATGTACATTATGAACATTAAACCAGATATAAGTAAATGTAAACCTGCACATTTCACATAAATGAGTTGAAATATAAGGAACAATTTGCACAATTGCTACAATACAACCATCACCAGAATAAGCTATGAAATTAAGTGAAAAGGCCAAGAACACATCTTCACCCCATCTGCTTTAACAAATGAAGATCTAACCACAGGTTCCTTCAGTAAAGTTGCCAGGCAATTAACAGTGGTTGGAATGCCTTCTGAGTTGTGCAGGAGTAGTGACGATTCTACCCTCGATCTTACATCCTTTCATTTTTTTTCCCTTTTTTCTTTCTCAATTTTTCCTTGGGAGAAAAGAAGGCGCCTTTCTATGATTATTATTTAAGATATATTTTATTTAGGCATGAAGGATATTTTCTGAATACAAATGTCCCGAAATTCTTCATTCTTTAAGCTAGAGAGATAAAATATACATAGAAATATTTGATGGCATGGATATCATGGTTACGAAGAGTATTTGAAGGCCATCATGAACGCATCTAATTTCAAATGTCATACATGAAAACAAAGTTACTAAAACTGACATAAAGTAAGGGAAAGGAAAGTGAGCAGGAGGAAAATGAATCCACACATATATTATAAGAAAAGATCAATGTCATTTAACACCAACAAACTAAACCTAGTATGAAAAAAATTCATGAAAAAGACTCGACTCGATAACATCCATTTATACAACTATAGCAAATGATAGCTACATATATAGCTACAACAATTATTAGGTCTAAAGAGAATGTATGTGGAGCAACACCAGTTAAAGACCATCTTGCATTCCGAACTAATGCCTATGATAAACAAAAAGAGAAAACCTTATTAAAAAGCATTGTTAAATGTATAAAGACAGTGTTCCGTATGAGAGTGCTTTACCTTAAGTTTGTATGCCTTACGTGAATTACGTGAAAAGTTTGTATGCCTTAAGTTTGTATGCTTTACCTTAAGTCGTTGGAGTGATATCATGGTCTTCAAGACCTTGTGATTGCATGAAAAACACATTAGTTTTAAGAAGGATTAAAATAATAATGACCATATGACAGGAAAAAAAAGAATTCTTCATTACCCTTTGCTTGCTTTTGATATTCGGACCAGTATGTTCATCTCCATTTGAAACCTCAATTAGTGCATGCGAGTGAGTTGTATTTTCCTTGACAAACTGAATGATGCGAACATTTGCGCTCATAGGCTGATTGAACAATATTGTTCCAAAACTTCTTCTCCTACCTTGTAATGTGCCCAACATTTGATTCAACTTCGAGAGTTCGAGATTAATCATCATCACATTTTCATGAACATGTTGCCAAAGAATTAGAGAGTCGAGCGTCACAAAAAACAAGGTTTGGGGCAAGGTTTGTCCCAAACATTGCTTTAATTGAGAAGAGCTAGTTGCAATGCTTCTTTCAATTTGTTGGTGCCTCTCGTTTATGGTGCAACATAAGTTTCTATTACTTCTACTACATATTTCTCGGGCTTGATCCGATACATAACATCAGGGGCATGCACCATAGAACTTTCTCCTTGCATGCACATCATTTTCACTATTTTTGGCTGCAACAAGTTAGCAAGATTAAGACAGAGAAAATGCTATAATACATAGTTCTAATGGTGTGCGAATAAAAAATGACCAAACAAGAAATAAAGGCCATTACTTGATACTGGAATTGTATTTCTGAAAGATTTGGCAACATAAGTACAACTTCCTGGATGAAGAAAATCAAGATTTTTCTTGTCCATTCTGGATTCTGAAAATGTTTACACTTAACATAAAATGTGTAAAATCTTTAACGGGCAACAGAAGATTGAATGCGACAGAAATAATCAAAATGAACCTCATAGTTATGATCCAAACTGATGATTTGTTATTTATAGATAGATGGGACGTCGGTTGTTTTGTACCGCTAGTAGCAATCAGCCGCTTCGGTTCATAGTGGAAAAATGCATCGTTTGAATAGAGTCATTGAAGCGTTGCGATCTTTAGAAAAGTAAACATTTCGCTCCAAACAACTTGTAACTCCAAAATTGGAAAAGTAAGGGAAAGAGGAAGACATTACATAATGGTGAAGCAAACGAGAAGATTTTACCTCTTTGCATTCGGCACTATATTTTCAAATCTCAGATCTGCTGAAGCAGATCAGAGCTTGGTTTGTGTGTTGTATAAACCTGAGGGGGTTCAGCTTTAGTGTGTTGTATATACGCGAGCGAAATGGGAGGGAGAGAGAGGGGGATAGAGAGATGGTGGGTTTGGTTTTAGCAGCTAGGGCGGTGGGTTTTGTTTCTTTAGGCTGCATGGTTGCTTCTTTATCATGAACCCAATATAAGAAACTTAGATCACAATAATATAGTGCATGTCCAATAAATTTATATGTAATTGTTTGTGAGATCTCAATTAAAAGTACTCCGGAGTATATAACTAATTCATTGATTTTGTTGAATTAACAAGTTTAAAACTAATTATTATTGATTTTTTTTAATTAAGAACTCTAAATCTAATTATTAGTTGAAATTTTATTTTTAAAGCTTGTAATTCATTTTTTTCTAAAATTATTATATATATTTAGAAAAATACTTGAAGTACAAAGAGCGGCACAAGAGCATGAATGAGTTTGGCCAGAGTTTTTGAAGTACTACACAAGACATGCACACATAAACGAACCAAAACCGTTTTGGTGCAAAAAAAGGGCTTGTTATGGTGAAAACTAATGGTTCGCTATTTTCTACTGTCACTTGGATATTAATCTTTTTGTTTTTATACAAAATAATTTTTTTTTTTTTTTGGTGCAAGTTTTCTCAAATATCTTCAAATTCTTTTTTAATGTGTACACTACACATGCAACTCCGTACTTCACTAAGATGAGGAAAAAAAAAAAGGAAACCATTAGAAAACAAATAACTGCTAGTCATGCATATTGTGTCTGGTAAATGCATTGAAAAGTAAGCCAAGTGCTCTTTCGGTGAGAAAGTGAAAAAGTGCTTGATACAAGCTTAGAAATCAAGATAGAGGAGGCAAGGGTCTAGACAGTTATATATAACTAAACAATTATATATAAAGATGTAATATGATCTACCAAGTATAGTACTTTCATTATTTGAAAGACAACAGTTGAATATGAGTACAAGAGAGATCTTCTAGCAAATCATTCCTTCTCAACCTTAATGACTTTGAACGTTTGATTCTTCAAGCTAGTATATTCATTCTCAAGACCGGTTGTTGTATTTTCTAATTCAATTACCCCTTTGGTACCTTTCAAGCTCACTTCATCTCCATCTCTATGTACTTCTTCGGCTTTGGCCTATGCGATCACTTTTCTTATCAATCTTCACTAAGAATATGTAAGATAGCCCATACTGATGAATTAAGTCCTTATAATATTTATAGTCCATTCCCTCCTGTATGAGAGAAGAAAAATTATTAGTTCAAAATAATATAATATCACAGCATTATCGTTATAAGGCAATGCTTAAGGATTTACCTTTTCCTTTGAATTTATGAAGTTATATACAAGACAGTTAATAATTCTCTCGGCTGCCTCAAACAATGTCACATAAATATTTCGAATGCCATTTCCAACAGTTAGCTTCAGCATGTACCTGGTAGTGGATATAGATATACTTATTAGACATACATATATTAGTACAAATACATGAAGTTATAATGCTGTCAAGGGACAAAATGACATCGTAACAAGTATATAGAGTATGGGCTAATATGTCCTCCGTCACAAAACCAAAACGACTGTGTACGCAACCTAAATTTCACACATCAAGTTGTTCGACATAAGAATTGAAAAATAGTGCACAATTGTAAGCTAGTTGTGAAAAAGGAGCCCAAAAAAAAAAAAATATCAAACAGCTACGATCTGTCACTTTCCTTCAATACCCCTTTTCCAATCTGGCCGTGTTCATAGCTATTATCAAATGGACATTGACCTTTAAGTTGATTAAAGCAAAGAAATAAGCATGCCTATGGAACAACAATGTGGTGCAAACTGCCACAAACACAAACCTTGTAGCATGTTCAAGGCGCATTTTATCATAGAGCCAAGGAATGCCATTAAAACAATTACAAGACAGTTGCAGTATCTCTAGCTCAATGGTTTCTGCAATCCATCTTGGTAGTTAACCTCGGCGGTTACAACCACCTAAAGCCGGAACCTTAAGTTTTTTCAAAGCTCTTAATTAATATCAAATATGTCTTGTTGTCCGACAGCATTTCACAATTTCATGTACTTTGAAAGAATGACAACTCACAGGTTCTTGCAACCCATCAAAATATTGATAGCCCCTCTAATATTAGTAAGGCTGTTGTTGAAAGGGGAAAGGTATGACAATGATTGCAGTGTAATAATGGTTACGGGCTAGTAAAAGAACAATCAGGGACTTGCTAATTTCTTGGAAAATAATCAAACATTTGAAGGCCGTAACTTCTAGGAAATAGATAAATGGACTCTTGAGCCTATGCATCTGATTAATGATGCCTCTTAGATGCTCTTGTTAAAAACCAAATTATTATCATTGAAAAATGAACATATGATGCGTGCTAAACAAGTGATAAATCTCAATCCCTTGGTCCATAAGTCAATGTATTTTCAGCATAATTCTCAAAATAAATTGAAAACACTTAAGAGATTTGGGACTTTTTACCTTGGGGAATAACCCACAATTTTGTTAGAACCACATCACCTATATCCATGGCATTTTGCTCCTTGTTCAGTGAACACGACCTTTTTTCTGCATTCATTACATGCATCGTACCAAGGTTTTTCCATGTTGTCAATACTGACAATCGTACCTTTGAAGGAACAATAGTTTTTCTGTTACAAATTAGGTCAGGTGAGTTATGTTATGAGTAAAACATTTAGTACTTGTACTTTAGGCAGTTACGACTTAACCAATTACACGTGCTTATCAATAAGAAAAGACTTTAAAAAGCACCTGGAACTCGTTTACAGGTTGTTCAATTAATTCTTCAATATTTACGCGTTCAACATTTTGAAGTTTCAAACCCCGTAAAGGAGTTGCACTTTCATGGTTTGCATTATGGCTACAAGCAGACCCCGAGGAAATTAGCGTAATTGGCAGCCAAAACAGTGACATACCGCCGCAAGATGAATCAGAGGATGTTGGAGTATTTTTCTCACCGGAATTTTCAACTGTAGCAATCAGGCAGGCAGAAGAGATCCACGCGCCGGTAACATAGCCTATATCTGACATCTTGTCTCTGACAAATGTGGAGTCGGTGATTACCATGACGACATGTCAACAATTACTGAGCCTTAAACCTGCCACGTCTCCAATCATGCAAGGGGGCGAAATCTCTAGATATCCATTTCTTCTACCAAAATCTTCAAGATGGGATTCTGTTAGGAGTAGGAGCCGTAGCAGGGTTAACCACTCTTGATCAAATTTGCACACTCGAGAGCAATCTAGAGATTTTTTCTCTGACTCATGACCCTGCTCTCCTATCTAATTCGGGCCCTCCTCTCACCTTGTCAAGCCAGCCTTCTCTCAAATGCAAGCTGGCCCAGTTTATATTGGGCCTGTCCGAATCTGAACTTAATCTCTTAGCCCACATCATTTGTTCTGGAGCAAATCCTCTTATCTCTTATCAATATTCTCCCACCGAAACTTTGGGCCAAGAAGGAATTCCACAGCCCGATAACTACTTTAATATCTCCCCAGACTTGGCCGCGGCCCGCCAACACTTCTCCAGCCCAATAGTCGCTAGCCCAAGCTTTAGCTCGAGCCTAAACAAGCGCATAAGTCTCAGCTTTCTTAACCCACCAGCAACCAATTCTGGAAATTACCTTCTCCAGGCTGCAGCCCCTCTCCACGTTCCCTAGGAACCACTTGCTCCAGAGTTATCTCAACACCATGAACATTATCTCCTTCTAAAACTCAAGCAAGACATTACTCTCAACATACATCAAGCTGCCTCTTCTTCCCGGAACTATGAAGCGACAATGGAATATAAAGGTCATCCTACTATCACCGCCAATCAAACGGTGACACTGTTCAACCCACCATCACACCTGAAGGAAAAAGGAGGCACTATTTTCACCACTCCTGATTTCGACGACATATCTGACGGAGAGTTGGACACTTATG
Organism: Escallonia rubra; assembly: GCA_033065855.1. NCBI lineage: Eukaryota > Viridiplantae > Streptophyta > Magnoliopsida > Escalloniales > Escalloniaceae > Escallonia > Escallonia rubra. The sequence continues at coordinate 390,370 of JAVXUO010001376.1, read as the reverse complement.
AAGTTCCGGCACTTCAAGCGGCATATGAAAATTCTACGCTTCAAACCGGGATCAAACGGGAAGGCATGAAGTCTAAGGATATTCTTGAAGAACCATTTGGAAAAAAAGAGGAAACTCGATGGTTTTAGCACTGCCACTATATATCCAACTCTTGGATATGGCGGAGATCCCTGATACTACCGCTCCTATTATGTATGACTTTTGCTATATGCTATCAGACGCTCAACATATAGACGGAACTATCCAAAAATAGAAAGAGACGGAGCATTAGTGTAAAATCACTTGCAATCACACAGCTTCAAACGGAAGAAATAACGAGGATAACACCAGGTACATTGTGTCATTGTTTAATTGTCTTCTTTGTTCTTTGATAGTTAACACTACAAAGGACAATTGTGCAATGATTGGTGCTTCTTTTCATTTTTGGGCGATAATAGTTAGAGTATTGCGAAGGGGTAATATGGAACCCTATTGCACCTCAAAGGGATCTGGGCAGACGTGGAAAATCATATTCATGAACGAAGAGGTACACTAATCTTAAATTTTTATGTAATTATTATTTTTCCCTTCCGTACTTATGCTCGATAACGTATCACATTGGTTTGTAATGACAGGGTACAAAAGTACAAGCTATCGTATTCAATGATGTTGCAGATATCTTACAACAATCTCTTCAAAAGGATAAAACGTATCTGATTTCCACCAGACTCGTCAAACCAATGAACCCAAAATTTGACAGTGCACACAATAGATTTGAACTAACCTTTTCATCCAGATTTCAAGTGAAGGATGAACGATCTAAAGGACCATGTTGAAGAAAATGGTAATAGTAACATAACATTGGAATCCAAAGAGAAGTTGTACAATAGTCAGATCAAATTCACCTCCCATATTTAAAAATGGCTCTAATGACTATTCCCCGTATGCTAAAGACATTGAATAAGTCAATTACCTCCAATATCTCAAAGTATATGGTCCTAATGCCTATTCTTCATATGCTAATGACGTTGGATCAGCCGACGACTATTTACAGTATAGGACTATAATGCATACTCAGTTATCCATCCAATAAACAAAAAATATGACAGAACAAACCTCGTGACATCTTTGGCCTTTTTTTGGTTATCAAGTTTGCAACAGTGCTTTTCCGTTTCCAGTTTTTGGAAACCTTCTCAGCATAATGTACTTTTTCTTCGGTGTTTAGTCGTGCGTATCGATTCTTTTGGTAAGTACAATTGAGCATCCTCTGCATCAATACGATGGTTTGCGGTTTTGTTACAGGCCATGTGATTAAACTGATTGGATTATTAGCATTTCAAACGTATATAGAGAGATATAAGACAACAATACCTTCTGTTTCCATTTGGTACTGCGCGCTAAACTCTTCCGGTTGGTTTCTAGGTTGCAGCTGCGACACACATATACCCAGATACTACGACACACCTGCGAGTCAAACACATAACATGTGAAATATTAGGCAGTAGATGTCGGTGGCACAGTATCTAACAATAACCATGGAACTGCCTTGGAATGTTGCACATCTCAGATGCCAGTGTGTTTGCTTTTCCAATATTACTGAGAAAGCCTATTATCTGACACAGTTATAAGAAAATCAGATGAAGCGAGCATACATCACACTCAAACAATGGCTACGAATATTGTCAATCCAAAATGGCACCATTTTCTTTATAAAGCATTCAATTCAAACATTAGATATAGTATAACTCTCTGCTTAGAAATCACATAATCCTCCAAGAGACGTCACTTTTTTTTCAAATCTTTAATCATATTACAAAGCAGAAAAACAACACAAAATGTTTGGAATCAATGTAATAAATAGCTTAGACATAACAAAATTTGAGGCTCACTTTAGTCAAATGACCATTTGGCAAGGTATCTCATTCCTTCTAGTCTGCAATTTCCTAATAAATTATCTAGAATGAGATGAAAAATAAGGATTTGGATGCAACAAAGATGCCGAACGAAAAAAAAAAAGGAGAGAAAGAGAGGAGCAGTAGTCCATCGGTGATGCACTGGCTTCTGACCACACCTCTTAACCTAGAAATGCAGCAATGATGTAGAAGACAACACCAGAGACATAGAAGCATTGTGCTCCAGGTGTGATGCCTAGGCTTCTAAATACACCGCTGGGCCCATAAATAGAATGTCCTGTGTAAACGGGATAGACAAATATGGCTTACAAAGAAAGTTATTTTCTCTTATCAAGCTATTGCCAAATCTGAAACCAAAGTACCGTGAACTGATGATTACCGGTTGGGGCTGTTGGTCGATTAAGATGAACACCTAGTAGTGAGAGCAGAGAAAGATTCCTCTGGTCTGTCTAATTGTGTGAAGAGAAAGTCATACGTGGCCAAGTCGTTAAGCAATTATTTTGATAGCGATCTATTTCTTTTTATAGTAATGAGTCTAACATATCACTGCTTTTGATAAATAAGGCTAAACAATCATAGAACGATTTTCTTTTCTTTTGTCATTTGGTTTGACCTATGCCTTTAAAGCAGCAATGACAATTGCTGGTTAATAACTCTTTAGTCTTTAGACACTTTTCTTAATTTTCTAAAGCCTCTTGTCAGTTCCTATAAGCTACCTTCCACCATTTTCTTAGCAGGCACAAGATTCTCAATGGTCTACAACTTCCTAATTGCCAAATGTAGGAGAAAATCATAAGCTGCTGATTCTGCGCTAGTTCAAATAATTTGCCGTGAAATAATCTTAAGTAGTCTCATATAAAATCATAACAAAGTAACAGCATGAAAAAAAAAAAAGTAATTTGTAATCCCACCGAACTTAAACAAGACTATACTTAAACCCTAAATCATCCAACAATAATTGAGAAAGCAATTCGCATATACACTAAGTTGGATCTATTTCATATCAAGTAACCAGATTCATGCCACTGTAAGCAAACATCCAAGCATAATCTTATTAGTAGGCCAACATCCAAACATAATCTAGGATTCTAGCCCACTTAGTTCCCATTAGGACTGAGAACGACAAAGGGAACTAAGTGGTCTGACATGTCAGGTGAGAGTTCTCTTTGAGCTAACTATTTATTCAGGAGTAAACAACTCTTAAAACCTGTTCTAATTGATGAAGGTAACTTTCTGCAGTGTTGTTACTTTTCAAGGTCTCCAAAACCAGCAGCCAGGGCTATATGTCTTGTTCACTCCTCCCTCCCCCTCGCAAGTGGGGACAAGCTTATTGCAGCAAAGCTAAGTCAAAGTCGTGATCGATAAAATCTGCACTAAACACTATTTCCACTCACCTATAAGCTATCTTCTATGTCCTTTCAAATTTACTATCTCATAACCTGCATTGCCTCAGGGAAATAACCTTGTAACTGATATAATTAAGGGAGCATAATCCATTAAGGACAACAATAATATGAACTTCCAGTGGTCGGTCTTTTACGAAAATAGATGCTTTATGCAAGCAGAGTGAGAACTATAAAAAGGTTAAGAACTAAACAGAGGAATCATAAGATTAGATGCACCAACCTTGTAATATACAACAGGTCATGGTTTGTTTAGCTCTCCTGCAACTATATATAATCATTCAAAGAGAATTCTCGGCATTTTTAAATTTGCCAACAAAGATGCTACAGTAGCAGAAAGTCTATGATGCCACATACCACTGTGTTCCTCTGTGCAGCTGTGTCAAAACCTGCAATTCTTAATATGTGATAGAGAAATGCCAACAACCAAGCCCACAAATTTCTACTGCAACTGTAAACACATGACAAGTCACAAAACCTATTAGAAAATACGTTGAATCGACAGCATATAATAACAATAGGACTTCAATGTCACTAATGTAAGCTATGATTCTCCAAAGTAGTCAATCGAAGTACAACATTAGAAAATCGATATCAAACATCAATGAGGACAATTTTCAGTAATTTCTCTCTTGCAATTATGTTCCAAACCCCACGATTCAAGTTTGGTAGTCATAAAATAACTGAGTATTGGCCTTTTTCTGAATCTTTTTCACATTGCTTGTTAAACTTTTCACAAATAGTGCGAAAAATTTCAAAAAATCGTGGCAACTGTCATAAAGATGGGTGGGAAGTATACGCAATGCTGTAAATGCTACATACTCTCAAGGTCATAGTAACAAATTATTAGCCTAATTGTTAAAACAGTGAAGATAATCTACTGTATTTTAGTGTAAGCATGTTCCTTGTATTGATGCTGACTATGGAAACAAAAATAGTCTTTAACCTTCACCAACCAATGTAGGAAACTTAGGACCAGGATAGAGAACGCATTATATTCTGAGTAGAACCGTTAGAGGACGAATGACATTAGTACTATACCCGTTTTACACATAGTGCAGGCCCACGTCCAGGCTCTGATATATATTTGATTATGATTTTGTTTTGTACTGCACCACTTGTGGAGATGATGCTTCAGGGACCGTAATGAGCGTTAAAACAAACCAGCTTTGTATTATTGCCTACAACTTTAACTTTCAATATATATCAAGATGTCTTCTGCAAACTCCCATTAAGTGCAAGACAAGAGGATGTAGTGCCTTATTGTAACCACCCAACTCATCAAGTGAATAAATCAAAGCCTCCAGGTAAATGTTCTATCGGGGGTGAGCAGCTGGCAATTACAGACACATAGCAATATCTAAAAAAACTAATCTAACTCTTCTACAAGACATAAAAAACATAGCCTAGCAATTCAAAATTGAATAAATTCACTGTTCGGAGTTCCAGTTTCTGTTAGAAGAAGCTCCTCTGAAGGATAGAATTCACATTGAAGGCGTGAGCAAAAGAAGCGGCATTGGCTTCAGGCCTAAGGTAGAATCATCACTTTGCTCTTAGTCGTTTTGTACCACGAATCTTTACACGGAATCGAAGTCACTATAAAGTGTCCCATATGTTGGAATCTCTGGGGCACGTGGATGTCAATCTCATCAATGTAGTCTACAATGGCCGTATGAACGATAGGTACAACCTTATCAACTCCAGAAATGGGTTAATACTTCTGGACATATGGTGGATACTGATCCCAATGGGAAAAAGATCTTCAGTTGGAGCATGGTACACCAGCACATTTGAAATGAAACTTTTAAGAAGAAACATGATCAACAAGAGAAGTGGTTATATAAAGGGCCTGAGGCTTATATTAAATGAGTTGATGTCGTCGTGAATGGTTACAAGTTTCCCTCTGTTGAATCTGAATTGGTTTGCAGTCCTTAAGTTCCATCCAAAGTTTCGCATATAATACTTTGTGTAATTCATTTTATTGCGTTATCGTGATAGTTTGTAACATTTATTAAAGAGCCAATCAACATCTGATACCATCGCCGTGTGAACCTCTAGAAATCAGACCTGCTTTCGCTTTTTGTTTATTTATTTTGAATCCGGCTATGCTGTTTTTGCAATCAAACATCCTCAGATTCAATTGCTTAACAGGAGGCATAATTGGTAATGTACATCTATGTTCTTGTTCCTATGTCAACTGACTATTCCTCTCAGTTTTTTCTTTCATTGTACGAGGTAGAAATATGATTCTCTTGTTCTGCTCTTCTGATTGCAAACAAGAGGAAACCTAGGGAGACGTACTTTGTGAACAGTAATTATTGCAAGGATAGGACTTAGGAGACCCAGAGAAACCTCCTTGATCTACTTAGCTTGAACTGAAATCACAATATTCGGAGAGCCAGTTGAACAAGAATCATGAGATGAGAATAATGAGGCATGTAGATGAACATAAACTATTAATGCTAATTCACGCAATGCTTTGAAATTTGAACTATAGTCACCTTCTTCTGGCTTTTTGTTAATTGTTTTCAGAATCTCTTGAGTTCGACAGAATGTTATCAAATTCTAGCAGCCTCTTCTAGCTGGCTTTTAGTATGGACTTCTAGGTAGATGTTCAATCAGCACCAGAGAATATGGTCTCTACAATCTGCCCTAGGAAAACCTCATTTAACAGCTATTATAATCTGATCAGTGTGGCCTGTAGGGCTTTAAAAACTGTATGTAACATAACATCTTGGAACAAACAAATACTAATAGCAATATTAATTGAGTACACGAGTTTCGTGAAAAGAGTCCAAGAAACATGTTCAAATTTGGTATGGCCATGCGCAATTTTCTCGCCCAGTTGCGGTATACGGTTACTGCTAAAGTTACCTTACTAATTTTATCTTCAAGGCTGCCACCCTAAAGTTTTGCACTGCAAAACAGAGCTCTGTGTTCTAATCACCAACTTGCCCATCATATAAGTTCTTTTCTAAGCAAGTTTTCCATATGACCTTGGAGTAGACGAATGTAAAGAAAATATCTGCAGAGTTTCAGGTCTAGATCAAATAGCTTGGGTTTGGGCAGTGGAGGCTGGGCACTGTTATTTATTTTGTGGTCCATTTGAATAGGCACACTTTTGACATAGTCGAGTTTTCGCCGAACCCCAGATTCTATTGCAGCTTTTGTGGATTAATATCGTTCTGTGGCAGTGATATAGCTAATTTTTATAGTATCATATCCCGCAGTCCCCCCACCTTCCAGTCTGTCTGAAATTCCACCTCTATAACTGCAGTGCGCCTAGTATAGCGTTGGAAAATATGAATTACACGGGCATAGGGTCATGCCTTTGAAGAAGAGCTACAAATGTGATAAGAAATAGTGAAAAGCTGAGATGAACCAAGAAGTATAAGAAATATACTCCAACACCATATTAGATTAGGCCAATGGACCCTAAAAGTAATCACTGTAATGTTCTGCCTCAATAAAGCAGCAGAGTTTTTATCCAAGAACAACACATCACTATAATGCACTGCCTCAATCACTTTGGCCTAGAATTGGTATATCTACATAATCGCTATGCTGTAACACGTCGCCACTCAGCCAAAGTGTTTCTATCCAAGAACATAAAAACCTGAGGAAGAATTGCTTCACATCAAAAATGGGCATGGACAACCCGTCAATGATCAATTAGAACTCGAAAGCTTCCAGGTATAATAATATCTATCTGTGAAACCATTATAAAAGGCAATTATACCTTATTTAATTCGTAATTTCTCACGCATATAATCAGTTAACTTTAATGGTTCAACCCAAGCCTTACATTTAGTAAAATATAGTGTAACCACTTGTGGTATATTTCTAACGATGTGATGGGTTCTATGCCACATCATACGCTATTTAGGCACTTAATGGTTTTCCTTTTTCTGATAAGTATAACTGAACCTGCTCAACTCTAGGCCCTCAATCTTTGAATTGTCTGAATTTAGATTGAAAGCTCTCAGATACGACAACATCCTCATCAACCTGGCCTATGTAGAAACAACAGGACATGGAAACAACAAGTATGTGAAAAATGGTATGTGGAAGTAGGACATGGGTCAGAATGAAAGTAAAGAACTTTCAGAATAGACATTCTATGATAATCGTTTTATTGATGCAGGGATAGGAACACTGGCATCTAGGATGAGGTCTCCATTACTGTTACTGGGGTGGGTTCTTATTTTGAGTCTTGACATGCATAATATCCTTCTACCATAAGCAAAGCTTTAAATTTTGCCAGTCATTCGTATCTGCTTTTGCCTATGTGATTGGTAACACAACAAGGCAAATTGCATATCTTCAAACACCTTGCATGCAATGGTGAAAGAGGACGAAAACATGTACGAGACACATAAGGAAGAAGTGGCGGTGGCGGTAGAGGCGCAGAGCATGCAATCTCATGTGTGTGTAGTCATTGGATGAATGAGAGATAAACGTCATTGAACAACAGAATGTATAATGCAGAATAATCAGAAGTGCAAACAGAGCGTTTCCATTCATTGATTCACGAAATGCGATCGTGTTATGCAAACACTAACCTGCAGATGAAGAATTGGATGAATTATTGTAGGAAGAACTTTGAAGTACAGAACTAAGCAATCCTTGTAGAGGCTACACCGGAGTGTGCGCGGGGACTGAGAAAGCCTGGTGGAAAAGAAGTTCCGTTTGTTTTGAAACCATGGCACCGCTTAGAGGTGTCTTGAGCGGGTGGGGAGTGAGAGAGCCTGGCGGAAGAGGTGTTTTGTTGCGACATTTTTTAAATCTGGCAGGTTATTCGTGTTAATTATTGATGTTATGTGATATTTTAGAGGGTATTTTGGGGATGAGAATGTGTAGAAACGCATAAACATGTCTAAACACTTTAGACGGTAGAGAGATTTGGGTAACATCAAGGAGAGAAGATGACTATTACAATTCAAATCTGTGCCACACCTGTTCCATTTCAAATATCATGCGAAACAGTAATAACGTATTAAGGAGCTAATATTGTGAGACATCCTTGAGAAACCCAAAATGTCTTGCGTGCAGGTACTCACCAGGAAGAGCCCAAGTACAGAGAACACGCACGTTTAGCAAATAGTTAGAAAGCTGAGTTATCACAAACATCTAGTACTACTTCTGCAAGGACCATCCACCAGAATTCAGGATCTCAGCTACAAGGCTTGTCATATCACGGTCATCTTTCGTTTCTACCGGGGCCTCCAAAGTAGAACTCGGGGTCGTCGACGTAGTCCTCGTCGTCCAGGTAGTAAAAATCATAGCAATCGTACTCGTCTGTGTGCGTACTGACCGCTTCTGGGAACTTCGAGTCCTGCGAATTATCCGAGATACGCATGTTTCTTATGTAACCTGAGTTCCTTGCAAGCCAGTCCGCGTACTCGCCACTACCCATGGCTGTTGCGGTGTGGGGATGAACTCCTACCTTTGAGCTGTATACTTCCCCTCCCCACTGAACTACTACAGCTTGATATTTCAGCGAATCGAACAGTTCAGGTGGAAAATACCCCAAGATCTTCTCTCCGACTTGTACCCACCAGTTGTTTGTAAACGGGTCCTGAATTCAAGAACAAAATGCCTCAGAAATTCGTAGGTCAACAAGTACGGACTACTCTTTGACGAAAGTCATATCCGTGCCGTACAATTTGAGCTTAAAGGCCTTTTTTAGAAGGTTGCCGATGGCAGCGTGATTAGGTTCAGACAATGGAAAACGTCAGGTGACTTGTGTTCTAAGGGTGTTTTTGAGAAGTACTCAAATATTGGGACATCCATCGAGCCATGGACAGTAACGAGACATGTATATTTCCCGAACCTTAAAGATGTAAACAACGATTTCATATGGAACGCCATTGGGGGTTGAGATTGAAGAGATTGCAGAACCGAGAGCTATCTCATGGTTGGTTTGGACGAAACCAGGGCAAGTGAGATCGAAGCAACCTGTATTCCTCGAGGCATCGGCCTTGCATGCGAGAATTTTTTTTGTTGTTGAAAAATCGTCAGACAGCAAAGTGTAGCAAGAATAACTAGGAAAGTGAAAACTTACAGTTACTTATAAGGCTAAGGCCTAAGGCTGGATGTTTGACTTAATTGAGAGACACAGAGAGATGTTCTTTCCTTTGTTGGGATGTCTACTAGCTAATTGAACTTTAACTTTGGAAAGTCAAAACATTTATTGGCATCAATTTCTCAATATATCCATTAATTATGAGCTCTTGACATTGGTTAAGGTGCGATCAATAGACCTGTTTTCCAATTATTGTGGAATTAAATTTGTGATTTTTAGAACAATGTTGGAAAAGGCGTAGTCCCAACGTTGTTAATTGCATGAAGTCACTTTGTATACTTCCGATTATACCCTTTAAAGATAGTGCTAAATTCTTAATATAAAAAAAAACATTTTATTCTCCTCAGGCCATCAATTTTGTTAGAAACCAAAGAGTTGAATACGTTCTTCACCAAATGAAAGCTTGAAACACAATGATTGATTTTAGCTACGCTTTTACTTTATGATATAGCTACGTGAATCTTTCTAAGTTACTTTACGGTCACTAATATTCTTTTTATTATCAACCGAGTTGTGTACCGAGTAAAATTTGCATGAAATAAAATTTAGCTGTTCTCATGCCAAAAGAGGTAATTACCCTCCTAACAAACTATTAGCACGACACAAACTACTAAGTTTAGTAAAGGGTACCGTTTTAAGTACATGATTACTTAAAAACTAAAGAAAGTCACGATCGCAATATCTAGAATTCCAATTAGAGTACAATAACACATTCCAAGGTAAAAATTTGTGTGCGTTGTAATTGATCTATTCCATCCTTACTTTTGCTTTTGTATTATGCAAGCCTAAACTCTTTCTTTAAATTTTTACTGTTTCTACGTGACAATCATAGTCATGAGCATATATGTATAGCCGAATGGCTACATTATGTAATTCTGTTTCTTTTCAATGCAATTCTCTCTTCTATCAAATAAAAAAAAAACGAGTGTCCTTAACGTACCCATTAACATTTGCCATAATATTAACTGCATAGGAATATTGACAACATACATCATTAAAAGACATAGGTATAAGTGGAAAAAAGAAAAAAAAAAAAAGAAATGTCTTGAGTTCATAAATATGCTGATTGCTACATGGTCTCGCTGTAATTTTGAAAGTTTTGCTTTATTGTTACAGTAATCCATTCCAATCCATTGAATATCATTTTATTTACGACAATACTCTTTCTTCCGCTCCACTTTGTTATGACCATGTAATAACTGTAATCTAATCCAATACGATTTATAATGTATTTATGGGTGTGCATCGCTCAGGTTCCTAGTTGTTTCTGTGCGTAAACGCTCCAGATTAAAATATTGCGTGAACGTGTCAGAATCTGACCTATAAAATTGTTAACAACATAATTCCTACTAAAACGGTCTAATGTTGAGCAAAAGTGTCCTTTTGACTTCTTTTAAACGTGATTTAAGAGTGATTGGGATTGTCTTCAAGTTTCTTTTTGTCTAAGCTTTAAGACTTCTAATGCGAATTAATTTAAACTACTCTTATAATTGATCTACTAATATTCCTATTCAAATCACATGTGAAGCATTGAAAAAGACCTTCATAGTGTTTTAAAGATCAAATTTATTAAACACTTGAAGTTACACAACCCGTAATTCAAGGCAAATCCACAAAGACTGTTTATACACAAAGATCGTTTAAGTAACTTAAACAGAAGTTTGATCGGTTAAGATATGTTGTTTACTCGGAGTAGATAGGTTTTAGAAAGCCTATTGCCTAGTTTTGTAAACGGTGCTACTTGAGCACAATCATAGGTCTTCGATCTGGCCAGTTTAGTGTTGCCACGTGCAGGCGCATGCTTTTTACCTTCTTGTTTATGTTAACGCTTGTTTTGAGCTGAACTAGTATGTCTCTTCACGGGTAAGGGCCTTCTTTTGCCTTCCTGCCATAGTAAACTCTCCTTTTACCCTGATCTTGCCACATTTTTCATGGCCTTCTTTGGTTGCCATGTTAGGAGGTTAAAGCTTTCATGCCCCGTCTATATGAGATGCATGACCTTCCCCTTGCTTAGAATTCGACGAGTGTCAAACAGTTATGGTCTTGTTGATTTGATAGTTATGTGATAACAACCCTTGGTCTAGAGCTGTTGAGTCTTTGTGAACCCCTGATTGTAGACCGATCTCAATCTTTAGTTGATGACGTGACAAGTTAAGTGGTTAGACCGAACCAGCCATTCTAGGCCAAATAGGTCAAAATTTTCTTTGGTGCAAAGAATCCCTCCAAAATAGCATGATGATGTCATTATGCTATTTCTACCGATATAATTGTCACCTCAGACTCCTTAACTCATCAATCAACTCAGTCATTAAAATCTCATAGCCTTTTATGGTGCCCATGTGCTTATCTCGAGATTTAAATTTAAATTTCAACGTATCTAACGACCATATACACTTGGTGTTATAATCCAATCATGACTCTAGCAGCTGTGATATCAGTCCTGTTCTATGTCAAACACTTAACTCTTCAAGAGTATAAAAAATTATACCACTTTATTCTCTCTCACTCTTGGCAAAACACTTGAAAAGAACCTAAGTTTTCAACCATTCTTCTTTTACTCTTTGTCACTTTTCTGTTCATGTCCGAAGAGCATTCTGACCATTCTTCAAACGCCTTAGAGACATACTTATACTACGCTCCATCTGAATTGAATGTTTTGGTGCCCTGTCCTTTTAATCCCTCTTTTGTCTCTTAACGTCGTCATAAAATGATGGGTCAAGAAACCCTTCCCCCTTTGCAAAGAGGATGCTTGATTAGTGGTGTCAATGGGCCTGGCTTGTGCCGGCCCGGCCCGGGCCCAGCGGGACTAAGTGGAAGCCCGGGCTTTTCGGGCTTAGGACCATGGAAATTGGGCCTAGCAAGGGCCGGGCCCAAGACTGGGATATGGAGGCTCTGTCCAACCCTAAGTCCTAGGCCCTAACTTTAGGGCCGGGCCGGGCCTTATTTTTTATTTCCTATTTTGTGTTGCGAAAATATCTATTCTATTCTATTTTTAAAAAAAGTGAGGAAAATATCCATTCTATTTTTCTCAAGTGCATTGTTTATTTTAGACACTTTTTCATTGGCACAGTGAAGTTATGTGTCAGATATAACTCTACTTGTATCAGGGGAGAAAGAATACAACGAAAAGCAGTTTGCGACGTTGAGGTCCTTTGAGGAAGTTGACTCTCTAGATTCTCCCAATGTCATTGATGAAGAGTTAGACCGTAGAGAAGACGCGCGGCATGAAAGAGCAATTAACATTTTTAATTGGACAAATATTTTCCTACTTGCATTTAAGGTAAATTCTCCAATGATTATGTACTTGATCAAATATCTGCTATATCATGCATGACCTTTCAGGTTCTTTGTTCTAGTCCATGTAACAATTAATGAATGTAATTATGCAAGCTGCTAGCCAATTCTGTAGAAACTTTCCTGTGCCAAAAATCAAAATAGACGAACAAAGAAGTCTCCAGCTCTACTCAAAGACGTGCATCTGTTTCTGTGTCTCACTACTTCTTACATTTATTCCAATTCCAAAAGGGCCGTTTACATATGAGTTGGGCCTGAGTGACTGCATTTGCAGATTCATAGACATTGGATAAAGGAAATCATCTTAAAATATAGGTGAAAATCAAATAGGGCCATGGGCAGGGCCACATTTAAGGCCAAAGGACCGGGCCAGATCTAGGGCCGGGTCCGAGCGGCCTTAAAAATAGGGCTAGTCCTTAAAAAATGGGTCGGCCTGTTTTTTAGGGCCTAACCCAGGCCTTTTTAGGGCCGGGCCGGATAAAATTTTGAAAAAATGAGGCCTGACCCTATCCCTGGCCCAAGGCCCTACGGGTTAGGGCCGGCACTGTTCATCCTTAGGGCCGGGCCGGCCGGGCCAGCCGGGCTAATTTAGGGCCCGATCGGGCCGGCCCGCGCGTGGCTCAGCCTTTTTGACATCTCTGCGCTTGATGCTAAAGAACGCAGGCAAAGCTTATGAGAAGGTGGTCCATATTTCTGTGCCTGAGACCACCAAGGTTAGGCATGCATTAGGTTCGGCCTTCAAACCAAGTAAGAGGCCTCCTCCTACTCTTCTTCAACTCCACCCTAATGTTGAGGGTAAACTGCCCTTTGGCCATGAAAAATTCCCATATTGGGAGCGTTAGGGAGTACTACTTAGTTCTTAAGGAATTGGCCTCGCGTCAGTGAAAATTGGAACTTTTGGGTAGACCGAATATTGGCTAGCCAATTTACCCTTTGGTAGAAAATTGGGGTTTGCTAGCCCATTATGTTTTCCTAGTGTAGGTTAGAGCAAGATAAAAGCCTCTTCTATGCTACCATTTTCTTTTGGTGTGTCATCAATAACACTTACACTTCATATCTTAAAAAGGCATGATGACCATTACCCGTAGAGATTTGGCAGCCATAACATGGCTTAAGCCGTTTGGACATCCATTTAGCCCTTCTTTGGAGGCCGATTCAACCTTCCCTTTTCTTGTTAAAAACACTAGGGGAAGGAAACAAGTCGGAGTTCGGGCGTATAGGCAGTTGATGAGTTGTGTAAGGAACGAAAGTGAACTAATTGAGAAGGACAAGTTGATTTCTTTCTTATTGATTTAGATTTTCAAATTTCTCTTTTGCTCTGGGCTTGGCAAAATAAACAAGGATTATGCAATCCTTGCTTGTGCTGTGGCTGATGGCCAAGAATTAGCTTTAGGCCCTATAGTTTTGGCCGACATATATAGAGTGACGAGAGATATTATCTTCACTGGGTTTTAAACCCTTAGTGGTGCCCTTTGCATCGTCTTACTTTGGCATAGGGTGTATTTCCCTGAACTTAGAGCTACGACCTAAGTAGGAGATACATACCCTTTATTTGGATACGACATCCCAAAAGTCCCTCCAATCTTCAAGTCCTTAGAAACCTTTAAAATTTTAAACCTTATGTAAAGGACTAGGCGATAAACATGCCTCTCCCCTATAGGCCTATACCAAAGGCCTTGAATGGTCTCTTTATTCTTGTGGGAACGTCCCAATGGAGAGTAAGGACGAACACCAAGTGGTCCGCTGCCCAAAATAGCGAGTTGGGGGTTTGAGGGGTATTCGACTAACCGCTGTGCCCACCAATTCGGGATGAACCAATATTCCCTTTTTTAACTTCACGACACAATGAATGAGGCATTTGTCCAAAGAGAAAAGTACTCATTTGCGGATGTCCATTAGGGTGTTGTCAATTGGTGGGAACGCGTTGAGATCTCTGCATAAGTCCTATCTTTCATCTACGGATCAATATCGGTTATGTATATCTCTCCATTAATTGGGTTTTTCATGCACGAATGAAACATGTTGAGATTGATTATCACTTCTCATGTGAACGCATTGCTAAGAAAGTTCTTGATGTTCGCTACATATCCATTGTCGATCAACCTGCAAACACGTTGCACTTAGATTGTCTTAACAAGTAAGTGAATCACACTCAAGATTCAGAAAATCCATTCAAAATACGACAGAGGATTCTGATGTTGCTTAGAAAAGGCTTTATAGATTAGGCTTTATCCAAGAGATAGTGAGATTGTTTTTCAAAGTGTAACCCTGATGTAATCTATGCGATGTAATGCAATCTTGTCTACACAGACATTTCAGTAGATATCAATAAACATAGGCAGAGATATTTCAGCACATTTTTGTTCTTTTAAGTTAAGAATTTTGAAAACCTCTACTCACCTTCCTGTTAAGTTCAAAATTTCAAATGGCTCTAGTTGGAAAAGCTTGAAGGTCCGTGTGAAGCTACCATTGCACAAGGAGCTATAAAAGAGATTAGGACCCAAATCCAACGCTGCTCTTTGTCATTGTTCTGTTTGCATCATCCACCACCTAAGTTATTCATTGAAGTTAAACATTGAAGGACATAGAATTAAGGAAGACTGTGAATCAAAAACCTCTTATGCTTGTCTAACATTGTACTTATCAGTAATGATAATAATTTGCTTGTAGTAAGATTTTTGTTGACAATTGAAGTGTAGAAAAGCACATAGGAGTGTGTGTTTAGACTTTTCCTAACTTTTTTTTATAATGAAAAGGCGATTTAATTCATTCCAAGTAATTGGGTACATCTTTGAGGATTGGTGGCATATAAAACCAAGTACTTCTTTCATCAAAATAACATAATTCTTATGAAAGAGAGCATATTTTGCTAGTCTATGTGCGACATGGTTGCCAGTTCTTTTGGCCCACGCAATTTTGCCAGATTGATAGCAAGCTAACATTTTCTTTGCATCTTCAATCAGTTTGCATCCTCAATCAGGATTCTTATCCTTGACATATCTTCCCGAGTACTTTTGATAGTGTTGATGACGGATGCCAAATCACCTTCCACTAGTACATCTCTAAAATCCGCACTCCATCCCAAATTCCATGGCTGAAAAAACAACTAATGTTTCAGCCATTTCTGCATCAGATTGATCTTCCACCCATTTTGAAAGAACCGCGTAGAAAATACCTCCGTAATCTCTTATAACAATCCCAATTCCGATAGCCTGATCTTATGAGAAAATAGCCCCATCAAATTTATTTTGTACATACCTTTGGGGGGAGGACACCACTGGACTTGAAGCTGGGCTCTCATCACTTTCGATTTGGTAATTGCTCTATGGAACATTTTGAACTGAAGTTGAGCTCGTGAATATAGTTCCAATGCATCAAGCTGATTGAGCTCTTTTGAAGCAAACTCATTCTTATTAGTCCACAAACACCAACATAGTATGACCATTAGTTCGAATTCTTCTTTTTTCCCTCATTTCCACACCTACATTCACCACCTGAAAATTGATTCACTATAAACACTCTCCTTATACAGATTATAAGAGGTTAACATCCAGACTTGTCTAGCAAAAGAACATAATCTTAACACATGGAAAAAAATTTCCCCCTCATTACCACATATTTTGCAATCATCTTCCGTGGTGATTTGTCTTTTTATTTTTTTTCTCTATTTCGATGCCGCTGGTAAGATATCATTGCATGGTTGCCATCCAAATACTTGAACTTTATTTGGTATGTGGGCATTCCAAATAAAGTTCCAGCTATTGCCAGGACTCGTACTTAGCTCATCCATTGAGATGTCTTTCCCTTTATGCAAAACATGATTAAACGATAAGCATTTTTAACAGAGAAAATTCCTTTTCGATCATAGTGCCAGATAAGTTTGTCTTCACTGCGACCCATGGCCAAAAGGTATTTGAAGGATGGCTCTAGCGTCATGTTTCCAAAAGATGTTATAAACCAGATTTTTCTTCCAAATGTGGGAATGCTAATCAATTGAAGCCTCTACCTTCGCATCTCCATTGAGTATTTTAATTAGAAATTGAACCTTGAACGTGTACGGGCAGGGGAGCCAATGTTCATTCAATATTTTTGTTTTCTCCCCATTTTTTATTCTCGACCGAGAACCTTTTCCATTACCCTTCGCGCTTCCAGTATACTTCTCCACGATGGTTTGTTACTAGCTTGTGCCTTGAAAAAATCTCCATGTGGATATCATTTCACTTTCAATATACGTGAGAGTAGGGAGTCTGGTGATGTGGCTAGTCTCCATGCTTTTTTTGCCAATAACAGATTAAAAGCTTTCCTCTTCCTAAATCCCAGGCCCCCTTTTTCCTTTCTTGCACACAACCAATCCCAACTCATCCGGTGTAGATTTTTTCTCCGATTTCTACTTCCCCACAATAGTTTCTCATCATTATTTCTATATCATCACCGAGGTACTCAGGTAGTAGGAAGCATGCCATAGAATATGCTGGTATTGCTTGTAGGGCAGACTTGATGAGAATTTCTTTACCTGCCTTAGATACAAATTTACCGGACCAACCAGCTATCTTGCTCCATATTCATTCACATAGGCTACAAAAACCTTCCTTTTTCGATCTCCCCACAAATGAAGGCAGGCCTAGGTATTTTTCATGGGTTTGCACCATTGGATATTCAACACTTCACTAATTTGGTCTTTTGTATCATCTCTATTGTTCTTATTACATACAAGTCCTGATTTTTGTAAATTGATCATCTGTGGTGAGGCCTTTTCATATACATGTAAGATGTTTTTATCACCCTAACTTCCTCCGTTGTGGCATTAAAGAACAAAAGGCTATCATCCGCAAAGAGTAAACATGAGAAGGTAGGGTAACCTCGTCCAATTTTCACACGATGGATGAATCTGTCTTCTTTTGCTGCTTTCATAAGCTATGAGAAGCCTTCTGCACAGATCAAGAAAAAGTAAGGAGACTAGGGATCTCCTTGTCGGAGACCCCTTTGGGGGGTAATATAGCCATAATGGTCAATATTTAGCTTTGCCGAATTAGTCACACTAGAAATGGAGTCCATAACTAATCTGATCCAAATCCAAATGTCATGAAAGCCCAATTGCCTAAAAATTTCTTTTAAAAAAGGCCATTCTACCCTTTCATAGGCTTTGCTCATGTCTAATTTAAGAGCGACGTGTCCGACTTTTTTCCCCAAGATTTATTTTTGAGAAAATGATTAACTTCGAATGCAAGAAGAATATTACTATTAATTATGAGGCGACCCGAGACAAACGCACTTTGATTTTCATATGCATAATCGGTAAATATGGTTTCAATTTAATTGCCAACTCTTTTGACGCAATCTTATAGACAATATTGTACAAACTGATTTGTGTCATTTCTTTCCTAACTTTTCTAATTCTTCAAGGTTTTGATAACTTTACCTTCTGGAAATTACACCTACATAATAAATCGACATCAAATGATGTTAATGGTTATGATGGTATCACGATGCACTTAACTCAAAGCCGTGGAGCTTATTTTAGTGCTACTTATTAAAAATTATTAAGCAAATTTAGCAACCATTATTTCTCCCTATATGGGGGGCTTGTAAGCACTTTCAACAACCCAAATTGCAGTCAAAATTTTTTTAATTTAAAAAAAGCAAAACTCTCTGTTTTATGGTACGGAGAAGTGGAGAAGTTACGTCAAAGTTTCATTGAACAAGTAGAAGCAACCAGGTACAAAGCAGGTTATCACAAACATCTGTTACTTCTACCAGGACCATGCACAACATAATTCAGGATCTTAGATGCAGGTCAGAGTTACTACAAAGCTTGTCATCACGGGCATCTTTCGTTTCTACCAGGGCCTCCATAATAGAATTCTGGATCTGGCACATAGTCCTTGATGTAGTAAAAGTCATAGCACTGGTACTCATCCGAGTGAGCATAAACAGGTTCTGGGAACTGTAGTTCCTGTGAATTTTCTGAAACTCGCATTCCTGTTATGTAACCTGAATTTTTCAGAATATTGTCTGAATATCTTCCACTTCCCATAGCTGTAGCTGTATGGGGATGAACTCCAACCTTTGAGCTGTACACTTCACCTCCCCACTGAACCATTACAGCATGGTATCTTAACAAGCTGAACAGTTCAGGAGGAAAATACCCTAAGTTGATTCTCTCTCCAAGTTGTACCCACCAATTGCCTGTATATTGATCCTAAGTGTGTGAAAAAAAAAATGGAGATCAGAGATTATGTTGAACAAATGGACCAGCATGAAAACAATATCTTATCCGAACTCATGCCATTTGTAATACGTAGATTTGACTACTATAAAGGCGGGCGATCAAACCAACTGGTAACGTCTGGTGTCTAACGTAAAACACCAAAGGCGTGCTCATAAGGCGGAAGAGCCCACCAAATATCAACTTACAAACCATTGTTAGCCATTCTGGGATACATCTTAACACCAACAATGGAAAACATGTACTAATGTAAGTAGGAAAGAGTAGAAGGTGGAACACAATAGCAATCAGACCTTACGGATGTGAACAATGAGTACATATGGAAGGTCGTCAGGGTTTGAAATCTGAGACATAGCAGCGCCAAGAGCTATCACATGGCTGGTTTGAACGAAACCAGGGCAAGTGAGATCGAAGCAACCTGTATTTCTTGAACCGTCGACCTAGTTCATGCAGAAACAAGTCAATACTGAGCAAAAGAATCATAACTAAAGTTTGAGTAAAAAGATATTAGAAAGCACTTACGGTCCAATATACAAATATTCGAGTCTGCCTGTCCCCGTATAGACTTGGATTCACCTAAAGATTGACATCGAGGGTAAAGCACGATGATCAAATATCGATCAAAAGGTAGTATGGAACGCATATATATATAGGCACTATTATGTCTCCTCCCTATCTACTACATACAAATATATATATAAAATGTGCGAAATCATCCTTTCACATAAAAGAAAATAATCATAATCAACCTAAGAAGTAAGAACATTTATGTCTGGAAGGTATATATATGTTGTGTCTTCAAAAAGCTTCTCAATTAGATGCGTTATCTATAAGTAGTACTCGTACTTGTTTTCGTTTTCAGTATATATTAACGCTCTAAGAAGAAGATGAAACAAAATATTAACTGCCCATCCAGATTCGATGTTCTCGAAGTCACGGTAAGGTCCACTTTTGAGAGAAATCTGAGAAGTGCTGTATTCTTCATCGAGTTCAACGTTGGGGTTCCAAGTTTTTTTTTGATAATAAGAGAATTGCATTGATAATTTAAAGATACACAATCGCTCGGTTGTAGAGCTTTCAGACATTTTCGGTGACGACATTTCCGTGACTCAGTATCCTGTTGTAAGCAATATCGATGACTATTTTCACAAGCATAACAATAAAGTCAGAAACACGAAGATGCAAGCGAAAAGAAAACGTTACATTTACTTGAGATGCACATTGGGAATTAGGGTTTCAATTATACCGAGTGATTAGCTTGAGCAAAGAGTTGATTATCGTTCAGATCGACATGCATAGGCTTCTTCCTCCCGTAGCTATGATTCTGATTTACTTTAAGTGCATCCTTCTTTTGGTTTCTTCGAATAGGTATAGTTCCCTTAGGACAGCTACCACTTCTATGCCACAGTTGGGATGTCACGCTTTGAGAAGAGTCTTCTTTTTTGTTTGTATCTCCCCCCGTCGTTGAGCTAGTAATGTTAGACCTTGGATCAAAACTAGGTCTCATCTGAACAAGACCAATGAATTTAAGAAAATGGTGAGAAGTAGTAGTCGCCAACCATTGTACAGAAACGACTAACGACATGGTATAAATTTCTCTAACGAAACCAGGTAAGGTAATTAGATGAACCTGGATAGAGTGATTCTTCAGAGCAGGATGATCGAGAGCTGGCTGCTTGTAAATGTCAATACAATCGATTATATCACCATCTTCACTCTACAAATCGTTGTTGATCTATCAGCACTTGTTTACATATATATAGCATACGAGTAGGCTCTCAAACAAAGCTACATAGCCTGTTCGTAATCCTTAAAAAATAAAGCACAAAAACGAGCCTAACTAAATTGCGGGGCATGAAACCTATGAATAACACGTACGTGAATGCTTTTGACTGCATGCCTTTTGTGTGGGTTCGTTTTTCTCCATTTAACCTCCAGAACTTTGCGCCTAGAGATCGAGTCATCCTCTGGAATTCCATTAGCAATAGTTATGAAAGTCAGTACTACAATTACTAACCACCTAAATCCCATCTCCCTTAAGAGAGGGAGCAAGAACATGAATGGTATGATAACCCAGAAAACAAGGGAAGCTCACCATCGCTTATAAGGCGAAAGCTTGTGTGATTACTTCTGTGAGAAAGAGGATAAGTTTTACAACTGCCTTTCCATAAAGATAGAATTCTACTTGTGCTGCTTGTATTACGAATCCTGTAACAGTAATCTATTTAGATTGATCCCTGAAATTATTGGTGCTAGCAATCTGATCCATGAGATTGGAAGTTGAAACTATATCCTTTAGTACAATACTATTATTTTAGAACAATGACACATAAATTCAAACTTAATCTAGCACGATATTAAGGGAAAAAGAAAATTTGCACATTCATATTTTAATTTGCAGTGCCACTCCTTGTATCTTGTGATAAGTAAGATCATTCTTTCTTGTATCATTTGCGTGAATGTCGTATGTGTAGTAGTGCAAATAGGTAATGTACTTGCATACGTGAATAACATGAAATCTAGGTAATGAACATGAATGTTTTTCACTGCATGCCTTTTCTGGGGTTCGTTGTTTCCCTTTTAACCTCCAAAACTTTGCCCCTAGAGATCAAGTCATCCTCTGGAACTCCATTAGCAATTAGTTGTCAAAGCCAGTACTAGAATTCCAAACCACCTAAACCCTATCTTCATTAAGAGAGAGAGCGAGAACGGTTACTCTGTAGGCAAGCTCACAATCGATTTGTGCACCTGCAGCACAATCGATTAAAGTGTGATCTTTTTTTGCCTCTACGACATGAAAACTTCCTGAAAGTGAGAAACTTTGACAAACAAATGAAAATTGAAAGTAAAAGACTGCGCCCCCGTAAAGGATAAAGAGAGCTTTTGATTGATTATGAACGTTTACAAAGCAATATTCTCAAGTCGAAAAACTGAAATTCCTATCGATAGACAGCAAAAGCCTCTAAACATGAAAGAAAAAGACTTGAAAAGTCAAGTCTTGATTTGTGTGATTTGTTGATGATGATGTCCTTGCTCTTTCTTTGACCCACCATTTATACTACAAATTTTGTAAAAAATAACTACCAGTACAAGATAAACTATCCACTAATAAGTAATCAACTACACTTATCCCTTATCAATAGGAGCACATTTTTTGAATTTAGAAAATGACTTCCTAATATGAATTCTTCATTATCTCTTTTTTCACAAATAAAAATTAATGTCATTTAGTGGCATTTAATTAAAGACACGTCATTGTGAAAAAATAATTTGTTGGTGCAAACAAGAACATAAATCGTGGTACGATCAACTCATAAACAAGGAGCTCATAATCGCTTATAAGGCTAAAGCTTGTATCATTACTTCTATGAGAAAGATATAAGTTTGAACAAACTTAGGCTACTACCCGGGTTGTAGGAATCTTCCTCAAACTATGTGTATAGTGACAATTAATAGTCGTCAAATGTTTCTAGTGACTTTTTTTCGAACACTTTCAGCGACAATTATTAGCAGCACTAGAAACATTTAGAGACAATTGATTATCGCTATATAGGGGGTAGGAAGAAGATTCCTCCAACCGAAGTAGCAGCCAAATTTTTTCCAAGAAGTTTTACTCCTGCCTTTCTATAAAGATATATTTCTACTTGTGTTGCTTGTATTATGAATTCTGTAACAGTAATCTATTCAGATTGATCCCTGAAATTATTGGTGCTAGCAATCTGATCTTGTGAAATTAGAAGTTAATTGAAACTATATCCTTTAGCACTAATATGATCCAACAATCATTGTAGAACAAAAACACATAAATTCAAACTTAATGTACCACAATATTAAAATTTGCCCATTCATATTTTGCAGTGCCACACCGCGTATCTTGTGATAAGTAGGACCATTTTTTCTTGTATCTTTTGCATGGATGTCGTATGCAAAATGGTGCAAACAGGGTCACCCAAAGCTAGTACAACCATAAAACTAAGAACAACCTATAGCAGAGTCGAGTGGCAATTTCTCTTCAATGTTCTAAGAAATTTTGGCTTTCCGGACACATGGATAAACTGGGTAAACCAATGCATCACTACCACCAGTTTTGCTACTCTCATTAATGGAGCTCCCCATGGCTTCTTCAGACCTCAGAGAGGCCTCCGCCAAGGCGACCCGCTATCCCCTTTCCTCTTCATCATCACCTCTGAAATTCTCACCCGTCTTATCTTAAAGGAGGAAGTTTCGGGCAGAATCCACGGAATTAAAGCGAGTAGGGGTAGCCCCCCTATCTCGCACCTACTTTTTGCTGATGATTTACTCATTTTTTGTAGGGCGAACGATTGTGAAGCCAAAAATGTCCAAAGATGTCTAGAAATCTATAATGATTGGTCCGGACAATGCATCAACCATCAGAAATCTCAGATTCACTTTAGCAAAAGTGTCATCCATGGTACCGAAAGAGCTATTTGCAGAAGCCTCAACTTCCGAAAAGCGTCTAGAGACTCGAAGTACTTGGGACTTCCTCTTTTCACCAACCAGCTGAAGATGTCGGCCTTTGCAAGCTTGTTTGAAAGGGTTGACAGACGACTAGCAAGCTGGAAATCCAAAGTCCTATCCTTTGCTGGACGAGCCACTTTAATTAAGTCAACTGCTATGGCTATTCCAATTTACACGATGTCCACGTTCCTCCTTCCGAAGAAATTGACTGAATTACTAGATAAAAAGCTTCGAAATTTTTGGTGGGGTGTGAAAGATGATGGGCAACATCATTTTTTTCCCAAAGCATGGGATGCGATTTGCACGCCGAAGTCCACAGGAGGTCTTGGTTTCAAGAGATTGCACGCGGTAAATCTGGCTCTCATTGCAAAAATAGGTTGGACTATTTTGACAAAGCCAAATACGCTTTGGGTTCAGATTATGGCTTCTAAATACCTCAAAGGCACGCCTTTCCTTGAGCTGAAAGCAAAAAACTCTTCATCTTGGCTTTGGAAAGGTATCTGTAAGACTCAGCATATCATTAAGCTTGGTCTTGGTTACATTGTTGGTAACGGTAGTTCTACGAACATTTGGCACGATCCCTGGATTCCATCTTCTGAAGGTTTCGTAAAGGCATTCTCAGCGAGCCATGGCAGAGGTATCAACATGGTCTCAGAACTCATCACAGCCAACACCAATTCATGGAACCTTCATATTCTCGGTGAGCTGTTTTCTAGCGATTTGGTGAACCTGATTCTGAAAATTCAGCTTCCCTCCCTTCCAACCCAAGATTTCATAGCTTGGACCCCAAATAGATCAGGAATATTCACAACCAAATCTGCTTACTTGGAAGCAAACAAACTCAGATTTTATATGAATAGCTCTTTCCCTCCTTTTTTCTGGAACAAGCTGTGGAAAGCTAAAATTCGTGAGCGTCACAAAATTCTTATTTGGAGGATTGCGTGGAACATTCTTCCAATCAAACCAATTTCGGATCAGCTTATCTCAGCCCCTAGCAATTTTTGCCCATTGTGTGGTGTCCTCCCAGAAACAGTGTATCACTTGTTCTTTGAATGCAGCTTGTCAAGGATCCTTTGGCTGAGATCACGAATGGGTTTTAGACCACCTCAAGCATCGACGTCACCAAGTGACTGGCTAATGGCCATTTTGGAATGCCCTGGCCTCTCGGCAACCAACCAGATGGAATACACGGTTTTTGTGGCCATACTCATGGATCTTGTATGGTTCCATCGCAACAAGGTTGTTCATGAAAATTTTACTATTAACGTGATGAATTTGGCGGAAACCATTAACAAGGAGACCCAAGCTGTAGTTGAAGCTTTCAACAAAATTACTCCCCTGAGCTTTGAAGCTAGACGTTGGTCACCACCCCCTTCGGGATGGAGCAAACTTAATTTCGACGCAGCAATCAGAGGATCTGAAGCTAGTTTAGCTGTGATTTGCCGGAATGATAGTGGTATATGTGAATTTGGTTACACAATGAAAGCAAATACAGAGAATGCTGAGGAAGCAGAGGCAATGGCAGCCCTGTTGGCCATTAGGAAAGCGGTGGAATACAAGAAGAATTATGTTATTCTGGAAGGTGATGCTCTGAACATTACCAGCCTCATTCAAGACAATCGGTCTACCCCTCCATGGAGATGCAGCAACATTTTCCATGACTTACGTGCTCTTTTAGACTTTATCCCTTGCTGGGAAGTTATGCACACTCCAAGAGAAGGAAATCGAGCCGCTCATAACCTTGCTGCGAAGGCTTTTGTTTACAACCTTTTTGGCTTTGTTCCACCTTCATCCAACCTTTTGTGTAATTTGGAAGAAGGTGGGAACATGGTTGTAATCCGTTAATTTTAATACGATGTCATCTTTAATACCAAAAAAACAAAAAAAAAAGGGTTCTTCAACTAAACATCATGTGATTTTTGTTTTTCACCAAAGTTGTGGGTGACTAACTACTCCTGGAGGTGGGGGCAGGGGGCTTTCAGCTGCTCGAGGTTGGTCCTGATCAGTTTTTAGCGTCACTTTCATTGAAAATTGTTGCTAGCTAACGGAGTCAGGAGTAACTTGTATATTAAAGTAGTTGATTAAACTTTACTTCAAGTGTAGAAATGCTGACGTTCAAGGGGTCAAATGCCTTTCTAGTATAGACTTTTCTATTAGAGAACCTAAAAATTATGCAGCCAATTTTTTAGTGAAGGCTACCGATGACGAACTCAACACATAATAACTGAAGATTTTAACGGTAACTTGCAACTTATAACTAAGAAAAAGCATAATAAATATAGGAATTGCACTTGCAACTTTCAGACCAAATTAGTAGTCCTCTGACTGATTTGCTAATTGATTATGCTTGCACAATATGCAAGATTATTGGAAAGAACAAACCCTTTCGTTTTTCGCATCCACTACATGCCCTTTAAGGGCACCTCTCACTTCTTCCAGGCCCTCCATAGTAGAACTCAGGGTCTTGAACATAGTCCCCATGGTACAAAACATTGTAACAGTCATACTCGTCCGTGTGAGAATTCACCCATTCTGGGAACTTCAACTCATGCGAGTTCTCTGAAATCCGCATTCTTTTGATACTGCCTGAGGTTCCAAAAATGAAGTCCGGGAACTGCCCGCTTCCCATAGCTGTTGCAGTGTGGTTGGGGTGAATTCCAACCTTTGAGCTGTATACTTCGCCTCCCCACTGGACAGTTACAGCTTGGTATCTCAAGGCATTGAATAGTTCAGGTGGCCAATACCCTATGTTGATCCTCTCACCATATTGTAACCACCAATTCTTTGTGTTTGGATCCTGTATTCGAAAGCAAGATGCATACAAATCAGTTTTCAGTCTGTTACTCATTAAAACTGCTCACGAGGACGCTTTCATCTGAAGGAATGTGAACACTATGATTTTGACTTCTAACCTTGGGACGAAAGTGTGCAAAAAAGCCAAAGAGGGAAGGAACTAAACCTTACGTGCATTCGCTTCCATGACGTAATTATGGTAATCACAATATGGTGGTTGTAGTGCAGTTTTGGAAGTGGGCTCAATTTTCGGACAGCTCTTAAAGAAAAGGAGTATAAACTTGTACAAAGAGATTACAACCACGAGTATATATACTAGCTGATAGCTTCTTCTACCTCAAAAGATAAGATAAAGAAGCTCCATGAACATATCTTTTCAAACCTGATAGATATGGATGGTGATTTCATAAGGTAGCCCGTTCGGGTTTGAGATGGGATAAATCGCAGCACCAAGAGCTATGTCATGGTTGGTTTGAACAAAACCAGGGCAAGTGAGATCAAAGCAGCCTGTTTTCCTTGAACCGTCAGCCTAGCACATAATGGAGAACACGAAAATGAATCCTTGTTTAATACATTGCATCAACGTTTATGTGTAATTATATGATTCTTGCAAACCGCAAACTTACAGTCCAATATACAAATAACCGAGTCTTGTTGTCCCCGTAAACATTTGGATTTACCTGAAAAGTTTCCAAAATTGATGAATAATTACAGTATATACACAAATAATAGTGCATGATATAGTATCATAATACTTTGACCTGTTTTTGTATGTTTTTCTCATTCATCCTTGTGCAAACATGAGGAACAAGTGGCACAGGCCTACATGAATGCATTGTCAAGTTGTACATCTAAATCTACACAGCACACCGCACAAGTTGTTTAACATAATTATACATCGTGCATCGAATGCTATATTCATTTGCACTGCACAATTTAGTTTTCTGAGAGAGAGAGAGAGAGCTCACTGCCCATCCAGCTTCAATGGACTCATAGTCGTGATAACCACCATTTTTGAGAGAAACTCGAGAAGTACTGTAATCATCACAGCATTCGACATAAGGGTTCCAAACTTTTATATCACCTTTGGCTGCCGAGTAACTATAACCTTCTGTTATAAGTACTGCCATCTTTTTTTCACAAGCACAAGTCAGAAAAAAGTACCACCACAGGTGCAAAGTACCAAGAGATTGGGGTTAAACTAATTAAGGTGTTCAGTTATACCGAGTGATTGCCCTGAGCTAGTCTCGTACTTTTCTGGTCAACATAATGCTTGGCATGATGTATTGGTTCCTTCCTCCCGTAGCTACGAAATTTATTTGATTCAAGTACATCCTTCTTTCGTGTTCTTCGAATGGGTATCGTTCCCTTTGGACAGCTTCCATTTTTATGCCAAAGTTGTGATGTCAAGATTACAGGAGAGTCTTCTTTCATCAAGCTTTTGTCGCTTGCTGTTATGGTGATCGGCTCCATTCTTCGAACATAACTTGGTTTCATCTGAAATTCCAGAGAACTTCCATCACTCCGTCTGTAAAACAGTGCCTAGTTTAACCTTTTCCCGTTATATTTGGTGTAGGTGATGAAATCTAGCTAAATATACAAATGATTGTAATGAGAATTGAATAAGAGAATGCAACTTTGTTAGAGACAAAAAGGGCGAACCTGGATGGTGTGATTTGCTAGAGCAGGGTGATCAAGAGCTGGTTGCTTGTAAATGTCAATGCAATCGATTATGTCCCCGTCTCCACTCTACAAAAGTATTATGAAACCAATACATCAAGGGCAGAATAAAACCTAAGGTAGGATTGGTATGTTTGCCCAAAGCCAATGCTATTCTGTGCAGCAGCACGGTAGGTTTTACGAGTAGTACACTGCTTCGCGCTCACTCAAGCACTCCTACTCTTAGGCCAAGTGAGAACGAAATGGTCGAGAATGAGAAACTATACATTTGCCACAAGAAGTTCTATGGACAGCCATGCATTTGACGTACCCGAATGCTTTTCACTACATGCCTTCTTTCAACTATGGAAACTTTGGGCCTAGCGTCTGAGACATCCTCTGCAACTCCATGAGTAACACCAATGGAGGTCACTACTAGTAGTAGTGTCCCTGTCCACACAAACCACATCTTCCTTGGAGACACAGGCAGAGAGTTTGAGAGAATCTTTGAAACTTGTTATTGCCAACTGAACCAGTGCTGCTATTAGATGTTAAAGAGCACTGCATGTGCATGATTTACCTTCTAAACTCATACATATGTCATTTTGCATTTTTTATTATTAGGGGAAGTGCATTATTTAAAGTTTGCCTTGCTTACATATTGTATCACTGCTGGCTATACCACGAGTAAGCTGCATAAAGCCGGCATGCAAAACGACTCATTTAATATGTGAGTTCTTTTGTGTGTATTGCTGAATTCTTCCCTGAAAATAAAAAAAATTAAACTAAATCTAGGAAGCTATGCATCCAAAAAAAAAAAAAAAAAGACAGACAAAGAAAGCTTAAAAAATAAGGACAGGTAACAGATAGCAAAGCATCTAAAAATTAAATAAAAAGGAGGAAAAAACATTTAAAATGTCATGATTTGCCTGAGAGTTGAGTTGTGTCCTTCTTTGAGTCTTCCAACAAGTACTTATAGTACAATTAGGTATAGAAAATAAATCTCTTAGAAAATAACTTCTCCTAGAAAATAAAATTTTCTAAAGTAACTATTCACTAAAAAATGACCAATTATAATAGTTATTTTACATAGTTAGTATCTTACCCATGAGAAAATAACTTACTAAACCATAATATTCTCCTTTTTTGCAAATAATAATAAAAAACACCTTAGAGTCAATTAGT
Source organism: Escallonia rubra (assembly GCA_033065855.1). NCBI lineage: Eukaryota > Viridiplantae > Streptophyta > Magnoliopsida > Escalloniales > Escalloniaceae > Escallonia > Escallonia rubra. Next base: position 361,354 of record JAVXUO010001376.1, on the reverse strand, counting down.
GATAATTAGTTAAGGACAAGTCATTAACTTTTGGTAGTTACCCATAGTGGTAGTTGATAGAGTTTAAGTCAGAACTATCGGTTGAGAATTTTTTTGCTCAAGGTCAACATTGCTCCCTGGCTCAAGTAAATAAATACTTAAAAGAATTTGAGCCATTTATTTATTTATTATAATAGAAGTAAACTCTTCTCAAGAAAGCAAGGACCACTAAGAGCACAATCAGCTGTGCTAGATCAAGACACCTAGTTAACTTTGCTGAAGTGCCAAAAGTTATCTAGCACCTTATGCTTAATCCACCTCTTCTTGCTCCATTCTAATGTAGAAGTCAAATTAAAGAAATGCAAATAAATCCTAATAGATCAACCATTGCTCGTCTACTAGTTTTGATGTGACCCACATATTTTATGTAAGAATTGATTTACGTAGTCTAAAAGATGGAGTGGTATTGAAAATTCTTGCTCTTTAGTAGGAGTTATTACACCAAAATCCTTCAATTTGCCAATAGTAAAATACTCCGTACTTGACAGCGATTCCAGAACAATCGTCACTTACATCTTTCATTGAACAAACTTCTCTCCCCGATGATGAAAGGGCATGCTCCATGCATTTAGCTATAGATGGGCTGCAAATTTTATGATTATTAACACTATTTGCAATCAATCTTGGAACTGCAATGACAACTTTCGACATAACCGGTTGTTGTATGCTCCCCCCTCCCCCCGTTATATTATCTTTTGGATCTTTTTCAACAAAGGATGCATCATCCAACTATTTTGACATTTTAACATAATATCGGTTTTACAAAAATTTCTTGCACCATTTTTTATGTAAGTTTCAGCCGGTAGTATTAATGAATTCAAACAATTTTCCTATTCGACATGCATTTTTCATGCAAAACGTTATTGATTGCAATTTGTGAAGTTTCTTCATCCATTAATTCACTCGAATTGCCAGCATATAACATTTGAAGTTGACTATTATGAAATGACTCCTCTTGATAGGTAGTCGTGTAGTTTTTAGTAGTCATGAATTGGTTGTGTCCATCTTCAAAATACTTGTCTCAGCCACGTTTGGCACCATTTCATTTTCAATATCCAAAAATAACTACTCGTTTGTAACTTTTTAACCTCAACAAGTGTGGAAAGGAACAATTCGACTTCCTTCCTCGTCCACCTAACTCTATCTATCAAAGCCCCGCATTCTCTCAATTCATCTAGTACATCCTCTAAAAATTATTAATGATCTACTCCGATCCAAGTTTTAATACAGCATTCAATTCATTCTGTACATTGGATATGGCTTTCATCGATACAATCTATTGGATCATTCCAAAATTGCATTAAATTAGTCCTGTCAACTTCATAAAAAATGAAAGACAAAGTGTGGTTCAAAACTTCTAGGCAATAATGACGCCTAAATATGACATTTCATCCGATCAACCTGAAAATTGGCCTTCAATTCATGAAATCGGGCCTGAATTCAAAGCAATTATTTGAAAACATAATTCTAAACACCCTGAATTCTAGCACTTGACATTTCTCACTTTCAGATTAAATGGATACCACTGAGCGTGTCATTGTTTGCGCTCGATAGCAAACTCTAATTTAGTGCGACTTCTTTTCTGTCTCTTGCTGACAACTTATTTGAAAACGGAAAAAAGAGACTAAAACTAGAAGGATTAGTGCGTCCCAAAAAAAAATGTAAAAGTAATGGCAAGTGTTTACATAGTGCAATATTTCCATGTTTGGAACTGAAAAATAATTTCTCCTAAAATATCTACCAACTAAAGAATAATCAATTACACCTACCCCTAAGCAATAGCAACACATTTTACACAAGTTAATATCTTCCCATGTAAAAAAAAAAAATTCCCAAACCACCATCATCTCCTCTTTGCAAATAATAATTTGGAACCTTAGAGTCATTTAGTGACAATTAGTTAAGGACAAGTCATTACCTTTCAATGGCTGTCGATCAACTATTTTCCTTTCTCTTTCAACCACCACCATAACCACTATGTTCCTTTCTCGATCGACCACCAGTGCAATTACCGCGACCTAGCCACCGCCACACCACCATGGCTACCACCAACACCATCACCATCACGAGGACACCGTCGTCTTCATTTAACCATCACTGCCACCACCACTAACTCCTGCAAGTTTGCCAAAACCATCTCCAAACCAAATCTATCACACTACAATAGCTACCATGACCGCCATTTATGGCCACTACCAAAATTTTCAACGCCACATCTTCACGCACCACTACCACCACCACCATCAGCACCTTTCCCCTCCCACCACCAATAATACAATCAACATGGTTTTGGTGATAAAAAATAAAATAAAATAAAATACATACATGTATAATTTTGCAAAAATAGGTGAACTTATAAAATGGAACAATATTTCAGACATCTGCTTTTAGTATATTAACTTATTTTTTAGTAATAGAAATTCAGTTGCTTAAAATCTTCAGGTTTACTAATTCAACGATTAACTTTTAAGCATTTAAATTTTAGTTTTGGATAGCTTCCAAATGCGCATGTAAAATGGAAATAAAATTCAGAAACAGTTTCTCCACCCCCAGTCCACGTGTCCATTTCTTTACTAACGGTCACTGAGAAGTAGAATACACCGTATAAAACCCCCCGGAACCGACCTCTCCACCTGCAGCCAATCGAAAGTCAAAACCCCCCAGAACGCACTCCACTCCACAGCGCGAAGAACAAAGGAAGACCTTCGAGCCGAAGATGGTGAACTACATGCTGATGATCACGGCCGAGTTCGACAACATCAAGTCGCTACAGCCCCAAGGCGGATGCGACGATCCTAGCTTCACCTACTACTTCAAGGTCTCTCCACTTCCATTTCCGTCGTTTTCACACACTAATCGCAGTCCATGTTCATTCAATTCATGTTGTCTATGCGTATATGCTAGTTTCTTTAAGCTCTGTTGCAGTGTATTGTTGGCAGTTAGGGTTTCTGAATGCTGCGTAGGTGATTGTGACCTATTTTGGCCGGTACTTGTGCTTGCTTATTTGTGGATTTGATCTTTTGTCTTCGATTTGTGCCTTGTTTTGCTTCCTATTGACGTGTGCTTGCCGTTTTTAGTCTGTTTGTGGATGCATTTCTGGTTGTATGTTCCTTTGCAGTTTTTTCGATTCTTATTTACTCCCGCGCGTGCGTGTTGTGGTTTCTCGTACAATCCATCTGCATTCACGTATCTGCACATATACTGCTATATATTGCCTCTATTGCAGTTTTCCTGTTGGCAGTTAGGGTTTCTTAATACTGCCTAGGTTATTGCGGCAGATTTCGGTCGCTAGTGCTTGTATTGTTGCCGTTTTTGGTCCTTTTTATGCATTTCTAGGTATGTTTTTTTTTGTGGTTTTCTCGCTTTTTATTAATGTGCGTTCGTCAGTGTTTTTGGACATATTATTGTGCTCATTTGAGTTTTTTGTTACTCAAAGGAGTTTTTTTGGCTTCGATGGATGTTTTGTTTCACTTCGTACTGACGTGTAGTTGCCATTTATGTTTTATTTGCCTGTTTGTGTGTGTTTGGCTGCGTTTCTCATTCAATTCTTTCATTTCCTCATATAATTCATCTATATTCGTGTATGTGTTTTTATTCTTAGGTTTTAGGGCTATTGTAGTCTAAGTCGACAAATGCTCTCTTGCGTATGCCTTTTGGAGTTAGGGTTTCTGAATTTGGCGGCGATGATTGTGGCTATTGTATATGTGTTGGTGAAGGAGTAAAATGTGTTTTGTTCTACTTTGGATTAATATGTATTACCATTTTGTTTTCTGCATTTCTATGTTCATGGATGTACTCTTCAGGTATATAAATCTTTGATGATTCAAATTTTAGTCGGTTAAATCTGAGATTTCCTTGTGATTTCCTTGCTTCTAATATGTGTGTCTGTATGCGTATTTTTGGCTGGGTGCTTGTGAGAGTGTGGTTTGTTGTGTGTGTGTGTTCATGTTTGGCTGTGCGGTTGAGGCTGTGTGATTTTGTTGTTTAGCTTGGAACCTTGGACAAATTACTTATGATCTTCACTCTTTGTCTCCTTTCAGTTCAGATTAGTTTTCAGAGTTTGGTGAGAATTTCATTTTGTTATTTTTTGTCACATGCTAATTCCTGAGACTTCTGAATTACCTTTGATTATCTTAGTAAAAGCTGTCTCAAAATTTTCATTCGGTTAGTTACTTCATCTAGAATTCTACTGCTATTATGAATATGTTGTTATTTGTTAATCATTCCATTTGTCCGGGGTTCTAGTTTCTTTCTGGTTCATATCAGTTGAGTATATTTCTGCACTATCTTATTGGTGATCTGTTGTAACCGATTGCTATGTTTGTTATAGTTGAAATGTGGAAACTGTGGAGAAGTGACCGAAAAAGAGGCTTGGTTGAACTTGGATGAAAAAATTGCTGTGCCCAAGGGTAGCGTCAATCTTGTTCAGAAGGTGATTTCTCCACCTCTAAAATATGCATCTACTTCACAAGTAAGGTATCTGGCTGGTAGGAAGAGTTTGTAATGAACAACAAATAGATGTGTACTTCTAACTTCACAGGATCTTATCGTTTCTCTCAAACCAAAATTGTGGTTCGTTTGTGAAGCTCTTGATGCTCAGTTGCTAGCTTAAATGCTCTTCTGGTTATTATTGTGCTCATATGTAGTTGTCTTAGTTGATTCTGATTCTGACTGCCTTTCTCTTTATGCAGTGTAAGTGCTGTGGGAGAGAAGGAACCATAACTATGGTCCCAAACTGCGGCCGTCCACTGACTGAGGATCTTGTTGAAAAAGGAGAGTTTGCCCCTATGATGTTATTTGACTGCAGGGGCTATGAGCCTTTTGATTTTGCATTTGGAAGCGGTTGGCAAGCTGATTCTGTAAGTGTTTACTTGCATTTTATTTGGAATTTTCTGGAGCTGAAACATTGTTTGTGACTTCCTATTGACCTTTCACTTACTGCACCGCTATGTTGGGCACATCCCTTTGACTTATAATTTGGAAGTCTTAAGAGGTTGCCTCTGAAATACTAGGGAATGTTATTTCGTGTACCTGCAGTTTTATCACTGATTTCAAGAATTCAACCAAATATATAATATGAATTGTTATGTTAGGATTCTCTCCGCTCCTCTAATGAAAAATTTAGCAGCAGATCCACTTCTTTGGCGATAAATTACAATCTTTGTTTAGAAAGTAAATTTCCATTTCATCTACTAATCGAAGAGTGAGTCGTGTGACTATGTCCCCGGACCAGAATTTTCTGGATTGGTTAACCTAGTTAATATGCTTAAAGCCAGTTTGGTGTTGCCTTTAACAGCCTTTAAAGCGCATTTGTAATGTGAAAACAATTGTGTGATGCGCATTTGGTTATAAATTGCATGTACATGTGAGATGCTCAAATCCATTTAAGGTCAATGCTAGCAACGCCAAACTGGCTTTTGGCCAAAACTCATTTGATGTTTTTATTCAGTTGAGTGCACGTAATACTTGACACTCATGTACAACTGGCTGCAGATAAGGCATATTTTTTTGTAGGAAAAAACTCGAAGAGAAAGATGTATATAGTTTTGCTTTACAGAATGAAAGAGAAGCAAGTTGGCTGATGAATTTTAATGAAACAGAAACTTCCAGAGGAGCTTCTCAGCTTTCTTGTGAATGAAACTAGGTAGCACGGACACCTCTCCTAGGTGGAGGTATGGAGTCCTAAACGGACAGACACCCCGCCGAACACCGGCCGACATGTGTCGGACACGGCTAATCGGTGTCCAATATATATATTTTTTAATTTCCGACACTGTGTCAGACACTTCGTCGAGGAGTGTCGGACACGGTATGGAGCAGTGTCGGACACGGTATGGAGCAGTGTCGGGGGTCGTCTTCTTCTCTCTCACCTCATCTGTCGGCCGTCTTCTTCTCTCTCGTCGCTGGTGTTGTCGGACCTGTCGCCGATGTTGCCAGAGCCGACAGATCTGAAAGTCGCCAATGTTGCCGGAGCCGACAGATTTGAAAGTCGCCGGTGTTGCTGGATACCGAAGCCGATAGATCTGTCCAACGTCGCTGTCGCTAGAGCTCTCACCATCGTTGCTGGAGGTCCTCCACCGCCTTTGCTAACCCACGGGTCTGCTTCTTCTCTTTGTCTCGTCAGTCGTCTCCTTCCATTTTTCTTCTAGTTATTACTGAAAGTCCCTTCCCTCTCGTGTCTTTCCCTTTTTTTTTTTCTCCCTCTGTCGTGCATTCTACTGAAAGACTCTTTTTTTTTTTTACTTAGTTTTTTTGTCCAGTACCAAATAAATGTTTAAGTATGACTTGTATTTATTTGAATTCCTTATTTTCGTAGTTTTTCATTATGGTTTGTTATTTTAGGTTGTGAAATGTATTTGATATTTATATCACACACACTCACACACACACACACACACACATATATATATATAGCGGTGTCCAAAATCTGATTTTTTGGAAATTGCGGTGTCCGACACCGTGCTACATAGCTTGTGTATGTTTGTTGCCACCGTGCTAAAGGCTAAAGCCTAAAGATTGGTTCACTGCGTCTCAATTTTACTTACACCTTTGCAGGAGTATAAAGCATTTACTTTCAGGGGAGGTTACTGGAGATATTTGAATGCTGTTACATGTAGTTGTTTTTCTTACCATATGTCTGGTTAGTTTATACTGCCTGCGTAGCTTATACTGTCTTATTTGTGTAGCTCGAAGGGACCAAATTTGACGACATTGACTTGTCCGAGGAGGAGTTTTCAGAGTATTGTGAAAAGGGGAAGTGCCCAGTCATGATATCCAATCTGCGTGCCATCTTCAAAGTGGTCAAGGGTTTGTGAGGGGAATATGGGTACAGACTACTGTCTTACAATCAATGTTGAAACAAGTTAACTGCTGTATGGTGGCCAGTATAATGCTGTTTACGGATGCTAATCTCTGTTGATAGATGTTCAGGTGAAGTCTATTTTGTGAATATCTTAGCAACAACTTTTGACAGACTCGTGAAATGAAAATGAGCTGGCGCTGTTATGATCCTGTTGGATTTGCTATGTTGAATCGTTTCTACGATGCTTAAAATTCATTTATGTCCAAGCGAAAATGTGCCGAACCTTGGTGCAGGAGAGTCGGAGTCAATGTGATATAAATCTTACGAAACTGTCTTTGATCGGGGAAAGCTACCCAGTTCTTGACCTGGTTGGAGAAAGTGCAACTTAAATTGGACAGGGAAAATGCGTGTTTTAACTTGCATAATGCTCTTAAACATGTTGGGCTTGAAATGGTTAGCAATGGCCTAAATGGGCAGTGGCTCACCTTCTAAGTAGGGGGTGGCAAAACGGGTGGACGGGCTGTGTTTGGGTGCGAGTTAAACGGGCTGGGTTTAAATGGACGTTTGACCCATTTATACCTGTTTATAAGTGGGTCAATTGGGTCATTCCTTAAATGGGATGTTTTTTCACCCAAGTGAACATTCCGCTACAAATTTTCACTCTCTTTGTTGCTTCATCTTCTTCAACGAGTCAACCACCATCAACCACACGTCACTCGCCCACTGCTATCATGTTGCCATTCCAAAATTGCCTCCAAAAAACAACTATAATCGCGGGCACAACCGCACAAAATTGCCACTTCACCCAAAACTATTGTTACCATGTCATATCTAGTTTTTTAACCCGTACATTGCACATGGAAATGAATTTTAGAAAGTGCCACACAGAATTAGAATTAAAAAATTGATATCCACATTAAAGAGTGTCAACTAAAGGCCTCTAATAACAAATGTGACGTGACATTTGGAAAATGAACTGGACTTCCTCCACGTGAATCAGGAAAGAGAAAAGAATAATGCAAAATAGTACTTCCAATTAGATAGCTTATAATTAATTAAATTGTATATCTTTCTCCAAAAATACCTTGAGATGCATGTGCATCCGGTACATCTAGTCCTGTACCACTTGAGACTAACCTATCTACCCAGAAAATAACCTTTATAAAAAAAGGTCACGTCTATGTGACGCCATCATATGCTTGTCATAGCTTCTTGTTAATATTTTGTCTCAAATGCATCCTCTATAGCAAAATAGGTGTGGAAGAGCTGTAACTTTCTGATAGGAATTTGCCAGAAAGATAACTATGGAAAGTATTATAAAAACATACTGTTTTAAATTTTGAACAATATCTAACAAACATAATATTATAAATAACCTAACAAAACAAATATAATTTATTTGTGAGAATACCGGACGAACGATCTCAACTTTTATGCGCCAAACATAAAAAGAAAAGAAAAGGGGAACGAAAGAAGAGAATATAAATGATAACTACAATTACAGCAGAAAAAATTTGGAAGATCACTTTTATTTTTGCTAATAACTAAAGTAACATCTTGAGTTTTGAGAATCATTGCATATTAGGAAGAAGTAACACCAAAATTGCAAGAGGGCAAAAAAAAAAAAACTTAGCTAGTAGAAGCGAAGTTTCAGGAATGCAGGAAAGGTTTGAGAGACGCATACGGTTTAAGGAGCATGCAAATATTAATTTATTTATTTGTAAAGAAGTAATTTTATTAATGGTTGAATGTTTTACATCAAAATAAGTGGACCTCCCTTGTCCAGGATTATAATCTTCACATGATAAACAAATGTTGAACACTAATTCAGTGTCCCGAAGTGCACGAGGTAAAAAGACTCTTGGATGCCAGAAGGATGCTAAATTGTCATGTGCCAATACATGGAGACAAACAATAAATTGAGCAAATATAATGTACTTAACAAAATTGATTGGCCTTTCAAAAGCTCTTAATTGGTATGTAACCAATCATAATAAAATAACAAAAGAGTGGGTGATAAATAAACGAACCTTGTAAGATTTTGACAACTTCATGAATTCTGACCGAGAAAGGTAACTTTTACCGGCATATGAGAAAGAATAAAAAAAAAAAAAATTTAGGGTAAAAAAAGAAACACAATCTACTGCTAGAAGAAATGAAAGTAAATGGCATTGAGACTAATGTGATTTAAAGGGCTGATAATATGAAACGGATGAGTGTATAATTGCTTGAAGAGTATAAAAGGGTACGTGATGGACATGGTCAGTTTATTGAGATACAAAAGAACTACTCTAGGGGCAAAGACACGACAGATAATAGGAGATTTGAATTTTGATTTTCAGTTAGGGTACGAAATTACCCTGATTAAGGAGATAATTATTAAGAGATAATACATGAATTACTTTTAATAGAGAGTAAACAAAAATGGCATAGATTGGAAGTTATAGCTGTACTCAAAGCATTGTATATTTTAAAATGGAAGAGAATATCGTATCATTTACTTAGTATTTCTTATATGCCGCATGGTAGCATATAGAACATCCAAATAGATGGTGACATGACAGGATTCTCTTTGCTTTTAGAGGTAGATAGAGGAGCTCGCCGATTCGAGAGAAGAAATAAAAGGGATAAGGCAAGATTTTAGGTCGAAATTTTGGGATTTCTGCTTATTCGTGAGAGGGAGAGGGGGGGGAGAGAGAGAGAGAGAGAGATGTGTGAACGTGATAGAGGAAATGAAGGGGATAAGGTAAGATTTGAGCTCATTTAGGGATTTTTGCTTATGAGAAAGAGATGGGGGGGGGGGGAGAGGAAGAGCATGAGAGAGAGAGAGATGTTTGAACGTGATAGAGGAAATGAAAAGGATAAGGTAAGATTTGAGGGATTTTTGCTTATGAGATAGAGATTGGGGGGGGGGGGAGGAGGAGCATGAGGGGGGGGGGGGGAGAAGAGCATGCGGCACAGAGAAAGAAAGTGATGAACGTGAGAGAGAAAGATAGATGAAAAAGATAAAGCATGCGAGAAAAAAGGGAAAATATTATATATTAAATTATTATTTTATCTATGTGGCAAAAAGAGAGGATGTCCACGTAAGGCGTGACATGGACACATTCTCTCATTATCGACTTTCATATATACATTATTAGATTACCACCACACATAACTACAACTGCAAGTACAGCCACTGCGAGTCTCACCACCACGTCGACAACCACCACTTGCCACACTACAACCACAAGCGCAATCACCACAAGGCTCACCAACACATTGACAACCACCACTCCCCACTTTAAAAACCACCAATTTCAGTTGTGGAGCAAAGAGTTTAACTGGGTGCAATCAAAATCTTTCTTACATAAGAGCCAGATGTCCATAGCTATACATTATGAAAAGGTTTAGGGGTCATTGGTAGATTCGCCCCTCGTCGTCATCATACTTATGACCACTATCAGTCCACCACCACCAAAACCACAAACAATATTGCTAAGAATTGTAGATCCAAGGTCCACAGAACTGCAGATCTATTACAGAAGAAGACCTGCCGGGGCCAAGGTGAAGAATAAGAAGTAGATCAACTTTATTCTTATCCAGCCCAAAACTGCGACCAATTCCAAAAAAAAAAAAAAAAACAAGGGACGAGAAGAAATTACGCAAATATTCCCTGTTTTTGCAGTTCTTTTTTTTTTTTTAAAAAGATCAACAATCAATGAAGAACACGACGTTGCTAAATGCCACCGTCGGTAAAGGTTCTTAAAATGGGTTGAGCGTAAGTTCACATTCTTTACCGTGATGGAGTTATAGATGAGGTGCGGATATGACAAGAATCCTCTTTAATGTGGTGTAAAGTCGGAGGCACATGCACTGGAGAAAATTACAGATCGTCTCTAAGAACAGACTATTCATTCTTGTTGTTGCTGCTAAAAACATGCTCCGCGTACATTGCGGAACCCGAGCCTAGACCGATGACCTGCAAGACAGAAAATGAGTGACCACCGGGTGGGGTTCCCGGCGGAGAACTCTCCGATGCTTAAGTCAGAGCGCAGCTACAGAATAGTAACTCTGAGAAAGCATGAATTGTGTAGTTGTTATATAGCTGTAAGAGGAGAGTCCTAGTAGGACTGGGCCGTGGGCCAGATGTGTTAGGATCGCGTTAGGATCCTCGAGGATCACGTCACAATCTCTAAGGACTCTTTTAGAATCCTGATCATAAATCTCCCAGTTTGACTGGGATTCGCCGGGTGTCCCCCAATTATTGAGAATTATATTTGAGGTATATCATAAGCCCATCACTTCCTTAGCCAAAATGTTTGGCTGAGGAAGTTTATACCTGGTGTCTCGAGACACGCGTCAGATTTGTAAGTGATTCTCACCCTCTTGTAAGGGTAACAATATTTCTCTCTTCCATGTGCTCCGAGCTAAGCGGGAGCTTAAGCCTTAGAACTTTGCCCAAGTAGGGCGCTAGAACCCTAGGTCTCGAGAGCTAAGTCCTAGAATGTCGCTTGAGTAGGCTATTCAGAATCATCTTTAGAAAGGCGAATCATGGGATCTCGAGATCCTTTAGAGGCTGTGCCCCATGGTAGCCTCTCTTGGGAGAGAACACAAAGCTTTGCATGCAAGTTCTTGCATGTGCTAAGTGTTTGAATGTCCCCTCGGGGGGTCACCTCTCCTTTAGAGGGTGTTCATTTTGTGTAAGTGTGTGTTCTTTAGCTCGAGCTGACCACATCATGCTTGCATTTTACTTTGTCGCGAACTCTTATCATCTGCTAAGAGCTGGCAAAGAAGCCTCGCACTCACGCTTGGCTGGGTTTTGAATTGACAAAGAATGGTGGGGGGATGAAGTCCCATAGTCCTTTGTCGTTTAACGGGTTAGAGCTGTAGCTAAATCGTTCGAATAAAGCCCAAGCTCTATCCTGTCACCTTTGAGGGTGCTCGTCCCTCGAGGGACTGCCCTAGAGGGCTGGTAGAGTGCGGAGCTCATGTAAATACCCTCGGGGGTTTGACGGAATTTAAGAGTTCTTGTCCTACACGCCCTCGGAGGCTGGTGGAGCGCGGAGCTCATGCAACTACCCTGGAAGATTTGACGGAATTTAAAAATTCTCGTCATACACGCCCTCGGGGGCGAATGGAGCCGGAGCTCATGCAACTACCCTCGAGGGTTTGACAAAATTTAAGAATTCTCATCATACACGCACTCGGAGGCAGATGGAGCTGGAGCTCATGTAACTACCCTCTAGGGTTTGACGGAATTTAAGAGTTCTCATCGTACGCGCCCTCGGGGGTTTAACAGAACTTGGGAATTCTCATCGTACGCGCCCTCGGGGGTTTAATGAAACTTTAGAGTCCTCGTTGTACGCGCCCTTGGGGGTTTTGACAGAACTTAGAGTTCTAGTCGTACACGCCCTCGGGGGTTTAACAAAACTTTAGAGTCTTCGTTGTAAGCACCCTTGGGAGTTTGACAGAACTTAGAATTCTTGTCGTATGCGCCCTCGGGGGTTTAACGAAACTTTAGAGTCCTCGTTGTACGTGCCCTTGGGGGTGTTACGGAACTTGGAGTTCTCGTCGTACGCGCCCTCGGGGGTTTAACGAAACTTTAGAGTCCTCGTTGTACGCGCCCTTGGGGGTTTTGACAGAACTTAGAGTTCTAGTCGTACACGCCCTCGGGGGTTTAACAAAACTTTAGAGTCTTCGTTGTAAGCACCCTTGGGGGTTTGACGGAACTTAGAATTCTCGTGTATGCGCCCTCGGGGGTGGATGGAGCCAGAGCTCATGCAATTACCCTCGAGGGTTTGACGGAATTTAAGAATTCTCGTCTTATGTGCCCTCGGGGGTTTCTCTTCCTTGTTGCCACGGTGCTAAATAAGAAGCCGCTGGTCATGGAGCTCGTAATATGGTTGCTGTGGCGAACCTTTCTGTCTGATAAGACATAAGGCATTAAGCCTGTATAATCTCATAAAATATAAAGCCCCCCGGCCTTTGAGAAGGCATGGATATACAAAGACGGCTTTTAAGCCCATATGTAGGTCCCGGTCGTAAGAAGACCTGTACGAGCAATATAGAAGACCGTAATCCGCATGCTTGACTGGATGAGCATATAGACTAGAGGTCGCGGAGTCCGTCGCAGTTTATCAATATGCTGAGAAGCAACTAGATTCAGTTTGTTGGTCGCATGAGCTTGAGCTTGCAGTTGTACCGACATATTAGTGATGCTTATTAGCAGAGGCTGACGATATTCTCTGATTCACTGATCGAGGTCACTGTGTGCCCGAACATCACGAGATAATAAGAAATGTCGAGTCGGCAAGAAGCTGCAGCAGAGACCCTAGGCGTGACTTTTAGTCGCAGGGTGCTGTGAATTTGTTCCTCGCTTTACGAAGTGATTTATACGTCACTGTTAATACTCGCAAGCATAGTTTAAACCTTGCAAGAAATAAAAATACGTTACTGAAAAAACAGCATTTGAAGTAATAAAGCATATAAAAATGCAACTATGTTTTTAGCACATAATTAATAGCGGTGTTCAGACACCACAACCTCATTAGGGTTTTGCTGGTTAAGCGACTAATGTGTTACACTGGGTGTCACAAGCGAGCTTTTAAAAGTCATAGCAGTTGGTAAGACCCTATATTCGACGTGCTTGCATGAATTGACGCAATTGCATCATGCTAAACCATAAATTACATAGGTTTAGGTTAAAGAAGCGCACAAGAAGCAGCCTTTAAGGAGGCTTGTTAGTGCCTAAAAGTGTAGTCACTTAATTCTTTTTAGCGACAAATATGCGATAAAGTATACGCCGTTTTTAAAGAAAACTTGTGCGGCATATTTTATATAAAAGACACTCTGTGGGTCTTAAAGTAAATATGCATTCTGGAAGGGTTAACCACGCAATACTTTTTTAAAAGTGTGGCATAAGACAAAGAAATGAGACCCTTTAGGTCTTAATTATGATTATGCATTTTTAGGGGGTCAAAACATTAAATGCTTTAAAAAGAAGGAGTGCACCTTTTTTGTGTCTGCTCCTCCAGTTTCACGGACAGTAGATCGAGCCCCCCTTTTGTCTTGACGAACAGAGATAATCACCTGAAGAGAGATCCGACCACCAGAGGGAGCTGGCGTAACGGAGGCAATCCTCGCGGCCAGCAGCGGCGTGAGGAGGTGTTGGTCAGCTCTGCGTGGATGCCTTCGGCCCCGTGTCAATCTGTTGCCTCAGCGGTGACACCGATTGGCTGTCTTCCCGGCGGCACCGATCGGCTGCCTCGGCGGTGGCGTCGATTGGGTTGCCTCGGTGGCCGATGCGTTCTCTCTGATTTGTTCGAAAGAGAAAGCTGATGGAAGAGTTGGGGCCGTGGCAGCGCGTAGCTTCGTGTTGCTTGTCGTCGCGGTGGAACGAATCTGGCAGGCGACAATGAAGCAAATAATAGCGAGATGGCGACGCGACGGCGTCGCGCGGTGGAGGCGTCTCGACGGCGCGAGTCTCCTGGTGGCGCTGCTGTGACATCCTCCTCTCTCTTTCTTTATATTTTTTTTCTTCAGAATGTTGTTTGCTCCAGCAACTTGTCGGCGGCGGCCGGCGGCGGCCGGCGGCTTATGGTGCTCGCCGCGGTTTTCCAGTAGCTTTGCGTATCCGGTGACTACGGTGGCGTATACGTGGCCGGAGTTGGAGCTGGTTGTTTGTGAAATTTGCGGCGGTTTGTGACATTGGTAACTCTGGTGGCGTTGCCTTTGTCGTGGTGGCGCCACGGAGGTTGTGGTGATGGCGGTGGAGCTGCCTGATTGCCGTCGGTGGCTGATGAGGGTGACACTACAGCGGTGGCCAATGGAGTCGGCGCTACAGTGGCGGTAGACGAAGCAGATCTCATGGGAACGCTGGTGCGTCGACGAATGAATCTCGGAGGAACGGCGGTGCATCGATGAATGGATTTTCGAGAAAGAGTAGCAATCCCTCGGTATGCGTGCCGATGGCCTCTCGTCGGCAGTGGATGGCCTGGCTATGAGCAAGATCGGCCGGCACCTTGCTGGAGGAGACGCCATGGTGGCGCGCGCTGGGGTCCTGACCCATGGCCGGCGGCGGTGCCGTGGTCTGCTTCATCTTTATGCTGCGTTAGTTTTTTTTTTGTTTTTGCAATGATCTGGAGGGCTGCTGGTTGACGGTCGACCGGCGCTGGGTTGTTTGGTTGTCGGCGTTACTCCGACGGTCTTGCGTCGGCTGTGCAGCTGACTATGGTAGCTGTGGTATTTGACATGTTCCGTCAGACTTTTTTTTTTTTTTGCGGAGGTGCCGTAGGTGGTTCAGCAGAACCTTGTTGGTTTGCTCCGGTAGCTTTGTGACGGCCGGAGATGGTAACGTCTAGACCTTGTTTGTGTTTGTGCAGGCACGGGCCTGCCGTGTAGGCACTGCTGACTGCGGCGCCGTTACTGATTATGGTGTTGACCATAGGGCCGTAGAGGTGCTGAGTTGCCTTCTTTATGGCGACCAGATTGTTTGATGGCAGTTGAATCTGACACCCGCGGCGGCGGCTATTATGTAACAGTTTCAACAAGTAGCCGCTAACAGTTAGCGGTACAACCGTACTGGTTTCTTGAGGTCAAGCGGCTAGGTTGGCGAGTCTCACGGATGGCGCCAATCTGTTGCTGCTAAAAACATGCTCCGCGTACGTTGTGAAACCCGAACCTGGACCGATGACCTGCAAGACAGAAAACGAGTGACCGCCGAGTGGGTTCCTGGCAGAACTCTCCGATGCTTAAGTTAGAGCGCAATTACAGAATAGTAACTTTAAAAAAGCATGAATGGTGTAGTCGTCCCATACCTGGAGTAGACCCCTTTATATAGTTGTAGGATGAGAGTCCTAGTAGAACTGGGTCGTGGGCTAGATGTGATAGGATTGCGTTAAGATCCTCGAGGATTACGTCACAATCTCTAAAGACTCTTTTAGAATCCTGATCATAAATCTCTCAGTTTGACTGGGATTCGTCGGGTATCCCCCAATAATTAGGAGTTATATTTGAGTTATATCACTTGTGTTGGAGTGGACTAACTTCATCTTTGGAATGAAATATATTACCTGGAGTTTAATCATCTAGCCTGTTCTCTGTCGGCCTCAAGGGTTATTTCAGGGATCAAAATAACCTGCAATAAAAAATGGTATATTTTCAGCCAAGTTTCTCTCCGAAACACAATTTAAATGCTTTAGCAATAAACAAAGTTTAAGTAGAGGAAGTGCATTAAAAGGAATATTTAGTTGCTTGTTTGAGAGCAATTTGAAAGGTTTAACGTGCTGGCCAACTTTACAGTGTGCGCCCCGTTGCCCATGCATGTCGTGCGTCAGTCAACTGTGAGTGACATGTCTGGTTATGGCCCATTACGTTGAGAGTCAAGATCACTTAATACGTTGATACGTCGAGAGTCAAGACCACTTAATATGTTACAACTCAAAAAGTATAAGTATAAGGATCATTTCTCGTACAATATTTTTATTATGATAATTTTAGTGGCAAAAGATTATCACTAATAGACTGCTTGAATTGATTATCAAAAGTAAATTTTCAGAATGAGTTTAAGATCAGATTCATTCTATTTCAAGCATAATAGATCGAAAGGCGTTAAATTAACGTGTTTAGATGAAAAAAGGATGAAAGCATATTTAGTGTGCCAAAATTACCGCACAATGTATTCAAATTTAAAGGGAACATCGAATGTCTATTTGTATGTCAGAACATTTTGTTAATTCTCTTGATCAAATTTGGTTAATTTTGATTTAATCAGTTTTGAGCACATTGAAGCAGAGTTTACCTTTTTCGTTAAACACTTCAAAACTGATTTAATATGAATTTAATCATATTTGACCTTATAGAATCAATCTCAAACACCTTCTTAGAATATTTTTTTCATTGTTGCTAAAATCTATAGTGACAAATCTTTTATAGCTAAAATGTTTTCGTTGACATTTTTCAATTTACAATAACAAAAAATGATGTACAATAGAGGATCTTAATCCTTCAAAATGAGCTCCAACTCATTGAAATTGCATTATGAGTTTCATCACTAGAGGAGAGTCTGAGGGGGCCGGAACGAGCCCTTAAATTAGGACGCTCCTAATAAAGTTTGCGTTAATTAGGATTATTCCTTTCCAATATTGGCTTCATTTGCCTTCTATACATTTTGATAGGCTTAACAAAAAAAAAAAACAATCACTACTTTAATTTGTACCTTGACTTTCTTTACACAACTTAACATATATTACTCCTTATCTTAGGCAAAGTGGTAAAGTAACTAGGCAAAATAATTAGGCTGGGCCAAAATAATTCGGCAAAGGTGGTAAAGTTCTATACTAGCGGATTATCAGAGATGTTAAGTGGACAGAAAATACTTTCAATAGCCCACCTTATCTTGTATTTAGACCTTGTCAATAAACACAAAAATGTTCTCATTTGAAAGCAAAAATACCATTTTCTGACCTCCACAATTAAGACTCAAAAAGCGACAGCCCAACTTCCATAATTAAGATTCAAAATCCTACAATCAACCTTGAAAATATAGACCAACAAAAAAAAAGAGGAAAACTGAAAAATAGACCCGTTTTGCCAGGTCTAGTGTCAAGACGCTCACCTTAATTATCACGAATCACCGATCATCAGGCCAAGGCACAAATCGATCAAAAGGTGACAGTGACACTACCGATTGAAACTACATACAACACCATCTAACAATACAAAGAGCAAAGTGACAAGGACGAGAAGAACCCCCTGGTGAGTTGGTTGTAATTAGGGTTCTCGGCTTTGTGGTTTGCAAGATAGTCCCCAAAGATTTGGTCCTTCTATTGTGATTTTACGTAATTATGTATTTTAATATATAAGGACGTCTAAATGTATTTACTTTTAATAGAGTTTGATGGCCGAGCCTCAAAAACTGAAAGTGGAAATTAGGTGCTTTAAAATATTCAAAAAGAACGAGATCGACATTGTTTGTATCCTGGCTTTGAGCCCAAAACTAGGAACAATCCAAAGGGAAACCAAAAAAAAAAAGAAACGAGAAAAGATGCAAAAAAATGTCCCTTTTTTTTTATTTCAGTTCTTTTTACAAGAACAAGATGAAGAATCAAAGAACGCAACGTTACACTGTAGTAAAGGTTCTAAAATTGGGTGGAGCATGAACTCACATTCTTTGTCGTGGTGAAGTAACAAATTAGGTGTTCGTTCGACAAACAAAGTGAACATATACACATCCTCTTTAACGTAGTGTCTGGTATATGATTAGTCAGAGGCACATGCACTTGACAAAATAACAAATCCCTATAAAAAAAACAGACTAGTCTATTCTTGTGTCGGAGTGGACTAGCTCGTCTCTGACGTGAAAATTCGAGAGTCAGAGGCACATGCACTTGACAAAATCACTTGTTTGAGGGCATTTTGAAAGGTCTACGTGCTGGCCAATAATACAGTGCGCGCCCCGTAGCCCACGCATGGACTGTTGGTTCGGCCGCGCGTCAACTATGGGTGCATGTTTCCGCCACTTCTGAACTTGGTTATAGTTCAATAGCCTATTAAGTGATAGTCTTTTGTCATTAACGTTTTAAATGGGCTTGACTCTTGATGCAAAAATGATCAAATCTAGATTTAGTCAAGCTTGATCCTACATAATTAATCTCAAATACTCTGTTAGAGTACTTTTTTTCGCTGTTGCTAACACGTATTCAGGAGCACTTTTCCAATTATAACGAATGTGTTGTACATCAAAGGATCTTAGTCTTTCAAAATAAGCTCCAACTCATTGAATTGCATTATATTTTTCTAAATTCACACCCGAGTTCTATCATGAGAGGCAGAGTCTGAGGGGGCTGGGCCGAGCCCTTAAATTATGACGATTCTAATAAATTTTGTTTTAATTGGGATTATTCCTTTTCAATATTGGCTTCATTTTGTTCTATACTCTTTGAGTGGCTTGACTTGGAAAAAAAATCACCATTTACTTTTCTCACACAACTTAACATAGATTACTCCTTATCTTAGGCAAAGATGGTAAAGCCAAAATAATGGTAAAGTTCTATATATACTACCGCAATGTTTGAGATTTTAAAGGGATTAAGAAATATTTTCAACAGCCCACCTTTCAACAACAATGTTTGATAAAATGATAGCGCTAACAACTTAAACCAAGTTGCTAGCGCGATCTGGCCGTCCACGGGCTAGAATGGACGGCCAGATCACACGTCACAACAGCGAATTTTTTCACCGTCCGCTACATAATGTAGCGTACGGTAAATTATCGTCCTCTACATTATATAGCGGACGGCCAAACAGCACTAGCAACTTGCTAGCGCTATCAACGGATCACCTCCTTTTATATATATATATATATATATCTTGTATTTAGATCCCATCATTAAACGCAAACATGTTCGCGTGTAAAATCAAAAATACCATTTTTTAACCTCTACGATTAAGATTCAAGAAAGCTAGAGCCCAACCTCCATAATTAAGATTCAAAGACCTACAAGTCTTAGACCAGCTTCAAAGACAGAAAGTTAGACCAATCAAGAAAGAGGAAAAAGTGGCTGCTATCTGATTAAAAAAGAAAAAAGGTTGTCGTTCGATTTCCTCTATATTATTGTTAGTACCCACAGAAGCGTGGATGAATAACACGAAAAAGCAAGCAATCCATTTGTTAGGCGTGCAAAAGGAGATGAAGTTCGCGGCTACTACTACTCTTATCCTTTGCTTAAGCCTCTTACTTTCGGTTCACTATGTAACAGTAGCAAGAATCTCTGCAAAGTTTGTCCCAAGTATCTCAAGTATATGTGTATGCTACTCCACATGTATGTATGTATATACGTATGTAGAGGCTAGTTATCTATATATGTTGCAAGGTTTCGGAAAATGAAGCGCCTAGCTACAGTGTTTTTAACTATCTTGGTGGTCCATTGTAGGGGGCAATACCAGTAACCATTCCGAGCAGGCCGCCGGTCAAAAATCAGGGGTTCATGGAAGCCACTCATCTCCCGCTGAACGCAGCATTTGTGAGACTTGTAATTCCCAATAGTTCTCGTAGTCCCCGTACTCCTGCTTAGGTAGAACACTCAGAAGCAGCATGGAATCTGGGATGAAGTATATCGTGCGGCTTCTGTTGGGTTAATTTTTTTTGGCTGTTATTGGTTGACGGAACCTTCCTACTACTCTCCATATGGTGACAATTAATGGTCGCTAAATATTTCTAGTGGCTTTTATTAGTGACGCTAAAAAAATATTGCTACGAATTGTCGCTGAAAGTATTAGCAGAGAAGTCACTAAAAACATTTAACAACTATTAATTGTCACTATATACGGGGTTGGAAGAAGATTCCTACAACTCAGTTAGTAGTCAAACTTTATTCGTATGCTAGCTATATATGTCGCCCCCGGTGGCTTCCATATACGTGCCTAATCGGAATATTGGATATATGTTTACAGGTTCTTAAGTGCTCCTCTTCCGTGTACTCCTCTGATGATACTTCTTCAGATAAACTCTTTTACGGTGAGATTGATTCAGCGATATATAAGGGATGCAAGATATAGATGTGTGAATGAGAAAAGTTGGGGTGTGAATCCAAGATCCCTTTTATTCATGTGGATTTCATACTTCTTCAGTCCTGAGACCCTTTATAACATCACTTTTTTACTGTTCTGATTAAAGACTCCAGCACATATCTACTGGAATCATCATAATGAAACCTGGGTTAAGAACCTTGGCAAAATAGAAAAATAGTGTAACGGGTTTAAAGCTACGTGTTACAACTATCGGATGCCGAAAATTGCGTAGGGTAAAGTATTTGCTTTCTTCTAATGACTAATGTCAAATCAGTGGGTTCACAGTACTTGCGGAGATGCCACAAATAATACAATACAACTCAGCTGCCAAGTTTAAACATGTGTGACAAAGCAATTAAGGACGGAACACGAATAGAGACCAAGGCTACCTAGACCAAGCCTAAGGAGTGGCAGCGCTGCGAAAACGAGGGCATAAAGCGAGTATGGATCAACAATCAATAGTCCAATGCTTATATAGGTCCAGAGTCAGGATCCAATATTCAAGGTCTTTCTCTCTCTCTAGAATAATTGACCGCTGCTGAAGTCTTAAAGTGAGAAAGTGAAATGCAGAAATGAACTCATTTATTCTGAAAATGAATTCTCAAAGTCTACTATAGAGCAACTAAAATGCCTAGTTAGCAAGGGATACATGGTACTCCCTAGGAGTGACACCTTGCCGAGTGGGTCTCACATGCCAATATACCATGAGCTATTGGATCACATATTTGCTCGGCCTACCCTACACAATTTCACTTTGTCTGTCTAGAAATACTGACTCATATGATTTCAGTATGGCCATAGTATGCTCTTAATCTAGCTACTAGCCCAAAACGGTTATTAAGTCCCACGGAGACGGCCAAAGATGCAGAGACCCTAACAACAATGACGAAGCGCTATGAGTACTAGGCACGATACCCTCCGGGGAACTACTTCTGTCTCAAGTGACCCCGGGGGTCATGATTCTTAGCGTTGCCGAGAGCCCCTAGTGTCAGAGCATGTAGCCTAATTAATCACGCAGTCATCATTCCGGAGATGGTGCACCAAAGACTATCACTTATAGGTTGTTTGAATTGATTATCAAAAGTAAATTTTCAGAATTAGTTTAAAATCAGCTTCATTCTATTTCAAGCATAATACATCAAAAGGCGTTAAACGTGTTTATTTGAAAAGGGATGAAAGCATGTTTAATGTGTCAAAATTACCACAAAGTGTATTCAAACTTAAAGGGATATTTAATGTATGTTTGTATGTTAGAACATTTTGTTAATTCTCTTGATCAAATTTGGTTAATTCTGATTTAATCAGTTTTGAGCACATTGAAGCAGATTTAATCGGTTTACCTTTTTTGCCAAACATTTCAAAACTGATTTAATATGAATTTAATCATATTTGACCTTATAGAATCAATCTCAAACACCCTCTTAGAATATATTTATTCACTGTTGCTAAAATCTATAGTGACAAATCTTTTATAGCTAAAATGTTTTCATTGACATTTTTCCATTTGCAGTAAAAAGTGGTGTACAATAGAGGATCTTAATCCTTCAAAATGAGCTCCAACTCATTGAAATTGCATTATGAGTTTCATCCTAATAAATTTTGCATTAATTAGGATTATTCCTTTCTAATATTGGCTTCATTTGCCTTCTATACTTTTTGATAGGCTTAACCAAAACAAAAACAAAAAAAAAAAAATCACTACTTTAATTTGTACCTTGACTTTCTTTACACCACTTAACATATATTACTCCTTATCTTAGGCAAAGTGGTAAAGTAACTAGGCAAAATAATTAGGCTGGGCCAAAATAATTCGGCAAAGGTGGTAAAGTTCTATACTAGCGGATTATCAGAGATGTTAAGTGGACCGAAAATACTTTCAATAGCCCACCTTATCTTGTATTTAGACCTCGTCAATAAACACAAATATGTTCTCATTTGAAAGCAAAAATACCATTTTCTGACCTCCACAATTAAGACTCAAAAAGCGACAGCCCAACTTCCATAATTAAGATTCAAAATCCTACAATCAACCTTGAAAATATAGACCAACCAAAAAAAGAGGAAAAGTGAAAAATAGACCCGTTTTGCCAGGTCTAGTGTCAAGACGCTCACCTTAATTATCACGAATCACCGATCATCAGGCCAAGGCACAAATCGATCAAAAGGTGACAGTGACACTACCGATTGAAACTACATACAACACCATCTAACAATACAAAGAGCAAAGTGACAAGGACGAGAAGAACCCCCTGGTGAGTTGGTTGTAATTAGGGTTCTCGGCTTTGTGGTTTGCAAGATAGTCCCCAAAGATTTGGTCCTTCTATTGTGATTTTACGTAATTATGTATTTTAATATATAAGGACGTCTAAATGTATTTACTTTTAATACATATAGACTGTACTGTTTGGACTGTTGGTTCGGCCGCGCGTCAACTATGGGTGCATGTTTCCGCCACTTCTGAACTTGGTTATGGCCCATTTTGCATCAAGAGTCAAGACCGCTTAAAACGTTAATGACAAAAGACTATCACTTAATAGGCTATTTTTGATTGTTTATTGAACGTATATTTTAATTAAATCAGAATTAATTTTTAAAATTAGCTTTATTTTAATTTAAGTGTAATAAATCAAAAGTTGTTGACAGTGTTCGGCTAAAATAAGATGAAAGCATGTCTATGTGGGCCAAAGTTATCATGCAGTGTTTTTGGATTTAAAGGGGGCATCTAATGTCTATTCGTATTTGAGGGTATTTTGATAATTCTCTTGATCAAACTTGATTCTCGAGAATTCATGATCTAATCAGATTTGAGCACATTGAACCAGATTTAATCAGTTTCTTTTCTTTTCTTTTCTTTTCTTTTTGCCAAAATGATCAAATTTAGATTTGGTCAAGCTTGATCGTACATAATTAATCACAAACATTCTGTTAGAGTATTTTTTTCACTGTTGCTAAAATGTATACATTCAGAGCACTTTTCCAATTACAACGAATGTATTATACATCAAATGATCTTAGTCCTTCAAAATAAGCTCCAACTCATTGAATTACATTATATTTTTCTAAATTCACACTCCGGGTTCTATCATGAGAGGCAGAGTCTGAGGGGGCTGGGCCGAGCCCTTAAATTATGACGATTCTAATAAATTTTGTTTTAATTGGGATTATTCCTTTTCAATATTGGCTTCATTTTGTTCTATACTCTTTGAGTGGCTTGACTTGGAAAAAAAATCACCATTTACTTTTCACATTGACTTTCCTCACACAGCTTAACATAGATTACTCCTTATCTTAGGCAAAGATGGTAAAGAAATTAGGCAAAACAATTAGGCAGAGCCAAAATAATGGTAAAGTTCTATATATACTACCGCAATGTTTGAGATTTTAAAGGGATTAAGAAATATTTTCAACAGCCCACCTTATATATATATATATATATATATATGTATATATATATATATATCTTGTATTTAGATCCCATCATTAAACGCAAAAATGTTTGCGTGTGAAAGCCAAAAATACCATTTGACTAGCTTCAAAGACTCAAAGAACTACAAGACTTTGACTAGCTAGAGCTTAACCTCCTCCATAATTAAGATTCAAAGACCTACAAGGCCGAGTTGCATAACATGGGCAAACAACAAAAAAGAGGAAAAAGTGGCTGCTATCTGATTGAAAAAAGAAAAAAAGATTGTCATCCGTTTCCTTTGAGGACAACACATGTTCTCGATTTCCTCTATATTATTGATTTTTGGGTGAAAGATCAAAATTTTATTACCAAACAAATGATTTACAGATATAGTGTCATTATCCTCTGTACATCACCATTTTTATCTACAACAGTACCCCCTATGTGCTCCATAGGAGACATTCAAGTCAACAGGATCCCCTCATCAATTTCCCATCCTGAACATAGTCTTCTATTTATCCTATGCCCCGGCACACTTTTCCAACTTTTAACACACCATTGTACCCATTGTTTGATTTGCACGAACACAATGTCATAAGCTTTTTGCTGCTTCTCAAAAATCCTTAGATTCTTCTCTGTCCAAATCATATACACAGTCACTGCCACTCCTAGCTTGCATAGTTTTGCATGAAAGCTCTTGACCCTATATTATTGTTAGTACCCGAAGAGTGGACGAATAGCACGAAAAAGAAAGCAATCTATTTGTTAGGCGTGCAAAAAGAGATGAAGTTCGCGGCTACTACTACTCTTATCCTTTGCTTAAGCCTCTTACTTTGGGTTCACCATGTAACACCAGCAAGAATCTCTGCAAAGTTTGTCCCAAGTATCTCAGGTATATGTGTATGCTACTCCACATGTATGTATGTATGTATATACGTATGTAGAGGCTACTTATGTATGTTGTAAGGTTTCGAAATATGAAGTGCTCTAGCTACACTGTTTTAACTATCTTGGTGGTCCATTGTAGGGGGCAATACCGGTAACCATTCCGAGCAGGCCGCCGGTCAAAAATCAGGGGTTCATGGAAGCCACTCAGGACCCGATAAGGGATCCGGGGCTCCTCCGAATCTTAATTCTTAGGTGACACACTCCGAAGCAGCATACAATCTGGCAATGAAGTCTATCATGCTGATGATATGTACTTCTTCAATTCACATAAACTCTTTGATGCTGAGATTGATTTATCGATAATGTCTGTTTGTATGTCATAACATTTTGTTAATTCTCTTGATCAAATTTGGTTAATTTTGATTTAATCAGTTTTGAGCACATTGAAGCAGAGTTTACCTTTTTCGTTAAACACTTCAAAACTGATTTAATATGAATTTAATCATATTTGACCTTATAGAATCAATCTCAAACACCCTCTTAGAATATATTTATTCACTGTTGCTAAAATCTATAGTGACAAATCTTTTATAGCTAAAATGTTTTCATTGACATTTTTCCATTTGCAGTAAAAAGTGGTGTACAATAGAGGATCTTAATCCTTCAAAATGAGCTCCAACTCATTGAAATTGCATTATGAGTTTCATCACTAGAGGAGAGTCTGTTAAATTAGGACGCTCCTAATAAAGTTTGCGTTAATTAGGATTATTCCTTTCCAATATTGGCTTCATTTGCCTTCTATACATTTTGATAGGCTTAACAAAAAAAAAAAACAATCACTACTTTAATTTGTACCTTGACTTTCTTTACACAACTTAACATATATTACTCCTTATCTTAGGCAAAGTGGTAAAGTAACTAGGCAAAATAATTAGGCTGGGCCAAAATAATTCGGCAAAGGTGGTAAAGTTCTATACTAGCGGATTATCAGAGATGTTAAGTGGACAGAAAATACTTTCAATAGCCCACCTTATCTTGTATTTAGACCTTGTCAATAAACACAAAAATGTTGAGGCTAAACCTGAAAATTAGCAGGCACATGCTGGCTGGATTAACAGGTCATAGACCCGTTTTGCCAGGTCTAGTGCCAAGACGCTCACCTTAATTACCACGAACCACATATCATCAGGCCAAGGCACAAACCGATCAAAAGGTGGCTTTGAGTCTGTGACACTACCGATTGAAACTACTAACAACACCATCTAACAATACAAAGAGCAAAGTGAGAAGGAGGAGAAGAACCCCCCATATGTTGGTTATAATTAGGGTTCTTGGCTTTGTGGTTTGCAAGATAGTCCCTAAAGATTTGGTCCTTCTATTGTGATTTTACTTAATTATGTATACTGATGCCAAGGAAAGTGGGTTCGTACCTACGTGGAGGTGCCACAAAGGTTACAGTCCGAGTCAGCTTCCAAGTATGTTGATGTGAGACACAGCAAGGGTGGAACAAGGGTAGAGACCAAGGGCTTCCCAGACAGAGCCTGAGGGTGGCAGTGCTGCGAGGGCGATGGCGCAGGATGAATATACGACGACAGTCACAGTCCGATGCTTTGGTCCAGAGTCAGGGTACTGTATCTTTCTCTCTCTAGAATTCTAGAGTGAGAAAGTGAAATATGTTATGAAAATGTCCAACCTCCTAATGAATTCTCAAGACCTCTAGTTATAGAGATTGAGATGATGATGTCATTAACCGACACGTGGCGCTCCCCGGGAGTGACACGTCACCGAGGGGTCCACAGCTGCCGATGCTCCACGAACTGTTGAATCGCATATTCACTCGGCCTACTCCGCACAGCGTCACTCTATCTGTCCGGAAAGACTGGCTTCCATAGCGTTGGTGTGGCCAGAGAACCCTTTAACCTAGCCTCCAATCCAAGTCCTTACGGAGCCCCACATGCCTGGCAGCGGTGGGGAAGACCCGACGCCCTACTGCCAGGTGAACTAGGCGCGATGCCCTCCGAAGACCTGTTCCCGTCTCGGAATGACCCGGGGGTCATAGTCCCTAGGGGTGCTGACGCAAGCCCCCAGTGCCAGAGCACGTAGACCAGTCATGCAGGCACCCTGGCGGAGATAGTGTCCCGGAGGAATCGTCTATCCCCGCGGGTGAGTCCTTGTGCCGGAGCACTCAGAGCATGTCAAGGTAGCATCCCGGAGGAGCCGTTTACCTGGTGGAAGGCGAGTTGAAACGCTCCCTAATGGAGATAGGGTCTCGGAGGAGTCGTTTATCCCCGCGGGTGAGTCCTTGTGCCGGAGCACTCGTAGCACGTCAAGGTAGCATCCCGGAGGAGCCGTCTACCCGACTGGCCGAGGTAGCATCCCGGAGGAGCCGTCTACCTGGCGGAAGGGGAGTTGAAGAGCTCCCTGGTGGAGATAGTGTCCCGGAGGAGTCGCCTATCCCTGCAGGATGTTGCACACTCCGGAGAGTGGGTCGAAGCATGTTCCACGACCAAGGCAAGGTGTGCATGGTGTGGTGAATGAGTGTGGTGCCCGGGGGGCATGTAACATGATTATGGCGCATGAACGAGATGAAGTGCGTAAGGTGCCGGGGGCACGGCTGTGCTAGTGGCGCGGCGCATGGGCGCGACGCAGTGAGTAAGGTTCCGGGGGCACGGCTGTGTTAGTGGCGCGACGCATGGGCGCGACGGAGTGAGTAAGGTGCCGGGGGCACGGTAGTGTGACAGAGAGCCTAGGGGCGAGGCTGTATCAACGGTGCGGCGCATGGGCGTGGCAGAGTGTTGGAGTGCGGCGCCCGGACACCGGCGACGGGGGTCACGGAGATGACATCCTGGCGACGGACAACGAGCGTCGTGGAGTTGGCGTGCGTGCGACGTCTGAACGATGGGCGACGAGGTTGCAGAGTGACGTCCGGGCGACGGGGTCGCGGAGTGACGTCTGGGCGATGGGGTCGCGGGGTGCTGTCCGGGCGTCGGGGTCGCTGAGTCATGTCCGTGCGACGGGGTCGCGGGGTTATGTCCGCGCGACGGGGTTGCAGGGTTATGTCCGGGCGACAGGGTAGTGGAGTTATGTCCGGGCGACGGGGGACGGGGTCGCGGAGTTATGTATGGTCCCTTGAAGAGAAGTGAAAATGCTCAGTATGGAAGCCAAATGCCAACCCTTAGGGGGAGGCCGAGGCCGACCCCAAGGGGAGGCCGAGGCCGACCCCCAAGGGGAGGCCAAGGCCAACCCCAAGGGAAGGTCAAGGCCGACCCCCAAGGGGAGGCCGAGGCTGACCCCCTAGGGAAGGCCGAGGCCGAGGCTGACCCCCTAGGGAAGGCCAAGGCCAACTTCCTTGGGCAAGTGTCATTGTGCGCCGCTGGGCGACATGCGAAGTGCGACAGTCGAAGGGTGATGAGCAGTCGCGCAAGGATGATTTTCTTGGTGACGAAGTCATGTAACGAAAGTGAGAAGTGCACATGACTTGACCATGCATACTTTGACCGGTTGTGAGCGTTGAATATTGACTGTTGCTTGTGCGGACGTGTCATAGAAATTGGGACCCCAGTGGGCCTTTAGGTGCGACCAGAATAGATTGGGGACACATACTAAAATGTAAGGACGTCCATATGTATTTACTTCTAATAGAGTTTGGTGGCCGAGCCTCAAAAACTGAAAGTGGAAATTAGGTGCTTTAAAATATTCAAAAAGAACGAGATCGACATTGTTTATATCTTGGATTTGAGCCTAAAACTAGAAAGAATCAAAAAAGGACAAAAAAAACAAAAAAGAGGAGATGCAAAAAATGTCCCTTTAATTTCAGTTCTTTTTACAATAACAAGATGGAGAATCAAGGAGCACAGCGTTACACTTTAGTAAAGGTTCTAAAATTTGGTGGAGCATGAACTCACATTCTTTGTCGTAGTGAAATTACGAAGAAATTAGCTGTCCGTTCGACAAACAAAGTGAACCTATTCGCATCCTCATATGATTACTTGGTCAAAGGCACATGCACTTGACAAAATAACAAATCCCCATAAATAACAGACTAGTTTATTCTTGCGTCGGTGTGGACTAGCTCGTCTTTGACGTGGAAATTCATGTCCTAGAATTTAATCTTGTAGCCTCCGTCTCTATCGGCCTTTAGGGTTATTTTCACTTATCAAAATAACATGCAATAAGAAATGGTATATTTTCAGCCAAGCTTATTCTTGGAACACTAGTTATACGTTTTAGCAATATAAACCATGTCAAGTGGACTATTACTGGCTTGTTTGAGAGAAGGCAATTTGATATTTGAAAGGTCTAACGTGCAGGCCAGGCCAATAATAATGTGGCCCATTTTGCATCAAGAGTCAAGACCACTTAATACGTTACAACTCAAATCGTACAAGGATAAGGACATGTGCAGCATTTCTATTATGATAGATTTAATGACAAAAGACTATCACTTACAGACTATTTGTGATTGTTTATTGAAAGTATATTTTGATTAAATCAGAATTAGTTTTTAAAATTAATTTTATTTTATTTTAATTATAATAAATCAAAAGTTCTTGACAGTGTTTCGATAAAATAAGATGAGAGCATGTTTATCTGTGCCAAAATTATCATGCACTGCTTTCGAATTTAAAGAGGGCATCTAATGTCTGTTTATATTTGAGGGTATTTTGATAATTCTCTTGATAAAAAGTGATTAGAACATAATCCATGATCTAATTTGTTTTGAGCACATTGAAGCATATTTAGTTAGTTTTTTTTTCTTTCCTTTTTTGTGAAACTGATTTAATCTAGATCTAATCAAGCTTGATCTTGCAGAATCAATCTCAAACACTCTGTTAGAGTATTTTTTTTCGTAGTTACTAAAATTTATACTGACAATCTCTTCTAGCTAAAATATACTTAGAAGCACTTTTCCAATTATAACGAATGTGTTGTACATCAAAGGATCTTAGGGTGTGTTTGATAACCCAATTCAACACTTAAAACTGAAAATTTTCAATGACTTAAAATTTAGTGCGTTTGATAACCAACTTTTTCTACCACTTAAAAGTAATTAGTGGCAAGGCAATTAAAGACCAATATTTTAAGTCACTCATAGCGGACTTATCACTTATCATTGAAGACGCTCAATGGTAGGTCATTAAAACATTTAACTCATAAGTGACTAATTTGCCCTCAATAGCTCCTTATTTGCCTCCTCTTCTTCTCAATTGTTTCACTGTCTCTTCTTCTTCTTCTTCCAGATTGAGCCGAAGTAGCAATCTCTTCTCACGTACTCTCCAACCACAATTGCAGTTACGTGATTTCTTTGTTTTCTTATGGCGCTTATTATATGGTATTGCTTAATTTGTGGATGTAACTAGAATTTTAATAATGCATATCACTTGTAAGTGAGATGATTAAAAGGTAACATAATTTTACATAAAAAGAATAATTACCATCATGATGTCACCTCAATTAGTTTACTGGCAACATTGCCTCTACCACACTACAATCACCACCACAACTATTATTCCCTTTTACTACCACCACTATGATTCCCAAGACCTAGCCACTACCACCACCATAAGGAAACACCACCTCCACCACACCATTACCACCGGCATCACGTCCATGTCCGTCAAAATCATATAAATATCCACCACACTACAACCGCTATAGCCACTACCACCACCATAAGGAAACACCACCTCCACCACACCATTACCACCGGCATCACGTCCATGTCCGTCAAAATCATATAAATATCCACCATACTACAATCGCTATCGTAACTACCATGTCGATGCATATGGCTAACACTACAATTACCAACACCACATCTTCACGCACCACTACTGTCACCATTGACACTTTTTTGCCTCCGTTGCCACTAACACGATTTTGGCCCAAAAAAATAATAAAGTACATAAATAAATGCATAATTTTGGTAAAACGGATAAATTTGTAAATGGAACAATTTTCAGACATTTGTTTTTGGTTTACCAAACATGTTAACTTATTTTTCAGTAAAAAATCAGTTGCTTAAAATTTTTAGTTTTTCAAATTCAGCGCTTAACGTTTTCAGCACTTAAATTTCAGTTTTATCAAATAGCTCCTAAGTCTTTCAAAATAAGCTCCAACTCATTGAATTGCATTATATTTTTCTAAATTCACACCCGAGTTCTATCACTAGACGCAAAGTCTGAGGGGACTGGGACGAGCGCTTCAAATAAATTTTGCATTAATTGGGATTATTCCTTTCCAATATTGGCTTCATTTTCTTCTATACTTTTTGAGTGGCTCAACTACAAAAAATCACAATTTACTTTTTACATTGACTTTCCTTACACAACTTAACATAGATTACTCCTTATCTTAGGCAAAGGTGGTAAAGTAATTAGGCAACACAATTAGGCAGAGCCAAAATAATGGTAAAGTTCTATAAATACTAGCGCAATGTTTGAGATTCTAAAGGGACTAAAAATACTTTCAACAGCCCATATTATATATCTTGATCCCCGTCAGTAGACAAAAGTATGTTCTCGTGTGAAAGCAAAAATACCATTTTCTAACTTCCACAATTAAGATTCAAGAAAGCTAGAGCCCAACCTCCATAATTAAGATTCAAAGGCCTACAAGGCTTAGGGGATGTTTGATAAAACTGAAATTTAAGTGCTGAAAAAGTTAAGTACTGAATTTGTAAAACTGAAAACTTTAAGATTCAAAGACCTCAAGATTGAAAGTTAGACAAATCAAAAAAGAAGGAAAAAAAAAATGAAAACGACGAGTTGCAGTAAAACAACAAGTGGCTGTTATCTGATAACAACGTTGTCGTCCGTTTCCTTTACATTAACACCCAAGGAAGGGAGGAGGACAACACATGTTCTCGATTTCCTCTATATTATTGTTAGTACCCACAGAAGCGTGGATGAATAACACGAAAAAGCAAGCAATCTATTTGTTAGGGTGCTCACAAAAAGCAGGAACCAATGACTTGCATAATCTGATGTTTCAATGTAATTAGATGAAATGTTGATACAGTGTATGTAACATACAAAAATGGAAAGTATAGCACATAATGGAATAAAAAGGACCTTTTTACCAACCAAAAAAAAAATCCATTTGTTAGGCGTGCAAAAGGAGATGAAGTTCGCGGCTACTACTACTCTTATCCTTTGCTTAAGCCTCTTACTTTGGGTTCACCATGTAACACCAGCAAGAATCTCCGCAAAGTTTGTCCCCAGTATCTCAGGTATATGCATATGTTACTCCACATGGATGTATGTATCTATATACGTATGTAGAGGCTACTTATGTATGTTGTAAGGTTTCGAAATATGAAGTGCTCTAGCTACACTGTTTTAACTATCTTGGTGGTCCATTGTAGGGGGCAATACCGGTAACCATTCCGAGCAGGCCGCCGGTCAAAAATCTGAGCTTGATGGAATCCACACAGGGTTCGCTGGGGTAGCCTCTGTTCCTCCTCCTCCGGCTTCTAATTCTTAGGTGACACACTCCGAAGCAGCATACAATCTGGCAATGAAGTCTATCATGCGGCTTGTGCTAGCTATATGTAACATGTCGCCTCATCTGAATACTGGATGTATATATGCTGGTTCTTAGATGTATAAGTGTGTGCTCCTCTTCTGTGTACTCTTCTGATGATATGTACTTCTTCTATTCACATAAACTCTTTGACGCTGAGATTGATTTATCGATAAATGAGGAGTGTAAGATATAGATGTGCAAATAAGAATAGTACAACACATGTTCTCGATTTCCTTTATCTTATAGGGGGTAGTACACACAATAGAGTGGATGAATAACACGAAAAAGCAAGCAATCCATTTGTTAGGTATGCAAAAAGATGAAGTTCGCTGCTACTAATACTCTTATCCTTTGCTTAAGCCTCTGTACTTTGGGTTCACATCCTCGCCTGTGTAACACCAGCAAGAATATATGCAAAGTTTGTCCCAAGTATCTCAGGTATAGATAATGTGTATGTCACTACAAGAGAAACGGTCTATGCCAACGGTACTAAAGCGTTGGCATAGGCTATGCCTACGGTATTGTACCGTGGGTGCTTCTTCCGATGGCATAGACACATGCCTACGGAAGTAAAGACATAAGCCTACGATCGTTCCGTAGGGACATACATATGCTGAGTTTGACATAAGTCTCTTATGCCAACGGTTTTTAAGACTTTTGCCTATGGATATACCGTAAGCTTTTTCTCCTCCGTGCCTACGTTTTTTAAAAGACTTTTGCCTACGGAACATCCGTAGGCCTTTCTTCCTTTGTGCCTACGGTTTTAAGACTTTTACCTACAAGTATACCGTCGACATTTTTCCTCTTTTCCCACGGTCCTGCCATTGGCATAGATACGACTTCTAGTGTTTTTTTGTTTGTACCCACGGTTTCTATTATTGGCATATATGTCTAAGAGAATTATTAGAAAGATATCCCCACGACACTTCCGTAGGCACATGTTCTATTTCCTATTTTTTCTAGACCCATTTTTTATTGTCACTAATTACTGCATCTAATTCATGTTAAAATAACTTGTAATTGTAAGTAGTACTAAACAATGGAGCACGACTAAACTTCATAAAATCATGTGAATATTATAATCGTCAAACACCTATTACATAGAAAAGACTTCAATCTAGCCACTAAATTACATTAGCCATCATAAAGAGTTTAACATCAAAATCGTAAGCAAGATTCTTAAACATTTTCATGCTCTACTCACATATCTTAAGTTATCCTAATGTCAACCACACATAATTGCAAACCACGAACAACTCAAGGGAACGCGTCTTGCTTCGCATGGTTTGCTTCTTGCTTTTTGCCATCACAATCATCCTGTAAAATGTGACACGCCAATCACATATTACTCGAAGTCGTACAAAACAAGGAGCTTGAAGTAAAAGGGTGGATGCTATATCGATCCAAATGTATTCTCAAGAACATAAACAACAAAAATTAGAGCGCATATCCATGACCGAGCACAAGGAGGAGCCAAGGAAAACATAAAGCAGCTGTAGCAAATCAAACACAATACTCTTAATAAGATAATAAGATAATGAGAACAATTCAAATTCTTTTCGAGCATGGAAAATGATAGTATACTAATACTGAAAATGAGCAAAATGACTTTAAACATATGAATAAATAGGAAAAATAGAATGCATCAAAGAATTTACCGAATAAGATGAGATAATGAAGATGTAGGAATGTCATTATACAAGTATGAATTGTAGAGAGATTTTTCTTTTGCTCCAGGCTCCTCTGCACAAATCATGATTGCTGTGAACTAATCTGTGGAAAACCGGAATAAGAAAATAATGATAAATAACGTTAGATTCACAACTAAAATATGACTAGAAGGAGAAGAACCAAAAAAATCAAGTTCTCTATTTTAGACAAATCAAGAACGGAACGGGGGCATACCACACATCTCCGGAGCTATAGGAGGCTCAAAACTACTGGTCAAAATTAAATATTCCATTTCGATACCTGCCATACCTAGGTAAGAAATACCAACTATAAGTGTAACTTGGTGAAAAAGCATCACCAGAACTATCAGTACGCCTAAACAGCCTCTTGTATCAATCATTTTCTCATTGAGAATCGTCTAAGATGCATTGACGCAAACAACAATTCAACGTTCAGGCATACCTTCACGATACAAGACTGCATGTCCACGGTTGATAACATCTCAGCTTTCTTCCTAAACTCAAGTTGGAGACTTCAATAGATAGTAATTCCATGGGAATCTTTCCAAATAAGCAGCTGCACTCTCCAACATTTACTGTGAGATGCAAATGAATCACATCTGAGAGAGCTTTTGCATAAAAATATGAAGAAAAAACGTGAAACATGTTTTGTGCATAAACCAAACAGAAGGCAATGGTACTGACATGTCTATTGGTAGTATAGTAAGGAATGCAATTAATGCTACCTTCACGAGATACAGAGTTAAACATGAAACTACTCGTGAGTAGAGATTAATGCTAAAACAGCTATTTCTGAATCTACCTTCTTATAACATTAAATAGGGGTGTAAGCCGTGGTGTCCATTCCACAATACATGCTGACATCTCCTATTGGTGTCTTGAAGGTGGCAGCTAGCTAACGATCTCGATTAATTACTTGAGAAGTTGATTCCATCCAAGTATCCATGTCTCTCTTTTTAAATCCTCTTCTTGTCACGCCAGTCTATCATCTCGCGCAAAAAATTATACATGCATGCCATTCTCAGACTTTAAATAATATGTATATCTATACAAACAAGTTATTTTAACATTCAGGGCCTACCAACACTTATGCCCACGGGCCCTGGGCCCTTGTGTACCGTTGGCATAACAACACTTGTGCCCACGAGTCCTTGTGTACCGTTGGCTTTTTCGTCACTATATATAGAGCTCTTTTCTTGTTGCATGTATGCATGTATGTAGAGGCTATTTATCTTGCAAGGTTTCAAAAAATGAAGTGCTCTAGCTACAGTATTTTGACTATCTTGGTGGTCCATTGTAGGGGGCAATACTAGTAACCATTCCAAGCATGCCTCCTGTCAAAAATCTGCGGTTAATGGAAGCCAGTCACCATCCGATGAAAGCAGCGGTTGTAACACTTGTGGTCCTAGTCGTCGTGCTTAGGCAGAACACTTAGGAGCAGCATAAAATCTGAGATGAAGTATATCATGCGACTTATGTTCGATAATAAATTTTGAGTGCTACCGGGGTTGAAGGAACCTTCTTCCTACCTCCATATAACGACATTTTTTGGCCGTTAAATATTTCTAGTGACTTTTATTTAGTGACGTAAAAAAATGTTGTTAAGAATTGTCCGCGAATGAGAAAAGTTGGGATGTGAATCTAAGATCCCTGTTATTCATGTGGATTTTAGACAACTTCAGTCATGAGACCCTCTATAACGTCACTTTTCTTTTGTTCTGAGTAAAGACTCCAGCACATATCTACTGGAATCATCAAAATGAAACCTGGGTTAAAAACCTCGGCGAAAAGAAAAATAGTGGAACATGTACTCGTGGTGGTGCCACAGATTAAGTCCCACTGGGACCTTCAAGAGACTCAGAGACCCTAACAACAATGAAGAAGGCCCCATACGCAACTGCTAGGAGTACTAGGCGCAATGCCCTTCAGAGATCTGCTCCCGTCTCAAGTTATTCGGGAGTCATGCTTCTTAGTGGTGCCGATAAATAGCCCCCAGTGTCGAAGCATGTAAAGTCATTAGTCACGGAGTCATCATCCCGGAGATGGTGCACCGAAAAGTACGTGGCATATCATGTGGTCAATCCTTGTACTAGAGCACCTGGAGCGCGTCAGGGTAGTGCCCCTAGGAGTCGTCTACACGATGAGCCGAGCTAATGTTCCAAAAGAGTCACCTACCTAATGTCCAGCTATAGAGACCACGCTTCGACCAAAAGGGGGACTAAACTTGAGGCCGCTACATACACTATACACAAACTTAGCGACCCGTGTATTTGTCGGCATAGTTTTTGTCGTGTATTTATTTATTTGGTTTTTCTTTTCGGTGTTATTGCAAATCCAAGCTTAGGCAAGCCTGTACAAAATCAACAAAACAAGATGCTGCTATGTTAAACAACTACAATGAACTTAGACTTTTAGTTAATTTTGTAGATGTTAAACAACCAAAATCTCCGTCCCAAGTACGAAGTTTATACTCCACATCATAGACGGAGGCTCCAAGCTGGGATGTCCAACTCATCGTCATCAACGTCACCATCTTCGTTGGTGGTGCAGCTTTGAGTTTGCACAAGTAAAGGCAAAGGCAACACATACCCCTTAGTTACGTTCAATTCCAATTCGGACTGAATATGGTCCCCAAATATATATGACCAATGCCGCAAATGGATACCAACGGGAGTCATTGCGTGCGTGTCATTACACTGATTGGAGTCACGAGTGCAAAGAGATTGAATTATATGGCACGATTAGCATTGCATGATTCTTGGTCATGGTCTTACGTATGACATCAACTAAGAAAAGTAGATTGGAGAGCACGAATGAGAATCAAGGCATGGAAAGATTTGCTGCAAAAGGTTTTGGTAGAAATGTAATTATCGATCATTAATTGCGCTATATTTGGAAGATCGTAACATCTTCCTAGTTGAACCCAAAGCTGTTTTTTTTCTTTGGACGGGAGGGAGGATGAAGAAACTGGCAAGATCACTACAATAAAAGAAATTTTTAGCGACGGACTGTTCCGTCACTAAAAGTCCATATTCCGTCGCAAAAGACTTTTGGCGACGGATACTGTTTCGTTAAAAGTTTGTCGACGTAATTTGGAAATCCGTCGCCAAAAAATCAATCTTTAGCGACGAGACAATGTTGCCGAGGAAAGAGGGTCCGTTACCACGTCGAGGTGCCACAAAGGATGCAGTCTGAGTCAGCTTACAAGTAGACAAAGTGGGAGACAGCAGGGACGGAGTAAGGGCTGAGAGCAAGGCACCCCAGACAGGTCCAAGGGCTGGCAGCGCTGCGCAGGCAGGGTGACGATGAACAGGGCCGACGGTCAACAGTCCGAGTCAAGGGTACAGTGTCAAAGGTCCGATGACAGGAGTCCAAATGTGTTTCTCTCACTAGAAATCCAGAGAGAATGAGTTTTAGAGAGAGAGTGAAATGTTGAAATGAGAGAGAAGTTCTTTGAATAAGCTCCAGAATCCACTATATATAGGCACAACTACGCGCGTGTCATCAGCCGACACGTGTCGTCCTCCGAGAGTGACACGTCGCCGGAGGGGGTCCCACAGTATTGATTGTCCGTCGAATTTCCGGTCCCCGAGTTTATGCCGCCCTGCCCTTGCAGCGTCCCTCAGCCTGTCTAAAGAGACTGACCACACCGCGGTAGCATGGTCAGAGCAGCCCGTTGCCCCAGCCTCTGGTCCAAGCCCTTTACTGAATCCCACGAGATGCGTCATGAGATGCGCAGAGATCCTAGCAGCGGTGAGGGTTGCCCCTGCAGCCAACTGCCAGGCATGCCGGACGCGATGCCCTCTGAGGACCTGCTCCCGTCCCGGAGTGACCCGCAGTTTATTGTCCTGGCGATGTCGATGATCAATGGTGATATGAGCGCACATGCTCACAGCTCGATACTCAGAGTCCGTGGCGGGGGTCCTCGTGCTGGAGCACTACGAGCGGAGCCCCCAGAAGCCCGTCGGTTGATTGAGCGGGCGAGGGCCGGAGCCCGTCAGTTGATTGAGTTGGCGAGGGCATGAGGATTGCGAGCCCGTCCCGCCGCGAGGGCTGGAGCCCGTCAGTTGATTGAGCCGGCGAGGGCTTAAGGGTTGCGAGCCCGTCCCGCCGCGAGGGCCGGAGCCCTGTCAGTTGATTGAGCCGGCGAGGGCATTAAGGTTGTGCGCCCGTCCCGTCGCAAGGGCCGAAGCCCTGTCAGTTGATTGAGCCGGCGAGGGCATTATAGTTGCGCGCCCGTCCCTCCGCGAGGGCTGGAGCCCTGTCAGTTGATTGAGCCGGCGAGGGCATTATGGTTGCGCGCCCGTCCCGCCGCGAGGGCCGGAGCCCGTCAGTTGATTGAGCCGGCGAGGGCATTATGGTTGCCCGCCCGTCCCGCCGTGAGGGCCGGAGCCCGTCAGTCGATTGAGTCGGCGAAGGCATTATGGTTGCGCGCCCGTCCCGCCGCGAGGGCCCGTCAGTTGATTGAGCCGGCGAGGGCATTATGGTGCCCGGCCCGCCCCGCCGCGAGGGCCGGTGCCCGTCAGTTGATTGAGCCGGCGAGGGCATTATGGTTGCGCGCCCGTCCCACTGCGAGGGTCAGAGTCCGTCAGTTGATTGAGACGGCGAGGGCTTAAGGGTTGCGAGCCCGTCCCGCCGCGAGGGCCGGAGCCCGCGGTTGATTGAGCGGGCGACAATGAGCGTCGCGCACTGAAGATAGCGGGTGAATATTGTTGGAGCGAGAAGCCAGTCGTACGACAAGTTCCCCCCCTCGCAGGGCAATGGAGGCTGACCCCCCTTTCCACCAAGGAGGGTGGTGGCCGACCCCCTTGGGGTGGCTGACCCCCCCTTCACCAAGGAGGGTGGTGGCCAACCCCCTTACCAAGTGGGTGGCCGATCCCCCCTTACCAAGTGGGCAGCCGACCCCCTTGCAAGGCTGGTGGCCGACCCCTCGGGGGGAGGCACACTTGCGATCATCGTTTGGATATTCGAGGCATTGCGCTTTGACCGAGCAATGATGTTGACCGCCAAACACGTGACGTGTCGTGCCACTGGGATCTCTTAGCGGGCCCCGAGGTGCGGTCCGAATAGGTTGTGAACAGACGATAAATTAATCAGCGAAGAACATTCCGTCGCTAAAGATAATTTTCGTATTTTAGTTTTATTTCTTTTTTTTGAAAATACTAATTTTGGAAAATATTTAGCGGCAGAATTTTTCATCGTAAAAGTATTCCCGACGGTTCCGTCGCTAAAAGTACGTCGATAATACCTTTAACGATGAAAAATTCCGTCGCTAAAAGATTCTCAATACACCATAATTAATGACGTTTAGCGATAGAATAAATCCATCGCTAAAAATATAAATTTTTTTTTAATACCCAAACTTGTAATTTTTTAAACTTCAATTCTCAATAGACATTAGGGTTATATAATTGTTGATCCATCATCAATATTGTGTGTGTGTGCGTGTATTCAAATTTCGGAATTCTATACTAATTGAAAAAAATAAATATACAAAATTTGTTCAGAATTGTGAACCAGATATAACATGGCGGCGGGGACAAGAGCGTGAGGGGGATCCAAATAGGGCCTAGGAGGGGAGCATAACTCCAGGAGAGGACAGGGCTGCAAGAGGGGAAGAGCTCAGGGCTCATCGAGACCCCGATCTAGATCCTACTCATCATCCTTGTCTGCGGGGGTACTGTCATCCGGATATGGCTCGGTATGTCCAGC
The DNA here is from genome assembly GCA_033065855.1 of Escallonia rubra. Taxonomy (NCBI): domain Eukaryota; kingdom Viridiplantae; phylum Streptophyta; class Magnoliopsida; order Escalloniales; family Escalloniaceae; genus Escallonia; species Escallonia rubra. The sequence continues at coordinate 321,735 of JAVXUO010001376.1, read as the reverse complement.
AATGGTGTCCTGCAGGTAAAGGTACAGACACATTAATCTCGATAGTAATCGTATATAGTGTTTAGTAATCGATATAATGTTTGTACCTAATCCTGAGCCCTAATCATCCTGAACACCTCCTCAATGTGATGAACATCATCTAGGTGTAACTGTTGCTCCGCGGTCGGTGTCTAACTCTGTGGATGGGCAATATGGGGTGGGGACGCTCCTATGACAGTACGTGCAGTCGTGCTCGGCAGGCTGCGTGCGTGCCCTCTCAGCCTATTGACGACTTCAGTGTATCCAGCCACCACTTCAAACCCCCAATACTCGTGCTCGTACTCGTGGATGCTGATGACTGTCTAGACTGCTACCCAGACCCCCTATCTGTGCATATAAGGCCTACAAAACAGTGATTTGACATCAAAGACATTAAGGCAACATACATCCAATACATAACCAAAATTTTAACTACAAACAAATTAATTTGTAACTTACATCGATCTGTAGAGAAATATCTAAAACGAAGTCCCTTACCCGATGTGCATCATATTTATCCTTCTTCCTCACATGCTTCATCTTATACGTCAAAGTACAGACCTCATCCTTCTCCAGGTTTGGGTGCTCAGCCGCATTCCGATGTCGGACAACGTCATGAGGCACCGACCCCTCTGTGTGCGTAAGATCCCGATCCTGTCTGTTTACCCTCCCACTTAAGGTTCAGATGACCTGGTTCTTCATGGGTCAGTGACTTTCTGGTGAGACCAAGCCCATTCTGGCCGTGTCAACTAATGGGTCACTCACTTAAGGTTCAAAGTGCACTGATAATGCTGATGGGTCAGAAGAAGACCTGCCGAGGCCTAGGTGAAGAAGAAAAAGAAGACACGTGCCTTTCAAACAACATGAGCATCACGGATCACCTCCCTCTTCCTCCTGCTACACTTTTTAAGTACAATATTTGTTGAAATTGATACTTTACGATTCAGATCTCAACGAACCCCCACCGTCATGATGGTAGATCACTAAGCGGAGATGGATTTCTGGCGGTTGTCGTTTGAAGCTAGTGGAGGTGCTGAAGGTCCATGGTCATCCTTTGATTATGGTTTCACTGACAATTTGAGTGATGATAGCGGTGGTGTTCATTGTCGTGGTTAGGCAAATACATAAGGTGGTTAGGTTGTGTGGGTTTGTAGGGTTGGGTAGGGGGTTAGCTGTTGCTGGTGTCAACCGGCCATGTGAGAGGGAAGAAAAAGATGAATGCGAGAAAGGGTCACTACAAGAAAACAGGCTTTTAGCGACGGGGAAATCCGTCGCTAAAAATTCCTCGTATAAAAGCCCGTCACTAATAGTTTAGCGACGGAATTTTTAAATCTGTCGCTAAAGATGTAATTTTTACCGACGGATTTATTTTTCATTAACGACAGATATTTCGTCGCTAATTATATTTTTAGAATTTTAATTTATTTTCTTTTTTGTCCAATTAGCGACGGAATATTCTGTCACTAAAAAACTTATTTAGCGACGGAATATTCCGTCGCTAAATAACTGATTGTAGGAATACTTTAGCGACGGAATAAATCCGTTGCCAAAAGTCAATTTTTTTTTGAAATTTTTTTTTAATTTTTCAATTACCTAGATCTGTAATACAATTTTCAATTCTCAACAACAACGCGCAATAATCAATACAGAAAGAAATATATATAATCAATTATAAAAAATAAACATTATAAAAAAAACTCATACATGTACAAGCTGGGAACCGGATATAGCCGGTTAGGAGAGGGGAGAAAAGTACAAGCCAGGTGCGGGGGGGGGGGAAGCTAGGAACGGGCACGGGAAGGGGCTCATCAGGGGTTCCCGAGTCCCGGATCTGGATCCTGCTGATCCGGGGCCGGGGCGGCTGGTCCAGCAGTGCCCTGCTCCCTCATCATCCGGCACACCACTGTAGCAATGCGCTGGATCTCCTCGTCGTCCAACTGAGGCCGAGGAGCCGGTGTCTGTGGAGGGGCAGTAGGGGGTGAGGACGCTCCTATCACGGCACGAGCAGTCGTGCTAGGCAGGTCGCATATACAGCCTTTCGGCCGATTCACGACCTCCGGCGTATCCAGCCATCGCTTCAACCCCCCAGTACTCGCAGTCGTACTAGTGGACGTTGATGGCTGTCCGGACTGCTGCACGCACCCCCTTCGCTGTTCATATGAGACCTGCAAAAATAGTAGTTTAACGATATGTTAGGGCATTAATTAACGAAACAGACATTGAGGATAGAAAGAAAAAACATTAACTTAAATAAATTGACTCACATCGATCCGCCGGGAATATTTGAAATAGAGTCACCCGTTCGGTGCTTCTCGTCCTTGTCCTTTTTCCGCACGTGCGTCTGAGTATAGGTCAGAGCTATGACCTCATCCTCCTCCAGATCCGGGTGCTCGACCGCGTTCATGTGTCGGACGATGTCGTGTGGCACCGACCCCCCCGTGTGCGTCGGATCTCTGTTCTGTCTGTTCTCAGCCCCGCTCTTACTCTTGGCGTCCCAACCTGGATCCGCAGCCCACCGATCTATCATCTCCCCCCATACACGGTGAGATATCCAATGTGGGGGATATCTCATCATGTCCGTCATCGGGGCACCCGCGGGCAGCGCCTTCTTCGCCCGGTCCCGTGCATCGTGGAGCCATCGGCGGTAATTCTTGCCGATGTAGGCAAAGAAAGCCTGCTGCCCCAGTACCTGCTGCTGAGGCGTGTCAAACGTGAACCCCTCCTGTAAGGCATTCAATAACACAAATTAACAACATAAAACAAACTGTAATTTAACATTTACTAACGCTGAAAAAAATACTTCACCGTACCAGCCACTCCTCCCATAGGGCCTCCCTCGCAGCGGCATCCTAGTCCTTCCAGTACAGGCGTGGCTCGAAGAATCGGCCCTTCACAAGAACGCCGATCTTCGTCCTCGCCATATTCTCCAGGATCCTGCCAAAGAAGTAATTAAATTAATTAATACAGTTCAAATATAAATTAACACCCAATGTTTTTCTACATAAGGCATGAGGTGATATTTTTAGTACTTACAGGCCCTCCTGCGTGAGCGTAACTCTCTGTTTACGCTGGGGGTCGATGCGTACCCCGCGTGTCGGACCACGACCTCGTCGAGATCCTACAAAACACAGACATTAATACAGTTCAAATATAAGGCATGCAAAAATGTACGAAACACCGTTATCAACTATACCTGAGGTAGAACCCACGGAAGATGGAGAATGCACGCGCGTGTGGGATGAATCTGCGTCGGGCTGGGGCGACGGCTCGAGCTGGGGCGACGGCAATGGCTGGGGCGACGGTGACGGCGACGGCTGGGCCCCCGATGCATGTCCGCGATCACTATGTGCCTTTAACGTATGACGAATAATGCCTCTCAGTAGTCGATGATGAAGCTCGGCCGGCTACGTCAGCAAAATTACGATAAAAGTTGAACAGTTCCTCAAATGTCTTGCTCACTTTCGCTGTGAGTTTGGTTGTGTCTTCTACTGAGTAGCACATTAATCTCGATATCTCTTGTATCGAGACGTTCATGCCATGCAACTTTAACCTAGGCTCTAAACAAGTAACCACAACAAAAACAACAGGCAGTTCATTCAAATATTTATTAAACTTTATATCCATCACTTTTACTATTTCCCGAAAGGGTTCTATATATCTCAATTTTGTTAATATTGTAGCCATCTTGAGAATTTCTAATACAGCGAGAAGAGAGGAGGGATAATATGTACCAGACAATAAATTGGTAGACGTGTAAAATACCTCCAAAAATTCAGCTAGGTGTGTAAAATGTCATTCTGTGTGAGTTGGCAAGCCGGCTGGGAACAAGGTTATTAGAAAATGTGTATAAACTTCTTTGTATGCCAGAATATGTAAAAGCATATGATATGTAGAGTTCCACCTATGGACCACATCTGTAATTGGTCTCCTACGAGGCATATTATATTGAGTACACAACGTTTTAAATTGTTGTGTTCTCGAAGCCGAACTATTCACATACGCTGTCATACCCTTCATTTTGAGATGAATATCTCCTGCAACAGTTAAACCATCTTGAACAATTAAATTAATTATATGACAAACACAACGAACATGAAATAATTTACCAGAAAGTACATGTTTGAGGCTCTCGTTTAAAGCATCAACAGCAATTGTATTGTTAGTAGCATTATCAAAACTAGACCTGGCAAACGGGTAAATCCGTCGGGTACGGGCAATACCCGGTCGGGTCTGGGTAAAAATGAGGCGGGTAAAAATTACCCGAATTTTTACGGGTAGACAATTCTTCAACCCGTACCCTACCCTGCCGGTTCGGGTGTTACCCGCGGGTAAACTGATTTTTTTCCAAAAAAATTATAAACTTTTTGAACTGATTATTCACTTGCTTTTTCTTTTGAGTATTTTTTTTCCTTCTTTTCGGTTACACAATTATCACTTGTTAATTTTTAATAACACACAAGAAACTCTGTACAATCATCTCAAATCAATATTCTCAACTCTCAAATCTCAACCAATAAGCACATACATATCTTTAAAAACGAGAAAATCACCTCAAAATTAGTTCCAAAGTCTAAAGTAATATAATTAACATTAGTAAACAAATGAACAAAAAAAAATTACAAGTATATCAATCGATTTAGTCAGATGATTGTGTAAATCAAGGTAGATCTATCAACAGATCAACGTTCATGCAACGAGATGCGGTGAGTCTCTGGTCGGCGAGTGGCGACGGCAAGCGTTTGGCGGTGACGATAGAAGGATCTGACGGTGGAGCTACGGTGAAGCAGTGTATGAAGACGACTGTGAAAAATTGAGCAACATAGCAGCGAGCAGCGAACGATGATTACGACGGCGAGTTGACGCGATGTGAAGATCAGTGGTGGCTCGTCGGTGGATATGAGTTTGAGGGGAACACAGAGAGAGAAAGATGGGTTGTGTCGTGTGGGACTGTGTGTGGATCTGATTTGGGTGGAAGAAAGGGAGAGACAGGTTGTTGCGAGAGAGTTTAGACTTTAGAGGGAGGGGAGCGGTGCAATAAGATAGAGATTCTGAAGAGAAGAGAAACCCTAATGGCTATATAGTGAAAAAATATGGGTAGTCCGGGTACCTCGTACCCGATCCGGACCGAACCGGAATTTACGGGTCGGTTCATGTACGGGTACAATTTCAACGGGTCTATGATTCTTGTACCCGTACCCGGGATTTTTTGCCGGGTACGGGTAGACCCGCGGGTACGGATCCTTTTTTGCCAGGTCTAATCAAAACTAATACTCATAATCTTATTCTTTAATTTAAACGTGATACATGCATTAATTATAATAGTAGCAACGTTAATTCCATCATGCAGAAAAGGAAAGAGTTCGAAAGCGATGATCCTCTTGTTCATAATCCAATATGCATCAATCAAATGGGCCGTCACACAACTATAACTAACAAAAGTAAATGGAGATTACCAAATATCATAAGTAAGATTAACTTTACCGACAAAATTATCGAAATAATCGATCAGGCGTGCTTTAGCAGCCTTATACTGCCGGAGTGCATCGGATCTAGTTGTGTTTCTATGAACCTTTTTGTACAAAGGTTGCACGTGGGTGTTCATATATCTAGTGTGCTTATCACTATCAGCAAAAATAAAGGGTTGTTCATCGTGAATAACAAATTCAGCGAGACCGTCCCTTTGCTCTCGCTGATTATAAACAAACAACTTACCGTCAAAAGATAACTGTGTTTGGGTAGGTTCGACGTGGCCTCTTCGAGGTGCACACTGAGGGTAGTGCCTGTTAAGATTTCCATTACCACAACCAGTAGCAAATAATTTAGCACAGTACTTACATCGAGCTTTTCAGGCGCCCTTCCACCGTAATTTCATCAAAATGATTCCAACACTCGGCTGTCTTTTTTTTTCACCTTTTGGACTTCTTGCTGATTACCAGAAGTATTGCTCGGCCCTTCTCCATCATGGCCGCTCATCAGGTTAACATCATGCCACGGAGTAGTAGCTTCGCCAACCGAGCTGCGTCCTTGACTAAAATGCGGGCTATCTTGTGAAAGCGTGTAATCAATATCTGGAATGTTTTGATTGAACTCCCAATTGGCTTGGGTATCTATCATACAGCCTATACTCATTCGTCCAGGAACGAATGGTTGTGGTGGTGCTTGGATTGGTGTTCGTGATGACCGTGGTGGTGGTGCTTGTACTGGTGGTGGTGTTTTTCGTGATGATGATCCATGCTTGAATTTCTTCAGTAGTACAGCCATATTTGACGCTAAACTTTTTTACTAGATTGAAAAATAAAACTAGAGAAGTAATAAGTAATTAGAAATAACAATAAAAAAGAATTAAAGGGTAACTAGGGAATAAGAATAATTAGTAATTCAAAATTAGTCGGAGTTAGTAATTAAAAATAATTTGATAATAGTAATTAATAAATAATAATTCACTAATTACTAATTAGTAAACAAAATAATTAGAGAGTAACGAATGAATAAGAGGAATAGCTAGTGATTAGAGTTTAGCACGAGTAGTAATTAGTAAACAGGAGTAGTAATTAGCAAGAGTACTAATTAGTAAACAAGAGTAGTAATTAGCAAGAGTAGTAATTGGAGAGGAAAATAGTAGCAAAACTTGTAGAAATGTAGAATGTTTAGATAAGAGAGAGTAAAAAGATTGGTGTGAAAAATTTGAAAGGAAGGGTGTGAATTTATACATTTTTTTAAGTCCACAAAAGACCAAAATGCCCCTTAAACTAGGTGTTTATAGTTGTTGGGGAGGGTAAAAAAAGTAAAAACCCTTAAAAGATTTGGAAAAATTAAATTTGACCAAAATACCCCCCAAACTAGCCGTTATATTGTTGTTAGGAGGGTAAAAGTGGAATATTTGGAATTATTGGGGAATATGGCCGTTGGGGGGAAAAAAGGGGAGGCAAATTTTTTTTTGAAAATAAGTAGGCCAGCCCACTTTAGGGCGAATAGGGCCTAATTTTGGGCCAATTTCGGGCAGGGCCAAACTTGGGCTTTTTTGGGCCGGGCCTGGCCCAGGCTTTTTTGGATGAAACCTCGGCCTGATCCAAGCCCAGGTCCAAGGCCCTTTATTTTTGGGCCTCTACTGTTCACTTCCGGGTCGGGCCAGCCCGCAGGCCGCCCGACCCTTTTGACATCTCTAGTGGGGAGGCCACCAAGGAAGATGAAAATGATGTTGTGTTCTACTTGTGAAGTGAGTATTTGGCAGGGGAAAACAAGCTACTGACTTGACGCAATAGCTGTAATGGAGGTTGGGGAGTTAGTGTGTTCTGGTTGTGTGAGTTCAGAGCGGGTAATTTAGGTTAGTATTCAATTTGACACGTGCATAGACTAGCGCACGGTTATTATTATCACGTAAGATTTTACTGGATAATACATTAGACTATATTAGGATTTGTGTCAAAATTTTATAATTTTCTGAGATAGTATGAATTTTTAGTATTTTTGGTAAATTTCAGATTCGTAAAATTATTTTGGAGCCTTTAAACCAATCATTCCATCGGATCCTCAATTTTCCAATTTATTCATTTCCAATAATAATAACCTAACAACATCCATGTCAGAGCACTACAATCCATCAACTGTCTTAACAAACCGTTCCAAAACAATAGTAAAGTACTTAAATTATTAAATTACATAACGGTTCTCTAACAAGGCTCAAATAAATAATAATGTAAAAACATAAACTACTTTGAAATTCAAGCTCGTCCGTCCCGAAATCTTATGGACGGTTATTTCCTGCAGAAAGGAACAGAAGAAGGGAGTGAACTTTCGAGAGCTCAGTAAGGTCGCTCAACATTCAGTTGGGATTACAAACGATTTGGTCAGAAAGTTATATCAATGACAATATAGAAATAATATTCTCAAATTTCTCAATTCAAGATTCAATAAATACACTTTCGATTTAACTGAAGTAATGCATATGATATTGGACATGAGTATATTGCAAAGCCACACAGGCAGTGCTGGGTAATCACTTAGCAAAGCCACACAGCCAGTGCTTAATGACAATATGGTTACATATGCATATGAACACTAGCTAGACCCTCAAGGTACTAGCATCTCCCGACAATAACAGACCATCCTTATAACCCCCCCAATACACTATCTCATGCCAATATGTAGAATGCAATAAGCGATATTACAATGAATAAATCGACACTCAAAGAGAAATAAGTACCGAGCATCGAATGAGGATTCAATAACGTGAAAAGCTCAAAAAAGGGTTTAAAGGCAAACGATGTAATGCATAACAATTATAACAGAGTTAAAGGAAATTCGATAACAAATCAGAAAATAATATTTACGAGAACAAATTGATGAAATTTGGATTTTGGATAGAAATCCCTTACCTCAATCCAAGCGCTGAAGCTAAAAATGCTCTCGACCAAATTCCTCGAGGTTAACCTAGGCTGGCAGAGTCATTTATCAGAACACTTATTTATACTACTACATTAAAATCTTAATATAATTATCCACAGCGTACCCATTTTTCTACCCGGACATGATGAAACTCGGAGCGGTTTCCGACACGGCCAACCTACCCCGAAATTCATCACTCCCCGAGACTTAGAAATATCCCAAAAATGTTCTAATCATTCATTAAACATTATTTATAGCTTAATATAGCATATGGGATAAAAATATATTTTTTGAATATTTTTGATTATTTTCGAATTAAAAATAATTTTCTTAAATACACTAAAACCAATAAATTGCCATAATTTATTCTAGCTGTAAATAAAGACTCATAATTTTTGTAACAGCTTTAGAAGACTTATTAAAATTATTGAAATTGAAATCAGAAAGTAAAAGGCATTAAAACTATTTTAAAATTTTTCATTTTGGTAAATCCAATGCGATCGAGAAATGATAGCCAATGAACTCTAAAAATCATCAAATTTATATTGAGTCTTTATTATACTATAAACATACTACTATAATATTTCCTAGAAAAGTTTCATGGTTTAAAGGCTCCAAAACGATTTTATAAGTCTGAACTTTCTAAAAATATTAAAAATACATACATTGTCAGAAAAATATAAAAATTTACCAGAAATTCTATTATAAACTAAGGTGTTATACTCTAAGTTTTCATCTGCTAAGGATAATTGTAGATTATTGAATGCTCGCAATGTACTTAAAGCTAACCCGATATTCGCTCTGCACTACGCTATCTTGTTCAGTGCACTTAGCCTCTACTTCACTTACACACCCTCACAACTCATGAACCTCACCTAAACATGCATTTCTTCATTCCACACCAATAGCTACACACACGCAGACACACACACACACACACACTACCTACACACAGAAATGCACATAGCATGCACACACACACACCTCAAACATAGCTACTGCGTCACGGCAGTAGCTCCTTTCATTTTTGTTCAAAGCCACACACACACATATAAACCCACCTCACAGCACAGTCACGCACACACACTATATACACAGCACTCGGCGCACACACATGCAGACAGGTGAAAAATACACACACACACACACACACACACACACACACACACACACAGGCTGTCTTCAAGGCAGCCTCACTCACCCACTCTCAACATGCACAAATTCACACTAGCTTCCCTCTTTGCACCCATATAATTTTATTCATACCCACTGCCTCACGGCAGTGGGTCTATCCTTCTCCCCTCTCTTCTTTACTCCTTTAACTCATGCGTGCATATATCTATACTTATACTACTTCTAAAAGTATATGAATGTGTGTAAATCATTTTGTGGACAAAAATGCCCTTAAATAATATTTAAATTCCTTTGTTACCCTTCAATCCTCCAACTTTTGTGTTTGACTTCCTCGCCAACAGTTCCCTTCCTCCTTGATCTCATCTACTCTGTGAATCTCTGCAAGAGTGTTCCATACGTCTCCCCGAATTTAATTGGTATGTCTTCGGAAGGATGACTCTCCACCTCCATAGCATGAAGTCTAACACCCCGATATTTTTTCAATTTATTTAAAAATTTTAGCGGTGAAAATATTTTTTTTACTTGGCGCCGATATTTTTATTTAGCGACAAAATTTTGAGTTAGCACCGATATTGTTAAGTAGCGACCATTAGCGACAAATTTTATTTTAGGAAACCATAAGTTATAATTTATGGAGCAATTGTAAGTAATATTGATCGGAGTCTTTAGTGACGACTAGCGTGACCAAAATTTTATGGGTAAACTTTTAGCAACGATTAGTGAAGCGGGGTTACGTAACGACTATTAATTTTCCTAATATATATAAAAAATTATATTTGGATCTTTTTGCGATAATAAGTTCGCGAATGGAGTTTTAGCGACAAATGGAGGTGTAGGGTTTTATTTTTACCAATTAGGGTTTCTGTTAACATGTATATATTTATAGATAAAGCATTGTTGGGTAGCCACCCTTTAGGCCGCCACACACAATTAGAGAAAAGTCATACAGAAATTCTGACAGAGAGACAAGGGAAGGGATCAAGAAGATTTTTCCCGGCGATCGGCCTTGATTTCTCGGTAAGCTTCCTAAAACCTTTTTCTTTTAATAGTAGTTCACGAATTTATGGGTTTACGGCTATCATGGCCCTGCAAAATGGTTTGTGTTTTGTTGTGAGATGGGCCGTGAGTTCTGAGAGAGCGAGAGAGAGAGAGAGAGAGAGTTTGCTATGAGAATGTGGAGTGTTGGTTGGAACGGGAATATGGGTTTGACATGGTTCTGTGGCTAAGTGAGAGAAGTATATAGGTTTTGGGTTAATCTGTAAAGTGTTGTGGGTTCATGGCCATGATGAGTGAAGCAATACAGAGTTGTGAAGATGGTGACTGCGATGGGGAAGGAAACCCAGATTTGCTGTGACTGTTGTGGGCTATGCCAAGCCATGGCTGCCGTGGAAGAGTTGCCGTGAAGCCTGTGGGCGATGGCCACGGCTGTCCCTGGTTAGTGTTGTTGATTTTGTGACTCCATGTGTTGGGAAAGAGATGGAGGGAGAGAAAGAGGGAACTGAAGTAGTTGTGTTGGTAGTGTGTATATGTGAAATGGGTAGCCATGGTAGCGAGAGAAAGTGTTTGTGTTTGTGAGATGGAAGAGGAGCTGCAAGCAGCCGTGTCTGAGAGTGTGAGCGTATATGTGTAGCTGTGTGAATATGTGTGTGTACAATGGGTTTGGAAGGTTGCATGGGTGACTAAGTGGGAAGAAAGAAAAAGAAGGAGAACAGAAGACCGGCAGTGGGTGTGCAAAGGTAGGTGATGGGCATGTATGGGGTGTGAAAGTGTGTTTGTGTGAGTTTTAGGGTGTGCTTTAGTGTATGTTTTTATGTATATGGTGGGTGTAGCAGCTGTGCTTTGTGTGAAGGAGTGGGTGTGTTATAGAGTGTTATAGAGAAAGAGAAGAAGAAGGTGAAATGGGTTGCTGAAATTTTCAGGAGACGGGTGTAAAGATGCATGAAATGTGCTGTGTGGCTTGGAAGGAGAAGCACACAGCCAAAGTAGGTAGAGGAAGAAGACCCATGATATGCTGTGTGGTGTGCAAGAAGGGAAATGGTGTGAACCTGCATGAGTAAATGGGTTGCACATGTAATGTTTGCACAGGTAGGTCTGCCGCAAGAAAAGTGAATGTGTGTGTGTTTGGTGTGTGGTGAATGAATGGGTATGTGAGTAGGGTGCTTAGGTGCTTGGGTGCAGTGTACTGTGTGCTATTTCCGTGCATTTGAAGAGGAATAGATTAGCATTAGGTACGTCACGTGCATGGGATAGTGTGCAAGTATCATTAGCCCGTGAAAATTTAAAGTATAATATGTTAGACTATATTAGAATTCTTGGCAAAGTTTTATAATTTTCTGAGATTGTATGAATTTTTTAGTAATTTTGTTTTTATAGTATTATAAAGACTCAGTAAAAGTTTGATGATTTTTGGGGTTGATTTGCTATGGTTTCCATATCACATTATTTTTAGCAAAATGAATATTTGAAAAATAGTTTTAATGTCTTTTATTTTGTGATTTGTATTTTTATAATTTTTATACATATTTCCAAGTTAAAATAAAGATTATGGGACTTAGTTTGCAGCTGGAAGTATTTTTTGGCAATTTATGAGATTTTATTGTATTTAAAGAAATTATTTTAATTCGAAAATATTCAAAATTTCAGAGAATTCATATTTTGACTCTTATTAATGTTTTAAGCTATAAAAGTATTTTATTGAAATTTATTATAAATTTTGGAATACAGGTACGCGTTAAGTAGCGTACAGGATTTCCGGTTAGCTACGTTGGTCGTGTGTGGAATACGTTTCGGATCGCGTGATTTCGGGACTAGAAGTAAGCACGTGGTGGGTAGTCAATATTAGGGTTTCTAGTATATTAGACATAAATTGTGTTCTAACAAATAAATTGCTAATCTAGGTTTATTCAGAAAATATTGATCGAGGTTGGTAGCATCGCTTAGCTTGGACCGAGGTAAGGATTTTCTCTCCGAACCCTACTTCTTCGTTCTGTTTTTAAATGTCTAATTATGAAAACTTTATGAACTACATTGATTCAATTTTATGTTTGATATAAAAGTTGTTTTGAAACTATCTATGAAACCCTAATTTGAGCCTGATAGCGATCGTTTGGAATTCGTTACTTAATCCATCTTTTTACTTAATTCAATCATTGTATGAATTGTGTTTAAATTCCTTGAATATTTTCAAATGCATTTATTGCTTCTCAATGTTGACATGAGTTAGTAACTTGGGAGCCATAAGGATGGTCTGTAGTGTTGGCGTTATAAGGATGGTCTGTTGGATGGGTTTAACTAGTACCTAGATGGACTAGTCAGTATACATATGCGTATGTAAAGCGGTCGAGCACTGCCGGGGTGGCTTTGCTTCTGTACTGCTCATGTTCAATGTTTCCTTATGTTTTATTACACTTGAACTGTTTTGAATATTATCCATTCATGCTTTATTATATCCGAAGTGTTTCAAATGACTATTATTTAAGGGATTGAGTTGAATACTCATCCCTATGTTTATATCGTATTGTAGTGATTTCATCGAAAGCAAAATCCCTCAAAAAGTTGTTATTGGACTTGAATGTAAAATCGTTCGTTTTGTTCATCTTTGTCTAAGTGTTGTATTTTATTGAAAATACTCTTCAAAAGTTTTATATGAAAAATCGTCCGAATCGTTTTGTGATTTTAAATCTTTGTGCGACCTTACTGGGCTCTCAAAAGCTCACTCCCCTTTGACTTCCTTTCCGCAGGTGACAGCCAGCAGTAGGTTACCTGAATATGGATTAGAGCCGAGTGAGCGAAAGCGAAGGAATTAGAATTTTAGTAATGATTGTTAAGACTCCTGCGCTGGTAAACTTCTCTAGTTTGTTGGTTAGATTTAAATTGATTTGAGGAAATTGTAATGATTAGAGGCTCTGACATAGGTTTTCATAGTTAGTTATTTGAAATGGAGGTTTTTATGCTATTAAGTATTGATTGTTTTAAACACTCCGGGAGTTCGGGGTGACAACGCTCCGGAAAGGTCCGGGTGTTAAAGCTCTGAAATTCCAGGATGTTACATGAAGTCTAACAAACCGCTCCTCTTCAAGATCCCTCTCGTCTGGTGCGATTTATGCCAAATGACTCCATGCATCTTCTAGGAAATAATTACGGCAATTCATTGAGCGGACGACTCCCCATCTCCACGCCTAGATGATAAGAGAGGCTTCCACCATATAATTTTTTCATGCCTCCAAACAGCCTTTGCGTACCATTCTTAGAATTGGAGGTAAATTGAGAGATCATACTCTGTATTCTTAATTTAAGATGGATTGACAGATTCATTCTCTTGGTAGTGATTTGTTCCCGACTTATTACGGTTCACTTCTTCCTGAGTGCTGACCATTAACAACATATAGATGCTACTGCCAAAAACTACTTGAGAGGTTCTTTGCCTTCACCCATCATCAATCTAGCTCGGGTGCAGTTCTTGTAAGCGTATCTTTTTGCTTCAGTTATGTAGCCTCTGGTCTTTTTTATACTTTCTTATATATTGGATACATCTTTAGTAATCTGATATTCTGATTAATGTCATTATTGAGCCTTCGGATTGATTCATTATCAAGTCTGCTTCCAAAGGAGTTTGGGAAGCTTACAAACTTGCGGTCAATGTAAGTTCTTCTTAACTTCATATGTCTTTAAGGTGCAACTTATACATTCGCTATGTGGAATTCTTTTTTTATCAGTACGATTCCCATCCTGACTTGAAAGAGATCACGTTTAGTTTAACTCTAAGCAAGCATTGGATAAAGCCATGCCGATATGACTGAATCAACCCAAATCAGAATAGTGGGATTGGAATTGGCAGCCTTCGAGTTGAAGCGAAGGGAACAAGTAAATCTAGAGAGGCATCTTAAACTGCTCCTCTAGACTCCCTTTTAGATATTGAATCTATTCTTTCTACAGGCCTCTGCCAACTGAACTTCGGAATTTGACAACGTTAGAACAACTATAAGTGCAATATAATGTCATTTGAGGTTGTGCTAATTTCATTCCTTACATACTAACCTGATCAAGAAGTTTGCACATGCACTATAAGATTAAGAAGTCTGCATTTACCATACTATTAAAAGATGGTAATAAGTTTAGTTTTTCTTCAAATAAGTTATTTCAGTTATGGCTGTAGATGTACTGGAGTATAAGGAGAAAAGTACATAATAGATGTGTGTGCGCGCGCGCGGTATATCTGTAGATCTCTAGGTACGTGTGTGTGTGTGTGTGTGTGTGGAAGGACAAAGTTAACTTACAATTTCGAACCAGGTCAATGGGTAGAATAAAATTCACAAGAACGCCTATCTTCCTCGAGTTTGTGCTCAAAACATGCACATTAAGATGAAAATTGAAATCTCTACTTCTCGAGGCGTGTCCATAGTACATGCTGCACCCGTTTTTGGGTCATGGAGGACCACAAAATCATCTGGTCTTCTTTTTCTGGAGTTTGTATTGGCCGATTCTCATCATCATGCACCCAAACATAATAAAAGGGATATCTAAAGACCTTGATGCATGAAGTGTAATTAAAAAAACAAGGAAGAAAAGTACAAAACTTATTGCATCAGTAATCAAAACTTTACTGATTTACTTGCACCAGAACTGATAATTTACCACCTCCAAGTGCTACACTGGCCTTAACTTCAGATGCAATGGACATGGTTGGCATAAGCATTGATATAGTAAATCCAAGTACGCACTTTCAGTCATAGTACAACAATTTCAATTTGCACTAAACTTACCTTTGAATCAGATAAAGAAAACAAGTGAGACTGCAACAGTTAATGGTTTCATGCCTACTATATATCCCTTTCTGCCTACTAATCTAGCTTTGAATTCTAAAATGACAACTGCTCTGTTCCACAAATTGCTTGTCCTTTTTGTTTTTACAACAAACCGTCTTTGCTACTTACTAGCAGTCGGATTATTTTAAAAAACTTCTTGTACACATGGTTTTCCATTGACAGTTCAAAATGTTTCTCCTATTTGTTTAAATATTAACAATTATGGAATGAGTTTTTTGTCTATAACTTTTTTTTGTAATCGTGCGGTCGCGTATCCCTGAAAAATGGATTGTCCTTGGTAGTTAGCCTAAGGCAGCTTGAGTTTAGGTGCATAAGCTCGCTACAACTTAAGCTTGAGTTTAGGTGTTCATGGAGTCATTTGAGTATATAAGTGTGATATAGTTTTGCTACTTTTAAAGACAAGATTTTCTTTATACAAATTGCAAAGAAGCCAGAGTGCTATTATGACGTGTCATCTTAAGACAATTAGGTAATTAGGAGTTTTAGGAACTTTCCTGCATTGTCCAAGGCGGCAAGCTTTCTAAGAATAAGCGTAAGTAGGGATAAGGTAGCATGCATCCAGACTTCCCTTATACCATGAACGAAGTGGGCTTGGTGCACAGGGTCAATCAAAGTGGCAAACATTCAAAGAGCAACAGAGATTCACTTTCTAAGAGTTGCACCCTACTTTATAGATCCATGTTAACATAATGCACATGACTTTGCATGGAAGATAAAGATATATGTACTTGTTTCTATTAATGAATGAAATCTAAATTTTGAGATGGTTTGTGTTTGAACTAGGCTGATGCTCAATGTATTTTTGTTTTACCACAGCTGCTACCCTTTTTATATGGTCATGTGTGTCTCTTTGCCCTAAAGAGTCTGTTTTAGCCGGCTCCTTCTCCTCAGTCACTTTGTCTACCAAAAATATCAAAATACTATAACCTTCAAGCTCAACCAACTAAGAGGTTCATAACATCAATCAAAAGATATACTATCACGTACACATCTTAGCTAGAGACTAGAACGATACCATTTTATGTAATGACAGATCAGTAATATGCAAAAATGTTTAGAATCTTGTGGAGGTCCTGGGACTTTCTTTGGACGTCTTTTTTTTTTGGTTGCCTTTCTTTGAAGTATTCGCATATCCTTTTTTTTTTTACTCAACAGCCCAAGGGGTACTAACGAGAAGGTAGAAAAGATAATTCGAAATGAAAAATGGAGAGAATGTATGAAGTTTTGTTGTTGGACACTTACCCTGAAATTTGAACTTTTGCTCAGTAATGCATGATGAAGATACTCGACAATGTCTTGTTTTGGGGAAAAAATGGCAATAGTCTAATGCACTTATTCTCTCTTTGATAGTTTCAGGAATGGATTTTGAAATTCGCATGCAATGTCGAGCATTGAAAGCACTCAAATCTAAAAACAAAAAATTGATTCCGGCAGAAATTGATCGAGGCCCGTATTGAGAGCAAGACATAATTTTGTATACCTCACTCTTTTCGTTTCCTTAATGCAATTGTATAGTATATATTAATTGAGAAGTCTATCTTAGATAGCTATGCTCCTTCCTTGGTACCCATTGCTAGATGGAGCTATGTTAATTTCTAAGCATTATCTTGCAGAGAACTCCTATATTGATGGATGTAACGTCAAAATGTTATAGTAGGATACCAGAGTTTCTATTGCTGGCTGCATTGACATTGCTTCATTTGTACTTTTCTTAATTGCGACCACTCGCAGGGAAGGTTCGGCCGACAAGATAGCAATGAGCTAAGTTTTTTTTTTAGTTTGAGATCAACTATATGTTATCAACTCCTAGGAAAAAGGAGTACCATCGTCATCCCCTCAATGCCTCAGGTTGCACCGTCTGGGGGCTCTTGTGCCCGGATCATCCCGACAGGGCATAAACCCTCACATGCGTTGTACGTCACCAAGGATGACTTTGATGCCCTCCTTCACCGTCTCAAGCAGTCATCCTTACCCCACTCCCCCTCTAAGCTGTCAGGCCATGCTCCCTACTCTGGCAGCCTCGCAACCAAGCCCTACCCTGTCAAGTACAAGCAACCATCTTTCACCTTGTTCAACGGCAAAGAGGGCAACGCCCGCAATCACCTCACCCATTTTGCTGGCTCCCTAGAGCACTACGGGGAGGACGACACTCTGAAGTTTTGAGAATTTCACAAGTCCCTGACTGGTCTCGCCTACTCTTGGTATCATCAGATTCCCAACAATACTATCCACTCCCGGTCCGACATGGTACAGCTCTTCCTTGACAAATTTCACTATGAGATGGAACGTGTGACCATCGTTGACATCACCGAAATCCGCCAGAACCCCGGGGAAGACCTCAACACCTATGTTACGCGATTTCATCACAAGTGCTTGTAGTGCACTGACTTCAGCAAAGATGAAACCCTTGTACCCATTTGCATCAAGAACATGAAAGACACCTACAGGGTCTACCTTGAAAACCTCCAGCTTCGGTCTTGGGGACATCTCAAGGAAGCTGCACGAAGCACCTATGGCTCGGTCGGTCCGTCAACCTTATATTACCTTGGCCACAATGATGGAAGCAGCCAGTAACGACGACAACAACCGCAAGTGTCAGTCCCAAGGAAGGGACGGACGTCCTGACAAGATACGGCAGCCGATGCCTGCGCCGGAATACCCATGTGACATGAAGACTGTCAGAGATCTCCTCGGGACATGGATCAACAACAATGCCATAACCTTGCCTAATGCCGACACTGAGCTTACCCTATCCCAACTACTGCCCCTATCATCGGAAGGTCGGTCACGGCCTCAAGTGGTGCAGGGGCCTCAAGTTTGTCTTCGCTGACAAGATTGCGTCTGTAGAGCTCAAACTCTAAGTGCGGGACATATAACCCACCCGACCAAGCCTTGGCATGCCTTAGTGCATTTTCCACACTTGTAATTTTTTCGTTCATTCTGCAAGTTTTCATGTACGTCATCCCCATGTAATAGGGCATGTTGCCTATCTTTGTTATCAATGAAGTTGCCTTTTTTCAGACTTGGAAAATTTTCAAGTTGCATCGCTCTTGCACAAGTCTATTGACATCACCCTTCATGCCATCACCCACTCCCTTGGGGGCTTTACCCTTTCCCAACCCCTTATGTCTCACATTGCAACGACTTGATATGTGGTGCGCGGGGTGGCTCGAGCCACGCTACTACGGTCGCATCATCATCCCTCATGCACTTTGCTTGACACTTAGAATTTTTTTTATTTTTTCACAGCAGGTCATCGATCACCACCCTCAGCGACCTCCCTCACCACCTTTGCCCGAGCTCAAATTTTTTTTTTCAACGCTTAGAAAAAAAATTCAAAGTTTTCATCTTCCCCACTTACTCCCAACATTCATGCTCTCATCACTCTATCTATATCTTCATTCACTCTCCTTCTCACATGATCCAACACTACATCTTCCTTTCTTCCCTCACCACTTCCCCACATTATACACAACTCCTATCTTTCTCTCTTTGTACATCATGAAAAAAAAAATTCATTAGGGGTTCCCTCCTTAGGGAGGCCAACAAAAAAAAAAATTTGCCCCCTCTCGCCCCCCACTCCACACCACCACCACCCCCACCCAGGCGCCTGGGTAGCCCCCTTCCCACCACTCCACGTGGGTCTTCCCCACTCTCTTTTCCCACATTTTAATTCCATCTCTCCCTTTTCTCTCTCTTCCATCACTTTCAACTTTTTACCTTTTCTCTCTTTCCTTCTTACATCACTCAACATATTTTTCCTCATTCTTCCGTCACTACCCGAGACACCATTCCCCATTTCCCCATTTTACACACACACTCTCTCTCTTATCACATTAAATGCATTTTCTCACTCTCTCACCCCCTCTCTCTTACACATTCTCTTACACTCTCTTACACATTTTCTCTCTCTCTTATACTCATTAACTCACCCAACACATTCCTCTCTTCACCCTCACGTGGGTCTTCCCTTCCTCCCTTCCCTCTCTTTTATTTTCCTCACTCATTACTCACATTAACTTCCCCCCCACTTACATCCTTCTCTCTCTTTTACTTCTTCACTCTCACACATCACTCTCTTTAACACATTATCCAATCATCACACTCCCATTTATTCAACCTCTCTCTTACATCATCTTACACACACACACTATCTCACTCACACACACACACACACATTAATTCTCACCTTTCACCTCTCTTTCTCTTCACATTAATCACCCCTCGGCCTCGGCCTCCCCACCCTATTTCCCTAGGCGGACCCCCTCTCCCCTTTCTTCATTCATTTTCCTTCCTCTCTCCCTCCCCCCTCCCATTAATCATATCACTCGTTCTCTCTCTCTTCACATCTCTCTCCCCTATCATTTCCAATCATCCCCCCTTCCCACACCCCTCGCCTTCAGCCTCCCCACCCCCTTCCCCTTGGCTGACCCCTTTCCCCTCTTCATTCACTCACCCTTCTCTCACTCCTCTCTCCAATCACACTCTCATTATTCTCTCTATATATATATATATATATATATAATGAAAGACCCATATTCTTTCATGTCACTCTCTCTCTCTCTCTCTCTCTCTCTCTCAAATTAACCAATCACCACTCCCTCCCTCATTCCCTCACGCCGCTTTCTCTTTACCCTTCACTCTTCCTCATTAAATTTTCCATCACTTCTTCCCTCAAATCACAACTCCCTTGTATCCCAACACGCAAGGCCACTCTCACCCTCTTCTATTTTCTCTTACAACACCACACTTCTCTTACACTCCCCTCACCAAGGCCGACCCCCCCTCCTTCCATCTCTTATCATTTCCCCATTAATTCCCTTCCTCCTCACTTCCTTCCTTTCCTCCCCAAATCAACACTTGGTATTTTTTTTCCTTTCTTTCCTAACTCCCAAAGTTAAACATCATTCTCTCTTCCTTACATTACTCTCCCCTCATACACCCCATGGCACACCCCATTAATTCCCCTCACTCCCCCCCAAAATCCATACTTCATTTTTTTTTCTTCTATTCCCTCTCCCATCACTACCTATTGTCTTTACTTCATAAACACCACACCCCCAAACTCTCACCTCCTCTCATTCACTCCATAACACTTAACATTCTTTTTTCTACCTAACCAAAACCAAAAATCAACATACCAATTTTACTGCAACTAAAATTTCGCGTGCTTTAGGATGGCACTTCTTCGCCCGCCGTTACCCATTTTCTCACTTTTCTATACTTAGATTTTTTTTGCAACATTGACTGACGTGCATTGCCCACGCCCCTGTGCCCGTCAAGGACTGCCCCTACATCGCGACGCCTGACCGCGCCTTTGTCGCGGCCCGCATCACGACGTCCCTGACATCAACGTCCTTGGTAAGTGGTGTGCAAGGCAGCTCGAACCACCTACTTTTATCCATTGTTCAATGCCCGTCGCCATGCCTCGGCACCACGAAGCTCGTCGTCCGTCGCCAGCGCCCGGGTGCCGTCTCTACGACCCCAATCGTGGGCGCCCGTGCGCCGTCTCCGCGGCGCTTGTCGCCAGCGCCCGGGTGACATCTCCGCGACATTCGTCGTCCGTCGCGTAGGCGCTGTCTCCACAACCCCCGTCGCCAGCGCCCGTGCGCCGTCTCCGGGATACTTTTCGCCAATCGCCCAGGTGACGTCTCCGCGACGCTCGTTGTCCATCTCCCGGGCGCCGTCTCTTCGACCCCCGTCACCCACGCCCGAGCGTCGACTACGCGCCGCAGCGCCCTGTCGTCATACCAAGTATTCCAAGGTTTCAATAGGTGGTGCACGAGGTGGCTCGAACCACCTACTCTTCACCTTCGTCAATCAGAGACGATGTCAACAACTCGCCGGCCAAACAACATCAAAATCATGCTAAGGGTTTATGCGTGCGGTGACCGCTCGGGTTGCCCCTCCGCGCACTGCACACGCAGGGCGCTTATGTTCCCAACCTATTCTGGTCGAACCCAAAGGCCCACTAGGGTCCCATTTTGCATGACACATCTGCACAAGCAACAGTCAATATTCAATGCTCACAACCGGTCAAAGCATGCACGCTCAAGTCACGTGAACTTCTCACTTTTGTTACGTTACTTCGTCACTAAGAAACTCATTTTCGCATGATGCCTCATCACGCTGCGAGCGTCGCACGTCGCCCATCGGCACGCCATGGCACTTGCCTAAGGAGGTTGGCCTTAGCCTCCCTCTTGGGGTCGGCCTCGGCCTTGGCCTTCCCCTTAGGGTCGGCCTCAGCCTCTTCTTGAGGTTGGCCTTGGCCTCTTCTTGGGCGTCCAGTCTTCCCCACCGCTGCCAGGCCTATGGGACTCTACAAGGGCTTGGATTGGAGGCTAGATCAAGGGGTTCTCTGGCCACACCGGCGCTGTGGGAGCCAGTCTTTCTAGACAGACAGAGCGACGCTATGCGGCGCAGGCCGGGTGAATATGCGATCCGACAGTCCGTGAAGCACCGGCACCCGTGGACCCCCCGGTGACGTGTCACTCCCGAGGAGCGCCACGTGTCGGTTAATGACATCATCATCTCAACCTCTATAAATAGAGGTCTTGAGAATTCAATTGGGAGGCTTGGACATTTTTTGACGGTTGGACATTTTCTGAACATTTTCACTTTCCCATTTTAGAATCCTATAGAGAGAAACATACAGGACCTTGACTCTGGACCTAAGCATCGGACTGTGACTGTCGTCGTGTATTCACCTTGCATCATCGCCCTCGCAGCACTGCCACTCTCAGGCTCTGTCTGGGAAGCCCTTAGTCTCTGCCCTTGCTCCACCCTTGCTTTGTCTCACATCAACATACTTGGCACCTGACTTGGACTGCATTCCTTGTGGCTCACGTCGACTGCGAACCCACTTGCCTTGGCATCAAGATTAAATTGTAAAAAACTTTTGAAATCCGCTTTAGTATGGTTTTAGCAAAGTCGGCTTTAATTTGTGAATGATGTTTAGCTAAAAGTACTAAAAGCAATACCACATTAAGGGAAAAAGAATTTAGAGCTTGATCAAAATGTTTACAAGAACCTTTGTAATTAATGGAGATAGTATGTTTTTATTTACTTGGTCAAACATGAATACATGATCATGAAACAGTAATTAATTCATCATCAGTATTTTTCTTGATTAAGATTTAGTTAGTTTTTTTAGTTTCTGGAAGCCGAGTTAATCAGTTTTTACTATTTGCCAGACACTTAACAGCCTCATTTAATTTATACTAGCAATGATCACGCGCTTTGTATGTTAGATAGTGATTCTAAAAAAAATGTGATGGACTTTTTTGGAAAACACAATTGAACTTTATGGGTACGATCAGTTTAGTTAAACCTTACTAATGAAATCAACTGTGAAATGCTAATCAAAGACACGAAGCATGAAAAGTTCAACGTAGAAAACTATTCTTTCTTTCAAATACAAATTGCTAATGCCAATTACCAATGATATTTTTCATTGATCAAACTTATTTTTTTTGTCACATCAAGTTGCCATCATTGAAGAAAATTCTGACTATTCCACATTACATCTTGTTAATAAGGTGCACTTACATGCTAATCAGTTTCGAATATCTCTCACAAACATTTAATTCTCACCAAACACTACAAGTTTGGCATTGCAATATAAAGGTGAAAAAAGCACATATAACGTAATGAGAAGTTTATTTATTGGAGTTGTTCAATCTCTTGTGATTTAATTATATGGCATACGTGTAAGTTTAGGAATTGTAAGATAAAAGTTAGAAAATTAAAAAAAGTTCAAAGAATAGCTAAGTAATATTAACAAAAGTTCAAAATTCGTACATCAAAAAGGAAGTAGTAGCTATAGGCACAATAAGTGATTTTCTATACATGCACAATAATTTAAAAGTTACAAAAATACTCTGTTATATGCAAGTTGTTTTTAATAATTAAAATTGATGGAGAAGATTCAGTAGTTATAGGCTAGTTTAGTTTCAAAATGAATGGATGTTTTGAGAAGATTTTTTTCAGTAACGATTTAAGAGAGTACGCAACAGTTTAATAGTGAGTTTTTAGGATTTTCATAGGTCTTTTTTCTTTAGTGACAGTCGAAAAAAACCCTTAACTACAATGAAAGCATATATACTTAAATAAGAGTATTTTAATAGAAGAAACTTGATATTCTATAAGAAGTAAAAAAATATCCTTATATTTTAATAGCACTTTTAATCCACACAAAAAAAAAGTAGAATAAGCTAACCAGCCCTACGCTTGATCCTTGAAGAGATAGATAGAGTTGCTTCCATTGGGGGGAGAGAGAGTCGTCAGTGTTCTCACTATTTTATGATCTTTACTATCAAACACTTTAACAAATAACTAAGTACAGTAAATAAAGTTACGTATCTACTTTAGTAATTAATAAAAAGTGCTATTGATACGCTATTATTGACATAAGACTTTTAGCAATAAAATTAAAATCCATGTGCAAAGTAATATATACAAACATCCACCTATTTAAATAGTATGATTTGTGAGAAAAATGAAAGTACTTATTATTTAAGAAGCTTTTTTTAACACGGTCATGGGTATTTAGCTACTGACTTTAGAAAGTCATCATCTACAATAAACATCAACAATCCCCATGATGGCGTCTCATAAACATTGCTCTCAGATCCAAATCACCCCTTCACTTTAATCTCACCAAAAACCCCAAAAATGGGTCTCTTCTACACCCAACAAAATCCGAACTGCATGGTTCCCCTTAAACCCATAGCACCGGCTCCTTACATTCTCCGATGCAAAAAAAAACGACAATCTTTGCTTTTAATCTTTTGATTATGCACCTCTCAGAACTTATAGTTCAAAGTTAATTACACTGCTCGTTTGTCTTTTTTTTTTTTTTTTGGTTAAGAGGAGATATATTATACATAATTACTAGAAGCATGACATTGTCCATTATACAGTCATAGATCGAAAAGCATCTAAACGACTATCCCATGTCATAGATACTTCCGATCTAGCCTTGCAAGCAAAAGTAGCAAGTCCAACAGCTTCATGTAGCAGCTTTTAATTTTGCTCCCAACTAATATCTGACAATGATGAAAGTAATCACTAATCTTGCAAATATCATACAAAACAGGAGCAGCAACAACACTAATCTTCTCATGTCCTGTCATCTAAGCAAGTAAACGATTAGAATTAGTATATAAGACAATATGTGCTAAATGATTTTGTTTGGCCCACTGAAGAGCTTTTAAAACAGCAAGAGCTTGTGAGGTAAAAGGATCTTGGGAATAATAAGTGCATGCATAGGAACCCCATCTGTGTCCTATCGATTTTGCAATACTGAGCCCGAGTCTCGATCTTTGCCTATGATGTTGGAAGAAAGAGCTTGTGAGCACGAAGCATATCTTGCGATTTGAGCACGAGCAAGAAGTCTCGTGAAAATTATTCGAAACTATAGATCGATAAGGCGGTGTCCGAAGCATCATCTGATTCCCACTTTTCGTCTGCCTTGATAATGTGTCATGAAATGATTTCCAGGTAGATTGAACTTGAGCCTGGGTTGTCTTGATGATAATCATTGGATTAAAAGCTTCTTCTTTGAAGATAACTGAATTTCAATATAGCCATATCTCCAATAGAGTAATAAAAACAGTGGTCGCTATTTTGGATTGAGAGTTGTTGGGAGCCTTTCCTTTATTGATCCAGGCGATGAGCCATTCCATGAAAGTTGGGGTATATTTGGTTGCCTTTGTGTCTGAATTGCCAACCCAAACCATACCGCACGCACTCCCGAGCAATTGAAGAAGATACGATCGAGTGTTCCCACATTGGAATTGCAAAAGTTGTAATTACTATTATTACTGATCCCAAATTTTGATAACTATCCAATGTACGTAATCTTCAGAGAACGACCTGCCAAAGAAACATTTGGACCTTATCTGCCAATTTTAATTTCCACAATCGTCTCCATGTTTTGGATGGGATAGAGTTACCTAGATTGAAATCTGACCTATTCTCTTCTAATTTCTACGCAACTCTATTGTACAATGCTTGATATCCAAATTTGACTTAGTAGAAACCCGATTGAGTCTGATTCCAGAAAACCTTATCTGAAAAATTGATGTCAGAGATATGGATGCTTTGGATACTTGCACATATATTTTCGGGAAACATAATACTCAACATTCATATGTTCCACTGCTTGTCAAGAATTAGAACGTCCACTGTTTGACTGGATGATTCTGCTTCCCGAAGTACCGAGGGTTCAATATCCTTGATCTCGAAATCTTCCCAAATCTTTATTGTTTGCCCATTGCCTACTTGCCATCTAAGATATGGTAACAAGCAATCCCTACCATGCAAAATTCCTCTCCAAGCCCATGAGCTATTCTGAGTTTGTTTACACTCCACCAGGAAAATTTTTCTTGAGCAATATTTATTTTGAAAAACCTTGCTTATGAGAGAACTTGGTTTATGCAATGCAGACCAACTGGTTTTGGCTAAGAGCGCCGAATTGAATAAGTAAGTTTTTTTAAAACCCAGATCTCCACAGGATGGAGGACCACACAACGTAAACCAGTTTACCAGATGTAAAGCTTTGTCCGTGTTTACTCCTGCCTAGAAGAAGTTGTTGAAAATGTTATCCAGCTTTTTGTAGATGTATTGAGGAAACTTAAAAACCTGCATATGATAGATTAACAGGGATGATATGCCTGATTTAATGAGAGTTTTCCTTCCAGCCTTATTCAGTAAGTAAAAGACATTTCCATCCTGCACACTTCCGTTGTACCTTTAATATCAGTTCCCCAAAGAAATCCTTCCTATGAGTTACAATGTCCAAACTAGTTCCCAGATATTTTCCAAATTTCTCACTTATGAAAATTCCAAGGGTGCGAATTGCATATTCACGCATGTTAGCAGAAGCATTTGGGTTGAACGTGATGGTGGACTTGTCTAGGTTTATTTTCTGCCCAGATTGGTCGCAGTAATAGTCCAGTAAGATTTTTAGAAGCTCGCAGCTAAGAGGAGTGATTTTGAAAAATAAGATTGAATCATCTGCAAAAAAGAGATGGTTCACTGACGAACAATGATTTCCAAGTTGAATACCACAACCGCCCCCCCCCCCCCCCAACTCTTGTGCCCGCATAAGATTTGCTGATAAGACTTCTACACAAAGAATAAATAGATATGGAGATACGGATCTCCTTGTCATAAGCCACATCGTGGTTGGAAGCTCTGAGTATGTTCACCATTTATTAATACTGAATAGGATATCGTTTGGACACACTCCATAATCAAATGAATAAAATGGGCTGGAAAACCATATCTCCTTAAGACCGCTCTGAGGAAATCCCAATGAAGTCTATCATATGCTTTGCTCATATCCATCTTTAGGGAACAAAACTCATCCTTACCATTCTCCTTTAACCTGATATGATTAGTGAGTTTTTGCGCAATGAGAATATTTTTTGAGATTAGGTTCTCAGGTACGAAAGCATTCTGAAAAGATGAGATTACAAATCTCATCAAAGGTCGAAGTCGGTTGACCAGAATTCGAGCTATAATTTTGTACATGATATTACACAAACTAATAGGTCGAAAATCACTAGGGGTTCATGGGCTTTCAACTTTAGGAATGAGGGCTATAAAAGTATTGTTCGTTTCTCTGAGCATATAGCCTGAGGGGAGGAAAGAGAGAGCAACTTGTGTGATATCTTTGCCAACAATGCCCCAAGCTTTTTGATAAAAAAAAGAGCTGGGAAACCATCCGGCCCTGGTGCTTTCAAAGGGGGATACTAAAAAGGGCAGCCGAACCTCCAAGGCTTGGAAGGGTGAGTTAAGGTGATTTTCTTGGTCCTGCGAGATGTTAACATTGATAGCAGAGATAGCACCGGGTGACAGGTCTTGACACTCTGTGGTTGTGTTGCTTCCCAAAAGATTCTCAAAATAATCAAGGAAACATTTTTTGATGTCATCTGGCTCCCTGAGCGTTGCTCCTTGATTATTCATTATAGAAAGAATAGAATTTTTTCTTCTCCGCACCACCGTCGCTGCATGAACAAATTTTGAATTTCGACCACCTAACCTCAAACCAATTTTCTCTAGATTTTTGCGCCCAATGCATTTCTATACACTCCAATAACCAACTCATTTTTTTCGATAGTTGGAAAAATTGGTTCTTTGATACCGGGTCATCCAAATAATTTTGAATCAAAATGAGATCCTGTTGAACCAACTCAATTTCCTTAGCTAGATAACCGAAGGATTTTCGGTTCCAATTCCCCAATACTTTAGCTAATTGCCTTCCTCTACACATGATCTTAAATAGAGGAGATCCTTCAATGTAGTCGCCCAGACTTCATTTATGATTCGGATACATTCAGGTGCTTAAGCCACATTGCCTCAAATCGGAAAGGTTTACGTCTGCCAATTGAATTTTGACAATCTTGAAAAATTATTGGCATATGGTCAGAGCCCTAGATTCCTCTGTTCTGTATTATAGAAGACGGAAATAAAGACATCCACTCCAGATTAACATATCCTTTATCTAACTTTTCAAAGGTGCGGAACTGGCCTTCCCTATTATTGGTCCACGTGAAAGGTGGTCCTTCCCAAGTTACTTCACACAGGCCCAAGTTAAATAAAAGATTTGTCAGCCAGACGTGACCCGAAAATTCATTAGCATGTTGACCATCTTTCTCACCTCTTTCTCATTGCTCATTTATTGAACCTCATACTTTTGTGATGTTGGTAGAAATGGTTCCATTCCATCAGCCCTTCTATCATTGAGCTCCAAAATGACTAGACCTGGCAAACGGGTAAAGCCGTCGGGTACGGGTAATACCCGATTAGATCCAGGAAAAAACGGGCCGGATAAAATTTACCCGATTTTTTCTGGTTACTCTTTTTCAATTGCCTGTATTACCCGCGGGTAAATGATTTAATTTTTTAATAAAGAATATTTCTCTCTAGTTAGCATTTTTCTCTTCTTTTACTTCTTTCAGTTAACATGTTTTCTCCAGTTGTTAGAATTATTTCCAATTTCACAAACAAAAATTACAAACTAAAAATTATCTCAAGTGACATGTTAAACAAATCTAAAATAGAACAATCACATTTTCCACCGTTACCAACAATCCAAAATACAAAACAATTGAATTTTCACTTTGATACAACATCAAATGCCCTCGATCGGCGGTGACTAGAAGATTGGTGGTAGATCTATACAGTAGCTCGACAAATCTGTGCTCCTGTGGAGTTGTTTGCCACGGATCCGTGGAAAGTTGTCGTCGACTAAAACATGGTAGTTCCCATGTCCATCATAAATGTATCAATGATTGAGTGAGAGAGACCGATGGAAAAACACTTACCATCAGCAGATCTGTGGCCGTAGTGGATCTGGGTGTGTGTGTGTGTGTGTGTGAGAGAAAGGCGAAAAGATCGGCCAGATCTGTGGATACAAAAAAGCTTCAAATTAAGATGCACATGCTTTGAGCAATTCTGAAGGTGCACTACATACCCATGACAACAGGGAATTCAGCGTAAGGCTTAGGGAACAGATAAGTCGTCCCAAACTCGGGGTAAACAAAGATAGGGCCATGGACCATGGCTCGGCTCCAATCTGAGTGGGCATGCCACCACAAGGTTTCTTCCTCACTTGAGAAGATGATCTCATAACTGAAGTTTGCTCCTGGTTTTATAGGACACTGAGCGAGAAAGAGACAAGTCTATGGTGAGTGAATTGAAAGTCTAAAACTATCAACTAGTGTGAGAGAGGGAAGAAGAGGGAAAGAGGAAAACAGAGATGGAGAGGCGACAGCCAAACCAAACCCTAAAAAAATGGTTGGGCTAAATGAGGAAAATGTAAAGATACATATTATATATAGGTGAAATTCACAGGTACACCCGGGTAACCCGTACCCGAACCAAAAATTACAGGTCGGTCTGGGTCCGGGTCTAATTTCATCGGGTCTCAAATATATGTACCCGTACACGGCTTTTTTGAACGGATACAGATCAACCCGCGGGTCTGGATAAGATTTTGCCAGGTCTAAAAATGACGATCAAGCTTAATCTGGGCTGGACTTGTAAGTTGGATGTTAGAAGTACTATACGTTGGGCCAAATTGAGGCTTGAGTCTACACCTGTCACTACATGGATCAACTTTATTCCAATTGGGCGTGGGCCTACCAGCTTATATCCCGTTGCTACAGCAGGTCTAATTTCTTCCGAGTCCTACCGCAAAGTGGGATAGATCCAGGCAGCCACTCTTCCGATTATATGTGCTAAAGATTTTTTTCTCTTTTTCTCTTTTGCATCTCTCTCTCTTTTTGTACGTTAAATAAGTATGGTCCTTAGGCATAGGGTTAGCTGATTTTCTAGTTCTGTTTTCAATCATTCACTTACAGCAGGCACAGAACAGATATCTTATTCAGCACCACCAAGATTCTCGATAACTCAATATGATCACACAAAAAAAAAATGAATTCACACAATCCCTTTAAGCATTTCAAAAGCTTAAAAAATTTTGTTTTCAATCATTCACTTACAGCAGGCACATGACATATATCTTATTCGGCACCACCAAGATTCTCGATAACTCAATATGATCACACACACAAAAAATATGAATACACACAGTCTCTTTAAGCGTTTCAAAAGCTTAAAAAAAATAAAAAATAAGAACAAAAGCTACAATGAATTGAAGCTATTCATAAAAAATTACCTTTCACCTTAAAGCTTTCTCTTTAGAATTTGCTGAATAATAGAAACAGCTCGGCCCGTTTTTGGCCTGGGCTGGGCCGGCCATGTAGGTGAACAGTAGCAGCCCAATAATTTAAGGCTTTGGACCAGGCCGAAGCATTCCCAGAAATTATCCAGGCCTGGCCCGGCCCTAAAAAGCCCGGGCCAGGCCCTAAAAAATGGGCTAGCCCAAAATCGGCCCTTTTTTAAGCCCTGGCCCGATTTTTAGGGCTGGCCTAATTTTGGCCCTCTTCACAAATCAGCTTCTCCCTCATTCATTCAACTCTCTCTCTTTTCCTCTTCACTCTTCAGCCTTTCTTGACCTCACCCACCGGCCATCACCATCACACCTACAGCCATCATAACTTTACCTACGGCCACCCTCCATAATCATCCCTGCAACCAGCCACTACTGCTCCGGCCAACCATCACCGTACCGATGGCCAAACGCCACCATACCCACACAATCAATTTACAATCAATCCTCACCATGGACAGATCTGATAAAAGAAAATTAAGGAATTGACGCCATGTTGTCTTTTAAGCGGCGGCGGCCGACAGTGAAGGCTTTTGCCGTCAGATCCCATCACCACCATCACCTACCATCAACCTCAGCCCTGTGACCATCTACCTCGTCCATTTAACCGCATCGCTCAAGAGCTAAAGGCACCTCCTCGTTAGAGGAGGCAACACCGGATGAAGCCAGTTTCACAAAATAGGGGATAACAAGGGGAAAGGCGAGAAAGAAATGTTAAGAATGGGAAGAACAATGGAGAAGAGGCTGGAAAAGAACAAATCTAGCTAGTTGCCAAGTTACACATGCAATTAGCTTCAGCAAACAGGAACGCAGTGACCCAGAGCCATCTTCGAAAGGCCTTCCAGTGAGAAATCACGGTGAGGAGTCACAGCCAGCTGGGGTTCAGCGAGGGCGCTTGATTGACAATTTGTATCATTCCACTCCAATCTACCTATACATTGGTTTTCTTATCTAGTGTTTTCTGTTGATTTGTTTGGTTATCTCGGTTAGGTTACAAAGTGCCGGTACATTTTTCTAGAGGCTCGCATCATGATTATCAAGTGGCCTTATATGGCTCTTCTTACAAGTTTTGGATCTTTGGGGGCCCAAAGACTGGACTGGCTTTTACTTGGCTCTGCGTTAGAACAAACATGAAAGATCATATGAAAAGAAAACACCATAAGACAGCGAGAGTAAGCCAATAACATACCAGGTTTCTGCGTTAAAACAAACATGGAAGATCATATGAAAAGAAAAAAAATAGGCCCGGGCCTGACGCTAAAGTTAGGGCCTAGGGCTTGGGCCTGGACAGGGCCTCCATTTCCAAGATTTGGGCCCGGCCCGATTTACAAGGCCCGAAGCCCTAAATGGCCCGGCCCTTTGACACCTCTAGGTTTTGGTGGCTGTAGTTAATGTGAATGGAGGAAGGGTGAGCTAGATTTTGGAGACCTTGCTTGACTATATAAGGCTGGTTTTTTTTTTTAAGAGTAAAAATCGAAATAACCCTTATATCTAATAAGATCATATGTTCCAATAAGGGTAGTTCAGGGAAGATGTTTGATATTGCATAAGAAGTCAAAAACACCCTTATATTTTAACAAGCCTCAACTCCAACAAAGGGAATTTAATGGAAAAGAAATGTTATAAGTAAAAAATGTCCTTACTCACCCTTAATCGTTTACGAAAAAAGATATTAGGAAAGGGCACTTTAAGGGAAAAAAAAATTAGCCATTTAAGCCCATTCATGCTCTTATATATGTATAGATATTTATAAACATTCGCAAATTGCATTACCTTTCCACAAACTCCCTACCCCAAGTCCAACCGCATATGGTACTTTCTCATAAGAGATAATTTCATTTAACTCCTTGAGATTATAGGATAACGTCAATCGATTATGAAAAATATCAGATACGTCTTTTGACCGGACGAAATGCAGACGACGTTAAAATTTACAATTTTGTTTATACTGAATTTTCTTTCATGTGCCACGCACATCTCCTTTTTCTCCGTTCCTTTCTAACATGACATCCCTACCCCTTCTTGGTCTTCACCCTTCACGTCCAACACCACCACCAAGCACAACGAAAATGCCACCACAACCACCAACACCAAGCACAACCACAACACCATCACCAACAACCAAGCACAACCATATTGGCACCGCCACAAATGACGCCACCACCACCAATCTACGCACACATGTGCCTACACACATACATACACTCATTCAATTCATCCAGAATCTCACACACACACACACCCACCCACACACCCACACATACACACACAGTAATTGAATTGGACCCATGGGCCCACACACACTCTCTGATTGAATCAAAACCACAGACGCACGCTTTTGGTGATTGCGATGGGTTCTGGGGGTGTAGGAATATGGAAAGGAGAAGAATTAGAGATGGAAGGGTACGATGCTGGTGAGGGATCGAAGGGTGTGTGTGTGATGACACTGGTGCTAGTAGTGGGTGGTGCCATGGAAATTTACAGAAGTGTGTAAAAGATGGGGGGAGAGAGAGAAAGAGGATAAGGTTTGGCTTTGCATGCACGCACACGCATGCTTAAATTATGCTGAATTTAGGATGATTTGGGTTAAATTTGAGGTGATGGTGGCTCATGGCAGCGACGCCAATGACAAAAGGCAGATAGTGGGGGAAGAAGGTTACAAAGTATTGTACTGACATTTTTAAAATACAGTATGCTGATATAAGCAAAAATATTTAGAATACAAACATTGTTACAACAGAAGGATAGATGCATTATGAATATAAGATTTTGACGTGATATGTAACAATAGGATTGATTATATTTACTCCCTAACCACAAGGGGTTCATTGATATTATCGCTTCTTATAACACATTAACACCATCTTGTCGTCATGGTAGGGTGCCAGATTTTACTGTACTCACACTAGAATGACATTTGTCGGGCCATCTCAAAAATCAAAGGACTTATTCTTACTTCCAACTCAATTCCAAACAGTCAATATATGCATGTTTAAGCTCTTCAAGTTTGTTTGAGCCTTTTGGGGTTGATTCGCAAAAGTAAATTTAGATTAAATTTTAATCAATTTTCATGAATTTGGATAAAAGAACCAAAGGCAATACCACATCAAGTCAAAAAAAAAAAATTAGAGCTTGATTAAAATGTGTTGGAAAATCTTTGTAATTAATAGCGATACCATGTTACTTTACTTGGTCAAATATGATTGTGAAAAAATAATTAATCCATAATCTTCGTCTTCTTGGATTAGAATTTAATTTAATTTTTTAATTTCTTAAAGTTGAGTTTAATCAATTTTTAATATTTCTCAAACACCTAACAACTTAATTTAATTCAAATTCAAATCAATTTTGACCATTTCAGAATCAATTCTAAAATGCCGTGGGCTATTTTTAGGTTCTTCTGTCCGCCCGTCAGTAACTTACCTGCTCAATAAGGGTAAATTACACACGATAGCTCTAAGGTTTGCCCTAAAATACATAAAGCTCCACCTAACTTTTTTTATTATTTTCCGTCTCCTGTAGTTTGTCATTGTGTTACATAAGAATTATTTCTTTTAGGCCCCGTGAGAAAAAATTAGGGCAACATTGATTTATTAAGATATATAAAAAATGCCATCATGTCTTCCTCCTCTTTCTCACCACAAAAAGCCTAGCTACCGCCGCTACTGGTTTCCGCCATCGCCACCGACAGCTAGCCACTACCCACACACATAGAGGCACATACACGTAGAAAATTTTGTGGGAGAAAAAAAGATAGAGAGATTGGAGGCAAATAAAGAAAAAAGAGAAAAGAAGCAAGGCAGAGAGAGAAACAGGGGTGGACGGGAAACCAGAGGGAAACAAAGAGAGTAGGAACGCGAGAAAAAGAGAGAGAAGATTGACGAGTCAGTGGCTTCATCCACCGTCGGTGGACGTTGACCAAGGACGGCCGTCATCCCCGCGATCTACCCCGGTGACCGCCAGCATCGATCTACCCCAATGACGATCGGTGACCACCGGCAATGGTTGATCTCGAGGCGAAAAATATTTGTGGTGGATCTTGAGGCAAAGAAGTTTTTTGGTGATGTATCGGTGACCACCGGTGCAGGTGATTGAAGACGAGGATGATATGAGCAGAATAGAGAGGGGCAGTGTGGTGGCCTTAGTGGTCATAGGTGTGCCTGCGTTGTCATAGGTAGGCCGATTTGGATGTGGAATAATGGTCGGCGGTGGTGGTCTTGAGGGGGCAGTGTAGAAGTGGTGGGGTTGCCGGCGGTATTGCTGAAGTGTGTTGTCAGGGGGGTGGGTCGTGGTGGCTGCGGTGGTGGCCTGACAGTAAGGTGAATGGATGGGCCATTGCTGGTGGATGTCGGTAGGGCAAGGGTGGTTGGTGGGGCTGTTGGTTGAAGATCGGGAATTGGGTTTGCTTTGGTCGGTGGTGGCAGGACAATTGAAGGGGGTGGGGCAGTGGTGGTTATCGGCAGTGGACGAGGTTGTTGCTGGGTAGCTATTGGTGGGGCTGTTGGTAGTTCATTGGTTCACAGGATATGTGTGTGAGTGAGAGAGAGAGAGAGAGAGGGGTAAATTTAATTATTTATCAGGGGTATCACAGTCTTTTCATTTATATTATTAACTCTGTTAATTTTAAAATAAATACATGCAGCTTAGTACAATAAAAAAAAGTTAGGAAATTTACCAGCTCAATATAAAATTAAAGTGTCCGGCAAAGCCACAAGAAAAGACTTTTGTAACATAGTAACTCCATTCAAAAGTTGTACATAAAAGAACAGCGTCATCGAGTCATAGGACTGTATACTAACCGAGTTTGAGCCGAACATGGGTGTGTTCGAACTCGGTTCGTTTAAGTTTATGTATGTTTGAACTCGGCTCGAGTTCGTCAAGAGCCAAAACATTAGTGTTCGAACTCGGCTTGAGTTCGTGACGGTAAAACTCGGGCTCGGCTCGTTAAACTCGTTTAACGATATGAGCCGAACTCGAGTTTGGAAACTCGGCTCGCGTTCGTATTCAACCTCAGAATCAAATCCCTAAATTTACTCAATCGTTCAAGCAAATAAAAAACAAGAATAGAGAAATAAGCTCGCATTAGTGTTCAACCTCTATCAAATCCCTAAATTTACTCAATCGTTCAAACAAATCAAAAATAAGAACAGAGAAATAAGAGAAAGCAAGTACACGATAGCAGATACAATGAGGGATGCAAAATAAAAACACTGTAAAAAGAAATCTCGATCGATCGGCGATGAAGACATATACAACGGGTTAATGCATGCCCTTTATGAATTAGCTCCCTCTTCACGCCCCTGGCTTTGCAGTTCCGAAACATGGCTTTGCGGCTTTGTAACTTGAATCTGGCGACGTGGGCTGAATCCAGTGTTGATGGTCGTCTGTGAAGAAAGAGAAAGGGGGCTGTGTGCGATCTCTGTGTGAGAGAGATCGGGGGGGCGCTATTGTGTGATCTGTGTGTGAGAGTGAGAGAGAGGGGAGGGGGCAGATGGTGTTTGACAGTTCGAGTATCTAAGAGAAGGAGGCGCTGTAGACGGTGGTTGGGTCACGGCATGGGCGGTGATCTGGCCCGCGGTGTGGTCGGTAGTCTGGCCGGCGACGCAGGGTGTGGTCTGGCCATCGGCGTGCCTAGCTCTGTGATGAACCGATGGTCGGCGACTGATGATTGATGAGAGAGTGGGCACGGGTTTGATGAGAGAGGGGGCACAAGTGTGAACTGTGGTGTGTCTCTCTGATGAGATAAGGGAGGAGAAATACTTGGACCATAGGCTTCCACGTCCCAACACGTTTCCCCATGAATAGATATTTTGTGAAGGTATTAATATAATGTAAAGAATAAATGAACCGATGTTCGTTCTTTTATAAGACTCGGCTCGCGTTCGGCCCGTTAAGTAAACGAGTCATCTTGTTCATGAACATAAATAAACAAACATCATTAAGTTCAAACTCGGCTCGTTTAATAAACGAGCCCTAAAAATGTGTTCGTGTTCGGTTCACCTATTACATGAACGAACATGAACGAGTTTTAAAGAGAACGAACACCGAACTCTTCGTGAACAACTCCGTTCATTTACAGCCCTATCGAGTCATAACATCGAACATGCAGAGGACAGCTAGGACAGGCCTAGATTACAAAAACTGACAAAGAAATCACTAGGCGTCTACTGATTTAGGACGAGCCTATTACAGAAAGCTAGACAGCCCACTGGCCAAAAAGAAACAAAGGCGTCTACTGCTTGAAATTGCTTCAAAGAAGGGCTATTGAAACGAATTAGAACCTTGTCCACTTTAGTGAAAAGTGGGAGGGGTACCAGTAGAGCTGCAGGCGGCATATACAACCACTTGAATATGCATTCACTTGTTGATCCATAAGAGTTTGATAGATTAATTTTGGATTGCACAAACTACTAGTAACTGTGTATAAGCAGCTCATTTGCAATCACTGATTATTAGCAGATAGCCAGTTTGATGCATGAGATAGCTTCAGATTATGAAAAAAAATCCCCCATGCCAGTTCGCTATCTTTTTGAATACTACACAGCAAAAGCAGTTCGAGACAATGATTGCCCGACTTCAATCCTCACATTACAATCCCTTAAAGCGTTGTCTAATCTTCGTAAGCCTACCTACGACATCTTTCATGTTAATCCTATCGTCCGGTGAATCTTCTGTGCAGTTTAGTGCTACTTCCATGATCATTGACAAGCAACTTTCTTTCCCAGTAAAATTTTCCTTTTCTCCTGTCAGTAAATTGTCATCCACAATGCTTATTACTGCTCTAGAGAATGCCTCAGACACCCATTTTTTCATGGTGAGTTCTCCCACAAACAGATCATCTGTGGGCTTCTTTCTTGTGAATGTTTCCATCAACAGAATCCCATAACTGTAAACATCCCCCATAGGGGTCACTATGCCTGCCGTCCCGTATTCTGCAATAGTGCTACACATTCGTTACTGAATCAACTAGAGAAGAATGATTAATTTTTTAATGCTGAACATCAGTAGAGATCACCTTAGCATGTACAAGTCCATTTAAGATTTTACGAATTTTTATTGGGTTAATTTATGTAATGTTTCTACTTTAGTTAACTTCACGGACTAGAAATATGGTGCATGCATTTCATGAGTTGGCATACTGGAACTGAGCATGTATTTCATGAGTTGGTGTAGGAATGCCATTAGACAGAGCATACCTGGTGCCATATACCCTATAGTACCGAGGGTCTTGGTTTGTGTCATTGGCTCATCTTCACTTAAGAGTTTTGCTATGCCAAAGTCACTTACACGGGCGACCATGTCTTCATCTAAAAGGATATTGCTTGGTTTCAAATCACAGTGCACCACAGGGGATGAATAACCATGATGCAGATATTCTAGTGCAACTGCAACATCTATCACGATGCCTATTCTTTGGTCAATATCTAGGAAATAGTTGTGAGTATAGAGCCGCTTCTCAAGATTCCCATTAGGCGTATATTCTAGCACCATGGCTTTGAAATCAGGGTTGGAACAACTGCTGATTAGCTTAACAAGATTCCTGTGGCGAATGTTGCGCATCGCTTCACACTCTGCCTCAAAACTCTTGAACGATGCTTGGAGTTGTAGATTAAAAACCTTTACGGCAGCAACCATCCCATTGTAGAATATCCCCTTGTACACCAGGCCAATGCTTCCCCTCCCAATTAAATTGTCCTCGCTAAAGTTGTTTGTTGCCTGAAGAATCTCGTAGTATGAAATCCTTTTATTGAAAGGATAAAGCAGTGAATTTTCCTGAACCAGAAGACGTGTATTGCTGGCTCGTTGTCTAAGCAACCAAATTGCAAAAGCAGCTGCAATAATTATCAACGTGATAGATGGCAAGATATAGACTAGGAAAAATTTAGTCTTGCTGAATCCTGTACGTTTATTGCCCTTACATGCCTTCACATGGAACTTAGGTGCTCCACATAATTCCTCGTTTCCAATGAATGATCCAGCTGTAAAGTTGTTAAAGGTTCCTCCATTTGGAATTTCACCACTTAATTCATTGAAAGAAACGTTTAGATAGCCTAAATGCAAAAGTTTCTCCAACGACTTAGGGATCGTGCCAGAAAGATTGTTTCGAGATAGGTCCAAGGACTCCAAGCTTACCATATCAGCAAATGATTCAGGTATAGGGCCTTGTAATCTATTTCTTGACAAGGAGAGGTTAATCAAATTTTGTAACTCCCCAATAGAAGTTGCTATGTTACCTGAGAACTGATTCCCTGATAATTGCAATTGTACAATGGACTTCATGCTGCCAATTTCTTGAGGCAGAGGACCAATTAGAAAATTTGAGGACAAGTCGAGGAGGATGAGATCTTTCAGGCTTCCCAAAGTTGATGGCATATGAGACGTGAGTGCGTTGGAGCCTAACTGAAGTTTTTGCAATGAAGTAAGGTTCCCCAAGCAGCTTGGTATTGATCCATAAAGCTTGGTATTCATCAAATTCAACTCGCCCAAGTTTGTTAACTTGCAGATATTGTCGGGTATCAACCCCTGTATCTCAGTTTCATATACTTGCAGCTGTTGGATTTTCTGCAAATTTCCTATTGTTTCAGGGATTGATCCTGTCAAATCATTATCTCCGAGAGCCAAACTCAACAAGTTACTCAGATTACCAATTTCACTTGGAATCATGCCATTAATATGGCAGCCAGTTGCCTCAAGCCATTCGAGAGTAGTGGACAGATTCCCGATGGAATTCGGAAGAACTCCATGCAGTCTATTTGATCCTATCACCAATTCACTCAAGGACCTACAATTTGTTAGTGAAGTAAGAAAACTTAGTCCCAGAGATGGTTCATTTGTCAAAAGGTTTGGTCCAAGATCGAGAGTTTTGAGGGATTTAAGTTCACCAAAAAATTGGGGTACATTGCCGGTTAGCATGTTATGAGCCAAATCTAGATAAATAATTTTGGAAGAATTTGAGATTGAGTTAGGGATTGTTCCAGTGAGTTGGTTGCCACCAATATATACCACTTCAAGCATTGACATATTCCCAATGTCTTTCGGTATGATTCCTGTGAATTTATTGACTGCTAAATGGATGACTCGAAGTGATGCACAACGTGGCAGACTTGAAGGAATTTCTCCAGCGAACTGATTCACGGCAACGCCAATTTGTCCGAGCATCGGAAGTAAGTAGCACAAATCAGTTGGTAGCTTACCAGATATTTCATTGGACGAGATATCAAAGCTCACCAATGAAGAAATGTTAAAGACTGTTTTTGGTAGTTCTCCTGCGGTAAAAACCAGAGAGGGAAAGAAAAATAAAATGCCGAGTCAAAATTCTAAAAATTAAATTCTTGAACTATTGTGCGTGTGCGTGTATACTAGTAAAAATCACGTACACACACTAGTAACCCATTTGAAATTTGAAGTTTTAAAATTTGAAATTTGGAAGATGAAGCAAGAAAGTGAAAAAAACAAATATATTACAGTCGGTGGTACAAAGAATAAAAAATACATCAGAATGAAACTCTAATTAATTAATATTACATTTTCGTAATTATTTTAAATATGTTTATGTATAATGAGACTGTGAGAATTGGATCCTCGTTAGGCTTATGGGAACCGCGTCCTTACCTATGTGAGAACCGGAAAAGTTGAAACTTAATGGACTCCTCTTCCACTGTATATCTAAGTTGACCGTAAGATCATAAGTAGTCTTGTACAACTTAATTGCTTTGACAAATCGTTAGAGGCCAATGAATCCACGGCCTGGAACTCGATGGCTCGTGTGTTGGAGACTCTTAATGGATTTATATGATTAGCGTCTGAGAACTATTTAGTAGTTTCTCATTACGTGTTATTGTCTAAGTGCTCGTCCTAAGAACAGTCGTCATATTAATTGCGCTACACATATGGGGTGTAACAAGCGGATGCAATTCGTACCAAAGTGATCTACCATACACTATTGTTGAAGTTCTCTTTAATCCTTTGTATATGTGATGAACATGCCAAAATTATCTCTTCATTAACAAATGACGTTATTAACATTCAGTATTTGATGCATCATGTAGGAAAAATGGCAAGTGAATATGCAGTAAATATCATGTAGGAAAAATGCCAAGTGAATAGTGACAGATCCGTTCATTCATTATAAGGATGGACCATATATTGATCTACAGGTTGCTACTTAATTTGAAAATCAAAATTTAGGATTAGGATTTAGGGAGATTACTCGAAGCAATTTGTCTTTCTCAACTCCGTACCTACAAAACTGGAACTTAACCTCATTTTCTGTTTTTAAAAAAATGCACAGAAGTTAACCTTTAAGCATCTAGTTACAAAACGCCACAGTTGTTAACACAACGATGACGCCGTGTTTTCTATCTCCTACTCTTTTTGCTTGAGATCTAATCTATTACCGATTGTATAGTTTTCACGATAGGGTTTATGGTATCTTTCAATTTAGTTATGTATACTAATCTTTTTACATGTTTACCTTTTGTACATGTTTTTTTATTCTACTTATCTCTCCACATTTAATCTCTACTAACTCATTTCTTTCTACTAAGTCACTTTCTTCGTCCCCCCTCTCTCGGGATAGAATGAGAAAAAATCATACAATAAGACTCATGTATCTCTTATTTTAAGATTAAAACACGAAGCAAGTCCTTCTTCAACTTTTTCAATCCCAAGTTCTAACGTTTGAGTACAATTTGTCTAAAACTATATTTATTCTCAATTATACTTTCTTTTTTCTACTTTTCAATAAAAAAAATTATAGCACACTCTAAATTTCTCTTGATAATGTACTCTAAAGCTCTATTTTATTCTTATCTACAATAACGACTTTTATTTCGTTTAGCCTCTCAAATGAAGTTATCGCTCCTAACTTTGGAGAATAATTCTATCATCTGGTCCAAATAATACCAAACCTACTCATCTAAAAAGTCTATATGCATGTGTGCCTCTGTGTGTTCTTTTAAAATCTGCACTACGAAATAAACGTGTGAAATTGATTTCAGATAATGGCAATAAACTAAGTACTTTCAATAATGTTCACAAACCTACGTTTTTTCACTTTACATTTTTACTTACGAATGACAGGTTTAATATAAATACAAACTAAATAAAAGTTTATCAATAATAATTTATAACCTAGATCATTTATCAAATAAAGACATATATCATTAAAGTAAAAAAGGAAAAAAAATATTACCTATGGCATAAGGTCTTGAGAGTTAAGAAAACTATAGGGTTAATTGCACTCATGACCTTGAGGTTAGGGTAAATTACACGCGTATCTATTAGATGGAAGTCTGGAACAAATAACACTTATGTCCGTTGACATAACGAAAATACTAAAAGATGAAAAGACTAAAATGCCCATCACTTATGAATGTAATTCTTCAAATGTCAGTCCTCGTCCCTTTACCTCACTATTCAGCCCCACCACCACCAACACCATCATACCTTCACACTTTTTCAGCTTCAACACACACGCGCGCTCTTACCCACACACCCCCCCTACAACTTGCCACAATCACAGCCACCATCGTCTTGTTCTTCAGTTTTCTCACATTTTTCAGTCTTTTCAACCCAATCAATTGTCACAACTTTCACACTCCAATCACTTGCAACAAACCATCATGATTCAACGAACCAAATGAATAAAAATGAAAATTTGAATTTGGGGTTCAAAATCTGGAAGAAGATGCATAAGATTCTTGTTTGCGTCAAACTACTACCCAACACCATAGCAACCGCCAACCACCACCAAAGTAGCCTTTCACCACCACTAATCATCCAACCACTGCGTCCGAATTAGCTCACCACCTGTCCAATTCACCCATCGCCACCAGACAGCATACCATTACCTCAAATCAACCCTCCACAACCACAATCGCCATCAATCAACCTTCCACGACCCACCCACCTTTAGTTGGCATGCTACACACACACTCAACTAATGTTACAGATTTATGACTAATTTGGCAGCTTTGAAATTTTCACGTATGTGCTACTGTTTAGGACATTTACGGTGGTGGAGGTGACCGGACGGGGTGGGACAACGTGGAGGTCGACGTTTGCCGGCACCAGAATGAGGTTGGTGGGGTTGTGTAATATCCCGATCTTAGGTTTGAACTTTTTGGTAATTTATAGTAGTTTTACTTAATTTTTTAGCGACAAATTTTACAAGTATGAATATTTGCTTCTCTTAGCGACGATTGGCATGAGTTTGTGATTGTCAATTAAGGAAAACGAAGGAAGCACCTTGAGATATAATTATTAATTAGGGTTAGTATATAATTGATTTTATATCTTTGTGTGACTATTTTTAGATTGCAGAGAGAAATTTGTGGATGAAAGGTAGTAAAATAAATAAAAGTGAGTGGGTTGATTTAGAGAACGTATAACCGATGAGATTATGCTGTTATAATATATTTAGAGTATAAATAAAGAGTATAGAAAAAAAAGGGTAATGCATAAAGAGAAAAAATGAGAGAGGAATAGAGCCAAAAAAAGACCAAAAGAGGAGAAGACGGAGAGAAAGACAGGGAGGGCAGCCAGCCCTAGAACGAGCGGCGCTTATGCCATGGCAGCCCCGTTGCTAGCCGCACAAGCGGTCACCGGTGATTAACTCCGGCCGCTGCTTTCACCGAAATAACATCTCCCAACGTGTCCACGACCGCCTGCCGCAACCGACGCCGCACTGCTACCACCACATGACATTCATCACCGGCCAACCAATATTCCGATCAACACCAAGGACGACCATCGGCCGTTGCCGGTTCTCTTCTCCAGTACACCGACCAGTCACCGTGGCCACTGGGACCTCCAATTCGTGTTGCCGCTACAGTTTCACGGCGTGCAACATAGCGGTTGCCGATCTTCAGCCTTCATTTGCCAAAATCTATGATCACCGGGGACCGTCCTTCCTCAACCGAACCACCTTACTATTTTTAGAGGTGTGTTTATTTGTGTGCGAACAGAAATTTCGACGGCAGAACGCTGATCGGTGATGATGTCCAGAGGAACCAACAGGCAACTCACAATTTCAGGTCCTCAACCTAATTACCCAGCTACCAATCTAATTACCCGACCACCTCTGCAGAATTTTAACCGTCACCAAAGGAGCACTGGTAACATGCCTATTCGGCAAAATTGGGTACTGAAGTTTCTTATTGGCAGTATTGTATAAATTGTGAAACCGCTTATTATGGATGATTGTGTGGTTGGTAAATCTGTGTAGTGGTTGTCATTTGGCGGCAGTGTTAGTGGTGAACAAAATGGGATAAATTAGGTGGTTTGTGTGTAACTGCTTGTGATTTGTTTGGGGTGCGTAATGTGGAATGCTTTAGACTTGGTTTTTGGTGTAGCATAATAGCAACAATGGTGGTGGACTGGTTTTGAATTGTCAGAAGACGGTACGTGTAATGGTAGGTTAGTTGTGAAAGCTGGTAGCCCGTGTGTTGCGTTTTGGTGGTTGAAATGGAATGAAGTGGGTGGTTTGTATGTGTGCATCGGTTCGTGCACGCTGTATGTCTTTGATAGATGTGTAGGAGTGGTGATTGTTGGATGATAGTGTGTAACAGAGTGTGTTTAGTGGGTGGTTTTTTCAGCGAATTGTGTGAGTATTTTAGTGTGTGTGGGTTAGTTTCTATGCGTAATCAGTGTGTGCATGTGTATGTCGAAAGTGTGGGCATGTGTCAGTGTAGTGGGTTGACTGAGTAGAGTAATGGGGTTAATTACACTAGGCACCCTCAAGTTATCACTGTGTAGCACTTTGCACCACAAAGTTTTTTTTAGCTATCTGTCACCCCAAATTTTCATAAGTGTGGCACCCAACACCCTTCGTCCAAATTCCGGCAAAAAAAATTAATAAACTAAACTTAGGAGGGCATTTTTGGAACATCACAGAAACCCTAATCTCTATCAGCCTTTTGCGCCGCCAACCCCCCTGCGCTGGCATCTCATGCCGGTGTCCCCCCTCCTCCGGCAGCGCCCTTCCCCCCCCCCCCCATCGGCGACGCCGACCTCGTCCCCTGCCTTCCTTTCTCTTCTCTCCCCCTCACCCCGCGCCCCTCCTTCGGCATCTCACGCCGGTAAAGTCTCTTCCCACCCCACGGCCGCAATAGCCCTGCGCCGCTGTCCCTTGCCCCTCTTTCGCATCTTAGGCCGGTGCCGCACTCTCCGTCGGCAACGTCCCTCCCCCTATCGGCGATGCCGAGCCCCTCTCTTCCTTCCTCTTCTCTCCCCCGCCCTCCACAGCGGCAACAGCCTCGCGC
Organism: Escallonia rubra; assembly: GCA_033065855.1. Taxonomy (NCBI): domain Eukaryota; kingdom Viridiplantae; phylum Streptophyta; class Magnoliopsida; order Escalloniales; family Escalloniaceae; genus Escallonia; species Escallonia rubra. The sequence continues at coordinate 277,366 of JAVXUO010001376.1, read as the reverse complement.
CGCCGCCTGACAAACCCATTGCAATCTTTTTGACCAAAATGCCCCCTTGTTTAAGTTAAATTACTTATCCGGTGAGGCTATTGGCCGGAATTTGGACGGAGGGTGTTGGGTGTCACACTTATGAAAATTTGGGGTGACAGATAGCTAAAAAAAACTTTGTGGTGCAGAGCGCTACACAGTGATAACTTGAGGGTGCCTAGTGTAATTAACCCGGAGTAATGTGTGTGTGTTCGTTGTTTCAGCGTGTGTGTTTGTTGTTTCACACAAATGTTATAAACGTGTGTACAAGTGGTTTGGAGATGAAAATTTTCGGTAGAAGATGAAAAGTGTCGCTAAAGGGCTATTATTTTTTAGCAGTCTAAATTCCTTCTTCTAAAAAGTCATTTCCGTTATGAATTTGGTTAACTGCAAAACTGTAACCCCAGTGAGTTTTGCAATATCTACGATGTGTAATTTCCTTGAATTTTTTAGTGTTCTCGAAGAGCGTGAAATAATTTTATCTTTAGTGTGAATCTTGATTTAATAAACATAGCAAATTAGATTATGTTCGGTTGAAAATTTTACAGTGATTCTTTTAACTGATGAAATGTTTTAGTGTCTAAAATTTCAATTCTTTTTAATATCGCTTATCATGTGTAGTGACTTTGGTCGCCTTGTGCACCGTTAAGAGCCAGAGGGAATTTTTGGAATAAAATGTTATTTTTCAATGGGCTTTTTGGCCTGAATAGAGTCTAATACATATGTGGATGAGTTTTGACGTATTTTGAAATTTATTTCTGGTCATGTTGGCTGTTAAGGGTATTTTGGTACTTTTACATACATCAAGGGAGTATTTTGATAATTTTTCATTCTCGATGGCAACTTTGGTAGTGGCGTGTGCAGGTGTATCGTGTGCTTCTATAGGGGTGCATTATGCATGTATTTGTTTATTTTTGGACAAGGGTTATTAAGTTAGTGCTATAGGTGCGTAGGTGTGTTGTCTTGTGGGTTTGTGTGCGTGTTTGTAAGAGAAAGAGATGAAGAAAGAAAGGGAGGGTGTATTAGAACGGGTCGTCGAGAGGATGGGGTGTGTTAGTCGTTATCTTGTAGAGTTCAAGAGAGCGAGTACGAGAGTTAGAAAAGCCGGATGGAGTCAGACGCATACAGATAGAAGGAGAATGATAAAATTGAGGAAAAATGGCAGGATTTACTCTAAGTGAGTTTGGAAGAAGTGGAGATAGGTGTGTATACTATTGGCTCATTCAAGAGAAGCTTGGAATGGATTGGGCAATTCTTTGGTCAAATGTAGCAAGCAATCAGAGCAAAGGATGCTGGTATTGGGGAAATGCGTAACATTATATAAGTGACCTTTCGACCCATCTAGTGTATATACAAGTATATGTTATCTATTTTTGAGAAATCTCAAATAGTCATAAATGAACTGCTTACAGTTAGCTTATTTCAAGAGCAGGGAAGAGAACTATTTAGGAAGCTAATACTGAGTTATAACATCTTTGTGTGGATCGTATCCTGATAAAAGATTTTCCCTATTTAGGTTAATTCGAAGGATTTGTGTTTGAGGTTGATTACCTTAACACAGTTTCGGACCGAGGTAAGGGATTTCTATCTGAAACCCAATTCATCAATATGTCCTCGTATATTTTTCTAAATTGCTATCGAATTTCTTTGGACTCTGTTATATTTGTTATGAGAATGCATTATTTGCCTTTAATACCTTTTCTAGAGCCTTAAGCGTTTATTTAAAATCCTCATTGATGATCAGTATTTATTACTCTTTGGGAATCTATTGATTCGTTGCATTATCGATTATTGCATTCTGTATATTGACATGAGTTAGTGTATTGAGGAGTTATAAGGATGGTTTGTTATTGTCAGGAGATGCTAGTACCTTTATGGTCTAGCTAGTGTTCATATGCATATGTAGCCACAGTGTTAGTGAGCATCGCCTTTATGGCTTTACTAAGTGATTACCCTGCACTGCCTGTGCGGCTTTGCTAAGTGTTTCCCTGTACTGCCTATGTCGCTTTGCAAATTTACTCATGTTCAATATTCCATCTGCATGGTTTACAGTGTAATCGAAATTGTTTCTATTGATTTCTGAATTGAGTAATTGAATCGAATCTCATCCCATATTTCCATTGAAATAAATTCTCTAAATCGTTTGTATTCATCTACTGAATTTGGAGCGACCTTACTGAGCTCTCAAAAGCTCACCCCTTTTCTATTCTCTTATGCAGGTAATAACCAACAATAGATTTCACTGGGTATGGAATAGAACTGAGCGAGGGAAAGTGAATTGCAATTTTGGTCTTGATCATTAGAACCCCTGCGTGGATTAGTATTGCTATTTAAAATTTTTGACTCAGAATTGATGTTTCAATTATGACAGTACATTTAGAATATTGTCTTATTCGATGTTTTAGTTGCTCTAACGGACTGATGGTACTATATTGGTAAAGATTGAGGGTATTATTGTCTTAATATAAATGATCAAGTGAGTGTTAACGTTTTGGAAAATTCCGGGATGTTATAGTTGGTATCAGAGCATAGGTTTATGATTATGTAGACCTTAGAAGCGTATACTAGGTAGCTTAAACGATTGATGGGAGTACTAGGGAGAAAACTTTAATAATTTTTAGTTCGAAGGTATCGTAATTCAGATATATGAATTCTTCGACGAAGAGTATATTTTGGTATGTTATCTGAAAAGCATAGCAAAAGCATGATGAACTAGAAATTGCTTTAATTGGTTGATTTTGGAGTGAAGTAAATAAAATTTAGTTTTAGTTTCGTATTAGCTAAGTCATAAATATTTCGAGGTTGAGTAATGTAGTTTGGCTGGTAGGGTTATAGATACCCGAGTGAAGAATCATGTAGTGGGGCGAAATGTTTGAAGTTGTCACGATATGAGTGGTGTTTTTTACTTGTATTTTGGAGGTTTTATACCACATTACTAAGACTTGTTTTCATTGGGTGAATTTGGAAAGATATGCTTCTAGTTGCCAAAACCTAATCAAGGTTGTAGAACAACATTATTGTAGTAGCTAGATAGAGATAATGTAAGTTTGTGGTTCTTGATGTTCTTGGAGGTCTTAGTTTGTAACTCGGAGCTTTTAGCTAGTTTGCGATCGTTAAATTGCTAAGTGAAAAAAAAAGAAAAAAAAATATTTCTGTTATGGTGAGGTTTATGAGTTTATAAGTTTCTGAAACAAGTTTTTGTGGAATAGTAATACTTTGAATTGAAATGTGCGATTTGGACGAGCAAAATCTTGTCTGAGAGCATAGAGCCACTAGGTTGACTTTGTTGTGAATGCACTCGAGAGGTTAGTGTTGGATCTTATATCCTTATTTCGATAGGTACAAGTTACATGCATATATTGGGCGGTGGCGGAGGTGAATTGAGGTTATGAGTAATGATTGTTTGAGCGTGCATTTTGGATTGTAGTTGTAGCTTAGGGTCCTACATTGATTTGCGTGCATGGTTATATATGATTTTAAGGTGTGAACTACCATAGGACAAAAGGATGTAATTGAGGACGAGAACTAGTTGCTCACTATCTTGATTGGATTAAGTATTTTATTTCTTTTAGAGTAAAAAAAATGCAATTTATGTCTAAAGAATGATTATGATTTGAGCCAAAAGTTAAGAGTACATGTTGAGGTGACACATTATATGGGTTGTGAAATTGGATGACGAATTTCTCTTAATGGGAGTAGAATGTAATATCCAAGTCTCAATTTAGATTACGGCTAATTATGATAAATTTACTTACACAATAAGCGACCATTGCTCATTTGGTAAGACTTCACTATTTAGCGATGATTTAGTTGTATAAAGGGAGACAGGGTAACGTGTTGAAATACTCTAGTACAACGGAACTTGTGATTTATGAGTATGAGTTAAATACACGGATGACCACTGTACTATAACACAAATTCAACTTTAGTCACTGAATTTTGAGATGTGTCAAAGTGACCATTAGATTGGTAAATTGTCCAATTAAGGCATGCTGTTAGATTCAATTAACCAGAGGCCCGTTAAGTGACCATGTGCCTTGCACATGGGGCTTAAATTGAGGGCAAAATAGTCAAAACACAGAACTTGTGATTTTTTTTTTATTTTTTGTCTGATTTTTATTTTCTTTTTTCTTTTCCTCTTCTTCTTCCACCATTGCCCACCTACCTACCACCGCCGCTGCTGCCCCCACCCAACTACACTGTCACCACCAACCATTATCCACTTCTAGCACCACCATCAGAACCACAAAACCATCTTTAAAGAAAAAAAAGGATTTCCTTCTCATCCATTTAAACACATAAGTATCACAGTCATATAGCTCATTTCCCTCTCCCATTCTCCTTATTTCAAATCCAAAATCATTCATCAAAATGCCCCTTCAAGTCCTCCCATATTACTTTCATCAGCTCTATACAAACACACAACTGGATTTGATCGAGCTATCCCGCACTTTCAACAAGGACCCAGTTAGATCCCAAAAAGTTGACAGCACTACAGAGGTGGGTACGTGACAGGGGCGAAGCCAGGATTTCACCCCAGGAGGTGCTAAAAATATATAGAAATTAATAATTTTTTTTATAAGTAAAATAGCACAAAAAAAAGTGCGTTCCTCGACAATACACAAAAATTTACGATAAAGTGTTTCATTATCAATCTATCAATTATCAATCAAATACGGAAAAAAAAAGTGCATTTTTCGACAATACACAATAAAAAACGAAAAAGTGTTTCATTACCGATCCATTAATTATAAAAAAAAAAGTGCATTTTTCGACAATATCAATCCATCAATTATCAATCAAATAACCTAATTAATCAAAAATATTTTATTCTTTTACTTTTCCAGTCATGTTTCATTATTGCGTTAACCTAATTTCAACCCACCATTCAACTAAATCACACATTCGATATCTCAATCCAATTGGGTCCCATCCTCCATCAATCTCAATATCTCAATGCTAAACATTAACCATAATCAATATCTCAATACTTCAAGATTATCCATAATCAATGCTACACATTAACCATAATCAATGCTAAACATTATCCATAAATCCATAATCACTTATCAATGCTCAAGAATATCCATTTATCCTTCTCAAGATTATCTATAATCCATTCCTAATTTCCTATGGCTATGAGCTATGATACTAAAAAGATAACAAACAAATTTTATAGAGATGGCAACTGGCAAGATCAAGTCAATGAAGTCATCAAGGTGAAATTAAAGTTTCGAAAGTCGGAACATACTTGTCGCCGACTCACCGCTCGCCGGAGTTCTTGGCCGCCGGTGGATTATTGGAGACTTGGAGTGAAGACCGAACTGAAGGTTCAAGGTTGGATCCAGATGTTGTGTCGTCGCCGACTCGCCGTCGGCCGTCGGCGTAGATCTAGAAGACAGAGATTGAGAGATAGCCCAGATCGTGGGCTCGCTGCCAGCCGCTCGTCAGTCGTGGGTTTGTGTCGGTGTCGTGCCGTCGTGGGTTCGTGGCTGCCGGAGCGAGGCGCCGGCCGCGCTGTGAGCAGCTTAGTCGGCTGTCAGTCGGTGAGAAGAGAGAGAGGTCGACAGGAGAGAGAGAGCCAAAGAGAGAGTGTGAAATTATGAAAAAAAACTATATATATAATTTTATTTTTTTCCACAATCTGAGGGGTACATTAGCCCCCCCTCGTACAACAGTGGCTCCGCCCCTGGACAGCAGCGTATCGGGATAATTTGGGTTGAAACCCTAATTTGAATAATTAGGATTAATAAATTTTTATCATGTATATACCTTGTAGATACAAAATGTGGACAGTATTGACATTTAAAAATATATGTATTGATGATACAAGCAAAAAGATATATGTTTTTAAAGGATTAATACAACTTTACCTTTTGAAACTTACCATCATTGATTGTAATCTCACCCTAACCTCTGGAACATGGGTTATTTTGATGGTGGTAATTTTTAAGGTTATGTTTTGTTAGGGTTTTCTTTAAAGGTGAACAGAGTCTTAGCATCATTTATAAGATTATGCTAGATCTACTCTCACATTTTTGTCGCTTAAAGATGCATTAGTTAACTTTTAATCTCTTTTATAGCAAATTGTTCATATTTAGCCAAAAATATTGTAGTTTAGTCTCACCTTCTTAAAAGTAAAAAAATACAATTAATTTTTGTAAACCTTTTATTTCTAAAAAGGATATGTTTAATGAAAAAAAGGTTTAGCCGTTTTAATCCCTTGAGATTACTTATACATTGGGGACATATTCTTACCCATTTTGGTTATATTCATAGTCTTTTGTCATTAAAATATGTATTAGTGAAACTCTTTAGCATCAAAATGTTTGAAGTTAGCCAAAATAGTCAGAAGTTAGCCTCACATTTTAAAAAGTCAAGATACTTAGAAAAATTTTAAACTTGAAAAGAATAGTTTAAGAAAAAAGAAATTTATTATCTAACACTTGCGTATCAGAACTTGAGAGTTTTCCAGCTCAGAAAAAAATATTAATCATTTGAGCCAAAATAAATTGAAGTCTTTATTAATTGTGTTTTATCTAATCCTATAGTGAAATATACGGAGACAATAGCTATATGAAAAACATGTTATCATGTAAATATATGAAATCATTAGAAAGACGATAACCATATGAAGGATACGTTGCCATGCAAATTAGGGTATTCCTATAACTCTTATACGAATATAGGGTTATGTACTTGTCACAAACTTAAGTTATAATTAGGAGCACAATTGTATGATCTAGCGATTCTTATATATTTAAAGTTTCTAAAGGTCCGGTTTTACAATAGCTTTCTTAGACCAATATGTCCATAATTGAAATTTAAAATTAAACTTTAGTTCTATGGTAGTTTTAACGTACGAATGTTTACATGCATAATATTAAATTTGTAGCGTACACATGAACATACAAATTTGTAATACAAAATTAAAAAAAGAATTGGGTTTCTGACAAATATTCAATTTAGTTTATGTAGATTATGTTTATTCTTAAAGGCTATTGACAACACTGTTCTCTAAAAGTTATTTATATTAATCAAAATTGATAGAGAAGATGTATTAGCTCTGAGGTATTTAGCTTCAATGTGAATGGAGACAGTAGGTTTTGATAAAAAAAAATTCGATAATCAAAGAACATGTAGGAGTTCAAGGGTGATTTTATAGATTTTCAAACCATTTTTTTTTTACTAAAAGACAAAAAACTCTTTAGCCCTAACTAAAGGATAGGTTTTTAATAATTATTCTAAGGAATGATGCTTGATATCTTAAGAGAAGCCAAATACACCCATATTTTTCTAAAATGAGTATTTGATGAGAAAAAAATTTTAAGTGAAAAACACCTCTAATCAACACTAATTTTGTATGAAGACTTCAGTTTAAAAAGGACATCTTAAGAGAGAGAAAAAAAGGATTAACCATTTAACTCCGGTCAGGATTACATACAAATATGAAATACAAAATTAAAAAGGATCGGGTATCTGATAAAATATTCAATTTAGTTTAGGTATATTACATTTCTCGAAAAAGACTATAAAAAGACTATTTTCTCTGCAAGTTATTTTCTTTAATCAAATATGATGGTAAAGATGTAATAATTATGAGGTAGTTTAATTTTAATGTGAATGGAGGCGATAGGGTTTTATAGGAATTTTCTAATAATTAGAGAGCATGCCGGAGTTCAAGGGCTTCTTCTTCTTCTTTTTTCCCCATTAATAGAAGTTAAAACAACTCTTTACTCTAACAAAAGCATATATATTCTAATAAAGATATTTTAAAGAACGAGACTTGATATCATATGAAAAGTCAAAAACACATTTACTTTTTAATCACACTCTTATTAAAAATAGGTATTTAATGAAAAAAAAAGTTTTCTGTCAAAATTCAAAAAAATCCTTGACTCTGACCAAAACATATATCCCAATAAGGGTATCTTAAGAAAAGAGGTTTCGTATCCTATGAGAAGCCAAAAATACCCTCATTTTTAAATAACACTCTCACTACAAGAAAACAGACTTTTAGCGACGGGTAAATCCGTCGCTAAAAGCCCAAAATCCGTCGCTAAAGGAATTAGCGACGGATTCACCGTCGCTAAAAATCTCTCGTATAAAAGCCCGTCACTAATAGTTTAGCGACGGAATTTTTAAATCCGTCGCTAAATATGTGATTTTTATCGACAGATTTATTTTTCATTATCGATGGAATGTCCGTCGCTAATTATATTTTTAAAATTTTAATTTATTTTCTTTTTCGTCCAATTAGCGACGGATTAAATATTTAGCGACGGAATATTCCGTCGCTAAATATTTAATTGAAAGGAATATTTTAGCGACGGAATAAATCCGTCGCCAAAAGTCAATATTTTTTTAAATTTTTTTTTTATTTTTCAATTACCTAAACCTGTACAGAAATACAATTCTCAACAACAACGCGCAATAAGCGAAATACAGAAAAAAAAATATATAATCAATTAGAAAAAATATTTATTATAAAAGAAACTAATACATGTACAAGCCGGGAACCGGAGATAGCCGGTTAGGAGAGGGGAGAAGACTACAACCCAGGCGCCGGGGGGGGGGGGGAAGCTAGGAACGGGCACGGGAAGGGGCTCATCAGGGGTTCCCGAGTCCCGGATCTGGATCCTGCTGATCCGGGGCCGGGGCGGCTGGTCCAGCAGTGCCCTGCTCCCTCATCATCCGGCACACCACTGTAGCAATGCGCTCGATATCCTCCTCCCGCAACTGAGGCCGAGGAGCCGGTGTCTGTGGAGGGGCAGCAGGGGGTGAGGACGCTCCTATCACGACACGAGGAGTCGTGCTAGGCAGGCCGCGTATGCGGCCTTTCGGCCGATTCACGACCTCCGGCGTATCCAGCCATCGCTTCAACCCCCCAGTACTCGCAGCCGTACTACTGGATGCTGATGGCTGTCCGGACTGCTGCTCGGACCCCCTTAGCTGTTCATACGAGGCCTGCAAAAATAGTGGTTTAACGATATGTTATGGCATTAATTAACGAAACAGACATCAAGGATAGAAAGAAACAGATTAACTTAAATAAATTGACTCACATCGATCCGCCGGGCAATATCTGAAATATAGTCGCCCGCCTGGTGCGTCTCGTCCTTGTCCTTCTTCCGCACGTGCGTCTGAGTATAGGTCAGAGCTATGACCTCATCCTCCTCTAGATCCGGGTGCTCGACCGCGTTCATATGTCGGACGATGTCGTGTGGCACCGACCCCCCCGTGTGCGTCGGATCTCTGTTCTGTCTGTTCTGAGCCCCGCTCTTACTCTTGGCGTCCCAACCTGGATCCGCAGCCCACCGATCTATCATCTCCCCCCATACACGGTGAGATATCCAATGTGGGGGATATTTCGTCATGTCCGTCATCGGGGCACCCGCGGGCAGCGCCCTCTTCGCCCGGTCCCGTGCATCGTGGAGCCATCGGCGGTAATTCTTGCCGATGTAATTAAAGAAAGCCTGCTGCCCCAGTCCCTGCTGCTCAGGCGTATCAAACGTGAACCCCTCCTGTAATGCATTCAATAACACAAATTAACAACATAAAACAAACTGTAATTTAACATTTACTAACGCTGAAAAAAATACTTCACCGTACCAGCCACTCCTCCCATAGGGCCTCCCTCGCAGCGGCATCCCATTCCTTCCAGTACAGGCGTGGCTCGAAGAATCGGCCCTTCACAAGAACGCCGATCTTCGTCCTCGCCATATTCTCCAGGATCCTGCCAAATAAGTAATTAAATTAATTAATACAGTTCAAATATAAATTAACACCCAAAATTTTTGGGCATAAGGCATGAGGTGATATTTTTAGTACTTACAGGCCCTCCTGCGTGAGCGTAACGCTCTGTTTACGCTGGGGGTCGATGCGTACCCCGCGTGTCGGACCACGGCCTCGTCGAGATCCTACAAAACACAGACATTAATACAGTTCAAATATAAGGCTAGCGAAAATGTAGGAAACACCGTTATCAACTATACCTGAGGTAGAACCCACGGAAGATGGAGACGGCTGGGGCGACGGCGATGGCTGGGGCGACGGTGACGGCGACAGCTGGGGCTGGGCCCCCGATGGCTGTCCGCGATCACTCTGTGCCCCGTCATCAGTAGGCAATGACGAGGTGGGACTAATCGGGGAGGAAGCAGCTCGGCGTCCAGCCCGGCCACGAATAGCCCGTATCCTATCCATATCTGACTTCATATAGATTATATACAAAGACATTAACACGTGAAAAACAATAATTTAGGCATAAATCATCATCGGCACTATATATATATATATATGAACGAATGTGCAAAAACACATCAATAAACACCAAGTTCTAAAATGTTACTACATTTTTCCCGTGATGTTACAACATTACAAGTCAATCATTTTCAGTTTGCGAATCATCTTCATCACTATCCTCGTCGCCCTCTTCTTCGTGGGACTCGTCGTCCTCTTCATCTTCTAATTCATCCTCTTCATCAGTAGACTCGGTCACATCATCTCCAACACTTTCAACATCTTCCGCGTCATCATATACGACTTCTTCTCCCACAAGAAGTGTTGTTGGAAGAGGAAGATCGTCCTCCTCGTTGTTGACCTCAACAGGGAACAAGACACGTGGTTGGTCGGCTTGAAAGGAGTCTAGCTCACTGTCATATGTCACGGGCAATTTCTTGGACTTGATAGTTGTATACCAATGAGATTTGGGATTGGCGACGTCCTCCGCGTAAAAGACTTGTACAGCTTGACTAGCAAACACAAAGGGCTCGTCTGATGCAAGTCTTGACTTGACATTGACATCTACAATCCCTTGAGAGCTAACACGGATTCCTCTGCTGCATGTGACATCGAACCACGTACACTTGAACATTACCAGGCGGTTTTGGGAACCCAGATATGTTAGCTCAACAATCTCATCTAACTCTCCGTAAAAATCCATGCAATTCTCGGCATAACAGTCGCCGTTGACCAAGACTCCACTGTTTTGGGTTTGTTTTGTTCGGTCATCATCTTTTACGTTAAACCTAAACCCGTTGATGATATAACCTCCGTAACAGGATGTTTGTTTGTTAGGGCCTTCGGCTAGTAATTTCAAGCAGGAGGCCACTGGTCTATCCATTGACTGAACCTATTGTAGATGACGGTAAACATTAAGGATAAATCAGTATACTAATTGGCCACAGAACTGTATATAACACATAATATAATTTCGTTAAATAATCTTACACGGATTTTGAACCACTGTACAAATTGTGACTTCCGGTGAGATTCAAGTCCAGCGGGATCAGTGATTAAAGATTCCGCATCGAACTCACTGCAAACCAATATGCATCTAACTCGCTTAACACACTTTCAATTATGTACATCAATGTAAGTGAATTAAGACTTTAACTTACTCAACGAATGCCGAAACTTCATCGCAATTTAGAAGGGCATATATTGTTGCAGCACTGTACTCTTCATCTGTTAGCCATCGAGTATACGTTCGGCCGAACGGACTACCTGACTGCTTGAATATTGACAATTGCCCTTCCAAATTTGTGCTTGCTCCGGGATCATTTCGGCCTAGTTGATTTAACCTTGTACCAACATCCGAACCGAAATATTGACTACAAAAGTTTACAAGTTCTTCCATTACGTAAGCCTCCGCAATTGAGCCCTCAACCCGAGCCTTATTACGGACTTTTTTCTTTAAATGGAACATGAACCTAGAAGTTTAGGGAATCGAGTTAGGTGGAATATCAATGATAACAGATGTCGCATTAAGTGTAAACGAACAACTGTAACAATTTAAGGATTACCTCTCGAAGGGATACATCCACCGATATTGCACGGGTCCACCCATTTTAGCTTCATATGCCAAGTGAACAGGCAGATGCTCCATTGAATCAAAGAACGAAGGTGGGAAGATTTTCTCCAGCTTGCAAATCGTCACCACAATGTTCTTCTCAAGCACTTCCATGTTACTCACCCGGATCGTAGAAGAGCATATATCTCGAAAGAAATGAGATAATTCAGTCAAAGTCTCGCAAACAACCCGTGGCAACAGTCCCCGGAAGGCAATAGGAATGAATCTCTCCATGAATACGTGGCAGTCGTGACTCTTCATCCCTTGGAACTTGCATTCCGAAACATTGCAACAACGAGATATGTTGGACGCAAACCCATCCGGAAGCTTCAAATTCTTAACCCACTGACAGACCTTCTCCACTTGTTTCTTGTCTAGACAGTAAGGTGCTTTCGGAAGTATGGTCCTCCCACTGACTGTCCGAGGATGCAATTCACGGCGTACACCCAACTGTTGTAGATCCCTTCTCGCTTTAAGGTGATCTTTCGATTTGCCCTTGAAATTCATCACTGTGTTGAACACATTATCAAAAACGTTCTTCTCAATATGCATCACATCCATGTTGTTTCGGATAACGAGCGTCCTCCAGTAGGCTAACTCCCAGAAGATACAAAATTTTCTCCAGTTGTGCTCTTTCCCGAACCCTGCAATCTTCTGATCCGGCACACCCTTACCGTGTGGTATGTCAGTATCAAGTGCCTCCAGGTGTGAGAGTACTTCTTCACCAGATGGGTAGTCCAGCGTGACAACCTCACGCTCGATTGTCCCGTCAAATTTATCCTTCTGCCTACGAAACTGATGGCCCGGTGGCAAAAGCTTACGGTGACATCCGAACCACGAGGCCTTTCCGCCGTGCTTTAACGTATGACCGGGGTTCACGCCCATACAAGCAGGGCATGCTAGCTTCCCATGTGTGCTCCAGCCACACGTCATTCCCAATGCGGGGAAATCATGTATAGTCCACATCAAAGCAGCCCTCATCTGAAAATTTTGTTTAAGGGATGCATCATATGTTTCGACTCCATGATTCCATAATTGTTTTAACTCATCAATCAACGGCCTTAAATACACATCTATGTCCTTACCGGGACTCTTCGGCCCCGGAATAAGCAACGACAAGAACATATACGGCTTCTTCATGCACATGCCTGGTGGAAGGTTGTAAGGGACAATAATAACAGGCCAACAGGAGTAAGGCGTGGTAGACTGACCGAAAGGGTTGAACCCATCGGTTGCCAGACCAAGTCTAACATTCCGAACTTCCTGAGCAAAAACTGGATGCCTGCGGTCAAACTCCTTCCACGCCTCTCCATCAGCTGGGTGTGTCAGCACATCGGCATCGTTGCTGCGAGTCTCACGGTGAGCCCTCATATGTTCAGCCGTACTGGAGGAGTAGTACATTCTCTGAAGCCGTGGTGTGACCGGGAAATATCGCAATATCTTCCATGCAATGTTTTTCTTCTTCCCTTTGTCCGGTTTGTACCTCGAATGAGATCACACTGGACATAATGACAAATCCTTATTCTCTTTCCAGAATAATACACAATCGTTATTGCACGCATCTATCCGGTCATAGCTCAACCCAAGTTTCCTCATCATCTTCTTCGCGTCATAGTACGACGGCGGTAGCTTTTCACTTTCGGGCAGTATTTCTTTGATGAAGGTAACAAACTCGTTAAAACCTTTCTCGCTCAGCCCGTGGTCTGATTTCAACTGTAATAACCTACTAACCGTAGACAACCGTGTGTGTTTCGGAGCTCCATCCCACAGCGGCTCTTCCGCAGCTCTCAACAACTCATAAAACTGATGAGCCCCCTCGTTCGGCGGTTGTGGCCTGTCGTTACCCCAGTCAACATTAGCATGCCCAACATCCATAATCATATCTCGAAAATCATATCGTGCCTCCTCCCTAACTTCAGTTTGACTAGCCAGGTTGGACGACAATACTATCGTTTCCCCGTGCTGCGTCCACCTTGTGTATCCACCCATAAAACCGTACCGACGAAGATGCCATTTTACTTCAATTCTTTTTCTCCAGTGCAACAAGCAACAACTCACATCTACCGCACGGGCACCTTATCTTATCAAGGTCAACATGTGCAGGATGCGCATAAGCGAAGTCGAGAAATTCGTCAACGCGACACTCAAAATCTTCAGCATTCTTCCTTTTCATCCAACTTCGATCGACTGACATGACGACTGAATTATCGTACTGTATACCACCTTCAATAATGACCAGTGATTAAGCATTGCCGATGTAAATATCAATGCATGAATGTTACAACACGTCTACATATTTCCCCTCCACTCTTGAACAGGTAGTGGTCCTATCCCATTCAGAAAAGCACATGTTTATAAAACAGTGAATAACTCATGCTTAGTCCGATGTCTGTGGAAAATTCGGCAGCACCTCCCCGCATTTCTCCAAGTACACCACATCGATTAGGTGTTCTAACATTCATCTAACCTTGCTCAGGAAGGTTTGACGGATGTTAGAACACCAGATCTGTATGCACCCGGAGAAACACACGAGAACGTGTACCAAATATCCACGACATAGAACATAAAGCATGAGTCAAAATACTGTTTTATAAACAATTAGCTTTTCCAAACTGTCCAAACTGGACATCCAAAGGCTCATTACAAGGCATTACTTTGTAATGAGTACCTTTGAACGGGAACTAAGGGTTTTTATGCATGCATGTGTTCAGAAATTGATAAGATATGCAAGAATCTTTCCGAAATATCAAAACTGCAGAATGATCGTTGCATATGTTATCAATTCCACATTAAATAGAACTCGTTGGCAACGAGTTGAACCATCTCGTTGCCAATGGACTTCTCAAAACAACAATTAATATAAAGAAGGCAGGGTTTGTAAAGAACGAGTAATTGAACCATCTCTGGGCAACATGGAGTAATTATGGGATGTACAAGGGCTAATTAGGGCTAATTAGGCTTAATTGGGTTATGTTAGGGCTAATTAATGTTAATGAGGGCTAGTTTCGGATAATTATAGCTAATTAGGGTTGATTATGACTAATTAGGGTTTAATTGTGCCGAGTAGTGATGATTAGTCCTAATTAGGGCTAATTAGGCTTAATTGGGTTATGTTAGGGCTAATTAATGTTAATGAGGGATAGTTTCGGATGATTATAGCTGACTAGGGTTGATTAGGACTAATTAGAGTTATGTAGTCCTAATTAGGGTTTAATTGTGCCGAGTAGTGATGATTAGTCCTAATTAGGGCTAATTAGGCTTAATTGGGTTATGTTAGGGCTAATTAATGTTAATGAGGGATAGTTTCGGATGATTATAGCTGACTAGGGTTGATTAGGACTAATTAGAGTTATGTAGTCCTAATTAGGGTTTAATTGTGCCGAGTAGTGATGATTAGTCCTAATTAGGGCTAATTAGGCTTAATTGGGTTATGTTAGGGCTAATTAATGTTAATGAGGGATAGTTTCGGATGATTATAGCTGACTAGGGTTGATTAGGACTAATTAGAGTTATGTAGTCCTAATTAGGGTTTAATTGTGCCGAATAGTGATGATTAGTCCTAATTAGGGCTAATTAGGCTTAATTGGGTTATGTTAGGGCTAATTAATGTTAATGAGGGCTAGTTTCGGATAATTATAGCTAATTAGGGTTGATTATGACTAATTAGGGTTTAATTGTGCCGAGTAGTGATGATTAGTCCTAATTAGGGCTAATTAGGCTTAATTGGGTTATGTTAGAGCTAATTAATGTTAGTGAGGGCTAGTTTCGAATAATTATAGCTAATTAGGGTTGATTAGGACTAATTAGGGTTATTTAGTCCTAATTAGGGTTTTGATGGTGCCGAGTAGTGTTGATTAGTCCTAACTAGCGCTAATTAGGCGTAATTGGGTTATGTTAGTGCAAATTATGACTAATTAGGCTAACTACAATCAATATGCGCATAATTGGGTTCATTTGGGCTAATTTGAGGTAATTACAGCTAATTTGAATTTTATCAGGTTCTTAGGGTTAATTAAAACTAATTAGGCTCGTTAGAGCTAATTAGGGTTAATTGATTTACTAACATATTGTTAATCAGGACTAATTAGGGCTAATTATAGCCAGCGCTGGAGCCACGATTAGATTTCAGGGGGTGCATGCTAAAAATGTCGCATTAACCTAACTAACCTAAATTTAATGCACATTCAACAACCTCAATTCCGACACCTCATATAGGGTGTCGATATGGTGTCCGATACGTTTCTGACACCTCCGGACACGTGTCAGACACATACCGACACGTGTCTGACACATACCGACACGTGTCCGACGCCTTTGGACACGTGTCCGACGCCTCCGGACACGTGTCCGATGCCCAGCGACATGCACCTCCGGACACATCGGCATACGTTAATTTGTTTTCTAAATGTCGGACACCGTCGATCAGACGTGGTGTCCGTGTCTGCGCTAACTAACAGGTATCTCAATCCAATTGGGTCCCATCCTCCGTCAACAATCTCAATTCTCAATTCTCAAATGCTCAATGCAATAAAAATTAACAAAAATCACACATTCAATCCAATTGGGTCCCATCCTCCGTCAATAATCTCAATATCTCAAATGCTCAATGCACAATTAACAATCTAAAATCATCAATTAACAACCTAAAATCATCAATTCATAATCGCAATTACTTCAAATGCACAGCTAATAACCTAAAATCATCGATCAATAATCACAATTATAAAACGCACAATTAACAACCTAAAATTATCAAACAAATGAGCAATGTTCAAATTTTTTAAAAGCTGTTCAAAATTCACATAGCCGATGCGCTTGAATTATTTCAATTTAGGGTTCGATTGTATTAGGGCATTCAATTTAGGGTTCAATTAGTTTCATTTAGGGTTCGGTTCGATTAGGGCATTCAATTTAGGGTTCAATTACTTCAATTTAGGTACAAGTAGGGGGTTCTATTGATTCAGATTAGTGTACGGTTGTTTTGAGGCATTAAATTTAGGATTCAATTAGTTCAATTTAGGGTTCAATTAGGGGGTTCTATTGATTCAATTTAGGGTTCGGTTGATTTGAGGCATTCAATTTAGGGTTCAATTAGTTCAATTTAGGGTTCGGTTGGATTAGGGGGTTCAATTAGGGTTCGGTTAGATTGGGGCAATCAATTTAGGGCTCAATTATGACTAATTAGGGTTCGGTTTAGGGTTCGGTTTAGGGTTTAGGGTTTAGGGTTTAGGGTTTAGGGTTTAGGGTTTAGGGTTTAGGGTTTAGGGTTTAGGGTTTAGACCACATTTTCTTTAACATCTACCAATTTATCATGGGAAAATTCGTAACTTCTAACTCTTGAACACCTTCTAAGGGGCCATGAAGCTAATTTATGTGTTGGTGTTATCGTATTCCCCAAGCCTTTTTTTAAAACCAAAAGGTGAATCCTCCTCCAAGAGTCGATCAACCCCGCCAAGCCAAGCATACGAGTTACGAGAATCTACAAACCATAATAGAATCTACAAGCCAAGCATACGAGTTACGAGAATCTACAAACCCTTCTCATTATATACTGCCTTTCCTTGGTAATATAATATCAAACCATATGATTACCAAAAAAAAAATCAAACCATACGAGTTACGAGAATCTACAAACGGTAAAGAGATGATTCTGAATATCTAAAAGCCGATCATGAATATCTAAACTTACAGAAACTTGGGCTGATTTGAAGATGGGCGGCGCGGTTGTCGTGGCGGCGCAGCAGTGGTGGTGGCGCAGTGATGGTGGCGCAGTGGTGGTGGCGTCGCAGCAGTGGTGGTGGCGCAGTGGTGGTGGTGTCGCAGCAGTGGTGGTGGCGTCGCAGCAGTGGTGGTGGCGTCGCAGCAGTGGTGGTGGCGTCGCAGCAGCGGTCCTTCGGTTTTGAAGATGGGCGGCAGTGGCGGCGTCGGAGGCGGTGGCAGGATATATTCCGTCGGGGGCTAGGTTGCCGGGGATGGCGACGGAGGATAAATCGCCGGTGAGAGAGAGAGAGAGAGAGAGAGAGCAACGGGAGAAAGAAAAGAAGAAGGGGATCTGATCTATTTAAGGCTTTTACCGACGGAATAATTCCGTCGGTAAACGTCCGTCGGCAAAACCCTACTTTCACCGACGGGTAGTTTTACCGACGGAATTATTCCGTTGTTAAATAGTTTTACCGACGGAACACACCCGTCGGTAAAAGTTCGTCGGCAAAACCCGACTTTCACCGACGGTTATTTTTACTGACGGAATTATTCCGTCGGTAAATAGTTTTACCGACGGACGTTACCCGACGGGTGTATTCCGTCGCTGAAAAGACTTTTAGAGACGGAATTTGGTCCGTCGCTAAAAGTCCGTCGCTAATTCCCTCTTTTCTTGTAGTGTCTATTTAAAAAGGGTACTTAATAGGAAAAAAAATGTTAAAAGTCCAAACACCTTTACTCACCCTTAACCTTTTATAAAAAAATCAATTGGAAAAAGGTATTTTAGGAAGCTGATCCGTTAACAGCGCGGACAACTTGGGCTAAGTTGTCCTCGCTATCTTGCCGTCCATCCCCGCTAAAGGATGAACGGCCCAGATATTTTTTTAATAAAAAAAAATCGGTCCAGCACACTGTGCGGGGGGCGGTCTTTTTGACCAAAATACTCCGCCAATCACGTCCACTGCATAGAGTAACGGACGACTTTTTGACCCTGACATATGTCAGTCAAAAAGTCGTCATCTACACTGTATGTCTGACGACTTTTGGCTAACAAGTGTCACGTCATCCTTTAAAGATAAACGGCTAGATCGCGCGAGCAACTTAACTCAGCTCCCCCATATATATATATATATATATATATATGTGTGTGTGTGTGTGTGTGTGTGTGTGTGTGTGTTGTTATATTGAAATTATCTTAAAACTGATACTTTTTCTAGGTTTTGAATATAAACATATTAATTGGTAGTAACGTAAGATTGGAGTTATCTAGATTTTCTTAAATGCATATATAATCACGACTTTTAAGAATTACTAGATCGAATCATTCTGCTCCTAATTATAATTTAGATTCTCGATAAATAAACAATCCTAAGTTCGTAGTAGAGTTGTTGGGGTATCGTTATTTGCATAGTAAGATGTTCATCTCATAGTTATTATCTTTGTATGTCCATTGCAGTACGTAACACCACATATATTTGTATGATAAACATGTTCTTCATATAATTATTGTGTTTATACATTTGACTTTCATGGGCGATAGGATTAGCTGAAACTTAATTGATAAAGACACCAATTTATTTTAGCTGAAACCTAATTTATTTGAGCTTGATTAGTGATTTTTTTCATGATTGAAAACTCTCAACTTTTGATACGCAAGAGATTAAACGGCTAAACATGTTTTGTTCCTTAAAATACCCTTTTTAAATTTCAAACGTTTCTAAAAATTAAGGGATCCTTTAACTTTTAGAAAGGGGAGGCTAAATTACAACATTTTTCACTAAACTTAAATATGTTTTTCATTAAAGAGGTTCGAAGTTCATTAATGCATCTTTTGGTAATAAAAAATATGAATTTAACCAAAGAAGTGGGTATTCAGCCCCACCATATAATGATGATCCCAAAGGGTTAAACGGCTAAACAATATTCTTTTTAAAATATCCTTTTTAAATTTAAAATGTTTAGAAAAATTATGGGAGCTTTTGACATTTTTAAAGGGCGAGGGTAGATTACAATATTTTTTGCTAAACTAAACATTTGTTGCTAGAGAGGTTAGAAGTTCACTAATGTATCTTATAATGGCAAAAAAGGGTGAGGCTAAATTGTAACATTTGTGACTAAACTTATATATTTTGTCGCTAAAGAGGTTATAAACATTAATGCATATTTTAGTGACAAAAGAGCATGAATCTAACCAAAATGCTAAATATTTTTTTCTTGAAAATACTCGTTTTAAATTTGTGTTCTTTAAAATGTCCTTTTATATTGGTTAGAATATGTTTTATACTACCCTTTTTGAGTTTTAGAGCTGTATAAAGTTAAAGGTATTATTTTGACTTTCTTTCGTTGCAATAGCTTCGTTGAAATTTAAAGTTTGTTATAATTAAGGGTGCTTTTCGACTTTTAATTAAACATTTCCATAAAAAACTATTTAACTTATATACATATTAAGAAGTTTCAATTTTTTTTATACATAGATTTTTCACAAACAAAAACTTGCAGACAACTGGGGTACATATGGTTGATATTCAAACATTTTACATTGAATTAAGTTACGCTGAGCTTTGGATTGAAAATAAGTTCTATTTGCGTCTTATTAACAAATATCTACAAGAACTTTTTTTAATAGTTAAATACCTAAGTGATTGTGTTCTACAAATTTTGTTATGCATATATTAATCCTACCTCATTCTCATTAAATTCTTTACTTTTTACAATCCTTCCTAGGTTAGCAATTTTAAACTTTTGTTAGTAGCACATAGTTTTAATTAAAATTCCTCCGAATTTTTAACTTTTATCTCACCCTTCATAAACTTCTATACATCCTATAGAATTTGATTACAAGAGATTGAATATATATATATATATATATATATATATATATATATATATATATATATATATATATATATATATATATATATATATAGATAGAGAGAGAGAGAGAGTTCCAAGAAAGGTAGAGTGGTACCTGTCAAGTTGTTTCTCCCAAGATATAACACTTGAAGGTTTGATAAGTTCCCGATTTCTGTAGGAATGCCTCCTGTAAATGCATTGTAGGATAATGATAATGTTTGGAGTCCCGTACATCCGCCTAAACTAGTTGGAATTGGACCACGTATCTCATTGACAGAAAGAGAAAGCCAGTTAAGGTTGTAGAGATTGTTACACATGTCTCTGGGTAGAGTGCCGTAGAGGCTGTTGTTTCTTAGAGTAACCATCTGCAGAGAAGAGATATTCAATATGCCAACTGGAATTCGACCTTCTAATTTGTTGTACGGGATGGATAATACTGTCAAGCCGATAAGATTGCTCATCTCCTGTGGAATCCAACCTTGCAAATCGTTCTCACCAAGATGTAGTTCTTCAAGCTTTGACAGATTGCCTATTGCTCCGGGTATGCTACCATTGAACTTGTTTCCGTTCAATGATAATTGTCGTAGCTCCCAACATCTTGATAAGCTGGATGGGATCTCACCACTTAACTCATTAAACTGCAGATCCATGTATTGCAGTTGGTGCAGAAGTCCCACTTCAGCAGGCAGATGGCCCTGCAAACTGTTGTTGCTAATGTTCAAGAAAACAAGGGATGTGAAGTTGCCAACTTCCTTTGGAATGGTACCTGTAAGACCCATGTGAGGAAGATCTATGGCTGTTACTCTTCTGTCATTGCCGCAAGTAATACCGATCCAGCTGCAATACGATACTCGTTCAGACCAATTCTTTGCCAAAATATTGTCAGGGTCAGAGATGATACTAGCTTTGAAGGCCAGAAGAGCTGATCCATCTGTCAAGTTGGATCTGGACGCTGCTAGGCAGCACTCCAAGCAATGAACTACAAACAGTAATGCTAATACAGCCTTCCCCATAATTCTGGTATGAACCATAATTCTGGGCTGAAGAGTGGTGGCTAGGGATGGCAATGGGGCGGGTCGGATGCGGGTTTCACAAGATCCGCACCCGCCCCGCCATGACAAATATGCAGCCCCGCCCCGCCCCGCCCCGCCATCAGGTTGGGAGATGATGATACCATCCCCGATCCGATGGCCTTATTGGTAAACCGGCCCCGCCCCGCCCCGCCCCGCACTTCCATTGTACAAATGTAGAGAACTCATCCGGCGACGGATCTGTGACCGGCGACAGATCTGTGACCGCGGAGGAGTGGGGATTCGCCGGTGGATGGACCAAGATGAACAATCGACGTTTGTGGACAGTGGTTGTCCGGTCTCCAGACGGATCTGCAGGTGCGTGGGAAGGAAACGGCGGAAGGCCGATGAACCGAACGGCGACGGCAGAAGGTGACAGAAGGCGAAGCAAGTTCGTGACGTGCTTGGGGTCACCAGTCGACTGCGTACCTGCTTGGGGTCACCGGTCGACTGCGTACCTGCTTGGGAGTGCGGCGGCTGCAGGAGAAGAAGGGAAAGGGAATGGGGAGAAAGGAGGCTAGGGTTTTTTCAATAGTTAATATAAATGGAGTATGGACGGTTGAGATTAAACCTTGATCAAGGTATAAAGGGGAGCGGGGCGGGGCGGTGACACTGAAAACCATACCCGCCCCGTATCCGCTGCGGGTTTTCAAAATAAATACCAAATCCGCCCCATGACCCTGTTATAGTTAAAAAAACCCGCTCCTATAGGAGCGGGGCGGGGCGGATACCCGCCGGGTGCGGGTTGAATTGCCATCCCTAGTGGTGGGATGAAGATTAATGCCAATACGGCCTTCCCCACTAGTTTTCAATATAAGCTGCGCCACACATTTCACATCCCATCCACTTATGGCCCCACTAGTGTTCCAGGCCAAATTGTGGCGTGAAAAGGTTTGGCCTTTTTTGTCAAAGTTTGCCAGCAAAATCAAGGATTTGGACTTTTCCGACCAAGGAGTAACTTGAGTTGGGTTGGGTTGGGTTGGGTTGGGTTGGGTAAATACCCATCGCAAAGAAAATTCACGTGAACTTAAACACCAACAAGCTATAACATAAGAAAAAATAAAATTAATTGAGTTGGGTTGAGTGGGTATATTTGAATTTCAATGGATTGATTATAGTCTAAACCAAAAATAGAGTCGTGATGGTTAGCTGTGGTTTCCAACGGTGTTGGTGACGGCTACCAGCAGTGGAGGAGTCTGCAGACGGTGGTGGTGACAATGACCAGCGGTTGTGGTGGAGGCAGCTCCCAGGTGTGTCAAATGGCGGCGACCGACAGTGCAACGAAATGGGCTGGTGGATGTTCTTATTTATGGAGATTATTAACCAAATATGAAACTTTACGCAAATGAATTTTAAATGCCCGCGGTAACCCACTGTAATATGAGCTCAATTCGTCCTAGCGCATCTTGTACTTAAGTAGATTGGGTGGGATAAAAACTCATATTTTCTTGGAATGGGTTGGTTAAACTAATAAAAACTCAAACCCAAGTTGCAGCCCTAATTGACACCTGGATAAATAAGTCCTACGCTTCTCTCCAGCCAGTCCTAGTTGATTTCAACCTTTGCAAGAAGCGTGAACTGTTGAAGAATGTCAAATTAACACTATGCTTTTGATTTCGGGAGTACTTTAGCATCTACCCTGAAAAGTAATGAAGCAGATTTGGAATTGTTATCAATATTTACTTCACACTAAAGTATCGATTTAGAATATAGATAGCACCTTGAATTTCTAACAAGGAAAGCATCAAATGCCCTTATAAAAGGAAACTATGTGAACTTATCTAATCAAAGAAAAGAAAAGGAAAATATGTGAATATCTCAAACTTTTCTCAATGGCTCTTCTTGAGGAGGAGACATCCAAACCAGTGGATCCCGTTAATTTAGTCAAAATAAAAAAGAAGAAGAAAAGTCTTTCTTTCATCTGATCACCAAGTGAAGTGCAAGATTTTTTGGTCTCAAAATTGGCATTGTCAAGTATTCCAGAAATAACCATAAAAGAACCTTGTATCCAAGGGTGCAATTCACTTGCATTTTGCCAAAGGTGTTTATATATCTAAGCACCTACCTCGACACCATGTCTTCCTTCAGAGTAAATAATAACTGATTTTGACCATTTACGAGCGATGAATTAGGAGCCTATGCAATAAAAAGAGAAGTTAAGGGAGGTAGGAAATTTATTACAATATATTTAATGGTTCTATATATATATTACCGAAACAATTACTCCCAAACTATGAGACTTTGTCTATCGCGATTTTGTGTGGTTTCAAGTCCCAATGAAAAACATGGAATAACTAGCCAGGATTCTGATGTTCATGCGCAGACCCTAATGTAATGTTTGTCGTAATGCCCAATCTTTGAACAACATCCAATCACTAGTTGTGAGAGTAGAGACCATTAAGTATATTCAGCGGTCCTATATAACTGAAACCATAACGCTAAACAATATCTTATTTTTTTCTTTGTTTATCACGATTTTGCTCGGTTTTCAGGTCCAAATGAAAAACATGGAATAATTAGTCATGATTCGGATGTCCCAGCGCAGAGAGTAATATTACTCGTAATGCCCAATTTTTTAACAACATCTAAGCAGTCGTTGTGAGAGTAGAAACCATTAAGTATATTTATATGTTATATATTCAGCGATCCTATATAACTGAAACCACTAACCCCAAACGATATCACCTCTTTTTACTTTGTCTATCACGATTTTCCTTGGTTTCAGGTCCAATGAAAAACATTGAATAAATAGTCATGATTCAGATGTCCATGTGCATAATATTACTCGTAATGCCCAATCTTTGAACAACATCCAAACAGTCATCGTGAGAGTAAAATTTATTAAGTATATTTATAGACAATGTATTCAATGGTCCTATATAACCGAAGCCATTTATCTAAGCCATATAATATTTTTTTGCTTTTGTCTATTGCGATTTTGTTTGGTTCAGGTCCCCATAGAAAATATGGAATAAATAGTCATGATTCGGATGTTCAAGCACAGAGTATAGTATTAATCGTAACGCCCAATATTCAAACAATATCCAAGCAGAATTTGTGAGAATAGAGATCAGCAAGTGTATTTATATAACGTGTATAAATGCATGGAAAGAGTCATATAACTATCAAAAGATATTTTTTAAACCGATTAGGTGTGTATGCGTTGCTTTTAATATGCTATAAAGCCTCTCTCCTTAAATCATTCTTTTATAATTTAGGAGTGTTTTTTACTTTTAATATGACATCAAGAGGGCGTTTGAAATTAATTCTCAAAAGTAAATTTTGATAAAATAAAAAATAATTTTAATGATAATTGTCGGAGCTCCCAGCATCGTGATAAGCCGGACAGGATCTCACCACTTAGCTCATTAAATTGCAGATTCATGTATTGCAGTTAGTGCATAAGAGCCAGAAGAGCTCATCAATCTGTCAAGTTGGTTCTAGACGCTTCTAGGCAGTACCCCAAGCAATGAACTACAAACAGTAATGCTAATACAGCCTTTCCTATAATTTTGGTATGAACCATAACTCTGGTTTGAAGGGTGGTGGGATGAACATTAATGCCAATACAGCCTTCTCCACTAGTTTCAATATAAGCTGCACCTTACATTTGACATCCTATCCACTTATGGCCCCTGTTCCAGCCCAATTTGACTTCAATATTTTCTTTGGTTTGCATTTTATAACCAGGTAGGCCGCAAAAATTCCTGACCACAAGGAATTCAAAACAACTTAAAAAATAAAATGTGGGGTGAAAAGATTTGGCCTTTTTGGTCAAAGTTCGCCAGCAAAATCAAGGATTTGGACTTTTCAGACCAAGATGCAACTTTGTGTTAGTACTCACCCCAAGAAAAATCATGGTGAACTTAAAACACCAACGACTTTTAATCCAAGAAAAAATTGAATTAGTTGAGTTAGGTTGAGTAAGTATATTGAGTTTCAATGGGTTGATGAAAACAAAGTAATTGTTTTTTTTTTTTTGTTGTTGGTCTAAACGAAAAATAGAGTGGTGATGGTCCGCGGTAGTTGCCAACGGTGGTGGTGGCAACTACCAGCTGTGTCAAATGGCAGTGCAATGACAGTGGGTAGTGGGTGGTGGCTGATGGATGTTCTTCATTCTTAGAGATTACAAACAAAATATGAAATTTTACACAAATGAATTTTAAAAGCATGCGCTAACCCACTATAATATGAGCTCAACTCATCCTAGCCCATTTTGTACTTAAGTAGATTGGGTTGGATAAAAACTCATATTTTTTTGGGTTGGATTGGTTAAACTAATAAAATTCAAACGAAAGTATTGCAGTCCTAATTGACATCTCAATATATAAGTCTTGTGGGTCTCTCCGGTCAGTCCTAATTGATTTTAACCTTTACAAAAGAAGCATGAACCATAATTTGTTTTTAAGAATGTCAAATTAATCACTGCGCTTTTGATTTCAGGAGTACTTTAGCATCTATCGTGAAAAGTGATCAAGTAGATTTGAAATTGTTATCAATATTTACTTCACACTCAAGTATCAATTTAGAATTTAGATAGCACCTTGAATTTGTATCAGGGAAAGCATCAAATGCCCTTATAAAAGGAAAATATGTGAACTTGTCTAATCAAAGAAAAGAAAAGGAAAATATGTGAATATTTCATACTTTTATCAATGGTTCTTTTTGAGGAGGAGACATCCAAACAAGTGGATCCCGTTACTATGGCCGGGAAAAAAAGAAGAAGTCTTTCTTTCATCTTATCACCAAGTGAAGTGCAAGATCTTTTGGTCTCAATATTGGCATTATCGAGTATTCCTGAAATAGCCATAAAAGGACTTTGTATCCTAAGCACCTACCTGGACACCATGTCTTCCTTCGGAGTAAATATTGTACGGTTTTGAATAGCTGATTTTGACCATTTAAGAGCGATTTTGAATATTTAGGAGCGATGAATTAAGAGTGCAATAAAAAGAGAAGTTAAGGGAGATAGGGAATTAGTAAGTGAAATTAGTAATAAGAAAAGGGTTAATTACTCCATGGCCCATTGAAGTTTGTGTATTGAAGTTTATGTTTACTGCACCAAACTGCATCACCTATAAGAAAACTGCACTCCATTCCATGGAACCACTGATATGACTAAAATGCCCTTCGTATTCCTAGGATGAGAAAACAAAAATCATGGTAAAAAATATTGTTCTGTTAGCAAATCCTAAAGCTAAAATATCTTGGTCTTTTGGGGAACTAAAGTAGCCATGAATGAACATCCAAAACATGGCGACTCTTTCCCCATCTTGTCCCCTCCTAAACCTAAAATATAAAATTGATACAACTATTTCTCTCTATAATCCCTACATTTCACCTAAAATCTCAGTTCCAGTAGAAAGCAATTGAGTTGATCGGAACGGAAAACTCCGAAGGGATTGCAAAGTACGGGACCAGTTGAAGCATGCAAAAGGACAAGTATTGCTTGGCACCATGGCCAAGTATTATTGCCGGTTATTGCACTATTCCAATCGTGAGCCACCACCCAGAATCACCACCGAACTCGTCACAGCTAGCCACCCCTTCGCTGCCTCCTCGAAATCATTATCCACCACCATCCCCCGAATAAACTGGAGGCGTAGCTCTGTATAGGAGAACGTTGAAGTGTGGAGAGGAGAACGTTAAAGTTGTACTTTGGCGGCCCACGAGAGGATCCGGCGTTGAAGTGTGGAGAGGATCCGGCGTAATCAACCCACGAGAAAAATATATGTTTAACAGTGACCAACTGCTATGGTTTTTTGCTGCAACAATGTGTTCTAACTACTAAAAATTGTCCTTAATGTAAATGACATCTAAATGTAGCCAATCATGGCTTTTGGGTGATTTAAAATTTTCCTTTTTCAAGTTTTCTTTCTTTTGTTTATCAATTCTGTTTCAAAGTCAGTGATAATAGTTGAACCTTTGATGCTGCCCTTCCCTTTTCATACTTTTCTAGATGGATATATTTGATGTACTTATATTAGACTCTCTAACTAACTGAGAGATCGAAGTGTTTGCTCATCATTAAAGGAAACTATTTTGTTAATCTCATGGTAATACATCACGTAGTTTTATTTACCGTCTATCTAGTACAAAATGAGTAAGTGGACAACCCAATTATACGTTTAACTAAACATACACACCATACAAAGACATTGAATTTTGTCTGATTTTATTGAACAGATTTTACTTTGCTGAGGCTTTTTAACGAGGTGTTTTATTAGTTGCTACTGGAGTTGCTGATCATGATTTTATTGAACAGATTTTACCGTCTATCTAGTACAAATGAGGTGTTTTAATAGTGTGTTATACTCAATTAGCAATACTAGATCTTGCAAAGTTTCGTCTAGATCCACATTCCATATTCTTCTCGCCTTATCGCTCAAAGTGTGGGAAAACATACTTTTGAAGTTCTTTTTCTGACACAAAATAATTATGTGGTGAGCATATTTATACCATTCAACTACAATTTTTATTTTTTCAAACCGATGATACATGGTTGGTTCGGTTTCCCGTAAATCTTCAAACCAAACCAACTTAAGTGTGCATCGTAACTAGTCAAAGAAAATGTAGAGGATTTTATCTTGAACCCTGATTAAAGATATATTTGTTAGATTGACTGACCAGCATAATCCTCATATGGAATATTTTGAAGCTTAGGAGTGAAAATTACGTGTCAATAGCTTAGATACAAGTTGACCAATATAGACGCGAAGTCTATGTTATTAACCATGAAATCATTTTTCAGATCAGAAGTTTGTTAATTAGGGATCTCATTCATCATGAATTATTGTGGGGAACTGAACATACTTCGAGTACTTTTAAGTGCTTACAACTTCTGAATGTTTTCCTTCCATTTTCTTCTGTTCCTCCATAGCTATGCGTGTCCAAACTACGAATCATTGAAATGAATACTCACGACAAAATAGTTTACTCCTCCTCCATTTGGTTTCTGGCAGTCACAATATCATTTTTCTATACTTCTTCATATTAGATTTTTGAGATATTGGAGGAAACTAAATTTCAAGTAAGAGGGGGTCAAGATATTCCTAGTGTGACGGTGTTTATTCATGAATAGCAAACAAGATGGCTAAAGTGAGAAGTATACCCCGAAAAGAGCTTTCGAATAGAGACATCCCTGAGTAACATTCCAGCTCCACCATGGTCCGATACCTGTCATTGTAGTTTGATCCACACTCCACAACCACAAGTATGGATACCTCTTGAAGTCACAATAGCATCATTTGCACCGGAAATGACGCTGTCAATTCCCACTTTCCATTGACGAAGACTTCACCATTTTCTTATGGCCCATCTGTTCCAGGCCAAGACTTCACCATTTTCTTATGGCCCATCTGTTCCAGGCCTAATTGACGAAGACTTCACCATTTTCTTTGGTTTGCTTTTTGTTCCTGTTCTTTCAGAAATGACGGGGAAAAAATTGTAACAGGTGGGGCGCAAAAATTCACGATAGACACGGCCTCAAAGAATTTAAAACGATTTAAGAATAAACGTATCGACAAAAGAGTTGGGCTTTTCGATCAAAATTGCCAGCAATTTTGGCATCAAGATGCCTGAGTAACATTCCAGCTCCACCATGGTCCGATACCTGTCATTGTAGTTTGATCCACACTACACAAGTATGGATACCTCTTGAAGTCACAATAGCATCATTTGCACCGAAAATGACGCTGTCAATTCCCACTTTCCATTGCCGAAGACTTCACCACTTTCTTATGGCCCATCTGTTCCAGGCCAAATTGACGAAGACTTCACCATTTTCTTCTGGCCCATCTGTTCCAAGCCTAATTGACGAAGACTTCACCATTTTCTTTGGTTTGCTTTTTGTTTCTGTCCTTTCAGAAATGACGGGGAAAAAATTGTAAGAGGTGGGGCGCAAAAATTCACGATGTATACGGCCTCAAAGAATTTAAAACGATTTAAGAATAAAACGTATCGACAAAAGAGTTGGGCTTTTCCGTCAAAATTGATGCCAGATGAAGAGTTGGACATAAGTGCACGACTTTCGAACAAGAGGGTCCTAAGAGGACCTTGAAGTTGGATAAACTTTATCTTCAGGAGGTGGTCGAAGGTCTGGTCTACTTTGTTTATATTGAACGAGTATTTCCTCAACAGAGGTGAGTGATTCAACTTTGGCTGTCTCGGGGGCAGCCTAATAAGGTTTTTGACTTTTACCAAGTTTCATAGGTAACTTTGGTAAAAGTTACCTATGAATCTTTATAATAAGTTTTTGGCTAGTTTTTTACCAACCATTTCTGCGGCATCCACTTCTAGATCGATAGGATCTTGATAATAAGTTCCTCTCGAGGAATTCTTCTTAATATGCTCTTTCCTCAACATAGTTTCATATCAGGTTATCCTAGAAGATAACTTGAACACATTCTTGAATTCCATTCCTTCAAACTTTTTTTCTAATTTCTAGATCTAACCCATTGAGAGCTGGATTCGTCAACTCAGACTCTGGCATTTGAAAATGACATTTATTTTTTGAAGCTTTAAATCTTTCTAAGAACTTCTTTGCACTTTCCCCTGAATATTGCTTCAATCTAGCAAAATTGGCCAGAGAAATCTCGGGTTCTATTTTGAAGAACTGAGCATGGAATAAAGCTTCCATGTCCCTGAAAGAAAATACTGAATTAGGCGGCAAATTTGCAAACCACGAGAATGCCACCCCAGTCAATGAGTACTGAAACCACTTTAACTTAATCCAGTCAATTTGACTCAACTCTCCACACTTGAAGGTAAACCTAACAATGTGTTCGACGGTCGATTGATTTCTGTTAACCCTACGGTTATTTAACCTAGGATTATATTTGATTTTGATGATAACTAACATTGATGATTATGCTGTCTAACATGCATTCAGTTGATGAAGCAATATGAACAATCTCATACTCATACAAACGGATTATTAGACGAGCAACACAATCAAAGACTCTCAACGGAACGCATCAAAGAAGAAATTCGTCGATTGAAGTTTTCATGCTTTTATTTCCGTCTTTGTAAACTAGACATAGAGAGATGATCGTTACGATGACTATATACCTAGAACTTGCCCATAGGTTTCCCTTGCATGCATAAAAAGTTTTTCATGCTTTAAAAATAGGAAACTGCATTTTCAGGAATGCAGTCGATTGCAAGTTGGGCAGTAGGGTATTACAGTCGACTGCATTGGAATGCAGTCGAATGCAATACTTCCAGTAGCCTATTACAGTCGACCGCATTGCATTGCAGTCGACTGCAAGTTGGAAATTTGAATTTCCAACGGCTACTTTTTGGGTTACAGTCGACTGCAATGGTGCATTGCAGTCGACTGCATTTACCGTTTGGCGCATTTAATGCCCCACCTAACCCCAAACGGTCATATTTATTCCCAGCTCTATAAATACTCTTCTTGGGCATTGTTTTCATTCATCAATTGCATTCAAAGCTCTCCTATCTTTCATATTCTCAAAGATCAAAAGCAATTGTTCAAATCTCTCTTGTTTTCATTGATTTCTCATCCTTTTCAAGAGCGCATTTATTGTGAGCTTACATTAGAGAGAGATACACTTTCATAAGTCATCATACACTCATCTCTCTTGTTGTAATACTTCAACTTGTACTCATCTACTTCTTAAGAGTGAAATCTTGTACACATTTCTTTATTGAAAGGTTCTTGTATCAAAGCTTAGGGTTGTCAAGCTTTGGAGCTTTGGGTTTGTCAAAGCTTGTTCTTGATGTGGGCATATAGCATCAAGGGATTGTAAGAGGTTCGATCTTGACCCGTAAGGAAGATTATACTAGTGGATTCTAGGGCCTTTCAAGGGACTTCCTTGAAGGGGTGGACATAGGCTTATGGGTATATCAAGCCGAACCATTTAATTCTCCTTGTCAAGTATCTCTAAACTCTTCTCTCTTTACATTATTGTTTTTTATTTGTGTTGAGATTGGTTGTTTGCTTATTTGTGTTATTGAGATTGATGTTTGTTGTTTGTTAAATTTTAAAGTAGTCTTAAAACCCTATTCACCCCCCCCCCCGGCTCTAGGGTTATTTTATTGGTTTCAATTTCTTTCGCCATGAAACAGACTGAATTCGGGGACCTTTACCCCTTTAGGTATTTCTAGCTGGTCGATATCATCAGGGTATTGTTTTCGATATAAAGGCCTGTCGATAGGCCCAAATCTCTGGCCCATTCCAACTTGGTGGAATCCATGAGGTAGTTCAGTACAAATCTGTAACCCAACCTTTCCCTATCATTTATTTGACCGTTATCGGTTAGCTCCTCGAACATATGATTTTGAAACCTATTAATCCTTTATGGGTTCCTCCTATGAGATGGGGCGTATGTACCCTTGACTCCCTGGCCACCATTGTACTGGCCATTTCCATTTCTAGGAACCCTAATGTTATTAGGCCATGTAGCAGGGTTCTTAGTCCCACTCACTCCTGCTTCCTTCCTATGAGGTGTGGCGTATGTACCCTCGACGCCCTGGCCACCATTGTACTCCATTGTACTGGCCATTTCCATTTCTAGGAACCCTAATGTTATTATGCCATTTAGCAGGGTTCTTAGTCCCATTCACTCCTGCTTCCTTCCTATTTGGCCCGTTTTCTCCCCTGTCGATAGGTGTGGGAATGTACCAACCAGACTCGTGCGGTTGATTTGAACTCAAACCATTTGGTTGTTTTACAGTATTTTCGATCCTTATAGGAGAACTATCGATCTCGAACGGATCGGTATGACCGTTAACAAGGGCTTTCCCTTTTTACAAGTTTAAATTTACCACCCTAGCAAGAGAAGAAGTCTGTTTTTGGATTTCTCCCGACAGACCTTTGATCATCTCTCTTTCAGAGGTATTTCTTTCCTCTGACACTCGCCTCACTTCCTCTCCTATTTGGAACCAAACTGACTCTGCTCGCTAACCAATTTATTCAAAGACACATTTTGATTATCCAAAGCAGTCAAAAATCGAGATATCATATCTTTAAACTCTTGAGTTGATGAACTAACTTGGTCCATCATCTGCGCCAAAGTTTGGCCATTGTGGCCGATAATCGGCATCCCCGTGTTAGGACTCCCATCATTACTGGAGCTTCCCCCGTTGGTATTTTCTGAGTCTTGAACATTGGCGTTCACACTCTCCTTCCTGCTCATGCCATTAATGGCTTGAGTATTTCTTGTTTCTTCCAAGTTGTCATCGTTGTTGTTGGTGTTTGGAGTTTCGGTACCATTAGTGGTGCCGATTTGCCTCACGACATTACTACGTGTGCTTGACATAGGTTTCTTTTTTAGCTACCGGTGTCACATTGGGCGTGCCAATGTTTGCACTGCTGGGCAAACTCACTATCGATCGTGCGCCTACAACACAACCGCTGAACAGTGTGAGATCTTTTTTTGCCTCTCGGGCCTGAGAACTTCGCTAAAAAGGAAAACTAACGGATGATAATATACTGAATTGATCAAAAGATGATGCGCCCACTGAAATTACAAAGACAGTTCTTCTATACTTTTTGAGCGGCTCAATTACAAAAAATCACTATTTATTTTTTAAATTGACTTTCCTTACACAACTTAACATAGATTACTCCTTATCTTAGGCAAAGGTGGTAAAGTAATTAGGCAACACAATTAGGTAGAGCCAAAATAATGGTAAAGTTCTATAAATACTAGCGCAATGTTTGAGATTCTAAAGGGACTAAAAATACTTTCAACAGTCCACATTATATATCTTGATCCCGTCAGTAGACAAAAGTATGTTCTCGTGTGAAAGCAAAAATACCATTTTCTAACTTCCACAATTAAGATTCAAGAAAACTAGAGCCCAACCCCCATAATTAAGATTCAAAGACCTACAAGACTTAGACTAGCCTCCTCAAGATTGAAAACGACGAGTTGCAGTAAAACAACAAGTAGCTGTTATATCTGATAACAACGTTGTCGTCAGTTTCCTTTACATTAACACCCAAGGAAGGGAAGAGGACAACACATGTTCTCCATTTCCTTTATATTATTGTTAGTACCCACAGAAGAGTGGACGAATAGCACGAAAAAGCAAGCAATCTATTTGTTAGGCGTGCAAAAGGAGATGAAGTTCACGTCTACTACTACTCTTATCCTTTGCTTAAGCCTCTTACTTTGGGTTCACCATGTAACACCAGCAAGAATCTCTGCAAAGTTTGTCCCAAGTATCTCAGGTATATGCATATGCTACTCCACATGTATGTATGTATCTATACACGTATGTAGAGGCTACTTATGTATGTTGTCAGGTTTTGAAATATGAAGTGCTCTAGCTACACTGTTTTAACTATCTTGGTGGTCCATTGTAGGGGGCAATACCAGTAACCATTCCGAGCAGGCCGCCGGTAAAAAATCTGCAGTTCGTGGAAGCCCCTCAAAGTCCGGTGGTGGAAGCAATCGTCATCCCTAATTCTTAGGTGACACACTCCGAAGCAGCATACAATCTGGGAATGAAGTCTATCATGCGGCTTGTGCTAGCTATATGTAACATGTCGCCCGCCCCTTCCATACACATCCCTCATCTGAATACTGGATGTATATATGCTGGTTCTTAAAAGGAAAAAAATTGACTGCTACCCGGGTTAAAGGAATCTTCCTCCTAGCCCCATGTAGTGACAATTAATGGTTTCTAAATCTTTCTAGTGACTTTTATTTAGTGATACTAAAAAAATGCTGTTAAGAGATGTCGCTGAAAGTGTTAACAGAAAAGTCACTAAAGACATTTAGTGACTATTAATTGTCACTATATATAGGGTTGGAGGAAGATTTCTGCAACCGAGGTAGCAGCCAAAGTTTATTCGTTCTTAAATGTATAAGTGTGTGCTCCTCTTCTGTGTACTCTTCTGATGATATGTACTTCTTCAATTCACATAAACTCTTTGATGCTGAGATAGATTTATCGATAAATGAGGAGTGTAAGATATAGATGTGCAAATAAGAATAGTTGGGGTGTGAATCTAAGATCCCTCTTATGCATTTTGATACATATTAATAATATGTATCAAAATGAATAATAGGGATCTTCATATGATAAAAGAGGAAAAAGTGGCTGCTATCTGATTAAAAAAAAAAGGGTTGTGGTCCTTTTCCTTTACGTTAACACCCAAGGAAGAGGACAACACATGTTCTCGATTTCCTTCATATTATTGTTAGTACCCACAGAAGAGTGGATGAATAACACGAAAAAGCAAGTAATCCATTTGTTAGGTGTGCAAAAAGAGATGAAGTTCGCTGCTACTAATACTCTTATCCTTTGCTTAAACCTCTTTACTTTGGGTTCACTTCGTCGCCTGTGTAACACCAGCAAGAATCTACGCAAAGTTTGTCCCAAGTATCTGAGGTATAGACAATGTGTATGTCACTACAAGAGAAACGGTGTATGCCAACGGTACTAAAGCCTTGGCATAGGTTAAAAAAAGCGTTGGCATAGGCTATGCCTACGGTATTGTACCGTGGGTGCTTCTTCCGATGGCATATACATATGCCTACGGAAGTAAAGACATAGGCCTACGGTCGTTCCGTAGGGACATACATTTGTTGAGTTTGACATAAGTCTCTTATGCCAACGGTTTTTAAGACTTTTGTCTACGGATATACCGTAAGCCTTTTCTCCTATGTGCCTACGGTTTTTAAAGACTTTTGCCTACGGAAAATCCGCAGGCCTTTCTTCCTTTGTGCCTACGGTTTTAAGACTTTTACCTACAGGTATACCGTCGACATTTTTCCTCTTTTCCCATGGTCCTGCCGTTGGCGTAGATACAACTTCTAGTGGTTTTTTGTTTGTACCCACGGTTTCTATTGTTGGCATTTATGTCTAAGAGAATTATAAGAAAGATATCCCAACGACACTTCCGTAGGCATATGTTCTATTTCCTATTTTTTTTAGACCCATTTTTTATTGTCACTAATTATTGCATCTAATTCATGTTAAAATAACTTGTAATTGTAAGTAGTACTAAACAATGGAGCACGACTAAACTTCATAAAATCATGTGAATATTATAATCGTCAAACACCTATTACATAGAAAAGACTTCAATCTAGCCACTAAATTACATTAGCCATCATAAATAGTTTACCATCAAAATTGTAACCAAGATTCTTAAACATTTTCATGCTCTACTCACATATCTTAAGATATCCTAATGTCAACCACACACAATTGCAAACCACGAACAACTCAAGGGAACGCGTCTTGCTTCGCATGGTTTGCTTCTTGCTTCTTGCTTCTTGCCATCCCAACCATCCTGTAAAATGTGACACGCCAATCACATATTACTCGAAGTCGTACAAAACAAGGTGCTTGAAGTAAAAGGGTGGATACTATACCGATCCAAATGTATTCTCAAGAACATAAACAACAAAAATTAGAGCACGTATCCATGACCAAGCACAAGGAGGAGCCAAGGAAAACATAAAGCAGCTGTAGCAAATCAAACACAATAGTCTTAATAAGATAATGAGAACAATTCAAATTCTCTCCGAGCATGGAAAATTATAGTATACTAATACTGAAAATGAGCAAAATGACTTTAAACAGATGAATAAATAGGAAAAATAGAATGCATCAAAGAATTTACCGAATAAGATGAGATAATGAATATGTAGGAATGTCATTATACAAGTATGAATTGTAGAGAGATTTTTCTTTTGCTCCAGGCTCCTCTGCACGGATGATGATTGCTGTGAACTAATATGTGGGAAACCAGAATAAGAAAATAATGATAAATAACGTTAGATTCACAACTAAAATATGACTAAAAGGAGAAGAACAAAAAAAAATCAAGTTCTCTATTTTAGACAAATCAAGAACGGAACGGGGGCATACAACACACCTCCGGAGCTATAGGAGGCTCAAAACTACTAGTCAAAATTAAATATTCCATTTCGATACCTGCCATACCTAGGTAAGATATACCAACTATAAGTGTAACTTGGTGAAAAAGCATCACCAAAACTATGCCTAAACAGCCTCTTGTATCAATCATTTTCTCATTGAGAATCGTCTAAGATGCATTGACGCAAACAACAATTCCACGTTCATGCATACCTTCACGATACAAAACTGCATGTCCAATGTTGACAACATCTCAGCTTTCTTCCTAAACTCAAGTTGGAGACTTCAACAGATAGTAATTCCATGGGAATCTTTCCAAATAAGCAGCTGCACTCTCCAACATTTACTGTGAGATGCAAATGGAATCACATGTGAGAGAGCTTTTGCATAGAAAGATGAAGAAAAAAGGTGAAACATGCATTGCCCATAAACCAAACATAAGGCAATGGTACTGACATGTCTATTGGTAGTACAGTAAGGAATGCAATTAATGCTAGCTTCACGAGATACGGAGTTAAACATGAAACTACTCGTGATTAGAGATTAATGCTAAAACAACTAGTATTTTTGAATCTATCTTCTTATAACATTAAATAGGGGTGTAAGCCGTGGTGTCCATTCCACAATACATGCTGACATCTCCTATTGGTATCTTGAAGGTGGCAGCTAGCTAACGATCTCGATTAATTACTTGAGAAGTTGATTCCATCCAAGTCTGTCTCTCTTTTTAAATCCTCTTCTTGTCACGCCAGTCTATCATCTCGCGCAAAAAATTATACATGCATGCCATTCTCATACTTTAAATAATATGTATATCTATACAAACAAGTTATTTTAACATTCACGGCCTACCAACACTTATGCCCACGGGCCCTTGTGTACCGTTGGCATAACAACACTTGTGCCCACGAGTCCTTGTGTACCGTTGGCTTTTTCGTCACTATATATAGAGCTCTTTTCTTGTTGCATGTATGCATGTATGTAGAGGCTATTTATCTTGCAAGGTTTCGAAAAATGAAGTGCTCTAGCTACAATATTTTAAATATTTTGGTGGTCCATTGTAGGGGGCAATACTAGTAACCATTCCGAGCATGCCGCCGGTCAAAAATCTGCGGTTGTAACACTTGTGGTCCTAGTCATCGTGCTTAGGCGGAACACTTGGGAGCAGCATAAAATTTGGGATGAAGTATATCATGCGACTTATGTTCGTTAATAAATTTTGACTACTACGGGGTTGAAGGGACATTCTTCCTACCCCCATATAACAACATTTTACGGCTATTAAGTATTTCTAATGATTTTTATTTAGTGATGTAATGTTAAGAATTGTCCGTTAATGAGAAAAGTTGGGGTGTGAATCTAAGATCCTTGTTATTCATGTGGATTTTATACAACTTCAGTCATGAGACCCTCTATAACGTCACTTTTCTTTTGTTCTGACTAAAGACTCCAGCAGCACATATCTACTGGAATCATCAAAATGAAACCTGGGTAAAAAAACCTTGGCGGAAAGAAAAATAGTGGAACGAATACTCGTGGAGGTGCCATAGATTAAGTCCCACTAGGCCTTCAAGAGACACAAAGACCCTAACAACAATGAAGAAGGCCCCGTACGCAACTGACGTGAGTACTAGGCGCAACGCCCTCCATAGATCTGCTCCAGTCTCAAGTTATTCAGGCGGTCATGCTTCTTAATGGTGCCGATAAATAGCCCCCAGTGTCGAAGCACGTAAACTAATTAATCACGCAGTCATCATCCCGGAGATGGTGTACCGAAAAGTGGCATATCATGTGGTCAATCCTTGTACTGGAGCACCTGGAGCGCGTTAGGGTAGTGCCCCTAGGAGTCGTCTACACGATGAGCCGAGCTAATGTTCCAAAGGAGTCACCTACCTAATGTCCAACTATAGAAACCACGCTTTGACCAAAAGGGGGACTAAACTTGAGGCCGCTACATACACTATACACAAACCTAGCGACCCATGTATTTGTCGGCATAGTTTTTGTATTGTATTTATTTATTTGGTTTTTCTTATCGGTGTTATTGCAAATCCAAGCTTAGGCAAGCCTGTACAAAATCAACAAAACAAGACGCTGCTATATTAAACAACTACAATGAACTTAGACTTTTAGTAACTTTTGTAGATGTTAAACAACCAAAATCTCCATCCCAAGTACGAAGTTTATACTCCACATCATAGACGGAGGCTCCAAGCTGGGATGTCCAACTCATCGTCATCAACATCACCATCTTCGTTGGTGGTGCAGCTTTGAGTTTGCAGCCACTTAACAACATTCAATGCCACCTAGCATAGCAGATTGGTTGCCAACCTGCATCAAAGAAGCAACCAGAATTGCCCAAGTAAAGGCAAAGGCAACATATATGACATACCCCTTAGTTACGTCCGAATCCTATTCGGACTGAATATGGTCCCCAAATGTATATGACCAATGCCGCAAATAGATACCAACGGGAGTCATTGCGTGCGTGTCGTTAGACTGATTGGAGGCCCGAGTGCAAAGAGATTGAATGATATGGCACGAGTAGCATTGCATGATTCTTGGTCATGGTCTTACGTATGACATCAACTAAGAAAAGTAGATTGGAGAGCACGGATGAGAATCAAGGCATGGAAAGATTTGCTGCAAAAGGTTTTGGTAGAAATGTAATGAATCACATTATATATCGATCATTAATTGCGCTATATTTGGAAGATTGTAACATCTTCCTAGTTGAACCCAAAGCTTTTTTTTTTCTTTGGACGGGAGGGAGGATGAAGAGACTGGCAAGATCACTACAAGAAAAGGAATTTTTAGCGACGGACTGTTCTGTCACTAAAAGCCCATATTCTGTCGCAAAGGACTTTTAGCGACGGATACTTCTTCGCTAAAAGTTTGTCGACGTAATTTGGAAATCCGTCGCCAAAAAATCAATCTTTAGCGACGAGACGATAAATTAATTAGCGAAGAACATTCCGTCGCTAAAGATAATTTTCGTATTTTAATTAGTTTAATTTCTTTTTTCGAAAATAATAATTTTGGAAAATATTTAGCGACAGAATTTTTCGTCGCTAAAAATATTACTGACGGTTCTGTCGCTAAAAGTACATCGATAATACCTTTAACGATGGAAATTTCCATCGCTAAAAGATTCTCAATACACCATAATTAAAGACGTTTAGCGATAGAATAAATCCATCGCTAAAAATATAATTTTTTATTTTTTTTAATACCCGAACTTGTAATTTTTCAAACTTCAATTCTCTATACACATTAGGGTTATATAATTGTTGATCCATCATCAATATTGTGTGTGTGTGTGTGTATTCAAATTTCAAAATTCTATACTAACTGAAAAATATATATATACAAAGTTTGTTTAGAATTGTGAACCCGATATAACATGGGGGCGGGGACAAGAGCGTGAGGGGGATCTAAATAGGGCCTGGGAGGGGAGCATAACTCCAGGAGAGCACGGGACGGGAAGAGGGG
The DNA here is from genome assembly GCA_033065855.1 of Escallonia rubra. NCBI lineage: Eukaryota > Viridiplantae > Streptophyta > Magnoliopsida > Escalloniales > Escalloniaceae > Escallonia > Escallonia rubra. Next base: position 237,517 of record JAVXUO010001376.1, on the reverse strand, counting down.
AAGAGCTCAGGGCTCATCGAGACCCCGATCTAGATCCTACTCATCATCCTCGTCTGCGGTGGTACTGTCATCCGGATCTGGCTCGGTATGTCCAGCAACAGTGTCCTGCAGGGGTAAAGGTACGGACGCATTAATCTCGATAGTAATCGTATATAGTGTTTAGTAATCGATATAGTGTTTGTACCTAATCCTGGGCCCTAATCATCCTGAACACCTCTTCAATGCGATGAACATCATCCGAGTGTAACTGTCGCTCCACAGTCGGTGTCTGCCTCTGTGGAGGGGAAATATGGGGTGGGGACACTCCTATGACAGTACGTGCAGTCTTGCTCGGCAGGCTGCGTGCGTGCACTCTCGGCCTATTGACGACTTCAGTGTATCCAACCACCGTTCAAACCCCCGATACTCGTGCTCGTACTCGTGGACGCTGATGATTGTCCGGACTGCTACCCAGACACCCTGATCTGTGCATACAAGGCTTGCAAAACAGTGATTTGACTTTAAAGACATTAAGGCAATAGACATCGAATACATAACCAAAATTTTAACTATAAACAAATTAATTTGTAACTTACATCGATCTGTAGAGAAATATCTAAAACGAAGTCCCTTACCCGATGTGCATCATATTCATCCTTCTTCTTCACGTGCGTCATCGTGTACGTCAAAGTACAGACCTCATCCTTCTCCAGGTTTGGGTGCTCAGCCGCATTCCTATGTCAGACGACGTCATGAGGCACCAACCCCTCCTGTGTGCGTAGGATCCCGATCCTATCTATTTTTTCTCCCACTTAAGGTTCAGATGACCTAGTTCTTCATGGGTCAGTGACTTTCTGGTGAGACCAAGCCCATTCTGGCCGTGTCAACTCATGGGTCACTCACTTAAGGTTCAAAGTGCACTGATAATGCTGATGGGTTAGAAGAAGACCTGTCGAGGCCTAGGTGAAGAAGAAAAAGAAGACACATGCCTTTCAAACAACATGAGCATCACGAATCACCTCCCTCTTCCTCATGCTACACTTTTTTAAATACAATATTTGTTGAAATTGACACTTTACGATTCAGATCTCAACGAACCCCCACCGTCATGATGGTAGATCACTAAGCGGAGATGGGTTTCTGGCAGTTGTCATTTGAAGCTAGTGGAGTGCTGCAGTGGCGGAGCCAGGATTTTTGTTCAGGGGGTGTAAAAATTATATCAAATTTACTAATTTTTATAAGTAAAATAATACACAAAAATTAAGTGTACTTAAAAAGCATATAAAAGGTGAGAGCCATTAAAGACTTGTGGCTAATTTTGTAGCTAAGCAAGCTACACGTAAAGTTACTATATGCATTTCATTTATCCTATCCACCTAAAAATTGACACGACTTCAACTTCGTATCAGAAAAAACTCACGCTACTCACAATTAAACCCACACCCTTCGGTTTAACACAACTCGAGCCACAGTTATTAGTTATTGTTAAACCCCTCGAAACTCAAGTATTAGAAACTAAGAACTCAAGGGACTGTATGTTTAGGAATTTTGTTTTCCATTTTTTCAATAATGGTGAAAAAGATGCTTTTTTTAGAATACTTTTTATTATTTTTTGTAATTGTTTTGAATACACATACTAGCTAATTTCACAAAATCAAATATTTTTTCTTGCTTGTTTCCTCAAGATATTAGCACATATAAGCAAATAAGCAATTCCAATAAAAATCAATGTCTTTCAATAGAAACTAGAGAAGAACAATAACCCTCACAACGCCCAAAAATCAATTGATCCGGAAAAATAAAAAACACACCACCACGTTTACAAATCAAAGAACTGAACAAAACCCAATCCTAAAATTTCAATTCCTTCCCGTGAAATTTTTCCAAGAAACCAAACACCCATTCAAGAATTTTAGTTTATCAGCAAACAGCCAAATTGGCCTCATTTTCCTCATAATCCAGATTGTTTACAACAAGTAAAGACTCGAAATATATAAAGCACAATGGAAAAAAAAGAAGAAGAATAAATTTCTTCACAACATACTGATATACGTGAATGAACTTGATCCTAAAGGATGTTCGGGCTGAGCTTGAATGGCGAGTCCGGTCAAGCAGATCCGAGAGAGATGAATTCATATGAGCGGAAAAGGGAACGTAGACTTTGGTAAGGAGCTGGGGGCTGACGATGGAGGGGGCCTGACAGGTTGGGGAAGGCCGGAAGGGGGAGGTCCCTAAAGAGTAAAGACTCGTCGCCTCCCGCCGATAGGCTTCGTCAGAACTCGGAACCCTAGATTGTTCGTGCGCCGTGCCTTCGTGGTCATGGGACTCATGGCCGCTGCGTCCACAATCCAGAGAGAGAGATAGAGAGAAAATCAAGCTCAATTAGATCGTTGGCGTTGGGGGGTGGTGCCGTGGTCCGTGTCTGCTCTGCCATCATCCGTCTGCGATTTGCTTACCGGAGTGGCCGAATGGCCTGAATTGGTGAGCCCGTGACCATGGCTGACTGTGAGGGTCAGTGGTTGTGAGCTGTCGCACAGAGGAGAGAGAGAAAGAGATGTCGCACAGAGGGGGAGAGAGAGCAGAGTAATAGACCCTGTGATTTTTGAATTTTTTTTCAAAAGTTGAGGGGGTACATTAGCCCCCCCTCATCACAGTGTAGCTCCACCCCTGGCTGAAGGTCCAAGGTCATCCTCTGATTATGGTTTCGCTGACATTTTGAGTGATGATAGTGGTGGTGTTCATTGTCGTGGTTAGGCAAATACATAAGGTGGTTAGGCTGTGTGGGTTTGCAGGGTTGGGTGGGGGGTTGGCTGTTGCTGGTGTCAACCGGCCATGTGAGAGGGAAGAAAGAGATGAATGCGAGAAAGGATTCTTTTTTAGGGCAGAAGGAAAAAGAGTATAAACATTTACGGAGTACATCTACACTATTTCTAAGTGTCGACGAGTCTAAATCATTTTTTTGGTTAAAATTACCCCAATTTTTTTTTTAATGATAATTATTATTCCTGGTTATAATATAAATGCAGTGATGTTAGACTCTTCATTTGTCAATGTTAAATGTTGGTCCATTTTCCCAAGCTAATAAGCAAATGCATGGTTCTCCCTCCCAATTAAATGAAAATAATTTTATTGGCCAATCCTCCTAACTTTTTGAACATTAAAGATATGTCTATACTACCTACAAAAGCAAAAATTTTAGTGCAAAACTTTCGCATAACAAATATTTTCCTATGGTATATACAATTAATAATTTTTTGCCAAAAGGTCAAAATGAGCTTCGCCTCTTTAGAAATAAAAAATGTTGCCTTATCTCCAAAACTAATAGGTATTCAATGAATTCGCTCTATTTGGCTTGGGTCTTCTCTAAAAATTGACTTGAAGATTCATTATCAGGCCTTCTCTACGAATTACTGTGAGTTTCGACTTACAAGCAACTTGATATATACTAGATAAGGGTCATATTTGATTGAAATTCAATATTGTTATAAAAAATAAAAAGGATATCAATAAAATCGTATAATCAAACTCTTCAAATATCTCATTGTTAACCTTTTAATGGATAGTACATGGAATAGGAGAAATTTCTTAAATAATTGGCATTCAATATATTAGACTAGAAAGAAAGATAGGTTTCATGATGCTTATTATAGTATTATCAAGCACTTTTTTAATTAAATTAGGTGGATGCTATCACTTTATCAACTCATGGCATTATCAATCTTATATTGCAATACATAATCTTATGACGACAATATATGATTCAAGACTTTTTGTACTTTCCTTGATGATCATGAGTTAATCAAGAATTATGGTCTCAACTGAATTTAAAAAAATAAATTTAAATTCATATTAGTAGCGAAGTAACCTTTCAATTGCAATTAAAGGCATCTCATGTTGAAGATACAAAGCTTTTCCTTTGTGAAACGTAAAGTCGTTTGACAACTTTTTAGGTTGGCGGATGTGAGCTTCTAATTGGTATTTGGTTCAATTGGCTAAACAATACAAGATATTTTACATGGTTGACTATGTTTACATCTTTCTTCAACATGTCTGCATGCTTTTTGTTGTGGAGAGAATTCAGGACGCGCTCCGTGAATAGACCTGCACAGCAAAACCAACACCAGTGACTCGCCGGAAGGATTTTCGGCGGGAAATCTCCGATGATTAAGTCAGAATATGTCTGAGACTTGATAAAGTATAAGTTTAACTCTCTTACCTTGCTCACATATTCTTCCCCACTCCTTTTATAGTGTTCCCAACTTGGTGGGGATTTATGTCTGTTTATTTATGGGGTCATCAGATTAATGGGGGGGGGGGTTACCCATCATTAGTGTCTGGTTAATATCCCGGAGTTACTCCCCGAGTAACTCATCTTTACTCACTTCCATATTAATAGTGTGGCGGTTTCGATGCGTCTGGATGAGGACACGTGTCTTCATCTTACATGTGGTGTTTTCCCTCTACATCATTTGCCCCCTAATTCATGTTCTTCGAAGGAGAATGTGGAATTGTAGATGGTAGATTATCAGATGTTCGTCTACTCGGCTTGGCCGAGTAGAGGCATGGTACGTGCTCGTCTACTCGGCTGGGCCGAGTAGAGGCATGGTACGTGCTCGTCTACTCGGCTGGGCCGAGTAGAGGCCTGTAAGGTGCTCGTCTACTCGGCTCGGCCGAGTAGAGGCATGTAAGGTGCTCGTCTACTCGACCTGGCCGAATAGAGGCGTGAGAGGTGCTCGTCTACTCGGCCTGGCCGAGTAGAGGCCTGGGACGTGCTCGTCTACTTGGCCTGGCCGAGTAGAGGCCTGTAAGGTGCTCGTCTACTCGGCCTGGCCGAGTAGAGGCATGTAAAGGTGCTTGTTTACTCGGCTTGGCCGAATAGAGGCATAGAAGGTGCTCGTCGAGGCATGTAAGGTGCTCGTCTACTCGGCCTGGCCGAGTAGAGACATGTAAGGTGCTCGTCTACTCGGCCTGGCCGAGTAGAGGCGTGGTACGTGTTCGTCTACTCGGCTTGGCCGAGTGGAGGCGTGGTACGTGCTCGTCTACTCGGCCTGGCCGAGTAGAGGCGTGGTACGTGCTCGTCTACTCGGCTTGGCCGAGTATAGGCATGCAAGGTGCTCGTCTACTCGGCTTGGCCGAGTAGAGGCCTGGAAGGTGCTCGTCTACTCGGCTTGGCCGAGTAGAGGCCTGGAAGGTGCTCGTCTACTCGGCTCCATAAATTTTCATCTACTCGGACACATTTTGTTTATCATCGTGGGGTAAACGGGTAATTTCGCTCCCTGGTAAATTCATCGGATCATGCCATGTGTCCAGGGTGTTTCAACGGTCATGGAATCTTACCCGTTGGATGAGTTTTTCATGTCTATATAAGGGGTAGGAAGTTTCTTTTTCTTTCACTTTCATACTTTTCATCTCTTGAGTGGAGTCGAGAGAGGCGATTTCCTTGGGCTTTCGAAGATTTCTGAGTTTTGAAGATCTTCAGTTTCATCAAGTAAGCTTCAAACTTTTTTGAAATCTTTAGCTTTTGATTTGAAATTATGTCTAAAGAAGATGAAGAATGTGTTTTTGTACCTAATGTCGACGCTCAAGGCGTCAGCGTAGAACCTACTTTTGACCCCTTGTTTTTGGAAACTGGTGTTCCTCTGGTTCCCTTCCAGGAGCCGAGGGGAGTCCCTGCGAAAGAGGTTTTGAGGGAGAGCGCTCAATCTCCTAAACTTTTTGACACGCATACCCTTAGGAGCAAACTCAGCAACTATGACTTAAAACTTCTTCGGGAGCGTTGTGAAATTCCTCCCATTGTAAAACTTAGGCTTCCCGAAGAGGACGAAGCAGCTAAGATGGCCACCATTGATGAAATTGAAGTTTATTGGGATATGTTTATCAACGGTTTTAGGGTTCCTCTCCATCTTTTTTTTATTAGAGTCTTGAACCTATATGGTCTTGTACCCGGCCAATTTTCCCCTCATGCGTCGCGGTTTATGATTTTTTTCATATATCAATGTCATAAACTTGGTTTGAGGCCCAGAGTTAGGGTATTCAGATGGTTTTTCACCATATGCACAATCACCAAACAAGTAGGTTGGTATTTCTTAAGTCGGCGCCCAAAAGCCGAAGCGAACTTATTTCCTCATCCACCGTCATCCAACCATAATTGGAAGGAGAGGTTTATGTTTGTCAAACTGCCTAAGTCTCAACGGAGGGAAGTTTGTAACGAGTGGCTAGCCTAGTGTGATACTAGATCATGTAATAAATTAAATGAAAAAGATTTGTCGGAGATTGACCTCGAGCATATTGAGAAGCTCAAAGGAGTTGCGTCCTTAGAGTCCAGATATCCTCTGAGTAACGCTCAACTTCGTGAATGCGGCATCATCTTTCCCCCTGAACCTCAAGATTTTGACGAGGAGGAAGAAGAGGGCGAGAACGACCCTGGTAAATGTTCTTACCAGAGTCTGCGCACTGAATCTTTTAATGGTATCTTACTTTGCTCTCTGTGCAGGAAATATGTCGTCCCGAGCACAAGGGGATCCTCCGCTGTTTAATTTCCAAGGGGTGATGAGCGACATTATTCCCGATGAATTGGCCTCCATTCATGGCGTTGAAGAGGAGGAAATGCAAGACTTAGACTTTGACACGCTGGTTTCCGGGCCTCAAGCAAAGGAGATTTCATCGCAAGCGGAAGAGTTCGTTCTTGGCTTGTCTACGGTAGACAAGTCTAAAGAAGCTCCGAGGAAAAGAAAAACATCTGGCCGAGGAGGGAGTAGAGCTACGTCGTCTTCTGTTCGGGCTGACATTCCTCATCGTCCTGCCTGGGGCATATCTATTGAGGAGTCAGTCTTCAAGTCTCCTCGTACAACATGGGACTGGTCTCGTCACGCGATCATTCCTATGGATCGCAAGACATTATCTGCGTACGGTGTTCCTGATACAGCGAATGGCATGGTTCAACTTATGTCACAGGTTTGATTTCTTCTCTTTAATTTCTCTGTCAAAAGCTCCAGTGTTTAACTTCTTTTGTTATGCAGGCTATGGCGCAGGTGCAGATTGGCGCGGAGAAGCTTATTGCCGCAGATAAGGTCTTGGATGAGGAACAAAAGAAGGTAATGGTGGAGAATAACTGCCGTAGGGAGGCCGAGAAGAAAGTTGATGACCTGAGCAAGAAGGTAGAGTGACTGGAACTGGCTAATGCGGGGTTAACTGCTCGGATCGAACAATCAGAGGCCGAGAAGTCGACAGTGGTACTTTAGGCGGTGCAGATGTTTAAGAAATCCAAGACTTTTACGGATCTGCGCTTCCGTGATTTGAAAAGGGCTCTCGTGCATGGCTATAACGACTGCAAGACTGATATTCACAAAGACCATCATGAGTTTGATTTGAGCCTTTATGAGCATAAGTTTGCCCGTGAGATAGCTGCGGATAACGCTCTTCGGGCAGAAGAGGCTGAACGAAGGAAATGTGCAAGTGCACGTGGAATAGCTAGTCCTTCTGTTGGCCGATCGCTAGGTGCATCCGAGTCAACTTCCAGGACAGTTTACAGGCAGCCGTCTTTAGTCGAGGCTCAGATTCAGGAGATGGGGATGCCCGAGGGTGCGACCGATCAGGATGAATAGTCTAGTTTCCTCTTGTTCTAGACTTAATTTTTAGGGGACTCTTCTTTTTGTTGCCTTGATGTAGTTGACTCTATTTCTAATATATTCAAGGTCTTATCTAATTTTGCCAAATTCTCTTGTATTCATAGTAGAAGATAAGTACATCAATGGCAATATAAATCTGAAGAGAAAAAAAGGAAAAGCTAAGGCTTGTGCAAAGCCGTAAAACTTCGTAACATAGTGGGCTATCTAAGAATGAGCAGGATCGAAAAATCAAGTATAGATGAGATATGTATGGACCCTCTTTGATCTTGCTCATGCGTAGTATCGCCGTAAATTGGTAGCATTCCACGTTCGTGGGATACATTTTCCATCCAAATGCTCCAGGTGATATGAGCCAGGACCATCATACTTGGTCACACGATAAGGGCCTTCCCAGTTTGGTGATAGCTTGCCGATGGCATCGCGAGGGGATGAGGCTTCTACTCGGCGGAGGACGAGGTCTCCAATGCGGAAAGCACGAGGGCGAATGCGTCGATCGTGATATCTGGCCACACGCTGCTGATATGCGGCGAGTTGCAGCTGTGCTCGATCCCTTTGTTCGTCTAAGAGGTCAAGATTGCAACGCAACGCTTCGTCGTTCACGTTAGGTTCATAAGTGAGTAGACGAAGATAGGGTAGACCAATCTCTACCGGGATTAGTGCTTCCGTGCCAAAGGCCAAGTTGAAAGGAGTTTCGCCTGTTGGGTTTCTTGTCGTTGTTCGGTAAGCCCAAAGGATCTTATGGAGTTCGTTAGCCCAAAGTCCTTTCGCACCATCGAGCTTCTTTTTTAGACCTTGGAGGAGGGTACGATTGGTTACCTCCATCTGACCGTTTGTCTGTGGGTGAGCCACGGAAGTGAAACGTTGCTCGATTGATAAATTAGCGTAAAACGCACGAAAGGTGTGGTTGTCGAATTGTTTTCCATTGTCGGTGAAGAGCACACGAGGGATTCCAAAATGGCAGACAGCCGAGCGCCAGAAGAAGTCTCCACACTTCTGCTCCGTGATGGAGGATAGAGCTTCGGCTTCGACCCATTTAGTGAAATAATCAATAGTAACGATTACAAATCTCCGTTGGGCTGAAGCCGGGGGAAAATGTCCCAATATATCCATGCCCCACATGGCAAAGGGAATAGGACTGCTCAAAGTAGTCAATGCGGTAGGAGCAAGCTTTGGCACAGGCGAGAACCGTTGACAATCATCACAATTTTTTGTGTGCTCCAGCGCGTCTTGCTGCATTGTCGGTCAGTAATAGCCTTGACGAAGGATTTTGTGTGCTAGGGCTTTCCCTCCTAAGTGTTGACCACATATTCCCTCATGCACCTCGTGCAGAGCGTAAGTAGCTTCAGTAAGAGTAAGACAGCGCAAATAGAGGAGCATAAAAGATCTTTTGTACAGCACGTCATCAACAATCGTGTAGCGGGCTGTGCGCGAAATGATTCCTCGAGCTTGCTTTCGATCGGTTGGCAGGATTCCATTCTCAAGATAGGACTTAATTGGGTCCATCCATGATGGTTCGTGCTCGGCCTGCATGACCTCACGATCATTAATACTTGGTGCGTGGAGGAGTTCTAAGTGAACGGTTCGGCTAAGCCCAGACTGGTCAAGGGACGCTAAACGTGAAAGTGCGTCAGCTGATGCATTGTCTTCTCGGCTGATTTGAGTGATGTTGAAATACGCAAAAGTCTCTGCAAGCCTTTTGGCCTTCTGGAGGTATTCAGCCATCTTTGCACCTCGTGCTTCATACTCTCCAGAAAGCTGCCTGACGACCAGCTGTGAATCGTTATGGGCATGAAGTGCTTCTGCTCGCATAGCCTTTGCAAAGTGCATCCCCGCAATAAGTGCCTCGTATTCGGCTTCATTGTTTGAAGCGGGAAAGTCGAATCGTAAGGCATATTCAACGATGAGGTTTTTAGGACCACGAAGGATTAAACCAGCTCCACTTCCGTTTGCATTAGAAGAACCATCCACATGGAGGATCCAGGTGAAAGGCCTCTCCTGCTGGGGTAGCTGCTCCTCGTCTTCGATGGGCAGAGTACACTCAACAATAAAGTCGGCGAGGGCTTGACCTTTGATAGAAGGTCGTGGCTTATAGTGGATGTCGAACTCCCCGAGTTCAATGGACCATGGGACCAGTCGTCCTGAGACATCAGGCTTGTGGAGTATTCGTCGTAAGGGCTTGTCCATGAGCACTGTTATGGAGTGAGATTGAAAGTATGGTCGAAGCTTGCGAGCTGCGATCAAGAGAGCGAAAGCCAATTTTTCTGCATCTGGATAACGTAACTCAGCACCTTGTAGTACTTTGCTCACATAATATATAGGGAGCTGCTTACTGTTCTTGTTACGGACAAGCATCGCACTTACAGCCGACTCTGCTATGGCCAAATACAAGAAGAGCTATTCTCCTGCAAGTGGTTTGGATAGGAGCGGGGGAGCCGTCAGATACTCTTTCAAGGCTTCGAAGGAATTTTGGCACTCGACGGTCCACTCGAAGTCTTTAATGTTCTTCAAAGCTTTGAAGAAAGGTAAACATCTCTCAGTAGACTTAGAGAGGAATCTGCCGAGTGCCTCTATACGTCCGGTTAGTATCTGCACCTCCTTCACTCTCTTCGGAGCCATCATGTCTTGTATAGCCTTGATCTTTTCAGGATTGGCCTATATCCCTTTGTATGAGACCATGAAGCCTAAGAACTTGCCTGAAGAGACCCCGAATGCACACTTGGCTGGATTGAGCCGCATCTTGTACTTGCGCAAGAGATTAAAACATTCCTCAAGGTTGGCAATGTGATCAGCTGCACAAAGGCTTTTGATGAGCATGTCGTCGACATAAACTTCCATGGTTTTACCTAGCAAAAGCTTAAAGATTTTGTCAACAAGCCGTTGTTCTTCAAGCCGAAAGGCATGACTTTGTAACAAAAGAGACCTTCGTTGGTAATGAAGGCCGTCTTTTCCACATCGTCTTCGTGCATGCGAATCTGATTATAACCGGAGAAGGCGTCCATGAAGCTGAGCAACTCATGCCCCGAAGTTGCATATATCATAGTGTCGATGCGAGGCAGAGGGTAGCTGTCTTTGGGGCAAGCCTTGTTCAAATCAGTGTAGTCAATGCATATTCTCCACTTGTTCGTCCCAGCCTTTGGAACCATGACTACATTAGCCACCCATGCCGGATAGTTGATTTCAGCAATGAACTTTGCTTCTAGGAGCTTGTCGACCTCTTGCTTGATGATCGCTTGCCTTTCCGGTGCGAAAGATCGCTTTTTCTGTTTCACCGGTTTACAGCGTGGATCAACTGTGAGGCGATGGGTCATTATGGATGGATCTATTCCCGGCATATCTGCGGCGCTCCATGCGAAGACATCCACATTTGAGTGAAGGAACGATACCAGTTGATCACGAAGAGCTGGCTCCAGCGTGGAGCCTATCTTTAACTGGTGACTCTCGTCTGCTCCTAATGTTATGGAGACAAGTTCTTCCACCGACTCAGCTCGCCTGAAAGTATGTTCGTCGCGCTGGTCTTCAATGGCGAGCACCTCCTATGTCTTGCACGAAGCCATGTAACACTTGTGTGCTATAGCTTGATCTCCCTTTGCTACCCTTGTTCCGTTAGGAGTTGGGAATTTCATACACAAGTGGAACGTTGAGGCTATAGCCTGCAATTTGTTGAGGCCCGCTCGCCCTAGTATTCCATTATATGCTGACTTGATCTTGACGACCAGGAAGTCGATTGACTGCGTAGCTTGAAGCGGGTATGATCCGGCGAGTACAGTGAGGGGGATTACTCCTTCCACTGGTGCGGATGCTCCCGTAAAGCCATACAGTGGTGAGGAGACCGGACGGATTCGTTCTCTTGATATCTTCATTTGGGAGAATGCATCCTCAAAGAGAATATCCGCGAAGCTTCCTGTGTCCATTAAGATGCGTTTGATGACATACGCATCTATTTGGAGGGAGATAACCAGAGCGTCATCATGCGGTGTAATGACTTCTTTGAGATCCGCATCATCAAAACTTATTGTGGCGGGGGCCTTTGGGCGCTTGGCTAGTCCCTGCGTCAAATTGACTTGTCGCGCGTAAGCCTTTCGAGCTGATCTTGAGGTTCCCCCAGCGCTTAGGCCTCCAGATATTGTGTTTATCACCGGGGGTTCCTTAAGGACCGAATCGTCATGCCTTCTTTGACCCCATCCCCGCTTACCTCCTTGGCGCTCATTTGTCTTGACAAATTGTTTGAGGTGCCCTCTTGCAATAAGATTCTCGATTTCTCGCCGAAGAACTTTGCATTCTTCAGTCGTGTGACCATGATCTTTATGGAAATGGCAATAGAGCTGGGCGTCTCTTCTATCGGCGGGCAGTCTCATTGGCTTGGGCCACTTTAGGATATCTTGGCCTTTGATCTGATTGAGGATATATTCCCGAGATGTCGTAAGAGGGGTGAAGTGCTTAGAGAGGGTCGTCCGTGAACGTTTGGGTTCTTCGGGTATCTTCCCCTCTGGGCGATCTCGCCTCTTCTGACCAGAAATTCCTTCATCTTGGGTAGTGGTCATGGAATCCTCTTCAGCCTTGAGATATTTCTCTACTCGATCGAGTAGGTCAGTCATATGCTCTGGGGGCCTTTTATTCAGTGAGAAACGCAATGGTGTCCCCGGACGCACACCTCTTGCCATTGCCGCAAAAGTCACTCCTGAATCCAAATTGTCAATGAGTAGCTTCTCAGTGTTGAAGCGGGCGTAGTAGGATTTCAAGGATTCCTTAGGTCCTTGCACGATACGGAAAAGGGCCGAAGAGTTTTTCCTTTGTATCCGACTTGTTAAGAAATTGTTGCGGAAGGACTCCGCCAACTGGGCCCAGCAGAAGATAGAGCGGGGTGCGAGGTGTTGAAACCATATGTGTGCAGCTCCTTTCAGGGTCACCGGGAACGCTCGACACATGATTTGGTTAGGGACTAAGTGCAGATTCATACCAGAAGTGAAACGGGCTAAGTGCTCCATTGGGTCTCCGGTGCCATCGTATGATTCACAGGGAGGCATTTTGAAGTTCTGTGGCGTAAGAAAGTGATCAACCTCTTTTGTGAATGGACGCCCAACGATGACTGGGGCACTGGTGTATCGTTCGGCACGATGTTTGCCAGGGTTATGATAAGAGTTCTTCCTGGTAGAATGAGCTTCATAAGAACTTTCTTCTTGTCTCCTGGACCTCGGGTTGCACCGCTCATCGTCGGATTGCCCATCTTCCACTTGTATTCATTCCAGAGTCTTCCGTATACCAGTCACATGTTTCTCGCTTGGAGGTTGGAGAGGTTCTGGTTGCGGGGGTGAGTTGTCCACAGCTGCTTGTAATCGTTCGATGGACTGTTGCATAGTCCGAAGAATGGCCATTAAGTCAGCTTGAGTGCTCAGGACTGGTAACGTTGTGGTAGGTGCGGACGTGTTGACCGTTTGGAGCGAGGGAAGGACAGTGTTTATAGAGGGAGGATCGATTGTCACAGCGGGTGAAACTACTGTTGCGACGGCTTCTGTCATTACAGCAGGAATTACAGGTACTGCAACAGCGGTAGTTCGTGCTACGGTAGTAGTTGTTGTAACCTTTTTGCCACGACTGGAGGACGGAGATGCAGCTCCCCCATAAAGTGGATCACGGATTGGTGGTAAGGGTGAAATTGGTGGAGTGGCCCCAACTTGCTGAACTGAAGGTGTGGGATTTTGAGACATAATCTATTCACGAATGTCGGTCCCACGGATGGCGCCAAAATGTTGTGGAGAGAATTCAGGACGCGCTTCGTGAATAGACCTGCACAGCAAAACCAACACCAGTGACTCGCCGGAAGGATTTCCGGCGGGAAATCTCCGATGATTAAGTCAGAATATGTCTGAGACTTGATAAAGTATAAGTTTAACTCTCTTACCTTGGTCACATATTCTTCTCCACTCCTTTTATAGCGTTCCTAGCTTGGTGGGGATTTATGTCTGTTTATTTATGGGGTCATCAGATAAAGGGGGGGGGGGGTTACCCATCATTAATGTCTGGTTAATATCCCGGAGTTACTCCCTGAGTAACTCATCTTTACTCACTTCCATATTAATGGTGTGGCGGTTTCGATGCGTCTGGATGAGGACACATGTCTTCATCTTACAGGTGGTGTTTTCCCTCTACATCACTTTTGTTATGAAGACTTGTTTGTTTAAAGGAAACCACTTTCCTAAAAATGCTTTTTAGATTTTTCGATATTTTGCCGGCTTAGTATCAAATGGTCAACTGAAACTATTCATGGTCAAGGAAATTTGAAAATCAAATTTTGTAAAAACTTATTTTGGTAAGTCATTTTCCCAAGCAAACACGCAAAACCCTCGATCTTTCTACTTGCTCATTTTCAGTCTTAACCCGATCTCTCAATTAGGTCCTTTTCGGTCTCAACCATGGCCAAGTCTATTGCTGTCAACTTTTAATGTTGCTCATGCCAATTTTTTCCACCATGCCACCATCTCATCAAACTTGCTTAAGGTTCCTCCTCATAATTGGGGTCGGAAATCAGTGAGTTCAGTAAGTTAAATCTAGAAAAAGGTTTATTAGGAAAGCATTATCCACGCTCCATTTTTGCTAAACAAACACTTTCAAAAATGCATTATTACATGGTATTCCACCCAAAAAAAAAAATTTGTTGTGTAAATAGATTAACTCTATTAAAAATATATGTAAAAAATAAAACACTATAGTTTCTTTGGTAAAAAAATGTTTCCTCGACATTTCTTAATTGATTTATATTTTTCTCACACACTTTGATGATGTGTGTTAATCGGCTCAACTAATAAATTTATAAAATAATTTTTGTTCATTAATTAATGATTACGTGTACTGCAACTAACAAAAAATTTTGGATGAGCATTAATGCATTCAAGGCTTTTCTTGAAAAAATATTAATGTATTCAAGACTTTCCTTTAACAAAAACGAAAAAGAAAAAACAAATAAGTTGTAAAAAGGGTGGGGAATAGATATCCTAGAAAGTAGACATGAGTTACGTAGTGATTTTATAAATTACCTCTTTGAAGGAATTTGGTAAAAAAAAAAACTAGTTCAGACTAGTTATTTGAACTATGAATTTGGAGGCCCCAAATTCCCAGTTCAAATTCTTCCAAAAAATTTTCTCAAAATTCGCTTTTGTACAATCCAAACAAGATATTCTATTCAAGAAATTTTTAAGAACCTCTGCAAAGTAAAATGATCAGTTCAAATCTTATATCCAAACACACTAAAGGTTACTTTCGGTGGTCAAAATAACCTGCAGTAAGAAATGGTATATTTGCAGCCAAGTTGATCTCTGAAACACAATTTAAATGTTTCAGCAATAAACAAACTTTAAGTAGAGGAAGTGTATCAGAAGGAACATTGACCTGCTTGTTTGAGAGCAATTTGAAAGGTCTAACACTCTCACGTGCTGGCCAACATTACAGTGTGTGCCCCCGTAGCCCACTCATGGCGTGCTGGTTCGGTCGTGCGCCAACTGTGAGTGACATGTTTCTGCCACTTTTGAATTTGGTTATGGCTCATTACGTCAAGAGTCAAGACCACTTAAAATGTTATTACAACTCAAAATGTACAAGGCACAAGCATCATCTTCTGCACAACATTTCTATTGTGATGGTTTTAGTAACAAAAAGACTATCACTTAAAGGTTGGTTGGATTGATTATCAAAAGTATTTTAGAATAATTGCATAAAATACCCCTGTGGTTTGGAGTAGTTGCAAAAAACCCATGTTGTTACAAAAATTGCAAAAAGACACCCGAGCTTGCAAAAGTGTTGCAACAAACGATTCCCGTAACCAAATGATGAAAATGTTTAAATTGCCCCTCTATATATATACTGTAATTTTAGATCTTAGGTCTTGTTTTTTTGGGTATGAACAGTGTTGGTATTGGACGGGGCAGGGCTAAGCTCGTGGTGGTGGAACCAGCGCATGTGGATCGGGTTGATGGCGGGGCTGGCGGGCAGCGACGCAGGTTAATGTAGGGTGAACAGGGCAAGTGGCGGCAGCGCCTAGTGGGGTTGAAGTTGGCCCTAATTGTAGATCTAGGGTTGACCCTAATTATAGAAACTCTAATTGTAAATCTAGGAATTTTTTTTTTTGAATTGTAGATCAAGGCTTGTGGTTTATGAATCAGGCTGGCGGAAGCGGCGCAATTGGCTAGGGTTGGTGGTGGGGCTGGTGGCAGTGCAAGAGGTTGGGGTTGATAGCAGGGCTACCAGCAGTGCAAGAGGTTGGGGTGATGACGGGGATGGCGACGTGAGGTTCGCGGTGGGTGAAGGCACCGGTGGGGGCAGAGCACTTGGCTTGAGTTGAGGAAGGGGCTAGCGGTGGCGACATAGATACACGGGGTTGGTTGGTGATGGTGGTTGATGGGGCCTGGTGAGGGTGGCGGATAGGGTTTTGGCTTAAGGGGGCTAATGGCGACAGGCGATTGGGTGGAGCATGTAGCTACGGCGGCGCGATTGTGATGAGGCTGAGCTGTGGTGGCAGAAATGGGCAGTGGTGGTGGATGGGGCTTAGTGAGGGTGGCGGGTAGGGTTTTGGCTTGAGGGGGCTGATGGCAGCAGGCGATTGGATGGAGCAGGTGGCTGCCGCGGCGGCGATTGTGATGAGGCTAGGCGGTGGTGGCAGAAATGGGCGGTGGTTAGGATTTAGTTGATTGGAGTATGACAGAAAATTAGGGTTTGGGGAAGGAAGAAGAAATAAATGGCATTTTGGTCATTTTGTTAAATTATTCTCTACCACACGCACTCTTTAGGAGCGTGAACATCACATGCCGTTAGTGTTTGAACGATTTTTTTGACGGTTGCAACACTTTTGCAAGTTCGGGTGTCTTTTTGCAATTTCTGTAACAACATGGGTCTTTTTACAGTTACCCCAAACCACAAGAGTATTTTATGCAATTATCCATTTCCTTTACAGTATTACCTACAGAGGAATGAAAGAATAGTATGAGAAAGCAACAAGTTCACGGCTAGTACTACCAGCAAGAATCTCTGGGATGTTTTTCCAAAGTATCTCAGGTACATATATAGATGCTACTCCACACGTGTCTATTATAGAGGCTACTTATATTGCGAGATTTCAAACAAATGAAGTGCTATATCTACAACGTTTAACGCATACTGGTTGACCAGCGGGTCACTCGGACTGGCGAGATTTTATACGTTTTTTTATTGGACTCGACAGGGTGAAGACGGGTTATAACGGATTTAATAACTCTAAGGCCAAACCAAAAAATTAGCAAGCGTGCAGGCTGGGTTAACAGGTCATAGACCCGCTGGTCTAGTGCCAAGACGCTCACCTTAATTACCACGAACCACAATAACCAGGCCAAGGCACAAACTGATCAAAAGGTGGCCGTGACACTACCGATTGAAATTACATACAACACCATCGAATGATACAAAGAGCAAAGTGACAAGGAGGAGAAGAACCTCCTGGTACGCTGGTTGTATTTCATTAGTTCATAAGAGTAAATACCAAACTAATCAAAGATACCGAGAACAAAAAATTAGGATTCTCGGCTTTGTGGTTTGCAAGATAGTCCCCAGAGATTTGGTCCTTCTATTGGGATTTTACGTAATTATGTATACTAGAACATAAGGACGTTTATATGTATTTACTTCTAATGGAGTTTGATGACTGAACCTCAAAATTTGAAATCGGGGTACATGTGTTTCAAAATTTTCAAAAAGAACGAGATCAACTTCATTTTTATGCTGGCTTTGAGCCCAAAACTAGGAACAATCCCAAGGGGAAAAAAGAAAAAGAAAGAAAAAAAACCTTTTTTCGGTTCTTTCTAAGAGAACAAGATGAAGAATCAAAGAACGCAGCGTTACACCTTAGTAAAGGTTCTAAAATTGGGTGGAGCATGAATTCACATTCTTTGCCGTGGTGAAGTTACAAATTAGGTGTCCGTTCGACAAACAAAGTGAACCTATCCGCATCCTCTTTAATGTGGTGTCTAGGATATGATTAGTTCGGAGGCACACGCACTTGACAAAATAACAAATTTCCATAAAAAAAACATCCTAGTCTATTCTTATGTCGGAGTGAACTAGCTCATCTTAGAAGTGAAAATTCATTACCTAGAATTTAATCTTGTAGCCCCGTTTTCTGTCGGCCTCTAGGGTTATTTTCACCTATCAAAATAACCTGTAATAAGAAATGATATATTTTCGCCCAAGTTTATTTCCGGAGCACTGTTTAATGTTTTAGTAATAAACAATGTCAAGTATAGGAAGTATGTCGGAAGGAATATTTACTGGCTTGTTTGAGAGCAAGCAGTTTGATATTTGAAAGGTCTAACGTGCCAGCCAGGCCAATAATACTGTGAGGTGACATGTTTCCGCCACTTCTGAATTTAGTTATTATATTTTGCATCAAGAGTCAAGACCACTTAAAACGTTACAACTCAAATTGTACAAGGATAAGGATAGTTTTAATGACAGAAGACTATCACTTATAGGCTATTTGTGATTGTTTATTGAAAGTATGTTTTGATTAAATTAGAATTAATTTTTAAAATTAGCTTTATTTTATTTTAAGTATAATAAATCAAAAGGTTTTGACAATGTTTGTATAAAATAAGATGAAAGCATGTTTATCTGTGCCCAAATTATCATGCAGTGTTTTCAGATTTAAAGGGGGCATCAAATGTCTGTTTGTGTTTAAGGGTATTTTGATAATTTCTATGGTCAAACTTGATTCTCAAAAATTGATTAAATCAGAATTCATGGTCTAATCGGTTTTGAACACGTAGAAGCAGATTTAGTCAGTTTTTCTTTTCTTTTTGCCGAAATGATTAAATATAGATTTAATCAAGCTTGATCTTACAAAATCAATCTCAAACACCCTGTTAGAGCATTTTTTTTCGTTGTTGCTAAAATTTATACCGACAATCTCTTCTACCTAAAATGTATTCGGGAGCACTTTTCCAATTACAACGAATGTGTTGTACATCAAATTAAAGGATCTAGTCCTTCAAAATAAGCTCCAACTCTTTGAATTGCATTATATTTTTTTAAATTCACACCCGGAGTTCTATAACTAGAGGCAGAGCCCGAGGGGCTGGGACGAGCCCCTAAATTATGACTGTTCTAATAAATTTTGCATTAATTGGGATTATTCCTCCAATATTGGCTTCACTTTCTTCTTTACTTTTTGCGTGGCTTAACAACAAAAAAATCACAATGTACTTTTTACATTGACTTTCCTTAGACAACTTAACATAGATTCCTCCTTATCTGAGGTGAAGGTGGTAAAGTAATTACGCAGAGCCAAAATAATGGTAAAGTTCTATAAATACTAGTGCAACATTTGAGACTTTACAAAGACTAGAAATACTTTCAACAGCCCACCTTTTATATCAACTGTACACAGACGCCGTCAATAAAAGCACATTTTGTTTTCCGTGTGAAAGAAAAAATACCATTTTCTAACCTCCACAATTAAGATTCAACAAGAAAGCCAGAGGAAAAAATGTTCTCCATTTCCTTTACATTAACACCCAAGGAAAGGAAGAGGACAACACATGTTCTCCATTTCCTTAATATTATTAGTCAGTTAGCACCAACCAAAAAAAAATTAGTAGTTGGTTAGCTAGTACCCACAGAAGAGTAGAGTGAATGAATTAACACGAAAAAGCAAGCAATCCAATTGTTAGGCGTGCAAAAAGAGATGAAGTTCGTGGCTACTACTACTCTTATCCTTTGCATAAGCCTCTTACTTTGGGTTCACTTCGTCGCCTATGTAACACCGGCAAGAATCTCCGCAAAGTTTTCCCCAGGTATCTTAGGTATATGTATATACATGCTGCTCCACATTGTATATTAGAGGCTAAATATATGTTTTGCAAGATCTCCAAAAATGAAGTGCTCTAGCTGCGGTGTTTAACTTTTTTGGTGGTTTATTGCGGGGGTCAATACCTCTAACCATTCCGAGCAGGCTGCCGTTCAAAAAACTTTGGTTCATGGAAACCCCTCAATCTCTGGTAAATCAGCGAGCTTGCATGGCAGGGCCTTCGTGCTTAGGTGAAACACTCAGAAGCAGCATGGAATCTGGGATGAAGTATAGCTGCTATTCGGATGAAGTACAGCTGCTATTCTTATTTAGTTACGCAAAATCTGCTGTTACGAATTGTCGTTAAAAGTGTTAACAGAAAAGTCACTAAAAACATATAGGACTATTAATTGTCGCTATATACGGGGTTAGAGGAAGATTCTTACATATACGTGCCTAATCAGAATATAGGATATATGTATGCAGTTTGGTAAACTGCATAGGTGTGTGCTCCTCTTCTCTTAACTCCTGGTGATACTTCTTCAGTTCACATAAACTCTTTCATGGTGAGATTGATTCAGCGGTATATGAGGAGTGTGAGATATTGATGTGCAAATGAGAATAAATTGGGGTGTGAATCTAAGATCCCTATTGTTCCTGTGGATTTTATACAACTTTCAGTCATGAGCCCATTTACAACCTCACTTTTCTACTGTGCGTATTTAAGATTCTTGCACATATCTACTGGAATTACAAAATGAAACCTGGGTTGAGATCAGATAAGAGAAACCTTGGCAAAAGGAAAAATAGTGGAACGGGTGTAAAGCTACGTGTTTCAACCGTCGGATGGCCTAAATAGCATAGGGTGAAGTATATGCCTTCTTCTAATCACTAATGTCAAAAAAGTGGGTTCGCAGTACTCGTGAGGCGCCACAAAAAATAGAATCTGATTCAGCTGCCAAGTGTGAGCATGTGTGACAAAGTAATTACGGACGATATAAGGGCAAAGACCAAGGCTACCTAGACCGAGCCTAAGGAGTGGCAGTACTGCGAAAACCACCGGCCGAAGCGAGTATGGATCGACAATCATTAGTTCAATGCTTAGGTCAAGAGTCAGGATTCAATGTTAGAGATCTTTCTCTCTCTACAATAATTAGCTCTAAATTGCTAAGACGAGCAAGTGAAATGCACAAATTAACTCATTTCTTTTGAAAATAAATTCTCAGAGTCCAGTACATAGCAACTAAATTGCCTAGTTAGCAAGCGGATACATGACGCTCCGTAACAGAGACACTTTGCCACGTGAATATGACATGCAGATGTGTAACGAACCGTTAGATCTCATATTTGCTTGGACTACCCGTCACAACTTCGCTCTGTCGGTCTAAAAATACTGACTCGTATAGTTTCAGTATGGCCATAGCATGCCTTTAATCTAGCTACCTGCCCCAAGCGCTTATGAAGTCCCATAGGAACCTTCAAGAGATGCAGAGACCCTAACAACAATGAAGAAGGCCCAGTACGCAACTGCCATGAGTACTAGGCTGATGCCCTGCAAGATCTGCTCCCGTCTCAAGTGATGTCGATATATAGCCCCCAGTGTTGGAGCACATAGACTAATTAATCACATAGTCATCATCCTGAAGATGGTGCACTGAAGCTACAAGAAAAAGACCTCTTTACCTACGGGCTTTTAGCGATGGAACAATATCTGTCACTAAAAGTCACATTTATCGACATATTTTCCCGTCGGTGAATACCCGTGGTATTTTACCGACAAATCTTTACCGATGGAGTTTTACCGACGGATATAAAATCATTTTCCAAAATTTCTATTTTCCGTCGAATTTTTCAAAATTTTGGGAATATATTTAGCGACGGAATCCAATCCGTCACCAAAGTAAAATTTCCAAATTTTTTAATGACATTTGGCCACATAATGAGTCTGTCACTAGAAAACCGTCGCTAAAGTCATTAAATAATTTAAAAAATGAAACTTGCTACTCCACACGTGTCTATTATAGAGGCTATTTATTAATGAAGTGCTCTATCTACAACAACACATACTGGTTGACCAGCGGGTCACCCACACCAGCGTGGTTTTTACGTTTTTTATTGGACTGGAATCACCGGATAGGGTGAAGGCTAGTTATAACGGATTTAAGAACTTTGAGGCCAAAGCTGGAAATTAGCAGGCGTGCAGGCTGGGTTAACGGGTCATAGACTCGTTTGATCAGGTGTACTGCCAAGACGCTCATCTTCATTATGACGAACGACCGATCACCATGCCATGCCATGGCACAAACCAATCAAAAGGTGGCTGTGCCACTACCAATTGAAACTACGTACAACATCATCTAGCAATACATGCATAGAGCAAAGTGACAAGGAGGAGAAGAACACCCTGATACGTTGATTAATTAGGGTTCTCGCCTTTGTGGTTTGCAAGATAGTCTCCAAAGATTTGGTCCTTCTATTGCAATTTTTCGTAATTATCTATACTAGAATATAAGGACGTCTATATGTACTAGTAGGATGCACATACGATGCACGTGAATATTAACATGTGACAAATTAAGATTATAGTATAGAAAAGTCATAACCCTATGTATTATCTAGAATATGACAATCAATTTTTTGTGGTTCAAGTATACGTGTTAAATGTATTGAAGTTAGAAGTACACGTTGATATTGAGATGTATATACATAAAGATTACTCAAAAAAATATTATGACTCCGTATAAAGAATGTTAATAGTCTCTTCATGACCTTTATCTCGCACAACTTCTAGAGAACGTAAAAAGGTGTATGTCGATTCAAATGCCAATGATCGCCCATCTCCTATCGTGGCCTAAACTCTATGGTTTAAAGTTTAGCAATCCACAAATTCATATTTATGTCAATCGTCCTTAGTCACCTTATTTTACAAAATATTTTTCGTATTTAATTTGAGAAAGATGTTAATTATAAGATTAATATTTAATATATTTACTCTTTAACAATTGCTGCAATGAAAGACTAGTAACTTCTAATGCACAAAACATAAGAAAATTCCTATATATTTGCAAATACACGACTAATTTCGAGAATTAATTTTTTTATTAGGAATTTTCTTGTCAATGAAAAAGGATTATGTGCTACAAATTAAATAACAACCATACTGTCAATTGCTTCCAATTATTACTAGCGAGTGAAGAATCCTTTACTCCCTTGCTTCCAATTATTATTGGCAAGTGAAGAATCATATACTCCCTTACTAATATGGTGGTAAATGTAAATTTAGCTATAGAAAGATGCAATACCAAAAGATAAAAATAAATAAATAAAAAATCAATGACTCATACCGTTGAAATCAATTTAATTTTTTCTCTTCTTTTTTTGGCAACATTAAAAGTGGTACAAAGAAGAATTTTAATTATTTTTAAGTTAATTTTCGACTGCAAACACGTGCAACCATCAATTTATGTAGTATTCAATTAGAAATTATCTAAGGGGATAGTTGTCGCATACATAAACTAGTTCTTATCGTGAGAGAAACCGTTATAATCTAATAGTCATTTGAAAATTTTTAATTCTTCTACTTATGCCATAAGAAGTTATCCTCACCAAGGTCTTGCATATCCTAATCTAAATAAAGTATCAAGTTCTGGATTACAATGAACATAGATCTTTTTTATTAAGGATAAGTTTTATGAGAAATGAGAGAGGCATCTATGCATTAATCGTAGCATTTATAAATAGTGAAAAAATGAATTTGTTAGAAGAGTCTAGATTCTAAGCATCTTAAATGTGTTTTGAATGGCAAGAAAGTGATTTTTAAATATAAGAAAGGTATTGTAGTCTAAAAAATAATTTTCAGGGTTCCACACTTTTAGAAGTAGTATAGATATAGATTTACTTCTAATGGAGCTTGATGGCTGAACCTCAAAAACTAAAATTGGGTTACAGGTGTTTCAAAATTTAAAAAAAAAAAACGAGATCAACTTCATTTTTTATGCTAGCTTTGAGCCTAAAACTAGGAACAATCCCAAGGAAAAAAAAAAAGAAACGAGAAGAGATGCAAAAAAATGTCCCTTTTTATTTAAATTCTTTTTCCAAGAACAAGATGAATAATCAAAGAACGCAGCGTTACACCTTAGTAAAGGTTCTAAAATTGGGTGGAGCATGAACTCACATTCTTTGCCGTGGTGAAGTTACAAATTAGGTGTCCGCTCGACGAGCAAAGTGAACCTATCCTCGTCCTCTTTAACGTACTAGCTCATCTTTGACGTGAAAATTCATCACCTAGAATTTAGTGTTGTCGCCCATCTCTGTCAGCCTTTAGGGTTATTTTCAGTGATCAAAATAACCTGCAATAAGAAATGATATATTTTCAGACTATTGATTTATGGAACACTATTTAAATGTTTTAGCACTAAACAATGTCAAGTTACTTAGAATTTAATCTTGCTTGCTTGTGTTTTTTTTTGTGTGGTATAGATCGAGAATAACATTGATAAAAACCCTTTTGAAACGATTACAAGAGTGCCAAACGGCTGAAAAAGGTCACGACATTCTCGTGACTCCGAATATACAAGACCACGGGGTCAGAATTTAACAAACTAACCTATAGACCCGATATAAATTACAATTAAACTGAAACAGAACATATCCTACACTTCAACCTAATTTAAAGTAACACGTAGAGGCCTAAAAGTTAATAACAACGTCCTAACGTGCAAGCAATTTGATATTTGAAAGGTCTAACGTGCAGGCCAGGCCAGGCCAATAATACTGTGAGGTGACATGTTTCCGCCACTTCTTAATTTAGTTATTATATGGCCCATTTTGCATCAAGAGTCAATACCACTTAAAATGTGATTGCTTTAATGACAGAAGACTATCAGGCTATTTGTGATTGTTTATTGAAAGTATATATATATTTTTTTGTTGCTCACATGTCTTCGTTATTTTATTTAATATTTTTTTTATTGGTGAAAGTCATTGTATTAATCCCAAGTAATCATAAGTACATAAGTATTGTATAGTTTCTCTCTAAGCTTGATTTTTCAGCTTAGCATTCACTTAATCAAAATATTGAAAAGTATATTTTGATTAAATCATAATTAGTTTTTAAAATTAACTTTATTTTATTTTAAGTATAATGAATTCAAAGTTGTTAACAGTGTTTGGATAAAAATAAGATGAAAGCATGTTTGTCTGTGCCAAAATTATCATGTAGCGTTTTTTATTTAAATGGGGCATCTAATGTATGTTTGTGTTTGAGGGTATTTTGATAATTCTCTTGGTCAAACTTGATTTTCCAAAATTGATTAAATCAGAATTTATGATCTAATCGGTTTTGAACACATTGAAGCAGATTTAGTCAATTTTTTCTTTTCTTTTTGCCGAAATGATTAAATCTAGATTTAATCAAGCTTGATCTTACAAAATCAATTTCAAACACTCTGTTAGAGTATTTTTTTTTTCGCTGTTGCTAAATTTATACCGACAATCTCTTCTACAAAAAATGTATTCATGATCACTTTTTCAATTACAACGAATGTGTTGTACATCAAATTAAAGGATCTTAGTCCTTCAAAATAAGATCCAACACATTGAATTGCATTATATTTTTTTAAATTCACACCCCAAGTTCTATAACTGGAGGAGGGGCTGGGACGAGCCCCTAAATTATGACGCTTCTAATAAATTTTGCATTACTTGGGATTATTCCTTTCCAATATTAACTTTATTTTCTTCCATACTTTTTGAGTGGCTTAACTACAAAAAAAATCAATATTTACTTTTTACATTGACTTTCCTTACACAACTTAACATAGACTAGTTTTGATCTCGTGTGTTACACACGAAAACAACAACTATAAAAATGTTTGTTGAGAGATCTCGTATTTGTATGCATAATAATAATTATAAAATCGTTAGTATAATAAGATAATTAAAATTTTATTTTTTTACCTTTTGAATGGAGTTTTTGTACCAATTTTTATCGTTAAAAATGAACTTGAGCAATAATCGGGGACCATGGTCTTACATATGACATCAAAGTATTGCTGCTAAAAAATTAGAATGGAGAGCAGGGATGAGAATCAAGGAATGGACAGATTTGCTGCTGAAGGTTTTCGTGGAAATGTGATGAATCACATTTTCAATCATTAATTGCGTTATATTCGGAAGTTTATAACTTCTTCTCGAGTTGCATCAAAAGCTTTTTTTTTTTTTGGCACCGAAAGGAGGATGAAAGACGAGTAAGAGGGATGGATTCAAAATGTGGCAAAAAGGGTGAAGGAAACTATTGCGAAATATAAATTCAAATGATTCAATGCCTTTTTTTTTTTAGTGAATGAACAATTTTACTAATCAATGTGGGGTACATCTTTGAAGATAACCGGCATTAAGACACCGTACTCTTTCTCAAGTCAAACACTTGTATTCAAATATACATTCAAACCTCTTAAATGGTCCCCTTTTTTAAGAGATTTAAAAGCAAATTTAAACACTAATTCAATATATGAGATTAACGCAAATCTCAACGTAAACTGCAATCAACGTAAAGCTAGCGTTCCACCGTACTTACAATAATCCGGGAGAGCGATTACAGCAATCGGAGAATACAACACATGTAAGTTTGTCGGCATTTTGGAAAGGCCAGCAAGCAAGCACAAATACTAACAAACTGCAGGACAAAGAGGCCAACTTCCCAAGTCCACGATCTCCCTGTCCTCTGCTTATCTTGTGATGTGAGAACTGAAATCATCCTCAAAATAAGAAAACTTCAGTAGTACATTCCTTGTAGATCTCCTCTCCCTCTTTTCTCTCTCTCTCTCTCTCCCCCACTCTCTTGGATAGTGGACCCCTCCCCTCTCTAGTTTTTATGGTAACTTTACCTTTCTCCTTTGCCTAACCTTCCCCTCTTGACCAACATCAAGTCATTAGTCCACAACCTGGCCCAAATTCAAGCACTCAAGACCCAATTTTTTGAAAGATCTACCTGTCAGATTTCACTGTTCATGGTATGCTTAAAAGTCCAAAATTATCATTATCTCTTTGTCTGATCCCAATTTCCAGTTCTTTCCGTTTAACCTCATGCCCATGTGCTCTGTAGTTTGAACTTCCTTTGTTATTGCAAAATTTGTTGCGAAATTGGTGCACTTGGCTGGTGGTGCTCTATTTTCAACTGCACAGTGGTGCGCACCTCAGATTTCAATAGTTTCATACCTTGATGGTTAAGTTAGAACCCAATTCATGTTGTGCTCTATGCCTCTATGTTGCAATTGGCTGCTTTCGGTTTGATCTTTCTTGAGAAGATTTTGGTGTTCTGACATTGATACACCAGAAAAGAAAATACCCAGAAGGGAAATTTTGAGATAGATTGATTTTCGAGATGCAATCAAGGGTTGTACCAGTGGAGGAAGGCAAAGACCCTACAGCTGCGACTAGGACAAGCCAATCTAGGGCTTTGCCGCAAAGGCTGCTTAAGTTACTTGTGCTGTTTCTGGTTTTGTGTTTCGGGTTTTCTGTGGTTAGCATATACATGATTAAGCGATATGGAGCGCAGAGCTTAGTGTCTGCGGCAACGCCGACCTTAGTGCCGTGTGTGGAAGAGCCGAGTAGTTTAGAGCGTTGGATCAAGCCTCCATCCGATTTGATGCATACAATGAGTGACAAAGAGCTCTTTTGGAGGGCGTCTTTGGTGCCACGGATTAAGAAGTACCCGTTTAGTAGAACTCCGAAGATTGCATTCATGTTCTTGACTAAGGGGCCATTGCCTTTGGCACCACTTTGGGAGAGGTTTTTCAAGGGGCATGAGGGACTTTATTCTATCTATGTTCATCCACTGCCATCATTTCAAGCCAAATTTCCATCCTCGTCTGTTTTCTACAAGAGACAGATCCCAAGTCAGGTATGTTTGACCAATTTGAAATGAATCTGATTATTTGATCCTCGTCTGTGGTTCGCTTGTACATTCAATGTGTTTTCTCCTCTGTCTGTTGGTCAAGTTAAAATCTTTTTATCTCAAACATGCTGTGTTTGCCAAGCCACTGATGATATTTGTCAACCACTCTAAAAATTTATTCGGACATGAATTATCGTCCTGATATAAATTTTACGCTTGTCCAATGCTTTTTTTCTTTGGCCATAGAAATCTGTTTCAATCCTCTTGTTGATTACCTGAAGCATGGTTCTTTGGAGGTTTCACAAAAGTGATATGCTTCTAAACCTTAGCTACCGTATGGTTAGAATTAGATATCTTTAGGGCCACTGCTTGTTGAGTGATCAGAGTTGAAAGCGTTGTCACGAATCGGGAATGACTTGTTCACATACCCCTCAGTATAGGTTGTACATATCTCTAATCACATACTTCCACGTGATAGTAAAATGTGATCCCTTATTGTTCCTCCATCAAGCTTCGTATTGGAACTTTATAAGCTGAAAGGTCTCACAGTAAACAATTCTGTCTGCCATAGGAGCACTCTCACATGCAAGACAACTTTGAGTATTTTCTTTTTGATCATTCAAAAACATATAAAAGATGGGGTTCCTTGTCAGGTGATCTACCATTCAGGCTGATTGGCATGTTGAATTGAGGAACTCTAAAACACGTTATTTCATAAAATGGCACATATATAAGTGAAATCAACGGTTAGACATCTTATCAAATTTAAGCTCATTTTTGGCGTCAGACTTTGTGCATTCATAAAAGGTGGGTGACGTACATTATGGCCACAGTTGGCATTAGCTTATGTTCCTTCATTGTACCTTCCTCTCTTCCTCTGAAAGAAGCTCCCAAACCAGGTGGTACTAAATCCAAGATGGACTTAGCTGATTGACAAAATCTAGGACGCACGCGTACTCTCTCGGAATTTGTGTTGTCAAGTTTCTGTATGGTATCGTATTGGCATCCTGTATCGTTGTCCACGCTACATACTTAAAGTATATCTATTTTCTTTCTCACAATCTCAATCCATGTTACTTTGGGCTGCCTTTCATCTTTTTGTAGCCTCCAATTACGAATTCTACCTGTCAGATTACCATAGCTGTCCAGCTTGTCTTGAGATGGTCCTACCATCTGTTTCTTGATCTTTTCTTGCTTCATCATGCATTCACTGGAAGAGCAGCTTGTGGGATTGATACATTTCTGGATATCTACCTTAATAGCCTCACACATTATACTATAGAGCAGAGACACCGTATGGGATTTCCAATCACTTCTCTGTTCTACTTGCATCAGTATTCTAAACTTTACCCCTTGATATGTTGCTAATGCCCTAAACTCCTAATGCTCACCCCACGACCACAGCTCTCTTCGTTTGCTCCCTCCTCTGTCTCTGGTTTGTATTAAAGCTGCATACGTCCCTAGTCAATTCTTATTTGTGAAATGCCTTCCTTCGAGCTCAGTACTTGACTTCTTTAGTCCTATCTGATAATAACTTCTTAAGCCTACCTGTTATTTAGGTTTTCTAGTGGTAACTTGGTAATTCCTCTTGTTCATGGTTAAGGATTTAGCTCCTTCTACACGTGCTTCTGTTGGAATAAGGAGAAGGTCCAATCACATTCATCTCCATATAATAAGGCACTGCATGTTTCCAGCACTCGTATTTAGCAGCCGAGGAGGCGGTTTGGAAGATTTACCACGTCTTTTACCACACAACATTCTTCAAAGCATAAGTTTCTTGGTTAGCCTTGTATGTGTTGGTTGGATGTATATATGATTATTCTCATACATAATTTTCAAGTGGCTCTTTGTATCTGTTTCTGTAAACAATGATGTTACCTAAGGAATCCTGTGGCAACTATGAAGACAGCATTCCATTTTTGCGTATAAAAGATGCAGTCTTGCACATGCTATTGCAGAGAGACTGTAACATTTTGAACCCGTGACATCCGGATCATAATGGAGCAACCTTGCTGGGGCACACTTGCACCGTGTCAACAATGTGTCAATATATCTACTAAAATAGAGTGAAGGTTAAACTCAATAATAGAGGGAGGATATGGAAGGAGCATTTAACAAGTATGCATCTTTGGCTAATCATTTTTGTACCTGTCTCATCCCGATCCAAAAAGTAACGAAGTCCTGTAGGACAGCCATTGTGCATTTGTTGTGGCTCTGCATGGCTTTCTGTAAAAAGAACCCAAAACCCACACCGCTATACAAATTGTGGTACTAGCAGGGAGACCCAGAAGTTGAATTAACAGCTACAGGCACTACAGTTGCATGCATATGCCCCTGCTTAGTGACAACAACCTGACAATAGCTTCTTACTTGCTCTAAATTTGAAAACTGGAATACAGGTACATTTAGAAGCTTATGTGTTGAAGGTAGACTCCTATGATGCATCAAAAATGGAAAGGAGGGCTTCAATTTGGGGTAGAATATGAACCAAATATCTTCCACTTTTTATCATGACCATAAGACTTTGGAGTGTTTATTGACGTCTTATTGGACAGCTCGGATATAAGAAGGGTCTCATTGAATACCTGTTTACCAATGTTGCAATGGAAAGAGGTGTATCCTTCCTAAGTAGTTTTTAATTGGATGGGGAATGAGCACAATATATTGGTGGATTGTTCAGAAAAATGAAATTGCTGGGATAATGCTTGTAGGTGTTACAGGGGTTGGATTCCATGTCTGTTAAACTCAGATGGGACTTTTGTTGTGAAGTGGCAAGGAATTTACACTGGTCATGCCTGTGCTTCTGAGCCGATGTGGAAACTGATGCATCTTCTCTATGTTGGATCAGAGCATAGTAATGGGGAGGATGTGAGTAGCAACGAGGCAGGGAGTGTTTCAGCTTGGTGTGAAAATTTGAAGCGTCGTGTTTTTTGCTTTCTGTAGCGTCCAACTTGATTAGGCAACTCTGTCTGCTCGTTTTGTATGGCTCAAAGGAAGTGTCAGTGTGTGGTTGTATGGTACGAACGGCGAGAGAGGTGGAGCTGGTCTTGCTGCCAAGACAAGTATGAGTGAAAGCAGATTGGTGAATGCAGGGTACGCAGGCTGTAGGTTGTGGCCTTCAAAGAGGTGGTGGTTCTGTGAGTGAGAATATAGTTCTAGTTGTGTTTCCAGAATCAATTGCACATGAAAACCTTGCCATACTATTTGTTGGTGGCCTGACATGTGCAATCACTTGAATATGATAGAAGAAGAAAAGACGCTTAATTCACCCTCCCAAGTGGAAGAGTAGATTGTTGAGCTGATGCTGTTGCGCGGATCTTGTCAAAGTTCATGATGGCAATTTTGTTATTATCATTATTATTATTTTGTGTTTGTGTTTGTGTGTGTGTGTGTGTGTGTGTTGGGGGGGGGGGGGGGGGGGGTGTTAAAATTGGGGGTGAAGGATGGGGGCGTTAAATAGGATATTGGCAAGGGCAAATGTTGAAGGGAAAGACTGTGGTCACGCACTCGCGTCGAAAATGAACAGAAAATTGAAAAAGGCTGTAGGTTGTGGTCTTCAAAGAGGTGCTTTTGTGAGTGAGAAGATAGTTTAATGGTGTTTCCGGAATCAATTGCACAGTAAAAAGTTCGCCATGTTATTTGCCGGTGGGCTCATGTGTGCACTGACTTGAATATGACAGAAGAAAGAAAACATGGTCACCCAAGTGGAAGAGTAGATTGTTGAGTTGATGCTGTCGGATCTTGTCATAGTTCATGATGGCAAATTCTGGGGAGGTTTAAATAGTATATCGTCAATGGCAAATATTGAAGGGATAGACTCTGGCCTGGCCGCACTCTCACGTTGAATATGGACAGAAAATTAGGAAAGGTTTCTCCTGAGTCGGGACAGTGGTAGCAAAAATGGTGGTATTGTTGAGAAGGCTACATAAGTTTGGGACTAGATGTTGTCTTATATAGGTTCTGAGTTTGTTTTCAGTAGAGATTTTTGGTTTGATACCTCCCTATTAAGCTTTTTACTTTTTCCAGAAGGAAAAAGGGAGATTTAGCTGGGATAAGCTTTTGTTAGGCACTCTTGGGCTTAGACTAACCTTTTAGCAGTTTGACATTCTCCCCCTCTAAAATTCTATACCCTCTCTCTCTTCTCTCTCTAAAACTACTAACCCTAGCCGGCGTCCCTCCCCTTCTTGCCTCAGTTTGCATGAGTGAGTGAATGAGAGGGGAGGCCTTTCACCTTTCTGTAAGGTACTATTCCTTTTCTCCTCTCCTCCTACATCCTCCTCTTTTAATTGCAAGTGCCACCGCTTCTCTCAATCAGTGAGACGCGACACTGCCACCAACAGCCACCTGACATGGGAACTTTTAGTCCCAAGTCCATGGTAGTTGTCCATAGGTGGACAACATCCACCTGACATGGGAAGTTTTAGTCCCAAGTCCATGGTAGTTGTCCATAGGTGGATAAGAGCTTGCTCGTGGTCAGATGTGTTCTTCTTGGTTCCAATTTGCCTGAATCTGGTGAACCAGGTAGGTGATAAATGTTAGGATCGAAGGGCTCTTGTGTGATAGGGAATTGCAAAGAACAAATGCCAAGAATAGGAATGTGACCAAGCCAAACAAACAGTGACAAGAGCAACACCAAATTTAACGTGGAAAACCCTCTCACATAGAGGGAAAAACCACAGGGCAAACAAAATCCACTAATTCAATCAACAAAGCACTACAAATATTCTCTCAAGCTTTTTGTCCTAAGCTTAAGGTAAACACATGCTACAGAAAATTTACAACTTACTTCTTTCCAACCAAGTTGGAGAAATCACCACAAGAAAGGCACAAGCAAGCTGCTCCACTTCTCTACTCTCTGTCCGTGAATAAGCTGCTATTTTCTCACTGTTTTTGTCACAAAAACAGTGGCAAACAATGCAACAACTCACTGTTGAACTCCCTTTTTCTTCACTGTTTTTCAGCCCAAACAGTGGCACGTCTCACTCATATCTTCTCATCTTTCTCTTCACAAAAATGCTTCAGCAGTCTCTCTCAATATTTCTGAAAAATAGTGGTAATCATCTCCTCACCTCTCTGCCTCACGCATGGCTTCATAGCCTTTTTATAGGCAGCTCCATATGTGTCTGTCTAACTGATCCAGAAGACTCCATTGGTAGAAACCAAAGAGTCTCTTGCATGCCCAAGGCAACTACCATATTTAGAAAACAACTTCCAAAGACAGCAATTACTTAATCTGCTGACCATACTCAATTCCTCCATTCCAAGACCCATCTTGGAATTCATTCCTTTCTTCAATTTCCTTTGTGTCTCCAACTCATAATTATATTAACAAATTGTGACTGGACCAATGGTGCACTCGTGCACCCAACAATAAATCCCCTCGAGCTTTGGGCCTTCAAGAGCTGGCCTTGAGAGGCCCCCTTTCCAGTCTTCATTGGCTCCGGTTACAAGTTACAACCGCCGCAGCACTATAAGCTGCCTTCTTAAGCAGTTCATGGCGCTGCCTTGTGTGGGAGCTTTGGATTTGATGCATCTCATTTGCATCATCTCGTCTTGGTTGTGACTTTGTTTAGTTTCATTTGCTTTCCTCCAAGGCCATGTTGGCTATCCTTCCAAGACCATCTGTTTGGGTGCGTTGTATCGCATTTAGGTTGTAAATGTTGTTGTGGATGATTGAAGTTTGATTAGCCAAAAAAAAAAAACCTTTTGGCAGTCTGGCTCGGGTTGAAGATACTACTTCTAATGAATATATAAGAGAAGTTGATGGAATCATTTAGAAGTCTGTTTATCATGCAGAGGGTGTGTACACGATAAAAGGCACACTTATTTTGTTTGTCAGGCAGCACACATTTATAGTACCACGCAAGAGATGTCACTCTAATGGTGGTGCAAGTGTGCTTAGGGCGCAGGTTCTTGTTGGTTTTCTTGAGCAAGTTTCTTTATTTATCGCGACTACTACACAAGATATTTAAATTGTCTTTTTCTCTTATTGTGATTAGAGAAATCGAAAGATGTTGCCTGCATAAGAGAACTGTTTAATTTTCTTCTCACAGCTGATATCATCTTTGATGCTTAAGTTCTCCCTTAACATATGCTTTTGGTGTTTGGAAGATAAGTTCCCCATTTTTCATATATATATGCTGAAGTTTTGTGCTTTTCTTCCTCTGCAGGTGGCAGAATGGGGGAGGATGAGTATGTGTGATGCTGAGAAAAGACTTCTTGCTAACGCATTGCTCGACATATCAAATGAGCGCTTTGTTCTCCTTTCGGAATCATGCGTACCCTTCTACAATTTCAGCATCATCTACCACTACCTTTCGAAATCCAGATACAGCTTCATGGGCGCATTTGATGACCCTGGGCCATTTGGTAGAGGACGCTATAACGAGAACATGGCTCCAGAGGTAAACATTAGCCAGTGGCGTAAAGGATCGCAATGGTTTGAAGTTAGCAGAAAGCTTGCAATTCAGATAGTGGAAGACACCACATACTACCCCAAGTTTGCCGAGTTCTGCAGACCGGCATGCTATGTGGATGAGCACTACTTCCCCACCATGCTGACGATTCGCGCGGCAAACCAAATAGCAAACAGAAGCATCACTTGGGTTGACTGGTCAAGGGGCGGTCCGCACCCTGCTACCTTCGGAAGAGCGGATATCACAGAGGATTTCATGAAGAGAGTTCTTGGAGGTCAGAGCTGCCTTTATAACGACCAGCCCTCCTCCATATGTTCCCTTTTTGCTAGAAAATTTGCTCCAAGTACCTTGGAACCTTTACTTCTTTTGGCACCCAAGTTTTTGGGATTTTGAGAAGTGGAATGCAACCAATTCTATTTTAAAGTGAAGATAGAATGGCGGTAGATGGGCCACTCGAAGCAAACGATATCATGCTGATTTCATTCGATCCCCATGCCTGGTGAGAATTGTTGCAAACCTACCATGTTATACTTCTAGCGTAACACAACTTTTAGGGTCCTCGGGCATTCTTCAGTATGCACTCATCTGCTCATGTACAAAACTGTAGCACCAATACATTCTTGTACCTAGATGTTTAGAGTTTGTTTTATGAGGCATATGCAAGGCAAATAATCGACCAACTTCAAGTATAGAGTTTGTTGTCGATGGAATCTTCGTGATTTGCAAGTTATGGCTTCTATAATCTCGAATTGTTAGGATTAATATGACCATTTAGGTGTAGGTGAATTTTTTCTTTTAGAGTTCGTTTGGTAGGAGGAAAAAATGAAACGATGAAACAGAATGAACTGAAAAGCGGAGGTATTGAAGAACTATAATTTTTTTGGTACGAGAGAAGAGGGAAAGGAAGAAAAAGCAGGAGGATGAACTTTCTTTTGAACCCACCTTACGTTTTTACGCCCAAAAGTGAGCGAAAAAAGGAGGAATATTGTGTCTTATTACTCTTTTGACTGTTTTATCTTCTTAAATGTTCAAATTCAATGTATTAAAATGGTAGGTCCACCTTACTTTTTTTGTTTTTGTTACCCACACCGTGGTCACCACCATATAATCCACTATCGACGTCATTTATCAAAACCACTACTATAACTTATGACACATTTGCACCACCATTCTGCAATGTGATCTAAACCCACCGTCGTCTCCCCTCCTCCATCGTATCACCATTCACAAAATTGTGCCAGCACCATCAATGAAATTAGTTCGAGCGAGACTAGCACTCGCGCCCCTATGAAAAGGTTTTATGGTTCATGGCTTTAACCAAGAGTGCCCTTCTCATAAATTATGAGAATGATAATGTAATCTTAGGGAATGCATCTATTTAGGAAAGCTAAAGTTGTTACATGTCATAATCCAATTTTGCAATATTCAAGCTGAAACTGATGGTTGTGGTAAGGTTGAAAATAGAAATAAGAGAAGGAAAAAAAAAATTCAGAAATAAAAACTCTAACCAAAACACAACTATGTTTTGTGAAGGATAAAAACTCTTTTATTGCTGTCTTGAGCAAACTTGCTTTTGCTGTGACTGTTTATAAAATTTGAAAGGAAAGGAATCCCACAATTTACTCTAATCAACAAAAGAAATCAGTGAAGTAGTTCCAAAAATTGAACTTTGGATCACAGATTGCGTTTTGAGAGCCGGAGGAAATCAGTTAATTCCTGAGTTAATAGACACTTATGCCAGAAGTGGAAGATCCCTACCGCTGCTCTAATCAAGTCATGAAAGTGTTGTTTTATGTATTACTCATTCCGTCTTACATAATTTGATCAACTTTGTTTTGCACGCAGATTAAGGATTTCAGTGATATATTGTGTGATTTTCAATCTATCCTTTAGAGAGAATAGGGGGAAGAAAGTGGGTCAAGAGTGAGATAATGTGTTGATGGAGTGTTAAATGTAGAGAGAGTAACTGAATAAAAAAAAAGGTGTAAGAAAGTGGGTCAGAACAGAGAAAATGTGTTGATGGAGAGTTAAACGTGAAGAGATAAATTGAATAAAAAAAATGTAAAAAGAGTAAATATAGAAAAAATACCTATAGAATCTTTTTTTAATTTAGAAATGAATAATTCTTATTAGACGGCTCAAAAAGAAAATATGATGAATTTACGTAGGACGGAGGAAGTATGATCCAAACAATATATATATATATATATATATATATATATATATATATATATATATTTGGATTCTACTGATAGCTTCTTTGCCCATCAAAACACCAATCTAGTTTCCTGAAATTTTTTATTTATTCTATAAACAAAATAATAGGTGTCAAGATGCTATTGGCTACAAAGAATAAGTTTTAAGATAAATCTGAATTTTGTAGATGGACATCCTAAAATGATGCTATCTTATTGGGTGATTTGGCAGAGTCTATCTCACTTCCTAAGCAGGAGTGGGAAGTGACTCTCTCTCTCTCCCGCAGACAACCTGGCCATTAGGATAGGAAGGAGCGTGAGATACAGGAAAGAAGCAACCCCAACCTCCATATACCGATCAAATGGCATGAATGTCGAATCCACCTTTCAAGGGGCTTTTCTGATGTTCACTTTACTATCTGAAATGTGAAATGAGCCATGGCAGGGTCCTATGGTACGCTTTTCCTTGCACAACGCATAGAACAAAAATCTGTGTGTAGTGTTCTACGAAATACCTTAATAAAAAGATATAAGAGTTTGTCGCGTTAGTTCTAAGTATAAATGATCTGTTTCGTGGTTTATAACATCATTTTCTTCCCGCTTTCGTTTCTTAAAATTGTCAATTTTTATTTACTTCCTTTGAATCATCAACAATGTCACTATTTTTGGACTTTCAATAGTCTCATAAAAGGCGTGACATTATCCATATTCATGTAGTGATATTTAAGTTCATGAAATTTACAGCATTTCTTACTTAGCTACTCTCTCTATCGGTGTGAGCAAAAAAATGGAAAGTGTAAACAATATAAGTTTGCATGGAGACCAATAAATGGCTTATAATGTAGTTATCAGAGATTTATTTTCTTTCTTTTGCTTTTTAATTTTGATAGTTTCTTTTGCATTATTAATTACTCACTAAACTTTAGTGACACACGTCAATTAATGATGAATGTGTAAACAATAGAAGTTTGCATAGAGACCAATAAAAAACATCGCTTATAAGGCAATTATTAGAGATTTATTTTCTTTCTTTTGCTTTTTCATTTTGATAGTTTCTTTTGCAATACTAATTACTTATTAAACTTCAGTGACACACGTCAGTTAATGAATTACATAGCAAAATTATTGCTATTGTTAACATGTTACCCCAAAATTACTTCTGTACTAAACTTTTATTTGGAATGTGGCATTGTAAAATGAATAGAAAGATTTATGATAGATGACCCTGCATAGCAATGGCCGGATTTTAGCAAGATGAGCATTGCATAGATTTTGTTTACAGGTTCGAGTATTATTAATATTTTTTAATCAAATTGCTTGGTAATGTAATTTGATCAAATGTTAATAAATGATTATGCTTCTGTGCATAGCACGGGATTTTAATTAACGCCCTTCCCGTGCATAGCACGAGATTTTAACTAGTACTATATATAATAGGATTCGATTGATAGCTTTCCTGCCAAAATACCAATCCATTTTTGTAGAATTTTTTATTTTTTAAAATACATGTAAATAGGTGGCAAAAAGTTATGCCCTCTCCCTTCCTAAGTTTTGGCCATGATTAGAGTGGAAATTCTCATTCTACACATGATAACAGTTCAGGTGTGGTACATAGGAAGGTCATAAAAGTAAAAACCTTCATCCTAAAGAAACTGACATATGAGATTTTAAAATTTTTGCAACTGCTATCAACTCCTACATTTTCTCATCACAAGGATTGTGAAGGCAATCGTGGTGTTTGCTTTTGTGGGTGAGTGTGAAGGCAAACCAACACCGTCACCGACACCAACACGTGGCAGGCAGGGAAGGGGGACTGGGGGACCGCCTGCCACGTGGCAGACAGGGAAGGGGGACTGGGGGACCGCCCGCCACGTGGCAGGCAGGGAAGGGGGACTGGGGGACCCCCCCCCCCACGCATGCCACGTGGCAGGCAAGAAGGGGGACCTCATGCCGTAAAGGACGGT
Source organism: Escallonia rubra (assembly GCA_033065855.1). Classification (NCBI taxonomy): domain Eukaryota; kingdom Viridiplantae; phylum Streptophyta; class Magnoliopsida; order Escalloniales; family Escalloniaceae; genus Escallonia; species Escallonia rubra. The sequence goes on along the minus strand of JAVXUO010001376.1, from coordinate 199,635 downwards.
TGGGGGTGGGTGTAAAAAAAATCAATGATACAAACCGCAACTCCTAGTTGCGGTCCGGCACCGGTAGACCCTGATCGGCCCCCATATATATATATATATATATATAAAGGTTTAGTTGGGTTCTGGAATCCAAATGTCTATCACTCTCATCTCCTTTATCGCCATCACTCCAGCAAAAACGACATTATATTTCGCTTCCAGTTGGTCTGTGTACGAGGATCCATCGGAAGCAACTTTCGCTTAATGCTTCACATGTTTGCTGCAATCAGCAGGTAGAAATTCCACGGAACATTGTCCAGGAGGAACTGTTGGACCATATGTTCCTCTTGCTGTTTTGGCTAAAGAAACATAGCCTTTAATTCTTCATGAAAAACTAATAAACAATTTTACCTGCTGATTTGTGGTTACACAGCTCCATGGAACTGCACATCGTATATTACCAGAATGAGTGTATCCTCGGTCTGAGAATTTATAATTCAGCTATAAATTCCTTGGCACAACTCAGATTTGAGCAGACCCATTTGAGGTTATTGTATTCTCTTGAGTATTTCTTCTCAAACATTGAATTTTACTTTCAAGTTCTTTTTTATGGAAGGTTCGTTCACGTGCTTCTAAGTTTATTCTTCGAGTATTTTAAAATGTTGTTTTCTATTGCTATCATGAGATTATTAAAAATATTAGACCAAATTAGAAAATTTGGTGTTTGATGGTTCAAATTATAGGATTTAGTGTCATGAGCTTATTTTCTCCGTTTGTAGAAGTCTACGTTTTGGGTTGATAGTGTTTCAAGTGATACCATGATTTCCAAGCAAAACTACAATTCTATCAATTGGTTTTATAACTATTGAATGTACAAGGGGTTGTTCTTACTTGGAATATTATAGATAAATTGTCGCCTATTTTGTAGAATTGATTAGGGAAAAAAAATGAAAGAAGCCTCCTCTGAAGTATATATTTGTCGTCACGTTTTAAATGGTGAAAATATCCGATAAATTATTTACGGCTCTTAAGTGATTCATTTAATAATAGACGTTTTTATATATTTTCATTCACATGTTCTTTATTCGATTACTCTTATATTTTCTTTCATGATACTGACCTTCTCTACTCTATCTTCTCATAATGCAATACTTTATGTCCTTTAGACGTGAAATATTCGAAACTTTCATTGTAACGATGTACTCTTAAACTCTGATGTAATTTACCAAAAACAAAAGAGATCAAAATCTACTAAAGTGCAATTGAACACGTTTCTCAACAAAGCTACTAATTTCGAAGTTTATATATATATATATATATATATATATATATATATATATATATATATATTAAATTCTCCAAATTTGACACTATTTAGAATTTATAAATTACTGTATTTTTTCTTTTCCGTTGCAGGTAAAAGCTAATAGCTTCAGTCATGGAACATGAAAAAAGATATCATATTCCTTATTCGGAAAGATATGTGACCGTGAAAGGGGCCGGGACAAGTGGAACAAAAGAAGAGTTCACTCAGCAATTAGACTTTCTGCCTCCCCTATCTTTCTGTTACGTTTTGGCTTTTTAATTATAGGTTCTACCTTTATTTGTTATGTTTTGAACGAGGTTAAGTTCTTAGCATTAGTAATTTTTTTTAGGTTTTAGCAATTCATACTTGATTTACGGTTCAAAAACTCATAAAAAATGTAGAATTTATATGTTTTAGGTTATTGTAAACTCACAACATTTGCCCTGCATGAAAGATATTTCTGTTTTGTATTTTACGTATCTTTTGCTTGCAAGTTAAGTTTAAAATGTGTGCTACAGAAAGTTTCAAAAAAAAAAATTGATCCATTGGATATGCTGAGCTTACAAAACTTTGTTTTTCAAAAGTTGGTTTAAACATTAGAGTAGTACATATTTAACTCTCTTAAACCCCTCTCTAGCAGTGAAGACCATTGTTACTGCATCTCATTGATTGATGGTACTTTTGATAAAACATAAATTTTCCAATCACTGCCAAGTCATAGACACTGATAATTTTTAGTAGATATGGCGGACAGGAGGTGCAAAGAGAAGAATGTTTTAGACACATAAGGAGGGAGATTGATGATAATGTTACTCATATCATAAGAATGTTCTAGCTCGTAGCTGCTCACCCACCTAAAGCATTCGCATTCTGAAGGCACTGCCTTCAGAATGCGAATGCTTTAGGTGGGTGAGCAGCTACGAGCTAGAAGATGGAATAAGAATTAAGGATTGAAAAGATTGTTTGGACATATTCAACGTAGGATTTAGAGGCCGCCCAAGTGAGAAAAATCTGACTTGTGTTTATTATAATAAAAAGTAACTGACTTGACAGCACATTTTGGAAAAATTACAAAAAAGTGAACTTTAGGGTTAAAAGTCAGTGGACGAGCCCTCATTTTTTTATTTTTGTGAACAAGAAACGTCAGCTAGTAGCCGTCACAATAGTATACCCCCGCTGTCTATTAAAACCTGGAACTTGTAATGCTCTACCAGATAGGTAGCTTCCCCTCATAACCCTTGATATCCTCTTTCTTGTGTGATACTTGTTGGTTATGGAAGCAAGTGGTGTGAGGCTTTTGGGTGCGTGGTGGAGCCCATTCCTGAACCGCGTCCAGATCGCTCTCAATGTCAAGTGCATCGACTACGAGTCCATCGAAGAGACTTTGCATCCCAAGAGCGATTTCCTCCTGAAATCAAACCCGGTTTACAAGAAGATCCCGGTATTTTTCCATGCCGACAAGACTATCTGTGAGTCCCTTGTCATTCTCCAGTACATTGATGAGGTCTGGCCTCATGGTCCCTCCATCCTTCCATCTGATTCCCATGATCGTGCCACAGCCCGGTTTTGGGCAGCTTATATTGATGACAAGGTATCCTTCTTCAACTATTATAAAACGCCACTGAAAGATTCAATTTCAGATTTAAGCTAAAGAGACGAACTTTACCTCTACTTAGGATCCTAACTCTCAAACCCAAGATCAGCTTACGGAACAGACTGCAAGCCCACTTTGTAAAGTTTAATTGACTTATATTTGCAATCCTCATCTAAGTTGTACGGAGTATTTGTTATGACCTGAACTTATATTAGGCGTATTAGCTGTGTGGAGTGGCTGTAGGCCTATTCGATCACGCTATACAGGCACTGCATGATGATCTAAACCATTGTACAGATCTTAATATTTAACACCGCAAAGAGTAAAGAAATTTGTAGGTATAGGAACTATTACGTAAACACATGGTCTAAAAGCTTAAACATTAACGTGTAGAAATGATCGTTCTTAACATATAATTTGAATGCTTGCAGTTCTTCTTACCACTTAAGCAGCTAATCTTATTTGCACGAGGAGAGGAAGCAAAAAAAGTTGTACAGGAAACACAAGAAGCGTTGGCATTGCTGGAGGAGGCCTTCGTCAAGTGCAGCAAAGGGAAAGCTTACTTTGGCGGTGATAGTATCGGGTATATTGATATCACTTTGGGAAGCCTCTTGGGGTGGATAGAGGTAGTAGAGGAAGCGGCTAATGTCAAGTTTCTTGACCAGAGCAAAACGCCCGGGCTCGTGGGATGGGCAAAGAAGTTTCGTTTAGACGATGCTGCCAAGGAAGTCATACCAGAAGCAGAGAAGCTTAAGCAAACTGTTAAAATGCTTCAAGCTATATATGGCTAAAGCTTCTCTGAAGTAAAAATTGCCTATGTTGTCTACTATTCAGTTTGTGTATTTCTTATTGAAAAGGGATTTTCTCTGGGAATTCCTTGGTGAAAGGCCATGCCCCTCGGATTCTGATTCAGTTCCATTTATGCGTAGTTACTACCAGTCATTTGTCTTTTAGTCCAACTTCGAATAGGCTATTTTCAGTCCCACAATATACATTTGTGACAACAATACATGCATGTAGCTAAAAGAAGTGATAGGCTATCTCCAGCCTCACATTCTCAAATTCACCCCGTTGTTAATGAATACAAAGATTACTTTTGAGACTAGTCAACATAAAGGATACGATTTAATCTTTATCATTCAAGCGATATGGAGAGAAGATGAACAAGTGAGTAACAAGGCATTGAGGATGCCCCAAACAATGATCTCTGCTTAGCTCAAGGAGTTCATTATTTTCTTCGAACAAGTCGAGCCGTTCTAATCCATCGACACAAATCCTAAACCTCCGTAGAATGTTTGACGTAAGCTTTCTGATAGTAATTTAGTGACTGCGGATGTAATTGTGAATCAGTAGTATTTGTGCATATGACGTTTGTGTATATGAAGGTCTATTATCGGTAATTACGAGTCGTCGCTAAAGCTAATTGGTATCGGAATGCTTATCTTAATTTTGTGAGGTGGGCAAGTCAATTAGTAATCGGATCCCTCAATTATCTTCTCAAAGTTTTCCACTGTCCATACATCACAGCAGACATCACCATGGAATACCAATTTCTATATATGAAACCTTGACTAATTGTTTGCTCTACCCTTCATTCCCATTCCCAACCAAATAGCATCAGCTCATACTTAAACTCTCTGATGTAGGGTCATGGCGACAAGTGATGTAAAGCTTTTGGGCGCATGGCCGAGCCCATTGGCAAACCGGGTTCAGATGGCCCTCAACCTCAAGTTCGTCGACTGCAAGTTCATCGAAGAAAGCTTAAATCCCAAAAGCGAGTTGCCTCTCAAATCCAACCCAATTCACAAGAATATCCCACTTATTTTTCATGCCGGATAACCCATCTGTAAGTCCCTTGTCATTGTCCAGTACGTCGACGAGGCCTGGACTAATGGTCCCTCCATTCTGCCATCCGATCCCCATGATCGTGCCATAGCCCGGTTTTGGGCAGCTTATATAGATGACAACGTATGATTATCTTCTTTGATCATTCAGTTTTAGTCCAACTATTTTAAAATCAAAGCAAAGATCTTTAAGTTGGGCGCAGAAGGGCGCAGGTCTCTATGACTACGCACCATCTTATGCAGTCAAAAACTTTTATTATTATGTCACATAAATTTGATGACAAGGTATTAAATATCTAATGACGAGATTTGCCTCTAAAATCTTATGTCGGATGACTCTAAATAGGCATGACAAGTATTACAAATTGTCATACTCATCATTCTAATTATGTTCGTCGCATAGATACAAGATAGGCCTATTGTCCAAGCATAACCAGCTGCAAGCCCATTTCACTCATTATCAGTGCCATTAAAATGGGGTTGCAGCAAAATACCTTTTTTTCCAAAGATTAGCACAGTTTCTCTCTTTTTTTAGATGTCCGAAGGAATCAGCTTAGCAGTTTACTATTCAGCTATAATTCCTTAAAATTATGTAATCACCCGCAATACCTAATCATTGCCTAATGTTTAGAATCGCCACTTCAAATAACTCTTGGTCGGGGTAATAAATATGTGTTTTGCAAGGAACTAATGTAGGGCCGGCCCCCGGCGCCCCCGGGGGGGGGGGGGGGGGGTAATGTTACAACATGACATTTGGTAAAGCATTAAAAGTTTAAATTTAAAAATTCCTAATATATATTTTAGCATTTAAGCACTTTCAAGCATTTGAGCACTTTCAACTTATTGTTATTTTTAAAGATTCAAATCGTGTTATTAACAAGTGCCACTAAAAACCATTTGAAGTTTGAGAGAGTTTAAGTTTGGAGTGAATATCTAATTCCTTATATTTTGTTGTTTTAATTCCAATTCACAAGAAAATTTAGGTTATTATTATTATTATTTTTTTTTGGGTAGACAAACTCAAAGTTCGACTAATATTTTTTCTCGCTACTCAATTTTAAATATGCATTTTTCATATACATACAACTGATATACTTACAAATGCTATATGTGAGTAGCATTCAATCAAAGTATTTTTAAACTATTGTGCAAGTATAATTAGTGCACACAAGTATATAACTTCAATATAAATGTGATGCCGGAACTAATACACAGAGACATATTATTCTTTTTGCATATCTTATGCATTAAAGACTAAAATGATTCAATTTATTTGATGTCACTTCCTGCACCAAATGTGGTCGTGGTCATATTACATTTATTTTGTAATACTAGTAACTAAAATTTTTACATGCAACTTTTGACCCCCCTCAATGCAGAATCCTGGATCCGCCCCCTGATTGAAATGTTTGTGGTTGCAGTGGTTTCCAGTACTTAAGGCAGCTAATTGGATTCGATTGGCAAGGTCTTTGTCCACCAAAGTATCAATCCATTTTTCTAGAATTTTTGAATTATTCTTCATAACTATAATTAGGTGGAAAAAATCTATTGGTTCAGTATGGATTATGTTCCCTAAGTTTTAGACCATTACCTCCTTTGTTTTAACCCAAAACAACTGCCATATGATGTTTTCTGTTCTTTTCCGATAATTGTCTCTTCTCTCAATTGCTTGTGCATTTTGTGGTCATATTTATCTCCTGTTACAATTTCCTGCCTGTTCCAATTCCTAGATGAGCCATATAGCCATAACCCTAGGCAGCCCAGACAGGGACTCATCCCTTAATCCTAGATGAGCCATATAGCCATAACCCTAGGCAGCCCAAACAGGGACTCATCCCTTAATCGCACATTTCACATCACATTCTCTTCCTTGCTGTTACTTCTCTCTCTCTCTCTCTCTCTCTCTCTCTCTCTCTCTCTCTCATATAGTGATATTTGAGTTTTATGTTACATATTTTCTACCTAAATCCGTAGCCTAAGCTGAATTCAGTTGTATGGATGTTGGGTAGTGATTTCCTTGCGTTCTATTCCTTATTGTAAACAGACCTTGACCATGTTTTTGCAAAATTTTAAGCATACCCATGAAGAGAAAAAGGAACTCAACAGCTTCCAAGACTCAAAAAGCCAACAAAGAGGCGGTGAAATTTGGAAATGAGGAAATTCAAGAAGAGGGTCGTTCCAGAGAGGATCATCGGATACGTTCTACGCAGACTCACTTCATTCTCAATAAACAGAATCATCAATATATATTGTTAGTGTGTCTCCAAATTTTGGTATAAATTTATCTCCAATCCTGAATGTATCTATACAAAATATATGTACTTGGATTCGATCGGTACGATCCCAAACTTCTAACCTTTTTTTTTTTTTTAATTTATTCATTTGTCAGTTAAATTAAAATTAAAAAGTTACGTGTAAAAATTTATTGGACAATTTCAAAAACTATAACTAACTTCCTCAGCATCCTACAATTTAGTAGCAGTTAACTTCCTTTACACCCATGACCTCCCCACCCCCGCCCCCCCCCCCCCCCCCCCACACACACACACTTTTCACAACCGATGGCCATCTTCTTCACCCAGTGTATACAGTGTTTATTTTTCAGTTGCCTCCTTCTCCACTCCTCTTGTGCTATACCTTTAACTTCTTCACTAATTAATCGAATTTTTTTTACTTTTTTATTTTCACAATAGGTTAGTGGATTTGGTTGCTTATAAATTCTTTAACTTTTTCACTAATCAATCCATTTTGTTTCCCTTTTCTGCATTTTAAAAGGTAATTCCTGCTCAAGCCAACCTGATCAGGTAATTGATGCTCTTATTTCATTTCAGATCTCTATTACAAGTCTAAATCTTTAAACAGTAACCTTATTGCTCTTCCGGCGGGTGCAGATGATCTTGGAGACTTCAAACCTCAATTCCTTTTCTTATAAGATGAATCATTAGGATGGGCCATGTCCTTTTATTGGGCTCATATGTTTAACCAAGCATCATTCTAAACTTGCCTAGCAACTTTTTGTTGCTAAAAACATTTTTGTTGTCTCATGAAGACATCTTTCGCGACATTTTCCATCTCTTTTTGTAGTTAAAAGTGTCAAAATACATTCACATTGATAGAATTGAGGCCTTTTACGCTATGTAGATCTCTAAATTTCATTTGAACTGCAGAAGAAACGAAAGGAAGAGAGTTATGTTTTTCGATCTCAAGTGACAGTGTTGCCTTTTGCCATCTCTTTATAAGTTGGTAAAGAGGGACAATTTGTTTAAGAAAGAATATCATCAAGGTAATTGTTATCCTATTTTACAAGGAATGCCGTGTGAAACTACTTTGGCTAGATTGAGTTTCATGCTATATTGTTAATAAATGATAGCATGGTGCTTAGAAAGAAAAGTTTTAGAAGGTCTTTCAAGCTGTAGCACTTACGTTTTGAAGGGAAACTACGTCATGGTTTGAGATTTGCAATTGAACAAGTTTGGAGATTGAAGTTGCCGGCCATATGTTTTGGTCCAAAACTTTTTTATGGAACCCTGAATCCATTAATATTTGTCTTTCTAATTTTAACAACCCATTTTTAATAATTTGATGCTATTCATCATTTCATGTTTTGAAAATCTCATAAATAATAGAATCTGATAAAAATCCTGTGCATTTTCAAAGGAGATTGTGCCATAGTACGGGTGCATCTGAAAATGTACTTTACAATTTGAACATTAATTTTTTGATATTCGAAAATATTGACATGGTACTCCAAACTTCACATGTTTAATAGACATATTATATGCACCGTGAAGAGTTACATTACGTAGATTTAGTATATAGATCCTTTTGTAAGCTATTGTGCGTATGGGTGGTGGTGGTGGTGTCTGTGTCGAGGTGGGGTTGGGGAGGTATGGTTACTATTCTTATCAAACCCTTCCAAGGACGGTATAATACAACTTATAACCTTTTAAGTTACAAGCCTCATTTTACAAATGTAAGACAAGTGAGGAGTATAAAATACTCATCCTGTCAAAGGCTGTTGTTATGTTCTTTGGATAGGGAAAATTGAGTAAAATACCCCTATGGTTTGGGGTCATTGCAAAAAAATTCATCCTGCTACAAAAATTGCAAGAAGACACCAAAAATTGCAAAAGCCTTGCAACCGTCATAAAAATCGTTCAAACTAACGGCATGTGATGTTCACGCTCCTGAAGAGTGCGTCTGGTAGAGATTAACTTAACAAATGACAAAAATGCCCTTTCTATCTTCTTCCTTCCCCAAATCCTAAGCCCTAACCACCGCATCCATCTGCTCCCGCAAATTGCAACAACCGTAGCTCCCTCAAGCCCAAAACCTAGCCGCCACCCTCATCAGGCCCATCGACCACCACCACCCCCTCTTTCTACCACCGCCAGTTTCTGCCACCACTATGCAGCCCCATCTACCTCCGAAACCGCTAGCCCCAACCACCCATAGAGATCCCTATTTCACCGCCGCTAGCCACTTAATCAACCCAAGCCAAGTGCACCTCCCCCACCGTGCTTTCCACCCACCGCGAACTCCACGTCACCAACCACAAGCCTATTGCGCCGCCTCCACCATCCTGATTCACAAACCACAAGCCTAGATCTACAATTCAAAAAACAAACCTAGATCTACAAAACCACAAGCCATCAACCCCATCCACATGCGCCGGCTTCGCCACCGCCGGCGCCTCCACCACCGATGCCGTTCAAGGGTTCCGGCGGAGGATATCTTGCCTTGTCGGCACTAGATCGACTTTGCCGCTGCGGGAAGCTTGCCAAGCAGCCGTGATTATCGCTGGGTGAGTTTTCGCAGTGAGGCCTAACTTTGATCTCTGCCACCGGAGGATTTCAAGTCACATGATTTAGGGTTTTTTTTTAGGGTTTTCTAGTCACAGTCAGCCCTAATTGTAGATTTAGGGTTTTTTTTTTTACCAAATGGTCTTGGTTTTGGAATTATAATATATATAGAGGGAAATTTAGACATTTTCATCATTCTGTTACAAGAATCGTCGATTGCAAGACTTTTGCACTTTTCGATGTCTTCTTGCAATTTTTGTAACAGGAGGGGTCTTTTTGCAATTACCTCAAACCACATGAGTATTTTACGCAATTTTCCCTTAACGATAACTAATAAAAAACGACTATATGGTAATTGACTTTTTCCTCCGACTTTTTTTGTGCTGAATTAATGATCTTTATTTTTCGCAATCTACTAGATTTCTAATGACTTTTTAGCGTATTTTGGATCAAGCAATTATGTTATATTTTCTTAATTATTATTTTCAAAATTCTTAGGAACTTATTTTTTTTTAATAAAGAACCGATTTCATAGATAAACAACTAAACGTTTCAGTCTCTCTCTCTTTTTTTTTTACGTAGAATCCAAGATTCATACATTTGCTAAAAACTCAATTTTCAATGTTGTTATATACTTCAAATTCGACGTTGTAGTATCTGCGACTTTTCTTTCTTTTCGTCGCATTACAATTAAAAAGATTAATGCATACTTTCTGGTGTGCCAGATGTTAATCTTTCACGACGTATTGGTGGGTGAGTAGCCACACATGACACTCCTTATTAAAGCAATAATATATGTATTGGGTTTTTCTCGTGCATAGCACGAGATTTTAGCTATTATATATATATAAAGGTTTAGTTGGGTTCTGGAATGCAAATGTCTATCACTCTCATCTCCTTTATCGCCATCATTCCAGCAAAAACCTCATTATATTTCGCTTCCAGTTGGTCTGTGTATGAGGATCCATCGGAAGCAACCTTTCGCTTAATGCTTCACCTGTTTGCTACAATCAGCAGGTAGAAATTCCACGGAACATTGTCCAGGAGGAACTGTTGGACCATATGTTCCTCTTGCTGTTTTGGCTAAAGAAACATAGCCTTTAATTCTTCATGAAAAACTAATAAACAATTTTACCTGCTGATTTGTGGTTACACAGCTTTTTGTCCGCATTAAGCTGACCACATATTTGCTTTATTCCTTGGAACAACTCAGATTTGAGCAGACCTATTGAGGTTATTGAATTCTCTGGAGTATTTCTTCTCAAACATGGAATTTTACTTTCAAGTTCTTTTTTATGGAAGGTTCATGTGCTTCTAAGTTTATTCTTTGAGTATTTTACGATGTTATTTTCTATTGCTATCATGAGATTATTAAAAATGTTAGACCTAATTACAAAATTTGGTGTTTGATGGTTCAAATTATAGGATTTAGTGTCATGAGCTTATTCTCTCAGTTTGTAGAAGTGTACGTTTTGGGTAGATAGTCTTTCAAGTGATACCATGATTTTCAAGCAAAGCTACAATTCTATCAATTGGTTTTATAACTTTTGAATGTACTAGGGGTTGTTCTTACTTGGAATATTATAGATAAATTGTCGCCTATTTTGTAGAATTGATTGGGGAAAAAATATGAAAGAAGCCTCCTCTGAGAAAAATCTGAGAAAAAATAACCCCCCGTACGTTTACCATATTCGTTTTCAGTTTTTAGCAATGATGATGAAAAAGATTCTTTTTTTTCGTACTTTTACCATTTTCTGTTTTCGTTTTCGATAAAATTACTCAAATAGTAACAAAAAACTGAAAACACCTAAAAGGTGTTTTCAGCTTTTTTCACTCAAACTTAACCCAATATAAGAAAAAATAACTAATTTTTTTTTTTTGAAAATTATAAAAGTACAGGAACGGATTTTCAAACTGAATATGAAAATCATGAAAAATGAAAACAGAAAATGAAAACAGAAAACAAATATGGTAAGCGTACGGGGCCAAGCTTTAGAGGCCGCCCAAGTGAGAAAAATCTGACTTGTTGACGGCACATTTTGGGAAAATTACAAAAAAGTGGACTTTGGGGTTAAAAGTTAGTGGACTTTATTGAGGCCTCAATTTTTTATTTTTGTGAACCAGAAACGTCAGCTAGTAGCCGTCACAATAGTATACCCCCCCCCCCCCTGTCTATTAAAACCTCGAACTTGTAATGCTCTACCAGATAGGTAGCTTCCCCTCATAACCCTTGATATCCTCTTTCTTGTGTGATACTTGTTGGTTATGGAAGCAAGTGGCGTGAGGCTTTTGGGTGCCTGGCTGAGCCCATTCGTGAACCGCGTGCAGATCGCTCTCAATGTCAAGTGCATCGACTACGAGTCCATCGAAGAGACTTTGCATCCCAAGAGCGATTTCCTCCTGAAATCTAATCCGGTTTACAAGAAGATCCCGGTATTTTTTCATGCCGACAAGACTATCTGTGAGTCCCTTGTCATTCTCCAGTACATTGATGAGGTCTGGCCTCATGGTCCCTCCATCCTTCCATCTGATTCCTATGATCGTGCCACAGCCCGGTTTTGGGCAGCGTATATTGATGACAAGGTATCCTTCTTCAACTATTATAAAACGCCACTGAAAGAGCCAATTTCAGATTTAAGCTAAAGAGACGAACTTTACCTCTACTTAGGATCCTAACTCTCAAACCCAAGATCGGCATACGGAACAGACTGCAAGCCCACTTTGCGAGGATAAGGTTTAAGCCATGTTATGCATCCTTTATACGTGAGAACATACCTACTTTAAATTTTAGAACTTCAGGCCAAAGAAGCCTTCAGCAACGAACTTTATCTCTACTTAGGATCTTAATTTTCAAACCCAAGATAGGCTTACGGAACAGACTGCAAGCCCACTTTGTAAAGTTTAATTGACTTATATTTGCAATCATCATCTAAGTTGTACGGAGTATTTGTTATGACCTGAACTTATATTAGGCGTATTAGCTGTGTGGAATGGCTGTAGACCTATTCGATCACGCTATACAGGCACTACATGATGATCTAAACCATTGTACAGATCTTAATATTTAACACCGCAAAGAGTAAAGAAATTTGTAGGTATAGGAACTATTACGTAAACACATGGTCTAGAAGCTTAAACTGTAACGTGTAGAAATGATCGTTCTTAACATACAATTTGAATGCTTGCAGTTCTTCTTACCACTTAAGCAGCTAATCTTATTTGCACGAGGAGAGGAAGCAAAAAAAGTTGTACAGGAAACACAAGAAGCGTTGGCATTGCTGGAGGAGGCCTTCGTCAAGTGCAGCAAAGGGAAAGCTTACTTTGGCGGTGATAGTATCGGGTATATTGATATCACTTTGGGATGCCTCTTGGGGTGGGTAGAGGTAGTAGAGGAAGCGGCTAATGTCAAGTTTCTTGACCAGAGCAAAACGCCCGGGCTCGTGGGATGGGCAAAGAAGTTTCGTTTAGACGATGCTGCCAAGGAAGTTATACCAGAAGCAGAGAAGCTTAAGCAGACTGTTAAAATGCTTCAAGCTATATATGGCTAAAGCTTCTCTGAAGTAAAAATTGCCTATGTTGTCTACTATTCAGTTTGTGTATTTCTTATTGAAAAGGGATTTTCTCTGGGAATTCCGTGGTGAAAGGCCATGCCCCTCGGATTCTGATTGAGTTCCATTTATGCGTAGTTACTACCAGTCATTTGTCTTTTAGTCCAACTTCGAATAGGCTATTTTTAGCCCCACAATATACATTTGTGACAACAATACATGCATGTAGCTAAAAGAAGTGATAGGCTATCTCCAGCCTCACATTCTCAAATTCACCCCGTTGTTAATGAATACAAAGATTACTTTTGAGACTAGTCAACATGAAGCACACGGTTTAATCTTTATCATTCAAGCGATATGGAGAGAAGATGAACAAGTGAGTAACGAGGCATTGAGGATGCCCCAAACAATGATCTCTGCTTAGCTCAAGGAGTTCATTATTTTCTTCGAACAAGTCGAGCCATTCTAATCCATCGACACAAACCCTAAAAACCTCCGTAGAATGTTTGACGTAAGCTTTCTGATAGTAATTTAGTGACTGTGGATGTAATTGTGAAACAGTAGTATTTGTGCATATGACGTTTGTGTATATGAAGGTCTATTATCGGTAATTACGAGTCGTCGCTAAAGCTAATTGGTATCGGAATGCTGATCTTAATTTTGTCAGGTGGGCAAGTCAATTAGTAAACGGATCCCTCAATTATCTTCTCAAAGTTTTCCACTGTCCATACATCACAGCAGACATCACCATGGAATACCAATTTCTATATATGAAACCTTGACTTGTTTGCTCTACCCTTCATTCCCATTCCCAACCAAATAGCATCAGCTCATACTTAAACTCTCTGATGTAGGGTCATGGCGACAAGTGATGTAAAGCTTTTGGGCGCATGGCCGAGCCCATTGGCAAACCGGGTTCAGATGGCCCTCAACCTCAAGTCCGTCGACTACAAGTTCATCGAAGAAAGCTTAAATCCCAAAAGCGAGTTCCCTCTCAAATCCAACCCAATTCACAAGAAAATCCCACTTCTTTTTCATGCCGGAAAACCCATCTGTAAGTCCCTTGTCATTGTCCAGTACATCGACGAGGCCTGGACTAATGGTCCCTCCATTCTGCCATACGATCCCCATGATCGTGCCATAGCCCGGTTTTGGGCAGCTTATATAGATGACAACGTATGATTATTGTTAATAAATTGGGTCAATGGACCCATTATCCGCCCACTAACAGATAATGTGTATTTATTAGTCTAGATAATTACAGTTAATTAGAGAATATTTATCTCCTAAGTGTTTGAGGTAAATACATCTTTATCTCCTAAGAGTTTGAGGTAAAGTCAGTCTCTAATTGTATCTCTATATAAAGGCTAGAGATATCCCAATAAGTCAGAGGTCATAGCAATAATCCCTCTCTCTATAGCACTCTCTCTAGAGCAATCACCAAGCTCTAGGATTTGGTTCGTGGACGAAGAACTCGACTCTAGTAGCCGTTTTCGTATCTGCGAAAAAGATCAAACGTGTTGGAGGCTCGTAACAACAAGGATCCTACGTCGGAATTTTTTCGGAGACTTCGTACGGTATGTTTCCGAACCCATTACGTTATGTGGTAAGCGCATTAAATCGTTTCAACATTGGTATCAGAGCATGATTACTTGTTGATTCGCCTTTAACATGCTAGAATAAGTTATGTGCATGTTGCGTTTTTTTCCGGATACATGAACGAAACCCATTACAAAAAATTCGAAATTTATTGAGCATGTTTTCTGAAAAATAATTATTTGTTTTTGTTCTCCTATGGTTGAGGATGAACTCTATAAATTTTCGTGATTATTGGATGCATGATTTGTGTGAAATCACGATTTTAATTTTCATGAAAACTGTGGTTTTTTCGATTTTTGGGACTCAAATTCGGAGCATGATATTCAGTTTTTATCATGATCGGTTGGTACATAATTAATCTATGTCGCATAAGCTTTCCAACGATATATGGCACGCATTATTGGGCTTAAAAACGAGAGAGATATGGCCTTCGGAAGTTGGCATCGCGACATGGCGGCGCTGGAAAAAATTAGGGTTTAATGAAGAAGATGAACAGTGTATCCGCGCACCACGCGCTCAAGCCGAGCCGCAGACGCCTGACACGCGTCAAGCCGCGCTGTCAAGCGCCACCACGCTCCTCACGCGCGCAGCCAAGGCTGCTGCAACGCGCCCACGCGCCAGGCTTCATCCACGCGCGCGTGTATGCCACGCGCCTGACTAGAAGATCAGAAGCTGCCCCACACCCATGGCGGCGCGTGCAGGTGTTTTCCGGTAGGTTCTGACATCACCGCCGGCGAGTGGAGCGTTTTCTTGGCTTCTGAAATTTTTCTATGGCATTAAATTTACTTTTATACCCTCTGTGTGTATTCGGTATAGTTTTTTAAACGATTTTTTCTATAAAAAATTAGCTTTAAAAATTAGTTTTATACACAGAATTTTTCTTTAATTTCAGAGGGTATATTATGGTCAAATTTATTGTTTGTCATCTTTTAGGAATTTATCTCTCGATTTTTGGTCATTTGTGAGTATTTTTGTGGTTCCCAAAAAATACGAATAATGCGTAAATATTATTTTTTGCACTTTGTGGGTAGCAATAAATATTTTTGGACAGTTATATGACATAGATAAATTCTGTCTAATTTGTTACATGCTTGCCTTGATTTGTGTTATGGTTTAAATATACTTTTGAGGTATATTTGTTGGATTTTTTGGTAAGTTCACACTTTTAAACCATTTATTTTTCAAGGCCTTGTCGCCCGTTTTCCTTGGAAGGAGAATGTGGCTTATTCATCCATTTTATTGCCCTTTAACTTGTTATTTGATCATGCTAGTTTTAGGTTAAATGGATGGATATTAGATTGGCATTCTAAAGAAACTTATGTTTAATGTGTTTACTCTTGTTTTAAGAAAATTCTTTTGAGAATAATGTGTTGTGCGGCATCTCCATTTGTTTTATTGGAGTAATTTGTAGTAGGATTTTCAAAGATGTTGTATTCTATTATTTCCCTGTATATTTCAAGAAAGCCTTGTACGGGGATGTAATTTCGCACGCACATTATTCAAGTCAGAATTTTCTTAGCATAAGTTATTAGAATGCCAATAGGGCTCAATGGAGTCCTTGCACACTTAATTGCATGGTGCAATTTTATATTGCTCTAAATTATCATGTGGATGATTTATTATATTGTGGCTTATATGACGATGAAATTTATTGCGAAAAATTACTTGAAAAATATTTTTCCCAACTCACATACATGGGAGATGATTACGAGTTTAGCAGATTTTCGATTTCATGATGTGAGGAAGGATTATGTTTTTCATTTGAATTTTTTGAAATAAATAGAAGGATGTATAATTAATGTCTTTTTCCTTGCGCAATCTAATGAAGTGAATAGAATGGCCACCAAGAATGTCATAGCTGATCTCGTTAAGGGTGAGAAACTTAACAGAGATAATTATGACGTTTGGCACAAAAAGATGAAATTCATGCTGAACGAACAAGAGCTCGAGGAGCACTTGACCAAGGAGATGGTCGCGCCAACTGAGGCGCAACCCCTAAGAGACCACACTGCCTACCAGAAGTGGAATCAGAAAGATCGTAGTGCGCGCTACACCTTGTTGAGCAGCTTGCAAAATGATCTAATTGGGCAGTATGATGAACTTCCAACTTGCAAAGCTTTATGGGAGCAGCTCAAGTTCACTTTTGGTGGAACCTCAACTATGCGGCTTCGTAGCCTTATGATTAAGTTTGAGGAGTACACAAAAGACCCTAAGCATACCATGAGTGAGCATCTAAGGGTGATGTCCAATATGATTGGTAAGCTGAGGGATGTTGGACATACGCTCACAGATGAGTAGCAAGTCAGAGCTGTCATAAGGTCCCTTCCTGCCTCATGGGCCAATATGAAACAGATATTGACCCATAGTGAAAACATCAAGAACTTTTCTGATGTTTCACAGCATGTCATCCTTGAGGCCGAAACTCGAGACGCTGACAAGACCCTAACTTATGTCGCCCAAGAGGGATCGCGCAATGCAAATGGCAAGCGCAGAAGACAAAGTAAGAAAGGCAAGAGAGGCGAGGCTAGCACTTCTGCGCCAAAGGAAGGGAAAATGAAGAAACGCAAGAGAGGAAAACGTGGTGGAAAAAAGGATCTGTCTAAAGTTAAATGCTTCAACTGTCAACAGAAAGGACACTTCGCTCGTGATTGCACTGAGCCGAAGAAGGTACTTTCTGAATTTTTCTCTCAGTTATATGTTTCATCACATGTGATGGTTGCTCATTCCCAACCTATGTGGTTTGTGGATACATGTGCAACAAAACATGTAGCGCGTGATCGAGAGGGGTTCGTAGATTATCACCGGATTCCAGTGGGAAGCAAACATATCTTCATGGGAAACAATAGCTCCGAGGAGGTGCTAGGGGTTGGTTCTTACCAGCTCAAGTTGCGTACTGGGCGCACATTGATTCTTGATGATGTGCGATATGCACCCACTGTTCAGCTTAATCTACTTTCAGTTACTGCTTTATTAGATAGTGGTTTTTCCTTTATTTTTAGGGTTAATAAGTTGGACATCTTTTTGGATGATGTTTTGTTCAGACATGGTTTTCGCATGGATAGTCTTTTTCAATTGGATTGATTCTCAGTCCTCTTATTCTTATGTTGTGAATGATAATATTATGAATGATTCTACCACTTGGCATGCGAGGCTGGGCCACATAGGCCAAGATAGAATGACTCGTTTGGCTAGAGAAGGCTTTTTAGGCCCACTCGCAAAAGTCAATCTACAAACTTGTTAGGCTTGTTTGGCCGGTAAAGCATGCAGGAAGCCTTTTGGAAAAGCTGTGAGAGCAACTCAACCACTTGAGCTAGTTCACTCTGACATATGTGGACCTATGAGTGTAAAGGCACGCCATTGCGCCTCTTATTTCCTTACACTGATAGACGATTATACGCGATATGGTTATGTGTATCTGATATCTCATCGCTATGAAGCTTTGGACTGTTTCAAACGCTTTGTAGCAGAGGTTGAGAATCAGAAAGAGAAGAATTTAAAAACTCTTTGCACTGACCGGGGACGCGAATATTTGTCAGATCACTTCAAAAAGTTTTGTGAGGAAAAGGGGATACACAGGCAACTTACTATTCCTAATACTCCACAACAAAATGGTGTTGCGGAAAGAGGGAATAGGACATTGTTAGACATGGTTAGGTCTATGATGGCGCAAGCAAACCTTCCAATATCCTTTTGGGGGGATGCCCTTTTGACTGCAGCCTATATACTTAATCGTGTGCCTTCACAGTCAGTCAAATCCACCCTTTATGAGCTTTGAAATGGCCAGAAGCCAAATTTGGATAACTTGCGCCCATGGGGCTCAGCAGGTTATGTTCACAGTACTTCTCATAAGTATGGGAAACTAGGGCCTAGAGCAAAGAAGAATATCTTTCTAAGGTATTCTGAAAACTCTAAAGGCTATGTGATGTATGGTGAACATCCAAATGGTGGAAGGACTGAAATAGAGTCTCGCGATGTCGATTTCATAAAGAGTGATTTTCCTAGCATTGGAGACGCGAGTAAGAATCTTGACCTCTATGAGTTAGAGGAGGTTGAACCCATTTTACCATCTTCAAGCGAAGGTGGGGAATTAGTTCATCGTCCTGTTGTCGCTGAAGATAGTGTAAGTGACCTTCAACCTAGTGGGAGTATCCCAGACAGTGGGAGCACACCACAAAGACCATTAGGTCAACAAGATTCTCAACTGCGTAGAGGTACACGAGGAAGAGTTCCACGTCGTCGTTTTGAGATTGACAGAGAAATTCTTATGTGCACTCCAAATGATGAAGACGAGCCTACTTCTGTGGAAGAAGCCTTATCTTCGTCTGCTAGCAATGAGTGGATGGCTGCAATGAAGGATGAGTTGAGCTTAATGGAAAAGAATCAGGTCTGGGAGTTGATTGACCTTCCGCCAAGGCGCAAGACTATTGGAAACAAGTGGTTTTAAAAGTCAAGCGCAAGGCAGATGGGTCAATTGACAAGTATAAGGCACGTCTTGTGGCGAAAGGCTATACCCAACTGCGGGGTGTGGACTATGAAGACACTTTCTCCCCAGTGGTGAGATTTGCTTCAATTCGCCTGATCCTAGCTATTGTCGCCCAGCAGGATTTAGAACTTTTTCATATGGATGTTAAGACTGCGTTTCTCAATGGAGAACTAGACGAAGAGATTTATATGGCTCAACCCGAGGGTTTTGAAGTCAAAGGACATGAGCGCAAAGTTTGCCGTCTCAAACGTTCTATATATGGTCTCAAACAATCGTCTAGGTAGTGGTACTTTAGGTTTCATCATGCCATTACCTCTATAGGTTTTGAAATGATTGAACAAGACCATTGCGTTTACGTAAAACGATCCAAGAAAAATATTCTAATCCTTTCTTTGTATGTGGATGACATTCTTTTAGCTGGGAATGACATGAGTTCCATTGTCGCCACTAAGCAATGGCTGCCCTCAACTTTTGAGATGAAGGACATGGGAGAAGCAAATTATGTGCTCGGGGTTAAAATCGTACGTGATCGTTCAAAGAGACTTCTCAGTTTGTCTCAAGAGACATACATCAAGAAAGTCATTGAACGATTTCGTATGCATAACTCAAAACCCATAGACACTCCAATGACAAGGCGTGTACTTTAACAACAGACCAATGCCCAAAGAATGATGAGGAAAAGAATCGGATGTCCAAGGTGCTTTACGCGGCTGCAGTAGGAAGTCTGATGTACGCTATGTTGTGTACGCGTCCAGACATCTGCTATGCCGTTGGAATGGTGAGTCGTTATCAGAGTAATCCTGGACCCGCTCATTGGAATGCGGTGAAGAGGATCCTTCGATACCTGCATGGAACCGCTGATCTCGTCCTATGTTATCATGGTGGAGACTTGAGACTGAGAGGATACAGCGATGCTGATTGGGGCGGTGATAGAGATGAGCGCAGATCCACTTCAGGTTATGCATTCATACTAGGAGGTGGAGCTATCTCTTGGTGTAGCAAGAAACATACTTGCATCGCCCTATCCACGATGGAGTCGGAGTATGTTGCTTGTTCAGCAGCAATCCAGGAAGCTGTTTGGTTGAGGTCATTTTTACAGGCTCTAGGGGTTACAACTCATGTAGATGAGGCTGTCACTGTTCACTGTGAAAATACAACTGCCCTAGATTTTGTAACGGACCCCAAATATCAAACACATAGGCCTTCGTTATCACTTCATTAGAACTTTAGTTGCGCAAGGAGATGTGTCCATGAAGCATATACCTACTGGCAGAATGGTGGCTGATCCTTTGACCAAGCCTATTGCTAGAGATGTTTTCCTTTCTCACATTAGGAGTATGGGACTCCGTAGGTTTTGATATGTTTATGGCATCTTATGTACTTGACATTTATTATATTATATTTGCATTCCTTGATTTGAGTTTATTTTGGAATGAATGTGATTACATATGCATCCTTATTGAGAGTGTCACCAGGCTCGAATTGACCCACTCACACGGGTAATTCACCTTGGCGCTAAGATAGCGAGCAAGATGAGACATAATTGTCTTAGGCGCCAAGTGGGCGAATAAAATGATACAGTTTGTAATGCAAACATGTCGCCTTAGTTGGAGCTAAGATGAGACCTAAAAATGTAGGTCGATCATAGAGTATCTCCACAACTCTATGTAGCCTGTTTATAGCCGAATGTGAGATTTCAGGCAGGCACTATGAGAGTGACTGGGCTGAAAAACTCAGGTTAGGCGCTTGTACAGCGACTAGACTTAGATTCGTATGGCGTATTTTATTATACATTTATATGACACGCTCTTGCGGGTTACGCCATAGCATGCAAATCATATTGCATGTGCTAAATGCAGACCGACAGTAGGAGTGATGAATGAATCCCTGCTTCGTCACTGTGTGAGCCACTTAGATCGAAATATGTTTTGATCCTATGTAGTACCCTTCTCACTTTAGACTATGTCATGAAGATGATACTCAATGTCGCTACTTTAGCATATACCCTTGGATCATGGAAGATGCGGACTCGCGGGGCATGTCTAGGAAAACGGTTGGGTCTAATTGGAATGACATGAGGGCTTTGGGAAGAAAGTTCAATATTACACCATGTTGTGTGATTCATAGCCCGGGCGACTTTGTCGATTTTCGTTTCGATATGAGTCATGAATACATAACATATGAGAGGTTTAACACTGCTCATTATGAGGGATTTGAGAGTGTTTAATTTGGTGTAGTTGAACTATCTGGGGTACACACGAGATTTATTGGAGTGATGTATTGTGTTAGTTTGGTGATAACTTAATACAATACTCCTCAACTGGACATCCTTTCTCGTAGGTCGCACGTTCCATTTCCTGTATGAAGAGATGAGTGGACGAGAGATAAAGAGGGACTGTACGATTTATTTGCCCTGTTTGTGGGAGAGTGGGAGCTGTTAATAAATTGGGTCAATGGACCCATTATCCGCCCACTAACAGATAATGTGTATTTATTAGTCTAGATAATTACAGTTAATTAGAGGATATTTATCTCCTATAAGTGTTTGAGGTAAATACATCTTTATCTCCTAAGAGTTTGAGGTAAAGTCAGTCTCTAATTGTATCTCTATATAAAGGCTAGAGATATCCCAATAAGTCAGAGGTCATATCAATAATCCCTCTCTCTATAGCACTCTCTCTAGAGCTATCACCAAGCTCTAGGATTTGGTTCGTGGACGAAGAACTCGACTCTAGTAGCCGTTTTCGTATCTGCGAAAAAGATCAAGCGTGTTGGAGGCTCGTAACAACAAGGATCCTACGTCGGAATTTTTTCGGAGACTTCGTACGGTATGTTTCCGAACCCATTACGTTATGTGGTAAGCGCATTAAATCGTTTCAACAATTATCTTCTTTGATCATTCAGTTTTAGTCCAACTATTTTAAAATCAAAGCAAAGATCTTTAAGTTGGGCGCAGAAGGGCGCAGGTCTATATGACTACGCACCATCTTATGCAGTCAAAAACTTTTATTATTATGTCACATAAATTTGATGACAAGGTATTAAATATCTAATGACGAGATTTGCCTCTAAAATCTTATGCCGGATGACTCTAAATAGGCATGAGAAGTATTACAAATTGTCATACTCATCATTCTAATTATGTTCGTCGCATAGATACAAGATAGGCCTATTGTCCAAGCGTAACCCGCTGCAAGCCCATTTCACTCATTACCACTGCCATTAAAATGGGGTTGCAGCAAAATACCTTTTTTTTTCCAAAGATTAGCACGGTTTTCTCTCTCTTTTTTTATATGTTCGAAGGAATCAGCTTAGCAGTTTACTATTCAGCTATAATTCCTTAAAATAATGTAATCACCCGCAATACCTAATCATCGCCTAATGTTTAGAATCGCCACTTCAAATAACTCTTGGTCGGGGTAATAAATATGTGTTTTGCAAGTGGCTATGTTAATAGAATCTGCCCATCTATGGGAACTAATGTAGGGCCGACCCCGGCGCCCGGGGGGGGGGGGGGGGGGCGCTACCCCTCCTATTATACGTCACTAAAAGATTTTAATGTTACAACATGACATTTGGTTAAAGCATTAAAAGTTTAAAGTTAAAAATTCCTAATATATATTTTAGCATTTGAGCACTTTCAACTTATTGTTATTTTTAAAGATTCAAATCGTATTATTAACAAGTGCCACTAAAAACCATTTGAAGTTTGAGAGAGTTTAAGTTTGGAGTGAATATGTAATTCCTTATATTTTGTTGTTTTAATTCCAATTCACAATAAAATTTTGGTTATTATTATTATTATTTTTGGAAGACAAACTCAAAGTTCGACTATTTTTTCTCTCGCTACTCAATTTTAAATATACATTTTTCATATACGTACAACGGATATACTTACAAATGTTATATGTGAGTAACATTTAATCAAAGTATTTTTAAACTATTGTGCAAGTATAAAGTGCACACAAGTATATAACTTCAATATAAATGTGATGCCGGAACTAATACACATAGACATATTATTCTTTTTGCATATCTCATGCAATTGATGACTAAAAATGATTTAAGTTTATTTGACGTCGCTTCCTGCACCAAACGTGGTCGTGGTCATATTACATTAATTTTATAACACTAGTAACTAAAAATTTTACATGCAACTTTTGGCCCCCCTCGATGCAGAATCCTGGATCCGTCCCTGATTGAAATGTTTGTGGTTGCAGTGGTTTCCAGTACTTAAGGCAGCTAATTGGATTCAATTGGCAAGGTCTTTGTCCACCAAAGTATCAATCCATTTTTCTAGAATTTTTTTAATTATTCTTCATAACTATAATTAGGTGGAAAAAATCTATTGGTTCAGTATGGATTATGTTCCCGAAGTTTTAGACCATTACCTCCTTTGTTTTAGCCCAAAACAACTGCCATATGATGTTTTTCTGTTCTTTTCCGATAATTGTCTCTTCTCTCAATTGCTTGTGCATTTTGTGGTCATATTTATCTCCTGTTACAATTTCCTGCCTGTTCCAATTCCTAGATGAGCCATATAGCCATAACCCGAGGCAGCCCAAACAGGGACTCATCCCTTAATCCTAGATGAGCCATATAGCCATAACCCTAGGCAGCCCAAACAGGGACTCATCCCTTAATCGCACATTTCACATCACATTCTCTCTCTCTCTCTCTCTCTCTCTCTCTCTCTCTCTCTCTCATATAGTGATATTTGAGTTTTATGTTACATATTTTCTACCTAAATCCGTAGCCTAAGCTGAATTCAGTTGTATGGATGTTGGGTAGTGATTTCCTTGCGTTCTATTCCTTATTGTAAACAGACCTTGACCATGTTTTTGCAAAATTTTAAGCATACCCATGAAGAGAAAAAGGAACTCAACAGCTTCCAAGACTCAAAAAGCCAACAAAGAGGCGGTGAAATTTGGAAATGAGGAAATTCAAGAAGAGGGTCGTTCCAGAGAGGATCATCGGATACGTTCTACGCAGACTCACTTCATTCTCAATAAACAGAATCATCAATATATATTGTAAGTGTGTCTGCAAATCTTTGTATAAATTTATCTCCAGTCCTAAATGTATCTATACAAAATATATGTATTTGGATTCGATTGGTACGATCCCAAACTTCAAATCTTTTTGTTTTTTAGAATTTATTCATTTGTCACTTAAATTAAAATTTAAAAGTTACGTGTAAAAATTTATTGGACAATAGGTTAGTGGATTTGGTTGCTTATAAATTCTTTAACTTTTTCACTAATCCAATCCATTTTGTTTCCCTTTTCTGCATTTTAAAAGGTAATTCCTGCTCAAGCCAACCTGATCAGGTAATTGATGCTCTTATTTCATTTCAGATCTCTATTACAAGTCTAAATCTTTAAACAGTAACCTTATTGCTCTTCCGGCGGCTGCAGATGATCTTGGAGACTTCAAACCTCAATTCCTTTTCTTATAAGATGAATCATTAGGATGGGCCATGTCCTTTTATTGGGCTCATATGTTTAACCAAGCATCATTCTAAACTTGCCTAGCAACTTTTTGTTGCTAAAAACATTTTTGTTGTCTCATGAAGACATCTTTCGCGACATTTTCCATCTCCTTTTGTAGTTAAGTGTCAAAATACATTCACACTGATAGAATTGAGGCCTTTTATGCTATGTAGATCTCTAAATTTCATTTGAGCTGCAGAAGAAACGAAAGGAAGAGAGTTATGTTTTTCGATCTCAAGTGACAGTGTTGCCTTTTGCCATCTCTTTATAAGTTGGTAAAGAGGGACAATTTGTTTAAGAAAGAATATCATCAAGGTAATTGTTATCCTATTTTACAAGGAATGTCGTGACTTCATGATTACTTATAATTACAAAGAAAATCTGAATTTAATTTGATTCTTACTTAACTTGCCAATTATTTTGGATTTTTTAGGACATGCGATCCGTTTTATACATATGACTGATAGGTGTGAAACTACTTTGGTTAGATTGAGTTTCATGCTATACTATCAGTAAATGATAGCTTGGTGCTTAGAAAGAAAAGTTTTAGAAGGTCTTTCAAGCTGTAGCACTTATGTTTTGAAGGGAAACTACGTCATGGTTTGAGCTTTGCAATTGAACAAGTTTGGAGATTGAAGTTGCCGGCCATATGTGTTGGTCCGAAATTTTTTATGGAACCCTGGATCCATTAATATATGTCTTTCTAATTTTAACAACCCATTTTTAATCATTTGATGCTATTCATCATTTGATGTTTTGAAAATCTCATAAATAACAGAATCTGATAAAAATCCTGTGCATTTTCAAAAGAGATTGTGCCGTAGTACGGGTGCATCTGAAAATGTACTTTACAATTTGAACATTAATTTTTTGATATTCGAAAATATTGACATGGTACTCCAAACTTCACATGTTTAGACATATTATATGCACCGTGAAGAGTTACATTACATAGATTTAGTAAATAGATCATTTTGTAAGCTATTGTGCGTATGGGTGGTGGTGGTGGTGTCTGTGTCGAGGTGGGGTTGGGGAGGTATGGTTACTATTCTTATCAAACCCTTCCAAGGACGGTATAATACAACTTATAACCTTTTAAGTTACAAGCCTCATTTTACAAATGTAAGACAAGTGAGGAGTATAAAATACTCATCCTGTCAAAGGCTGTTGTTATGTTCTTTGGATAGGGAAAATTGAGTAAAATACCCCTATGGTTTGGGGTCATTGCAAAAAACCCAACATGTTACAAAAATTGCAAGAAGATATCGAAAATTGCAAAAGTCTTGCAACCGTCAAAAAAATCGTTCAAACTAACGGCATGTGATGTTCACGCTCCTGAAGAGTGCGTCTGGTAGAGATTAACTTAACAAATGACAAAAATGCCCTTTCTATCTTCTTCCTTCCCCAAATCCTAAGCCCTAACCACCGCATCCATCTGCTCCCGCAAATTGCAACAACCGTAGCTCCCTCAAGCCTAGTACCTAGCTGCCACCCTCATCAGGCCCCATCGATCACCACCACCCCTTCTTTCTGCCATCGCCCGTTTCTGCCACCACTATCCAGCCCCATCTACCTCCGAAATCGCTAGCCCCAACCGCCCACAGAGACCCCTATTTCACCGCCGCTAGCCACTTAATCAACCCAAGCCAAGTGCATCGCCCCCACCGGTGCCTTCCACCTACCGCGAACTCCACGTCACCAACCACAAGCCTATTGCGCCGCCTCCACCATCCTGATTCACAAACCACAAGCCTAGATCTACAATTCAAAAAACAAACCTAGATCTACAAAACCACAAGCCATCAACCCCATCCACATGCACCGGCGCCTCCACCACCGATGCCGTTCAAGGGTTCATGCGGATGATATCTCGCCTTGTCGGCACTCGATCGACTTTGCCGCTGCGGGAAGCTTGCCAGGCAGCCGTGATTATCGCTGGGTGAGTTTTCGCAGTGAGGCCTAACTTTGATCTCTGCCACCGGAGGATTTCAAGTCACATGATTTAGGGTTTTTTTTTAGGGTTTTCTAGTCACAGTCAGCCCTAATTGTAGATTTAGGGTTTTTTTTTTTACCAAATGGTCTTGGTTTTGGAATTATAATATATATAGAGGGAAATTTATACATTTTTATCATTTTGTTATGGGAATCGTCAGTTGCAAGACTTTTGCAATTTTCGGTGTTTTCTTGCAATTTTTGTAACAAGAAGAGTCTTTTTGCAACTACTCCAAATCACATGGGTATTTTACGCAATTTTCCCTTAAAGATAACAAAAAAAAAACGACTATATGGTAATTGACTTTTTCCTCCGACTTTTTTTGTGCTGAATTAATGATCTTTATTTTGGATCAAGCAATTATTTTATATTTTCTTAATTATTATTTTCAAAATGCTTAGGAACTTGTTTTTTTTTTAATAAAGAACCGATTTCATAGATAAACAACTAAACGTTTTAGTCTCTTCTTTTTACGTAGAATCCAAGATTCATACATTTGCTAAAAACTCAATTTTCAATGTTGTTATATACTTCAAATTCGACGTTGTAGTATCTGCGACTTTTCTTTCTTTTCGTCGCATTACAATTAAAAAGATTAATGCATACTTTCTGGTGTGCCAGATGTTAATCTTTCACGACGTATTGGTGGGTGAGTAGCCACACATGACACTCCTTATTAAAGCAATAATATATGTATTGGGTTTTTCTCGTGCATAGCACGAGATTTTAGCTAGTATATATATATAAAGGTTTACTTGCGTTCTGGAATGCAAATGTCTATCACTCTCATCTCCTTTATCGCCATCATTCCAGCAAAAACCTCATTATATTTCGCTTCCAGTTGGTCTGTGTATGAGGATCCATCGGAAGCAACCTTTCGCTTAATGCTTCACCTGTTTGCTACAATCAGCAGGTAGAAATACCACGGCACATTGTCCAGGAAGAACTTTTGGCCCATATGTTCCTCTTGCTGTTTTGGCTAAAGAAACATAGCCTTTAATTCTTCATGAAAAACTAATAAACAATTTTACCTGCTGATTTGTGGTTACACAGCTTTTTGTCCGCATTAAGCTGACCACATATTTGCTTTATTCCTTGGCACAACTCAGATTTGAGCAGACCTATTGAGGTTATTGAATTCTCTGGAGTATTTCTTCTCAAACATGGAATTTTACTTTCAAGTTCTTTTTTATGGAAGGTTCATGTGCTTCTAAGTTTATTCTTTGAGTATTTTACGATGTTATTTTCTATTGCTATCATGAGATTATTAAAAATGTTAGACCTAATTACAAAATTTGGTGTTTGATGGTTCAAATTATAGGATTTAGTGTCATGAGCTTATTCTCTCAGTTTGTAGAAGTGTACGTTTTGGGTTGATAGTGTTTCCATTGATACCATGATTTCCAAGGAAAACTACAATTCTATCAATTGGTTTAACCATTGAATGTACAAGGGGTTGTTCTTACTTGGAATATTATACATAAATTGTTGCCTATTTTGTAGAATTGATTGGGGAAAAAATATGAAAGAAGCCTCATCTGAGAAAAATCTGAGAAAAAAACTTTTGAGGCCGCCCAAGTGAGAAAAATCTGACTTGTTGACGGCACACTTTGGAAAATTTTCAAAAAAGTGGACTTTGGGGTTAAAAGTTAGTGGACTTTATTGAGGCCTCAATTTTTTATTTTTGTGAACCAGAAACGTCAGCTAGTAGCCGTCACAATAGTATACCCCCCCTGTCTATTAAAACCTGGAACTTGTAATGCTCTACCAGATAGGTAGCTTCCCCTCATAACCCTTGATTGATATCCTCTTTCTTGTGTGATACTTGTTGGTTATGGAAGCAAGTGGCGTGAGGCTTTTGGGTGCCTGGCTGAGCCCATTCGTGAACCGCGTGCAGATCGCTCTCAATGTCAAGTCCATCGACTACGAGTTCATCGAAGAGGCTTTGCATCCCAAGAGCGATTTCCTGCTGAAATCAAACCCGGTTTACAAGAAGATCCCGGTATTTTTCCATGCCGACAGGACTATCTGTGAGTCCCTTGTCATCCTCCAGTACATTGATGAGGTCTGGCCTCATGGTCCCTCCATCCTTCCATCTGATTCCTATGATCGTGCCACAGCCCGGTTTTGGGCAGCTTATATTGATGACAAGGTATCCTTCTTCAACTATTATAAAACGCCACTGAAAGATTCAATTTCAGATTTAAGCTAAAGAGACGAACTTTACCTCTACTTAGGATCCTAACTCTCAAACCCAAGATCGGCTTACGGAAGAGACTGCAAGCCCACTTTGCGATGATAAGGTTTAAGCCATGTCATGCATCCTTTATACGTGAGAACATACCTACTTTAAATTTTAGAACTTCAGGCCAAAGAAGCCTTCAACAACGAACTTTATCTCTACTTAGGATCTTAATTTTCAAACCCAAGATAGGCTTACGGAACAGACTGCGCCAACTTTGTAAAGTTTAATTGACTTATATTTGCAATCATCATCTGAGTTGTACGAAGTATTTGTTATGACCTGAACTTATATTAGGCGTATTAGCTGTGTGGAATGGCTGTAGGCCTATTCGATAACGCTATACAGGCACTGCATGATGATCTAAACCATTGTACATATCTTAATATTTAACACCGCAAAGAGTAAAGAAATTTGTAGGTATAGGAACTATTACGTAAACACATGATCTAAAAGCTTAGATTGTAACATGTAGAAATGAGCATTCTTAACATACAATTTGAATGCTTGCAGTTCTACTTACCACTTAGGCAGCTAATCTTATTTGCACGAGGAGAGGAAGCAAAAAAAGTTGTACAGGAAACACAAGAAGCGTTGGCATTGCTGGAGGAGGCCTTCGTCAAGTGCAGCAAAGGGAAAGCTTACTTTGGCGGTGATAGTATCGGGTATATTGATATCACTTTGGGAAGCCTCTTGGGGTGGCTAGAGGTAGGAGAGGAAGCGGCTAATGTCAAGTTTCTTGACCAGAGCAAAATGCCCGGGCTCGTGGGATGGGCAAAGAAGTTTCGTTTAGACGATGCTACCAAGGAAGTTATACCAGAAGCAGAGAAGCTTAAGCAGACCGTTAAAATGATTCAAGCTATGTTGTCTACTATGGCTAAAGCTTCTCTGAAGTAAAAATTGCCTATAGAAGTAAAACTTGCCTATGTTGTCTACTATTCAGTTTGTGTATTTCTTATTGAAAAGGGATTTTCTCTGGGAATTCCTTGGTGAAAGGCCATGCCCCTCGGATTCTGATTCAGTTCCATTTATGCGTAGTTGCTACCAGTCATTTGTCTTTTAGTCCAACCTCGAAGAGGCTATTTTCAGCCCCACAATATACATTTGTGACAACAATACATGCATGTAGCTAAAGGAAGTGATAGGCTATCTCCAGCCTCACATTCTCAAATTCACCCCGTTGTTAATGAATACAAAGATTACTTTTGAGACTAGTCAACATAAAGGATACGATTTAATCTTTATCATTCAAGCGATATGGAGAGAAGATGAACAAGTGAGTAACAAGGCATTGAGGATGCCCCAAACAATGATCTCTGCTTAGCTCAAGGAGTTCATTATTTTCTTCGAACAAGTCGAGCCCTTCTAATCCATCGACACAAATCCTAAACCTCCGTAGAATGTTTGACGTAAGCTTTCTGATAGTAATTTAGTGACTACGGATGTAATTGTGAAACAGTAGTACTTGTGCATATGACGTTTGTGTATATGAAGGGGTATTATCGGTAATTACAAGCCGTCACTAAAGCTAATTGGTATTGGAATGCTTATCTTTATTTTGTCAGGTGACCAAGCCAATTAGGAAACGGTTCATTATCTTATCAAAGTTTTCCACTGCCCATGCATCACAGCAGACATCACAATGGAACACCACTTTCTATATATGAAACCTTGACTTATTTGCTCTACCCTTCGTTCCCATTCCCAACCAAATAGGCATCAGCTCATACTTAAACTCTCTGCTTTTAGGGTCATGGCGACAAGTGATGTAAAGCTTTTGGGCGCATGGCCGAGCCCATTCGCAAACCGGGTTCAGATGGCCCTCAACCTCAAGTCCATCGACTACGAGTTCATCGAAGAAAGCTTAAATCCCAAAAGCGAGCTCCTTCTCAAATCCAACCCGATTCACAAGAAAATCCCAATTCTTTTTCATGCCGGAAAACCCATCTGTGAGTCCCTTGTCATTGTCCAGTACATCGACGAGGCCTGGACTAATGGTCCCTCCATTCTGCCATCCGATTCCCATGATCGCGCCATAGCCCGGTTTTGGGCAGCTTATATAGATGACAAGGTATGATTATCTTCTTTGATCATTCCCTTAGAGTTTTAGTCCAACTATTTTAAAGTCAAAGCAAAGATCTTTAAGTTGGGAGCAGAAGGGTGCAGGGCTATATGACTACGCACCATCTTACGCAGCCAAAAACTTTTATTATTATGTCACATAAATTTGATGACAAGGTATTAAATATTTAATGACGATATTTGCCTCTAAATTCTTATGTCGCCGTCGGATGACTCTGAATAGGCACGAGAAGTATTACAAATTGTCATACTCATCATTCTAATTATGTTCGTCGGGTAGATACAAGATAAGCCTATTGTCCAAGGATAACCGGTTGCAAGCCCATTTCACTCATTAGAAGTGCCACTAAAATGGGGTTGTAGCAAAATAGCTTTTTCCAAAGATTAGCACGGTTCTCTCTTTTTCTTTTGGATGTCCGAAGGAATCAGCTTAGCAGTTTACTATTCAGCTATAATTCCTTAAAATTTTGTAAAGCAGAATGGGAATCACCTGCAATACCTAATCATCGCCTAATGTTTAGAATCGCCACTTCAAATAACTCTTGATCGAGGGTGATAAATATGTGTTTTTCAAGTAGCTATGTTAATAGAATCTGCCCATCTATGGGAACTAATGTAGGGCCGACCCCCAGCGCGGGGGGGGGGGGGGGGGGGGCTCCTACCCCTCCTATTATATGTCACTAAAAGATTTTAATGTTACCAACATGACATTTGGTTAAAGCGTTAAAATTTTAAAGTTAAAAATTCCTAATATATATTTTAGCATTTGAACACTTTCAACTTATGGTTATTTTTAAAGCTTCAAATTGTGTTATTAACAAGTGCCACTAAAAACCATTTTAATTTTGTGAGTGATTAAGTTTTGAGTGAATATATAATTCCTTATATTTTGTTGTTTTAATTCCAATTCACAAGAAAATTTTGGTTATTCTTTTTTTTTTTTTGGGTAGACAAACTCAAAGTTCGACTAATATTTTTTCTCGCTACTCAATTTTAAATATACATTTTTCATATACGTACAATGGATATACTTACAAATGTTATACTCCACGTGAGTAGAATTTAATCAAAGTATTTTTAAACTGTTGTGCAAGTATAAAGTGCACACAACTATATAACTTCAATATAAATGTGATGCCGAAACTAATACACACACACACACACACACACACATATATATATATATATATATATATATATATATATATATATATATTATTCTTTTTGCATATCTCATGCAATTGAGGACTAAAAATGATTTAAGTTTATTTGGCGTCGCTTCCTGCACCAAACGCGGTCGTTATCATAATACATTAATTTTATAACACTAGTAACTAAAGTTTTTACATGCAACTTTTGGGCCCCCTTGATGTAGAATCCTGGATCCGCCCCTGATTGAAATGTTTATGGTTGAAGTGGTTTCCAGTACTTAGGCAGCTAACACCCCTAAAAGAGATGGAACGACCCCTAAAATCTCATGCAGTGGTTTCTAGTACTTAGGCAGCTAATTGGATTCGATTGGCAAGGTTTTTGTCCACCAAAGTACCAATTCATTTTTCTAGAATTTTTGAATTATTCTTCATAACTATAATTAGGTGGAAAAATCTATTGGTTCGGTATGGATTATGTTCCCTAAGTTTTAGACCATTACCTCCTCTGTTTTAGCCCAAAACAACTGCCATATGATGTTTTTCTGTTCTATTTCGATAATTGTCCCTTCGCTCAATTGCTTGTGCATTTTGTGGTCATATATTTTCCATCTCCTTTTGTAGTTAGAAGTGTCAAAATGCGTTCACATTGATAGAATTGAGCCCTTTTACGCTATGTAGATCTCTAAATTTCATTTGAGCTGCAGAAGAAACGAAAGGAAGAGAGTTATGTTTTTCGATCTCAAGTGACAGTGTTGCCTTTTGCCATCTCTTTATAAGTGGGTAAAGAGGGACAATTTGTTTAAGAAAGAAAAAGAGAAGGAATATCATCAAGGTAATTGTTATCCTATTTTACAAGGAATGTCGTGACTTCATGATTACTTATAATTACAAAGAAAATCTGAATTTAATTTGATTCTTACTTAACTTGCCAATTATTTTGGATTTTTTAGGACATGCGATCCGTTTTATACATATGACTGATAGGTGTGAAACTACTTTGGTTAGATTGAGTTTCATGCTATACTATCGGTAAATGATAGCATGGTGCTTAGAAAGAAAAGTTTTAGAAGGTCTTTCAAGCTGTAGCACTTACGTTTTGCAATTGAACAAGTTTGGAGATTGAAGTTGCCGGCCATATGTTTTGGTCCAAAATTTTTTTATGGAACCCTGGATCCATTAATTTTTGTCTTTCTAATTTTAACAACCCATTTTTAATCATTTGATGCTATTCATCATTTCATGTTTTGAAAATCTCATAAATAACAGGATCTGATAAAAATCCTGTGCATTTTCAAAGGAGATTGTGCCATAGTACGGGTGCATCTGAAAATGTACTTTACAATTTGAACATTAATTTTTTGATATTCGAAAATATTGACATGGTTCTCCAAACATCACATGTTTAATAGACATATTATATGCACCGTGAAGAGTTACATTACGTAGATTTAGTATATAGATCCTTTTGTAAGCTATTGTGCATTTAGGGGCGAAACTACGCTTGTACGAGGCGGTGCTATAGCCCCCCCTCAAATTTTGAAAAAAAAATTTAAATATATATAGTGTATTTTTTTCATTTGCAACTTTTCCTTTCTCTCTCTCTCTCTCTCCTCCTCTCTCGACCGGCTCACAGTCTCACAGTCACCGGACAGTCGGACACCGGTCACCGGTCACCGGCTCACCGAACTGCACGTACGCCGGTCGGCGGTCGCCGTGGCGTCAGTGAAGCTCTCACGCCGTGACGCCGGCATCTCTCCTCCAGTCCTCCTCTCTCGGCTCTCTCAGCCACCGCGGCTCGCCGCAACGCCCGTACGCCGGCACCACCCACCGACCCACGGCCACCGGTCGTCGGCTCAACTGGGCTCATCAGTTGGTCGGCAAAGGCCCTCCTCAGTCCGGCGGTCCCCACCCCAACTCCGGCGACTCCGGCCAGAATAGATCTGGGCGGTAGATCTAGCTTAGATCTACCGTCTACATGTCGACGCACGAACCGAGAAAGTTCCGCCACTACCGTTCGGCGGTCACGGCCTTTGAAATAGTGAAATTGAAGATCTGACTTTGAGTTTCAGTCACCGACAACATTGCGACAACGACGCCGTTCTGATTTCTGAGGACCGAGGTCAGTGTGCATTTTGAACAATTTCTTTTGCTATTGAGAATTGATTATTTGATTAATAATTTTAGATTATTAGTTGTGTATTTGATAATTTAGATTACTAATTGATGCTTTATGGATGTTAATCGTGCATTGAGCACTTAGATTTGAGATTGTTAATGGATGATGGGACCCAATTGGATTTTTATCCCATTTGAGCATTGATTATTTGATTGATAATTTTAGGTTGTGTTAATTGTGCATTTAAAAATTGAGATTATTTTCATGCTGATTATATGTTGTTAATTGGGCATTGAGCATTTGAGCATTGATATGGTTGATGGAGGATGGGACCCAATTGGATTGAGAGGTCGGATATGTGATTAGTTGAATGGTGGGGTGAAATTAAGTTAATTAGGTTAACGCGATAATAAAACATGACTGGAATGTGTATTTTGTATTCTCTTCTTTTGTGTTGTAAAGAGTCCTTAGTGACTATCATGAAACTTAATAAGACCTTTTAGATGGTTTTTAGTATGTTTTGTGTATTATCAAAAAGTGCACTTTGTTTTTGTGTGCTATTTTACTTATAAAAATATTTATCTCCTTCGATATATTTTTAACTCCCCCCGGGATGAAATCCTAGTTCCGTCACTAGTGGTGGTGGTGTCTGTGTCGGGGTGGCGTGGGGGTGGGGAGGTTTGGTTACTATTCTTATCAAACCCTTTCAAGGACGGTATAATACAACTTATAACATTTCAAGTTACAAGCCTCATTTTACAAGTGTAAGACAAGTGAGGAGTATAAAATAGTCATGCTGTCAAAGGCTGTTGTTATGTTCTTTAACGATAAATAATAAAAAACGACTATATGGTAATTAACTTTTTCCTCCGACTTTTTTTTTTTTTTTTGGTGCTGAATTAATGATCTTTATTTTTGGCAATCTACTAGATTTCTAATGACTTTTTAGCGTATTTTGGATCAAGCATGTTATATTTTCTTAATTATTATTTTCAAAATGCTTAGGAACTTGTTTTTTTTTTAATAAAGAACCGATTTCATAGATAAACAACTAAACGTTTTAGTTTCTTCTTTTTACGTAGAATCCAAGATTCATACATTTGCTAAAACTCAATTTTCAATGTTGTTATATACTTCAAATTCGACGTTGTAGTATCTGCGACTTTTCTTTCTTTTCGTCGCATTACAATTAAAAAGATTATTGCATACTTTCTGGTGTGCCAGATGTTAATCTTTCACAACGTATTGGTGGGTGAGTACACATGACACTACTTATTAAAGCAATAATATATGTATTTGGTTTTTCTCGTGCATAGCACGGGCTTTTAGCTAGTGTATATATATATTTGGATTCAATTGATAGTCTTAATAAACTGCAAACCCTGAATCCTATTTTTTAGAATTTATTAATCTTAAAAATAAAAATAAAAAACATGTTAGACTCGTATCGGATCCTCACTTCCCCTGAAAATTCTATTCCTAAAATTTCTCTATCTATCCCCACGCCTCAACAGTTTTTGTTACAGTTTCCTTTATCTTTGTTGTCATGTTCCTCCATTTACAAATGGTGGATTATCAAAGGCCCACTTCCTCTCCCCTTCCCTCGCCGTCTTCGAGGTCGTCCTCCTCTATCAATCGGGATTATGCACATGTTAAATAAGTGCTTAACTTTAGAATCTTGACAGCCCATAACAAATGCCATGCACATGTTAAATAAGTGCTTAACTTTAGAGTCTTGACAGCCCATAACAAATGCCATGATCTATTTCCATTCCTTCTTGTATAGCTTAAGTTTTGGGCATAGTTATAGGATTTCCATCTTTTACAGCTTCATTTTAGCCCATAGAATTAGTTCTTCAGTGTATATATATAGTGCTACATGTAAATGAGATAATACACAACAATTGATACCATTTTGTCATGGTATCAAAGCCTAATATTTCCGCTTAGCCCTCTTTTCTTCTTCTTTTTTCTCTCCTCGTCCGGCGTTCATCCTTCCCGGACCACTGTCACTCGGCTGCGTCAAATTCCAGCCTGTAGCCCATAGAACCAGCCTTCGCTTCATCGGACTCTCAGGTCCCGTATCCTTCTCTGTTGGTGTGCAAGCAATCCGATAACTCTCGGCAATCACTGCCGACACATTCAATCAGACCCGCAATCAAGGAGCGATGTGTTTCCATCTTCATCGACATGGCCAAGGACGCAGAAACCTCCAAGCCCAAGCACCTCGATCCAACTTCAGAATATTACTTGTCGAGTCAAGCAAACTCAGGTAATTCCCTTACTAAGGATACCTTGAAAGGAGACAATTATGTTGCCTGGGAACAATCGGCTATTCTGACTCTAAAATCACACAATAAGCTTGCTTTTATTGATGGAAGAATTACAAAACCAGACCCTAAGTCTGAAGATTTTCTAGCTTGGGATATTGTTAACTCTACGTTATGTTCTTGGATTTGTAACTCACTAGATCCCCCTATATGTGCCACTGTGTCACGACTTAATGATGCCAAATTAATCTGGGATTCCTTGAAAACCCGATACTCAATACCCAATAGACCTAGGATCTATAAATTGTGGTCCGATGCGTCTATGACTACACAGGGAGGGGCCTCTGTCATGACCTATTACACGAAATTGCTTGGGATGTGGGATGAATTGTTGACTTTGTCACCTTTTGAGTCGTGTGGGTGTCCCAAAGGTACTGAAAAAATGAATTGGTATCAAGACTTACAGACCTACCAATTTCTCATGGGCCTCGATGACAAGTACGTTACTTTGCGTACTCAAATTAAAAACATGGACCCGTTTCCCAACATAGACATAGTCTATGCCATGGTCATGCAGGAAGAGTCTCACCGGGGCATCACTGGTAGCCGTGACACTATCCCGACGGTTGGTTTTCACGTCCAAAATGGGTCGCCTACTGTACGGTCTTCTGGCCTTGTTTCAGCCACTGCAGGGGACCCAGACCGTACACCTACATGAGGGCCCTGGTGCACGTTTTGTCATCGGGTGGGTCATACACAAGAGAAATGTTATCGCCGCCTTGGTATTGCTCCGCCTGGTAAGGGGCGAGGGAGGGGTCGTGGATCGCTTGCCATGTCACATAACGCAATCGGCTCCTCATCTGGCCCACTCCAGGCCTCTACCGCCGCGACACAGAACAACATCCCTTCTCTCAGCCAAGCACAGGCCGCCGCCACTTCTGCTCTTCCGGGCCTGACACCCGAGCAGATGCAACGCCTCATCACTTTTCTGGAATCCTCTCCATCGGGTACAGACTCTCTCGTAGGTAAATCTCTGCCTACTACACATACTTGGTTGATTGATAGCGGTGCCTCTCACCATATGACGGGAAACTTGAATTTCTTTTCAAGTATTTGGGATATTCCACCTTCTCCGGTAGGCTTACCGGACGGTCTTCAAACTAATGCCATCAAAGCAGCCAGTGTCTCCCTGGCAGACGGCATCATTCTTTGCTACGTGGTCTATGTGCCAAACTTGGCTGTTAATCTTATTTATGTCTCGTGTTTAGCTACTGACGCTAACTGCTTTGTGGCTTTCTCACGTGATATATGTGTATTGCAGGACCGCACTTCGAAGAGCCCGATTGGACTGGGTAAGATGCATCGGGGGGTGTTCGTGTTTCAGCCACTCTTTACTGCTACAGTGGCCGCCGTCTCTGAGTCTGAGTCCTACGAGCTCTAGCATCGGCGCATGGGGCATCCTCCAGTCAGCCTTTTATTCATCTTCCTACAGTTTCAGTTGTTTCCCCTTCCCTTAAAACTATTTGTGATGTATGTTGTCGTGCAAAGCACACTCAGACTGTTTTTCCTGATAGTACTAGTCGTGCTATGTATATTTTTGGATTGATACATTGTGACATTTGGGGGCCCTATCGGGTAAGCACTATTTCTGGTGCAAAATATTTTTTGACAATTGTGGATGACTATAGTAGGGATATCTGGGTTTATTTAATGCATGATAAGGGTCAGACTGGTACCTTGCTTCGAAACTTCTGCAATATGGTCCATACCCAATTTGGCAAACTTGTCAAAATAATTCGAAGCGATAACGGCCATGAATTTGATTCCCAGCCCATGACCCAATTCTACAATGATCACGGTATATTACACCAAACCTCTATGGTCGATACACCCAAACAAAATGGGAGGGTTGAGAGGAAACACCTTCATATTCTAGTGGTTGCCCGAGCCCTACGTTTTCAAGCCAGCCTACCTATTGAGTTTTGGGGGGAATGTGTACTTACCGTTGCTCACCTCATAAACCGTACTCCTTCAGCCATTCTCAACCACAAGACACCCCATGAACTCCTCTTCCAAAAGGTCCCATCATATTCCCATCTTCGGGTCTTTAGGTGTCTTTGTTATGCTCACATAAAATCCGCAGACAAATTTGCCCCTAGAAGTAGACGCTGTGTTTTTCTTAGGTATCCCCCGGGCAAGAAAGGTTGGCGGGTATATGATCTTGAAACTAATCAAGTCTTCTTCTCCCGGGATGTGAAGTTTGAGGAAACGGTCTTCCCATTTACCACACCTCTCGGCCCTTCTCCTACACCCGCAACCACCACTTTTTGCCCAGCATGGGACTGTGCTGAACATCCTATGGCATCCCCTCCGGTGATAGAAGAAGACACACCACCAGTGACAGGGGGAGATCCGCCACCCTCACCGGCTGCCACTCATTCCCCTGGTCTATCGGGTATCACTACTGGTCCTGACCCCGAGATCACCTCTCCGGCTTCTCCACCGAGCTCTCGTACTGCTCCGTCTCCCACTCTTGGTCGTGGAAAGCAACAAAACAAAGCTCCTTCTGTTCTAAAGGACTATGTATGTCACACTGCTCAAGTTATTCCCCCCCCCCTACGTCTTCAACACCCATCAATGGCTCTAGCGATCCCAGTTATCCTCTGGCTAATTTTGTATCTTGTAAGTCATTTTTTGCTGCGCACACTCAATTTTTGGATGCAATTTCTTCTGGCTCTGAGCCGCATTCCTACAAGACTGCATCCTATGATCCAAAGTGGCGTGCAGCCATGCAAGCAGAAATTGACGCTCTTGAAGCAAATGGTACCTGGACTATTGAAGACTTACCTCCTGGCAAGAAGCCCATTGGCTCAAAATGGGTGTACAAAATTAAATTCAACTCTGACGGGTCTATTGAGAGATACAAGGCCCGGGTTGTGGTTCGAGGGGATACTCAAGTTGAAGGACTTGACTATACCGAAACTTTTGCCCCAGTTGCCAAAATGGTGAGCGTCAGGTTATTCTTAGCAGTCGTCGTTATTAAAAATTGGGAGCTCCATCAAATGGACATAAACAATGTCTTTCTGCGTGGTGATCTCCATGAAGAAGTATATATACGGCCACCTCCGGGGTTCCCTCCTTCTAGTCCAAATAAGGTTCTCCGTTTGTGCAAATCTCTCTATGGTTTACGACAATCACCCCACAACTGGTTTGCGAAGCTTTCAACCGCCCTACGTTCTTATGGCTTTCTTCAGTCCCATGCCGATCACACACTCTTCACCTACCGGAAAGGGGACGTCTTTCTCTCTGTCCTTGTGTATGTGGATGATTTGATACTCGCTGGGAATAACAGCATCGACTGCTCTTCTTTCAAACAGTATCTTAACGATTGCTTTAAGCTCAAAGACCTCGGGCCTCTCAAGTATTTTTTGGGCAACGAAGCAGCACGTGGACCGCATGGCCTCTTTCTCTCTCAGTGCAAATATGCACTAGATATCCTCTCTGAATCCGGTTTATCTGCGTCCAAGCCCGCTGCATTCCCTATGGAACAGAACCACGGTCTTGCTCTTGCTGGCGGTCCTCTCCTTTCCGACCCAGGACCATATCGGTGACTCATTGGTCGCCTTGTCTACCTCACCATCACTAGGCCTAACATTTGCTATGCGGTCCATGTCTTGTCCCAGTTCATGTAGTCTCCTCGTTCCCAACATTGGGACGCCGCACTTCGGGTTTTACGGTATCTCAAAGCCGCCCCAGGCCAAGGTTTGTTTTTGTCGGCTGATAGTCCTCTTCAGATCTATGCCTTTTGTGACTCGGATTGGGCCAGCTGCCTACTCACCCGGCGTTCCGTTACCAGATATTTTGTTTCCTTGGGAAATTCTCCCATTTCATGGCGTAGCAAGAAACAGCCGACAGTTTCTCGATCATCTGCTGAGGCAGAATACCGTTCAATGGCGGTAACCACTTGCGAGCTCACTTGGCTCAAATCCTTTCTTCTCTCTCTTGGCGTTCACCATGATCATCCCATGAGACTTTTCTGTGACAATCAAGCGGCATTACATATTGCTTCGAACCCGATCTTTCATGAAAGGACCAAGCACATTGAGATTGACTGTCACTACGTTAG
Organism: Escallonia rubra; assembly: GCA_033065855.1. Lineage (NCBI taxonomy): Eukaryota > Viridiplantae > Streptophyta > Magnoliopsida > Escalloniales > Escalloniaceae > Escallonia > Escallonia rubra. The sequence goes on along the minus strand of JAVXUO010001376.1, from coordinate 159,008 downwards.
AGAGCAACTACTTGCCGGCAACATTAGTACCGCACATGTTCGCACAGCACAGCAGGTCGCCGACATCTTCACTAAGGCACTTGGGCGTCACCAGTTTCATTATCTTTGCGGCAAGTTGGGCATTCGAAATCTCCATGCTCCAACTTGAGGGGGAGTATCAATCGGGATTATGCACATGTTAAATAAGTGCTTAACTTTAGAATCTTGACAGCCCATAACAAATGCCATGCACATGTTAAATAAGTGCTTAACTTTAGAGTCTTGACAGCCCATAACAAATGCCATGATCTATTTCCCTTCCTTCTTGTATAGCTTAAGTTTTGGGCATAGTTATAGGATTTCCATCTTTTACAGCTTCATTTTAGCCCATAGAATTAGTTCTTCAGTGTATATATATAGTGCTACATGTAAATGAGATAATACACAACAATTGATACCATTTTGTCATCCTCTCCCTCTGTGCCGCCTAGACCAAGTCACTTATCGGCAAGCCTGGAAGATCGTCCATCTGTGTATTTGATCAGCCCGATGATTCAAGTTGTGAATTGTGAGAGGTAAAGGGAGGAGAGAGGGGGATGCAGGAAAGGCGACGAGGCGTGTAGATCAGGATTGGAAGAGAGGAAGGCTCTACGACACCCGGCGCAAACTATGGCCACGAGAGTTAAGGTTCGAGCAATTTTAATTTTAAGCATATCCAAAAAAATTCTAATTTTTCTCTACATAATAATTCGGGCATACGTAATTTAATCGAATAATGTCAATTTGATTCTCGCAATGACACGGATGTGACTCCAGCCCAAATCTATAACAGGTAGGTAATATTCTCACTTACTCGTCACGTTTACATCTCATGTTTTCAGATTTTAGCTTCTCTTTAATCACTTCATGGGTACCCTTATTAATTATTTTTTCGCTTTCTTATCTTTGTGTTTACTCATGTTCAATAAATGCAGTTAAAATGAGTAAGTTTGGCATGCTCAGGTACGGATTTTTATTATTTCCTTCTATTCCTTTCGGTAAATTTTTCTGAACATTTTAGAATTCCAAGCATTTCAGTGATATCGGTAGATGCAGAATTTCATCAATTTAGTTTTGGTGGTGAAAGGCGAGAGATTGATGACGATACAATTCTTCAGTTCTCATTTTTAATTCTACATGACTACCTGTGTGCGATTGAGGGACGGAGGTGTGCGATTGAGGGGGTGTGAATGTGGCTTATGTCTTTAGTTATGCTTCTGGGTGTGGGCACGTTTAAACTGGAGTGTGTATTGGTGTGCCTGCCTGCTTGTGGTAATTTTTGAAATCTCAAGAAATCACATCTTTCTTCTCCCTTTGAGGCTCTGACGATTATGGATCTTTAGTTGTGGGTTTGCTCAAAATGGTTTTGGGTGAATTAAGGTGCTTAATGGCTATGTTATGGTGTCGAAAGGTATCTAACGGTGGTTCGGTGGTTCACAATTCGCAGCAAATCGAAGCAGTAGAGGTTAGTTAATTGGGTGCTGCTTGAGGTGAGTAACTGCCTAACTGGGGTGGTTTGGTGTGCTGTCATTTTTTAATTATTTTGCTAATTAATTGTGTCTTTCGCATTCTTTCTTGGTTAATGTGTTTCTTTTTTCTTTTTCTTTTTTGGGTTTTCTGGTGCAGATATTTGGTTCCAATCTGAATTCGTGAAATTAAGCAGACCCATTTGTTGAGGTTACCGAATTCTCTCGAGTATTTCTCCTCAAACATTGAATTTTACTTTCAAGTTCTTTTTTTTTTTATGGAAGGTTCATGTGCTTCTAAGTCTATTCTTTCAATTAGTTTTCAATGTTATTTTCTATTGTTGTCATGAGATTATTAGAAATGTTGGACCAAATTACAAATTTTGGTGTCTAATGGCTCAAATTTTTGAAGTCATGAGCTTATTCTCTCTTGTTGTAGATGTGTCCGTATTGGGTTGATAGTGTTCTTAGTCATACCATGATTTACAAGCAAAACTATAATTCTATCAATTGGTTTTATAACATTAGAATGTACAAGAGGTTGTTCTACATCTGGTGGCATGCTTATGCATTTTCAATTTTTCACGGGAATGATCAGTTTGGGAATGTGCATATTGGTTGATATGTCTAAATTTATAACAGAAATGCTAACGGAGGGACTAAATTAATGACGATGCAAAGTACATGGACTGATTTAACGAACTTTAAAGTACAGGGACCAAAATAAAAAAGCGGGGATAGTTCAGGGGACTAAAATGGTATTATCCCATATTTTTTCATTATTTGACTAAAATACCCCCGAGTTTTAATAGAAATACTAACGGGAGGGACTAAATTGATGACGACACAAAGTACAGGGACTGATTTAACGAATTTTAAAATGCAGGGACCAAAATAACAAAACGGGGATAGTTCAGGGGAGTAAAATGATATTATCCCTATTATAAATAAATTGTCAACTATTTTGTAGAAATGGAAAAAATGAAAGAAGACTCTTCTAAAGTATATAGTTGTTGTCACCTTTTCAACGGTGAAAATCTCGGGTAAATAATTTAACGGTCTTAAGTGATTTGTTTAATAACATACATTGGTATATATTTTCACGATATTGGGCTTTTATACTTCATCTTCTCATAATATGAATAATGCAAACACTTTATGTTCCCTAGACATGAAATATTTGAAATTGTCATTGTAACGATATACTCTTAAACTCTAATGCAATTTGCCAAAAATAAAAAGAGATCAAAATTTACTAAAGTACGATTGAACATATTTTTCAACAAAGCTACAAATATTGAAGTCTGTCGAAGTTCGTATTTTTTTAATCCTTCAAATTTGACACTATTTAGAATTTATAATTACTGTGTTTGTTGTTTTTAGTTACAGGTAAAAGCCTTTAATGCAATTTACCAAAAATAAAAGAGATCAAAATCTACTAAAATACAATTGAACACATTATTCAACAAAGCTACAAATATCGAACTCAATCGAAGTTTGTATCTCTTTTTTAATCCTCTAAATTTGACACTACTTAGAATTTATAATTACTGTGTGTTTTATTATTAGTTACAGGTAAAAGCTAATAGTTTCGGTCATGGAACACAAAAAAGATATCTCATTCTTTAGCCAAAGACCATGAAAGGGGGACTAAGTGGAACAAAAAAAGAGCTGGCTCAGCAATTAGACTTTGTCTCCCCCATCTTTCTTTTATGTATTGGCTTTATAATTATAGGTTCTACCTTTATTTGTTATGCTTTGAACAAGTTTAAGTTCTTGGTATTAGTATCTTTTTTTTACGTTTTAGCAGTTCAGTATGAAATTACTTGATTCACGATTTGAAAACAAAAAAAATTAAAAATTAGAGTATATATTACGTTATTGTAAACTCACAGCCTTTGCGTTGCATGAAAGATATGTATATGTTGTATTTCACGTCATTTTTGCTTGCAAGTTGAGTTTTAAATATATGCTATAGAAAGTTTAATTTTTTTTTTTATCCATTAGATCCATGCAAAACTTTGTTTCTCAAAAGTTGGTTTAGACATTAAAATAGGACATATTTAACTCCCTTATACTCCTCTGGCAGTGAAGACAATTGTTACTAAATCTGGTACTTTAGATAAAATATTAATCTTGCAATCACAGCTAAGCCGTCGACAGTAATCATTCTTAGTTTTTAGTAGAAATTCTGCAAAAACATAGATGGTGAAGTTTTTATGCCAGGTTAGTTGAACAAACATTTTACAATGTTTTCACTTTTTCGGTCATGTTGGAATTATTTTTTATTGTCCCAGAAATAAAAAAAAGAGAGTAAAGATAAATTCATCGACTTTTTCTTTCTTTAACCTAAAAATAAAAACATTTGAGTCTCTTCAAAAGTTTTGTGGCGAAATTTTATTCCATGGTTGAAAAAGTATTGAAGGAAGTTGATGTAACCAGAGATAAAGCAAAATTTCTTCGGTTATTTCCCACTACAAAGAGATTACTAAATTTATTTTCAGTTATTCTACGAGGATGGAAAAACATAATTCTTTGTTATTGTCATATTTGCATCACCAAGAATTAATAAGGTGCAAAAGTCTAAATTAATGCTACTTCACTAAACTTAAAGCATATTAGGAGCGTAAAATTAACGCTCAGTATCTAATCAACCGCATTGCGAATTTTGACAATTTTTATTTTTTTGGAAGAGTCACTTCTGTTTATGATGGTTGTATTTTATTCTCTTCTCGTGCTTAGCTCTAGTAGTAGTAAAATTAAATGAGTATTTTCGAAGAAGGAAAAAGAGAAAAGAAAATAGACAGCAGAGAAGATCACGTGTACAGCGGGGGAGAAGATTCTCGAACATTTCTATCGCGTCCCGTACAATTCCCGTTGCTTTTACGCAATCTTTTTCAGTGCGCTTCCACGCGCCATCCTGCGATTGGCGGGAACCGCACCTCTGTCCCCAGTTAAACGTACTTTAACTCTTAACGCTACCATGCCACGTCACCGTCTGAACGGCGCCCCCCCTACGAAACGCAGTCGTTTGAGTTGGTTCTGGCCAGTCACCTCCCATAGCTGTCACTCAACCATTCGCCAGGCTGTACCTTCCGGGCAGACTACCCGAACCACCCAACCTCCTGACCGAACCTTCTCGCTCTCTCCCCCCTTCTCTCTATATAAACTTTCACTTTCACTCACTCCAAAAATACACACACACTCTCTCAAAACCCCCACACACACTAGATCTGAGCTTGCAGTGAGAAGCAATGGCGGTGTCTCGATCCACAGTCGCAGCAATGGCGGTGTTTGCCGCGCTCGTCGGAGCTGCCGTGGCCGCCGAGGCACCGGCGCCGAGTCCCACGTCAGCGGCGGGCTCGATCTCGCCCTCCCTCGCCGTCGGCTGCGCATTCGCGGTGGTCGGCTTCCTCTTCGGATCTGTGGTCAGGATGTGAAGATCTATAGACTGTAGTTTACTTACCATTGCTATTCGTTTAGGAGAGGCCAGGCTTTTGTATCTATTGTTTGATTTCGTGAGTATTGATGGCAGTATATATATATATCTATTACTATGGTATGTACGTAGTTTTGAGGGTGTGGAAGTGATTTTTCTGTTCTAGATTTGCAGGGTTTTGATTTATCAATCTAGTTGATTGCTCTCTTTGGTCTTATCTCATGCAATTCTTATTTTGTTATATAAATCATCGGTTTTAGAGACATTAGTGATGTATAATATGCTAGTTCAATCAAAGCCTCCTTTGATACATTAGGAGTGGCTGAATGCTGTGAAGGTCGAAGCCTCCTTTTGTCCGCCTCGCGCATTGATGTCTCGCTGGTGTGGTAAATTTCGTGGTTCGACAGTAACATTAGCTATTGTTTTGAGTTTTTTGTTTTGGGTGTTTGATGACCTAGTTTTTTCTTTAGTAGTGGTTTGCGGTAGTGGTGGTAGTGGGGCGTGGCGGTGGCCACCGGCGGTAGTTGCCGGCAGTGGCAAGTGGTGGCTGCCGGCCCCTGGAGAAGGCTGTCGGTCGCCAGCGATGGTCACCGGCGGTGGCTGTCGACGGTCAGAGAAGGCTACCGGTTGTCGGCGGTGGGAAGGTGGTGGTCGTCTTAAAATAAAACCGAAAACTCTTTTTTGGAGTTTTCAAAAACAGCCTCATAAACTGAAGAAAAAAAAAACGAAAACTGTGTGTCAAACGCGTTTATTTTCTCTAGTTTACAAAACTGAAGAAATAAACGTTACTAAACATAGCCTAAAAGTCCTTAAAGAAACACTATTAAGATTAAATCAATTTTGAAGGAGCGAAACTTGATACTGGCGTTTTAGTGGGCGAAATTGGATTTCTTTGTGTTAATTTGATGATGATGTAATGATAGAGCTGCGGCGAGATAAAAGAATTCTTCTTTTTTCCTCATTTGTATCATGTCACAAGTATCACAATTATATATATATATATGTGTGTGTGTGTGTGTGTGTGTGGGCGCGCGGGCGCGCGCTCAACTTCAACGAGTACACTGTGGAGGAAATCCAGCTTGGTACAGCTTCAGCTACTACACTATGGAGGAGGAGAATTTAGTCGTGTAACTTGTAGTTGCCATTAATGTGGTATAGTGGTTGCTTTCCATAGCTCATTTGAAAGAATTTTTTTTTCTTTTTGGGTTAGCGTTAAAAGTTATATTCCAGTAAAAAGTAAATATAAGATGTGTAATCAGAATAGCACATAGTAATATTTACTGAATGCACGACCTTGCACCACCTACGCATTTCCTTGAAGTCAAGGAGCAACCTGAAGTCTCATATTATGGTAATGATCACTGAAATTGAAATTGTGAAAGCAATGTTGAACAAATTAGCAACAAAGCAGCCTGAGCCATCATATGCTTGTACAAGAGTTGGTCATAATATATTTGGTTGCGACCGAGACACTCGTTACACACAAAGCACCAAACAGTTCTGACAAAAAGGGTCACCCACTTCTGATAATATTGTGATTGCTCAAGAAATCATACACTCCCTTCGCAAGAATAGGAAAGGAAAAAATGGTGGAATGATAATTAAGATAAATCTCGAGAAAACCTATGATTTATTGAGTTGGGATTTCATAAAGTCTACTCTAATTAACCTGAACTTTCCTAAGGACTGGATTGATCTTATCATGGATTGCATCACTAATAACACGATCTCCCTCTTGTGGAATGGTGCCCCTCTCCTCCCTTTCATACCGGGTAGGGGTATCAGACAGGGGGACCCCCTATCCCCCTACATATTCACGTTATGCATGGAAAAACTATCCAATCTCATCTGCAATCGTGTGCTTGATAATGACTGGAAAGGGCTCCAAGCTTCTAGGAAGGGCCCTCATATCACCCATCTCTTCTTTGCGGACGACCTTCTCCTTTTTGCCAAAGCCGATACCCATCACTGCCTAACCATTCTTGACACTTTGAACCAGTTTTATTCCGAATCGGGCCAAAAAATCAACCCCAACAAATCCAAAATGTTCATATCGCCAAACATAAACCGGAGCCAGGCCAAAGAGCTAAGCCTTTGTTGTGGCTTCCCTTTATCCCAAGACCTTGGTGTGTACTTGGGTGCCCCTCTCATACACAGAAGATATTCAAAGAGTCATTTAAACCATATCATTGAAAAAATCCAAAGTAGACTCACTTCTTGGAAAGCGAAACTCCTCTCCACTGCTGGAAGACTTACCCTCATTCAATCGGTTATAGCTACCATTCCCAACTATACCATGCAAACCAATATCCTTCCCATGGAAACATGCAACATTTTAGACAAAATTAATAGGAATTTCTTATGGGGGGACACGGAAGACCAAAGAAAGATACACCTTGTTAATTGGGAAACAGTTTGTAAGCCTAAACAAGTGGGAGGACTTGGGTTAAGAAGAAGTAAAGAAAATAACTTAGCTCTTTTAACCAAACTGTCTTGGAACATATGTAAGAAAGCGACACCCCTCTGGACCCAAGTGTTAGCGGCCAAGTATACTAGCTCCAAAAATCCTAGAACTTGGGAACCAAAAAAAGGCGGATCTCATATCTGGAAAGGCATTATAAGTACCAAAAGTTGCCTTATTGAGGGAATTAAATGGTTGATTGGAGATGGGAAGAACATATCTTTTGGGGAGGATTGGTGGTGTGGTGAAAAACCCTTGATTAGTGTCATTAACACCATAGACCCCTCTCTGAAAGTCAGTGATTTCTTGCAAAATGATAGTTGGAATGTGGAGTTTTGGGAGGAACAACTGGGCAACAACACCATAAACAAAATTCTCAAAACCCCTATCTCCACTTACATCTCCTACCCGGATACTCCTATTTGGGGATTGGAGACCAATGGTTTATTCTCCACCAAATCTGTTTATTCTCACTTCTTTTCCCTCCGCGATGATATTAACTATCAAGAAAATAATATTTGGAAGAAGATTTGGAAAATCAAGACCTCCAAAAGAATAAACTTCTTCCTTTGGACTGTGGCACATAACCGTCTCCCAACTAATTTCCTTTGTGCCTCTTGAGGTTGGACTTCCAACGCTTCCTGCGAGTTCTATCACCATCCCCAGGAGGACACCATCCATGTCCTGAGATATTGCTGGGCAGCCAAAGATATCTGGAAATATTTCCTTCCCCATAACACAATGTTAGAAGACAGCACTTTAAACTTGCTTGATTGGCTGCTAAAGTATTGTTCACATCATATAAACGAGGTTGTTTCTTCCCATCTCCCAACCCCCAACCTGTTTGCTATCATTTTGTGGTTTATATGGAAAAGCAGGAACGAAAGAATCTTCAACGATACTCCACGCAATGCTGGCAAAGCAAGAGCTAGGATCATCCATCATCATGAAGACACGGTGAAAGCTTTCCAACCTCATATAAAAGCTAATACCTGTAGAAAACATAGCTTGATTTCTTGGACCTTTCCCATGGCAGGACATTGCAAACTAAACACAGACGGATGTGCTAGAGGAAACCCAGGACATGGTGATTTCGGAGGACTTTTGAGAAATAAAAGCGGCATTTGGCAATGGGGCTTCTGTGGAAATCTTGGAGTAACAACTAGCCTAACAGCGGAACTTTGGGGCATCTACCAAGGATTGAAGATGGCAAAGGAGCAACACATCCAAAACTTGATACTGGAAACGGACTCCACATTGGCGATCCAACTGATAACAAAGGAAGAAAATCCAAATCATCAACTAAGGGGACTGATCGCGGATTGCAAATTCATTATACAAAGATGCAAATATCAGATAACCCACACTCTCCGAGAAGGCAACAAGTGTGCAGATCTCCTGGCAAACATGGGAGCCGATCAACCACAAAGTTTGGTCCACCTGGATGAACCCAGCTTGGAGTTACAGCAACTTTTGCTTGCAGATGTTAGTGGAATAGCCTTTGAGAGGCGTAGTTAGTTTGTTTGTATTTCTTTCGGTTTTAAACCAAAAAAAAAAGGGTCACGGTAAACAACAACAACATTTCTAACTGACCTTTTTCAAAAAATTGTGTGGGGTGGGGGGGCGGCTACCGGTTAGCAGCTTGCTTGTGAGTTTTGAGTGAAAAAGAAAGGGAGAGAATTGGGGGGGGGGGGGAGATGAAATAAAAACAAGGGAAGATAGATGAAACATTTTTCTTTTGTGTCTTCGTGAGTTATAGGATGGAAGAGGAAAGTAGCTTCTTTGATGTTTATGAGTGGAAAGAAAAGAATATCTGAGAAGTTTGTAATTCTCATTTACTAAAATGTCCTTATTTTTAATTTTTTTTTTATAAAAATAAGAATATCATAGATAAAGTGCTTTTGTAGAGATTACAAGAGTCTGTCAAATGGCATAAAGGTCACGATAGTCCTATAACTCTGTGTATACAAGATAGCAAGGGTCTGAAATTAGCAACTAACCTATAGACTCGATACAAATTACAATTAAGTTAAAGCAGAGCATATTATACTTTACCCTAATTTTAAGTAACATGGGGAAGCCTAACGGTTACAACACTTAGTAAAACAAAGACAAACAACGTAACACAAATAGTACAATGAGGAAGTCAACCGGACCGACGAATATTGAAGGTGTACTCGACAACTAATGGGATCACAGCACAAAGACGAGGCATTCAACTTGCATGGTTCACAATGTTCCACCGGCATTGCCACCCCAAACACGGCAACCGTAAAACCAGACCGCAAGCCAACAATCACAAACCGAGATAAGTCAGACTATATTCCCCCTTCTTCCCTTCTCCCCAACCCACCCACCTCATTCCCCAACAAACCCTTAGACCAGAATACCCCGAATACCCCTCCCCAGGGCCTCAACCCCCCTCCTCCCCCCCCCCAACACACTCACATGCCCAAAACTCTAAGCCCCTTCCACCACCCCACGCACCCCCGAGGACATCATAGTGTACCACACCAAACCATAAACGCATAACCCAGAGACTATAACGTACAAACCCCCCAACCCACTATTTAAGCCCTCAATGCTGCCGGCAAAATTCCAGCCACCGCTGGTGGAATTTTGCCAGCCGCCAGTGAGATTCCGGCCACCACCATTTTGATAGATCTAACTTTAGCAAAAGAAAGCGTGATCAATCAAGCAATAGAATAGATCAACCATCGACCATCACCACTATTTAGATCTTGCCGATCTAGAGGTGAAGATATCTCCAAGATCTACCTAGATCTAAAGAGATCTAGTGCATTGGATCCATGACATCGCCATCCCTGATCGCGGTTGGGGGAGATAGCGCCTGCCACCGCACCATCGTCGTCCACTGTCTGCCACCCTTCATTAACCACCGGCCACTATAGAAACATATCTGTCAAGAGATGGCAGGAAAAAGCTCTACCCTCTTTCGATCTTTCGAAGAAAAGCGGCGAACTGAAAGAGCATTTGACCACACTAAACGAGACTGAAAGCATAAGGACTAGGCTAGATTCAGGCCGTTGCCCCAACCGCACCAATGCATAGTGGGGCGACTCGGTGGCTCTCTGTGGAAGTCTTGGTTTAAAGAGAAGGCAGAAAGATACTTTAGATAAAAAGCCCGACAATCAGAGAGTTGTTATGGCCCTTATTTTTTAAGTTGATGTTAGTTTTTGTGTTTAGATAAAAGGATAACGTTGGTATTAAAAAAAAAATCATTAAACTTACCTTTTTTTTCTCATTTGGGAAAATTCCATTTTAGACGTCTGAACTATGCCCGTGTCATATAAGTTTTGTCCCTACACTATCATTTTTTGCTACTGTATCCTTAAATGTTTATGTGTCTGAAATAATCCATCACTTGGTGTTTTTTTTTGTCATTAAAAAAATTTGCCATTCTTCCTCCTCTTTATTATTCATCTTTGATAAACACTTCAAAGACTTACCACTTTAGCCACTCCACCGAAATTACTCCATGTCCTCACACCATCCGTGGTGCCACCATTTAAACACCATAATCCCAGGATTCCCCCAACACCATCTCCACCATTCTCTTCACTTCTACTTCCAATAACTCTCAACAACAAGTATGATTTAAATTTATGGAGAATGGGTGTGAGTTGAGGTTAGGGGGGGGGTTGATGCGTGTGGCGACATTAATGGGTTTAAGCTAGGGTTATGATGGTTGGGAGGGAAAGTGATGGGTGTGGAGACTGTTGGCGGCCTTTTGAGTGTGACAGGGGCAGGGACGTGAGTTAGGGTTGCGTGTGTGTGTGTGTGTCAGAAATTTTTTTTATTTGATTTCTCCGTATCAGGCATTTTTTAAGGACAACCCCCCCCCCCGGTGGTAGATTGGCGAATTGTTGGGCCGAGCTGGATTTGAACCAGCGTAGACATATTGTCAACGAATTTACAGTCCGTCCCCATTAACCGCTCGGGCATCGACCCAGGAAGAATCCATTTTAGGCTTAGTGGTAACCAAAAAGATTTTTGCCAAAATAACATATGCTATCGTGTGTGTGTGTGTGTGTTGTTGTTGGGGTAGGGATGGGGGGATTGCACTAGAAATTTATTTCGGGGCTGTCACTTGACATTTTTGCAAGTAACGAACCTGCACCCCACCGTGCCTCTGCGCGTGTGGGGCGGCAGCCACTCCGGCGCCTCAGCTTTAGCTTCGTCTTTACGTCCACTGGTGGTATGCTTTAGGAAGTGATCGATTGGTGGCCGGCGGTACAAGCGGCGGGAAGACAGTGGCGGGGCGTCTCACCGGAATTTGAACGGAGACGGCAACATCATGGTTTGTCTCCGATCTTGGTCGATCTACGTAGATCTCTGTAGATCTGCTCGATCGACGCTTTTTCCAATGTTCGCCGGATGTGGCCGGAATCTCACCGACGGCGACCGGAATCTCACCGGCGGCGATCGGAATCTCACCGGCGGCGACCGGATCTTCGCTGGGGCTTTTTGACTGTCATTCCAAATTCTCCTTCAGGCTTTCAATTCCGTTTTTTATCCGTTTCTTGTGCTTCAGTGGTGGAGGTTTGGGTTGTGGTTGTTTGGTTGGTTGGTCCTTGTAGTAGTAGGAGGGCTCGGGTTCGAGGGGCTTAGTTGTGGTTCTGGGGTTGTTTCTTGGAGTCCCGGGAGTCTTGGGAGGGGGGTTGGGGGGATAGGGTCTCGCGGGGGGAGGGGTGGGGGGGGGGGTGCAGGGGGAGTTTCTGTTGAGCTTGTAATGGGGGGGGTTGCGGGACCCGGGGAGGGGGGAGGGGGGGGTAGAGATTTGCCTTTGGGTTTTGGGTAATCAGCTCTGGGCAGGGGTTTTGTTTGGGGGGGGGGGGGTAGGGGTAGGGGTCTCTTCTAGGATTCGAGCATCCTAAGTCTACTTTGGGTAGTTTGGTTAGATGTGGATGAGTTGTGACGCCTCCGCCCTTTATTGTGGCATTTTGGTTCGGATTTATTACGAGTTAGTCGAAGGATGGACATTGCGGTGTTGTAGATCCTGGGAGGTGTGATGGACTCTTAAACAGTGTGCTTCCCTTTGTATCGTGCGGTTACCGATTGTCTGCGTTATTGCTACCACTTATAGTGTGTTTTTATTTATGTTCAGTTTTCACCTGTAAATTTGCATGTTACTTTAAGTTGTGTTAAAGTGTAGGATATGCTCTGCTTTAATTCAATTGTAATGTGTATAAATTTATTAGGTGTTTGTTAGTGTCGGCCTTTATGGTCATGTATACTGAGTCACGGAAATGTCGTGACCGATAATGTCTGCAAGCTCTACAACCGAGCGATTGTGTATTTTCAGCCGTTTGGCAAAACCTTGTAATCGCTTCAAAGCGCTTTAATTTCAATGCTATTCTCATGTTTATCACAAAAAAAAAGATGGAGCATAAGTTCAAAGGGGCGGGTAGCAAAAATAGAAGTTTAGTGACCAAACTAGAAAAACAGCTATGGTTCGGGGGACTAAAATAGAATTAAGCGTTCTATTTTTACTTGAACTGCAATTTTTACGTTTATTCTTTTTTTCTCCTCACTACAAGTTACAAGCTAAAGAAATGGGAAAAAATGAGTCTTTTTCCTTTCTGTTCTCTCCAAATTGTTGCAAACATGGTAAGGGAGGAGGGGAAAGTAAACCCTAGAGGGCATATTCCCTTGAATAGACTCACTCTCTAAACAGGAACACCAGCAGCACCACCACGGCCACCAACCAACAACTGATAAAGCAAGCCAATAGGATAGGAACAAGCAATAATCACTCACAGCCAACCTACGGAGAAACCTAACGGTGAGAAGAGGTGAAGAAAACGTAGTCCGAATAAGCAAACCGTCAAGTTACCCATCTTTGTACTAATAACCATAAGCCAACAAGCCCTAGTGGACTTAAAATCTCCGAGATTGAAACATATTTGTTACCCCGTTAAGCACTCTCTTGTCATACAAGAGCGTTATATCTTCATGTCCTTGTGTGCCTGTTCACACCCTACTTCATTGATGCATAAATATTTTATTGCAATTGTACATTTCAGTGCCAAAACAAAGTGAAAAAAGTGCAATTGAATGTACTATTAAAGTTAAAAAGGAAGTGTCACCAAAGGTTATTACATAAGTGTTGTTAAAAGTGTCACTAATAATGATTAGTAGAGGATGAGAGGAAGCTTGCTCCACCGAGGTAGCATATCAGGCTTCATGTGGTTTGACGAGTACAGCTTGGTACTAAAGTTTGCTAAGCTAGACTTGATAATTTTCAAATTGAAATACACGAAGCAAGACTTGAGCCAACTTAGACACATGGTCAAGTTTTTGTGCACCACGACAATGACATTGAGCACGCTAGCATGTCGCTGGAGCTACGTTGGTATGCTGCAGGGCACGGGGGAACATTCTTGGTGCATAATTAAGAGGCAACAACTCACCGATAAGGCCAGTGTCTAGCATGTTGCTATAAAGACGTTGTAGACCGACCGCACGCACAAAGTGTTGGCAATAGATGCAAAGCACATTGATGGGCACTTAAGAGCGAGGAACTGTGGCGTTTGGCACTTTGGGCATATGCATATAGTAATCTTGACATGATTAATGCGTACAGTCTCGTGAGACCATATGAGGTGATGCAATTCATGTAAATTCGTCAGTGTTTCTTGGCAGAGTTTATGCTAGCCTCATATTAGTGTGCTTTCACTAGGTAATATAGTTACCTTCTATACGATGGTTCATTAGACAGTTCACAAGAAGTTGCGAGTGTCATGAATGTTGGAAATTAGACGGAATCGGAATCGCAAATAAAGACTTTGAGGCGCGTGATCGCTGTCTTTAAGGCTTTATTTGTCCTCACTCGAAATCAAGTTTGCTGACGGGTTAACGAAAAACAATCCTCCAGGATACAACAAAGTCTTTGAAAATTTGCAAACAGCAAATTCGAAAATTCTCCTTGGATTTCTCTTTGAAGCAGTGTACGTTTTTTGCTATATTAATTTGTTCGAAAGAAAGAGTTTTTCGAAAACGGTAAGTCTGTATCTGACAAGAACTAAAAAAACTTGTATTTATAAAAGACCTAAAATTGTGTGAATTTGGACAGACACGACTGTTAAAAAAGCAGTTGTAACAGTTTAAAAATAACTGCCATAAATTTATTTGAATAAATCAAAATTCGAATTTAAATAAATCACACACCTTTTCACTAAAACTATTTTTTTTTGAAAATACAAAATATTTTCCAAAAAAATAAGTCACGTTTTTCGCAATCGCGGCAAAAGTGTCAAGTGCGCCTAATAACGCTCCTAAACTCTCGCACGCGGGTAGCATGAGGACTAGCACACTCTAAGCTTACTACCAATTGTATAGTAAAAGCACATTTACCCTTATAAACATTTTTCAAAACACATTTCCACGTAACGTGGGACAAATGAGTTTATTTGTTTTCAAACAACTCAACTTACAAACCCAACGATGAAGCCATAGGATCATTCAACTATGCACTATCGTGACGATCCCACATGTTGTGTCTATCATATGCATGTTATTTCTTTGTCGATCAATTTGGTTGTAGCAGTTTCGTGGTTGAGGATATAGCGATGATGGTCACAATGGATCTTAGTCAGCAACGCAGCAACTATAGTACGTACCGGATGGCAGATGCTGATGGAAATATGGTGGCAGAAATTCAAGAACTTGCGGTGTATTGCCTTTCACATGGCGAATTAGTCGCAAAAGAATAAAAAGAGGATCGGTGCTGATAAGATTTCCTCTGGCTCCCTTCAACGCAACAAATTGTTTCATGCAAAAGATTGAAGTGCTACTTAGGGTAATTCTACTTTGAAAAGCTTATGCATGAAAGCATGTGCTTTCAAATTGTCATCAACAGCTAATGCATCAAGTGTTGTTAAAAGTGCAAAAAAAAGAAATGGGTGGTCGAGGACTTCGACAAACTGGCAAGAAGTTGTGCACGATTGGCGTGACGTTGAGCACACCGCCGCGCTGAATTGGCTTTGCTGCTGCATACGGGAAGGTGCTGTTGGTGCGCGCTGGGATATTTGTTTATAAGGACGCATTATACCAACCCTGTGCACAGTGTTGCCTACGAATGCCAAGCACAACGATGGGCAAACGAGTGATGTATAGAGGTGGAGGTCGCATTCGGAGCACGCAAGTAGAAATTTTGACGAGATCAATGCAGTGTCTCATGAGACCATATGAGGTATTGCAATTCTTGCAATGTCATCGATTTGGTTGGGAATTTATGCAAGCGCGGTGTGCTTTCAAAGCAAAATGTAACTACGTTGTATAAGAGAACTACGATTCTTGACACGGTTCATAACTTCTTGTGAGCTAAACTTGCTCGTAGTAGCTTTGCGGTTGTGGATATAGTGGTGGAGGGCGACCAATGGATCTTAGTTGGCAATGCAGCTAGTATAGAACGTACTGATACGGATGGAAGCTCCGTTTTCAAAATGGCCTTGCTTTATAATATCCTTTCTCAAAACCAAAGATCAGCAGACTCTAAATCATAGTGGCAGAGAGGAAAACTGGACCATTTACTCATGAATACACAGTAATACCCCTTGCTTGCTGACGATGCTCTGATCCTCGCCGCAAGACGATTGTTCATTTATGATCATCACCATCATCCTTGTCTTGCCGCCGCAACATACCACCGTTTCACGATTTCTCTATTCGGAGTCGGATTCCATGTTCCCCATAGCCTTGAGCCCCCTTGGTCTCTGCAATGTAAAATATTGTCTAGGATGATCATACTCGGCTCTCATGTAAAACGCTCTATGGAAAATAACCACATCGCCATATTCACAAGCAATTCGGGTCAAAATGCATGGCAACTCATGGAAGAATTTATAGGAGTTTTTCAAAAAGGTAACTCTGTATATTCAAGTATAAATATTTGCTTACCTTCTTAGAAATCTTCTTCTCCCTGACCTCGTAACGCTCTAGGGTCAGATCACATAGCCATGAGCCTGGGCTGACCAACTGTGCAACAAAAGGAATTAGAGAGAGAGAGAGAGAGAGCCCAGCTTGAAATATAAATTTAAGGCTGAATAATACCAACTCTATAGGCTGACTAAAATTGTGCTTGAAAAGTTGGCCAAAGCAGAAAGAGGACAGCATTATTTAAAAAAGCCCATGCTACGACTACAACAATCAAGAGAGATTCCGTGCTTTACTTGTACCAGTCCCACAAACCTCCTCGCATAATTGTTCATATTCCCGTTCTTGACCAAAATTCTGCCCACTTGAACATAGTTTTCTGCGTACATAATATATGCATTTGCATAACCCCCTCGAACCCAACCCCCAAATTGAGTTGTCATTTGTGTGTGAGAGTATAAAGTAAGCATATTTCATTGACATGTTATACGATGCCACCCACAATGAAGGGACAACTTCCTGTAACCGGCTTGTCTGTTTGTTACTATTTTGCGTTATAATATTCAGACAACCTTCCTTTGCCGATAAGTCTGAGAGAGCTATCCACTAAGAAACTTATTTAAACGTTCTACATTCAACAAATCCCAACCAAAGTTAGGCCCCATTCGTTTACTATTATTATTTTTCGTTTTTTATAATGATGATCAAAAATATTTTTTTTAGCCTATATGTTTATCATTATTTTTTCTTTTTTAAAACTAATAGAAACAATATGAAAAAATGAAAGCATAATGTGTTTTCACCTTTTTTTTCTACCGCGTTTTACCTATTATTGAAAAAAAAGAAGTTGTCAACATGGTAATAACAAAACGAGAACAGAAATTAAAGATGACAGTCAAACAGGCCTTTGGGAACTTGTATATTCCATAATCACTTTCCTCATTCCGCACTACCTTTAATGCCCCACATAACATTTCTTAGTTACTATTTTCTCTTTTTGCTTCAACTTACGAGTTACTAGGCTGACATTAGTGCTACTAATCAATTAAGCTTTATCTCATATCACTGCCAAAATTATAGACGTTTATCTGAAAAAATAGGCTTTTATGGTACAGTTGAAATGTCAATATGTCTACCAACAAAAGAAAGTGTCAATATTCTTAGTCTATACTCCTCCCCTTTTCTGCTTTCAAGAAGTATTCTCATCCAAACAAAAGAGAATACTACTATAATAAAGTATACATGAACACAATGTTTAGCCATTTATGATGCCATTTAGAGTAAAAGTAGCAGCTCAAACGGTTATAAGTGAAGCGTTAATATTAACCTTCTTAACAAAAAAAGGGAAACCCAGAAAATAAAGAGAAAGAAGGAACTCACATTGAGGGTGCGTTGAATGAACTTGGCTCTCTTCTTTGGCCTCTGAGGGAGCTTGGACCCCTTGATGGCCATAAAGTCCTCCTCTTTCTCCTTGTTCGTCAACGCGATCACGAACTTGGGCGGCCACACCGCCGGGATCGCTTCACTACCCGACGAAGACCCTCCTTTTGCCGCCTCCGATGACACCGACCCACCACCACCACCGTTACTATTTATAATATTGTTGTGGTTATTATTACAATTATTATTATTATTATTGTGGGCGGTGGCATGGTTGGTCGTGCTGTTATTGTGAGCAGTACCTTTCTTATCATGCCCACCCACTCCTCTGTCCGGTGAACACAACCCCTTCACGCCGTTGCTGTGTCCCTTCATACCAATTGAATTCTCTGTATTCCTGTAATCACAGACCAAACCCATGAACATATCATTCACGATAATTGTAATCATTACAGAAAACACAATATAAAAGAAGAAGATCATGGAACAAATTTGATGGGTTATGATGAAATTACAAAAATAACCTTTTGGGTGGTATAGATCTACTGGAACTTTGATGGGCTTTGCGTAGAAAATGTAGGGGTGGTTTGGGGAAAGTTGTGGTCGTTTTGATTTTAATGTCAGACGGGTCTTTGGAAGAATTTGGGGTTTGTTCGACTTTCCCCTTTTATTAGTTGGGTGATTTAGATATTTGGGAGGAAAAGTGTCATGAAAGGGGCAAAATGTCTGGCTCCTGGCAAGATCTGAGCCGTTTGATGGGAGATCTTGTCCTTTCTGAAAAAGGGGACAGGAGAACCTGATTTCCTAATCGGACGGTCTTGGATACTCTTGGGTTTGGATCGGTAGACACGTGGCTGGAGATCCTTGATGACTTACCTTAATCATGTGTGAGTGAGGGAAGGAACAAAAAGGAAGTTTAGAGCATTGATGTGATGGAGCCCACATCAGTTCCACGCTAGGAAAAGGAATTTAAACTTTGGATAAAATTTAATTTATGAATAGTGACAGAGATCTCTATCTTTTAAAAAAAGACTCTCTAAAGCATACGCAAACGATGATTTTATAATCGTAACAAGTTATTTTCACCTTAATTATACTAACTCGCACAATCGTCTATAACAAGCAAGCTGCATTGAACAACAATGTTTTAAAAGATAAAGATTAAGATCAAAATTGAGAACGATGATTTCACTACAAATTTGAGACCAAATCGTACATAGCGGATTTTATATATACCAAACCTAATCTTGTCTTAAGATTGTTTTATGAAATCGAGTTTAACATTCTGAACTTTTGCAGAAAGTTGAAACAAACTGATGCGTACCAAAAAGTAATTGAGCCTAAAGATAGTGGGTGGAATCCAAGGCAATAAAGACGAGTGAGTGGGGATACCATTACGGATTACCAATAGCATTACCAACAACCTACTCCCCCCACCTGGCCCAACGTGCCCACCACAACCCAATCCGCTTAACACATTAGACTAGCACGGGCTTAAGACCCAGCCCAACACCCTACCAGTTTTTGCCACAAAATTAGCATCTAAGCTTACAACACCCTACCAGTTTTTGCCACAAGATTAGCATCTACGCTTACATCTAGCGGCTTAACGAAATTCATTGAGCACCGATAGCGATTTTTTTTTTTTTTCAATCGAAACCGAAAGGGATATTAGGTAACAGCTCCGGACACAGAGGGAGGCCGATATCCTCGAGACATCCACCGTTCGATAGCGGGCAGTCGGACCAACTTAGGCGGCCTTGACCTCCTACTGTGTGAAAGTTGGATCCAAAGGAACACACCCCTTATGAATTGACGTTGGACGGCTCCTGATGATCACTATTGATACGGCTATATGATACTCCAAAATACAGAGGAGGCATTGACTTTTGATCTCCACTTCTATTCATAATATCGGTCCATATAAAGGGACAAAAACGGACCAACTTGCAATTGATTATTCGCCTTGTTTTCACCACATTACCAAACACCAACTAGCCATCCTTAACCTTCAGATGGCTTTGCCAAACAGACCCTAAACAGTTATCAGGTCAGATGAAAACATCCCATCTGTTTTTTTTTTTTAAAAGCATTGATTGTCCTTCTTCGCTCTTCGTTACATAGTAGGCTCTACTTTCCACACTAAATAAAAAAGTAACGGATAAAGATCTTTTGTTGAACCGTCTATGCTATAATAGTTTTAACCTTCAAACTATTATTATCGTTGTTGCTAAAATTTATAATAAATAACCGTTTATCGTTAAAATGCATTCGCGCTTAAGTGTTTGCAAGGTATCGCGTTAAGCGAAGCACTGAAAACTTTTTAGCGTCAAAAAAGGAGTGCAGATAGTAAAATAGTTATTATGATTGACCTAATTATCCTAACTTAACTCCGACGTGGCATATCGTGAGCAACACCTCACGATCACCCTAAAGCAAATCCGCGGGTGATCTCGCGCACAAGCAATTCACGTGACCACCCCGATTGCGACTCATTCCACGTCGGAGCGTGCACCACACGCAAAAAAAGAACGCGAGTCCGAAACCGAAACGTACCTTAAAATGCGAGGAGGAGCCGGCGAAGACTGCCGTTGCCGGAGATTCGGATAGCCGTTGCCGTTGCTGACGGCGGCGGAGGGAGCCGGATCCTTGTGATCCGACCTGACGACCCGGCGGTCGATCCGGACCGTGGCTCGGTGAACCGGAGCTGGACCGGCCGGCACGTTGCTGCTGGAAATTTTCTTGGCGGCGTTGTCCTTGATCTGGACCTTCATGCACCGTAGCCGCTTGCGGTTCCCCCACTGCAACACGAAGTCGGGAGACGACGTCGTCGCCGGCGATCTGGTCTCGGATTGGTGGTGCAGTGCTGTTTTTAATAACAATCCGTCTCGATTTTGGCCATTATTATTATTATTGGTGCTTCTATCCATAATTGTGCTTTGTCCACCTGTCCCATTCCACCAAAATATTTGACCAAGGTTAGTCGGGTTCCTAACTATGGTTAAGATTTAAGAAATTTGAAGTTAATAACAGTGAGCACCACACAAACAGGACACAGAGAAAAGATTCCAAATTGGATAACCATTTCTGCTTGCAAAACCCAAATTCAGCAAAGATTCCAATTTGGATAACCATCAGATTCAGAAGATACAGATGATATTGATGATGATGATGACGATGATGGTTAAATTCAAATTAGCAGTACTAATGTTCTGAAAATGCAGAAGATCTAAACAAGGTCTCTGCATCTGCTTGGCTACCAAGACAAAATGGGGAAGGCAGGATTTTGATTATGCATCTGAAATTTTGGTTCTTCGTGGAGAAATGAAGGAAAACAAGCTCGCAACCCGAAAAAGAAAAATCAAGAATCTGCTTCTTCTGGAAAAGGAAAATCCAACCCTTTTCTTAGACAGGATCATATGCAAAAATGGAACGACGGGAAGGCAGAGGACAGGATTTTCTCAATGCAAAAACAACAAAAAGAAAAACCGGAAAGAAAATGGGGTGGAACAAATTGAGAAAAAATTGAGGTCGCATGAATTGCTCGGCGACCAAACGGAAAATCAAAAATCTGGGTGTTGCAGAAAGAGGGAAATTCGGTGGAGGGATCAAATGCAGAAAACCTGAGGCAGAGGAGAACTGCTCGCACAGGAGGAAGGAAGAAAACTGGAAGTGGCGACACAGAAAAAGCCTAGTTTGTGGCTAAAACTTCATGTAGTATTGTAGTGAGAAATCAGTAGGCAAAGGGGAGAAGAAGAAGCAGAATTGCAGAAGTCCACCCACGGAGGAGAAGCATCGCAAGATGGAGGAATCAACGCATTACCTGTAATCTTCAACTCCGAGATCAGATGTCTCCGAATAGTGTCCCTGCAGAAAACAGAGCACGCAAAATCATGAGCAAAAATTGCAATTACCGATTCTGATCCTGTTAGAAGATGCTGATGTCTCACCTTTCTTACTCTGATTTGCCAAGACAATCCCCTGAATTAACACGAGATTTTTGCCATCTCCAGTCAAGGACCTTCGATTAAGAACAGATTTGTTACAACCACACCGTCAATCCACATAAAATATCGTCCTACAGCCTTTCGACTGCATTCAAGGGAACGAAACTCCGATACTTCAGATGAAGCCCTGATTAAGCATTTTACAGCTTCACTCTTCGATTTTCATATTCGATTTTGACCTTTTACGCCCAGAAACCGATCTTCGCAGTTCAGATGTCGGCCATAACCGCCCCAATCTACTGAAAATGCACCTGTCAAACAAAATTAACCAAAAGACACAAGTCAGTTCTGTAAATGGATCGCAAGGAAGAATCAAAACAAGCAAACAAACCAAAATGTGCCTTATATTAAAACTTTCAAACTCGAATTTCAGAGGAAAAATTATCCACAAGAAGGGGAAGGTGGGAATCACAAAATCCAAAACTACTGCGGAATCCCTTCTAAGAATCCTCTACAAATGTTCCAAGTAGTTCTGGTTTCCATGGTCATTTGACGTGAAGTTTCACACACATGATAACAATACAGAATGATACGAAATTTTCAAATCACAAACCTCTGAATCCCAATCTCCAGAGGGTTGTCCAAAAAACGTACAAAAACAGAATCAAGCTCAATTAGAACCCTTCAAACACAAATCTCTCTCTGGTCTCTCTCTCTCTCTTTATGTCAACACCATCTGAATATCAATATTCAGAAGCTCGGTCCAGATCTTCTAATACCCAGAAGAACTACAACATTCCACTCACCAGAATTTTCCTGGAAATTCCTCCTCTTCAATTATTCCTTTTTCTCTCCAGGAAACTCCACAGAAAAACAAAACAGCTTGCTTTCTTCTGATATAAATACGAAATGCTCTCATTTCCTCTCAAGCCCTGTCTTTATACCCTCCCGTTTTCCACTCCACACTCCGTCACAGCCCAACCCTTCATCTCTGGTCGTTGATCTCCAATTCAACGGTCAAGATTTCCCCTCGTCTACAAACACCGTTACGGCTCCTATCCAGGTCCCACTTAACCACGGATATATTGGAAAATGGTCCTTTAAGTTTGAGCTGAACTTTTGGAAGGGCCTCAAAGTTTGACTTGTTTCATTTCGGTCCTTAATATATGCTTTCCTCACATATTTGGCCTTTAACACCCCCAAAATGCTATAAGCCGTCAACTTTGGAGTGGCGAAATTGAAAGATCGCATGAAAATGTTTTTTTCTCTCTTTATTTTTTCCTTTTTCTTCCTACATATATTTGCGCAAGGTCACCTACCCCGCATCCTTCGTCAATACATCACCACTTAATGCACCAAAGAATTTAATTTGCAGGATTTTTTGACCAGACGTTGGTCTTTCGTTTTTTCCTCTACAATTAACAGCTTTTCAAAAGTTCAGCAACTTAACGACCAACTAGAAAACAGAAGCTTAGATAAAGGACCAAGACAAACAAGTCAAACTTTCAAGATCTTATAAAAATTAAGGCAAAACATAAGGGACATTTTTTAAAATTACCCTACACCAGTTAACCCGTTGACAGGAGCTATCGAGCCTGGACGGGATCTTTACGTCATTAGTATTGACGCCATCTTTTTTATATATAGTTTAGTTTAGGGTAAGTTACACTAAACCCCCTAAGGTTTACTTTGACTTCTCACCTAAGGTCCTAAGGTTTCAATTTATACACATATCACCCTCGAGTTGAGGGTTGGCTTCAACTGGATCCAGAATTATTTTTCTGTTTAAAAGGAGTAGATGGCCATCCACCTAGAGGGCAATTCGGATAACAAACCAAAAGAAATCATTTTGGAGGGAAATTGTGTTGGTCTCTCTCTCTCTCTTCCTTCATCTCTTTCTCTCGTCGTGCATAAACACAGAAACACTCACCCACCCACATACGATGGTGCCCCCCCCCCCCAATCGTCATCCTAATCATGCACCCCACACACACACACACATAAAAACAAAACCCACCAGCAGAGTATGCCGACCACGTACCCTAATCCTTATCTGCACACATACAAAAATACCATACTTGGGAACATATTATCTGCCCTATAACCTACCATCACAACACACACTACACCCATACACACCCAACACCCACAACACCCATCATCCATCGCCTCATGGATCACCCACTGGCACACAACCCAGTCTGCACCCGCAGATAAACACCCAGGATACACAAGCACTCTGGTGCACACACCCCCCCCCCCACACACACACACATAAAATA
Source organism: Escallonia rubra (assembly GCA_033065855.1). Taxonomy (NCBI): domain Eukaryota; kingdom Viridiplantae; phylum Streptophyta; class Magnoliopsida; order Escalloniales; family Escalloniaceae; genus Escallonia; species Escallonia rubra. The sequence continues at coordinate 135,117 of JAVXUO010001376.1, read as the reverse complement.
GAACCTAAAATAGAACTTGTCGCACTCGCGGTGCAATCCCCATCTGCACACACACAAAAAAACCACACTCAGGCGCCCATTATTCGCCCCATCACCCACTGTCCCCCGTACACTAGTGATGTCAATGGGCCGGGCTTGGGGCAGCCCAGCCGAGAAAACGGGCTAGGGCCGGACCGAAGGGTCAGGAACCGGGCCAGGACAGAGGAGAGGGATATCCAGGCCTAGTCCAAGCCTTGGCCCTAGGCCCAATATTTAGGGCAGGGGCGGACCACCCACCTGACCAGTAGGGGCCATGGCCCCCCCCCCCCCCCCCTTTTTGGGAAATTTTCTTTTTGATATATAGATAGTGCATAAATATATTTTAATAAATTACAAAAATGCCGTTATAATAATTAATTAAGATTTTATTTTGTTGTGTTGTTTACTCTTTGTACCACCGGTCATCATATATTTGTCTTTTTCATTTCCTTATTCGATCTTCACTCTTCTAAATTTTAAAACTTCATATTACAAAACAAAACAAAAAAGAAAGAAAGAAAAGATTAGGTCAAGATTAGTTCTTCCTTTTTTTTTTTAGTTAAAATTTGTATACATATGTTACTATTGTACTCATACAATTGATAATAACATTAGTAAATTCTTTCGTGTAAGTTTAGTAATTTATTATTACTAATCTTACCAAGTTAAATAAATCACTTTGAATAATAAATTTATATGATTAGTAGTCAAATTAGGCATGTATTTTGTATATAGTGATGCTAATTACATTATATTTCTGATTTGTCATGTTTTATGTAAACTTGAACCTTTTAAAATTCTTTTAAGTGAGCCATTAATTTTATTTTTATTTTTATTTTTTGGCCCCCAGCGATTAGACTTTCTGGATCCGCCCCTGATTTAGGGCCCAAGCCAATTTTTTTTTTTTTAATTCTTGTTATTCATTTTTGAAATCCTAAGATTATTCCTCAAGGCCCTTTGACACTTCACCCACTTCATGGAATTAAATTTAGAGAACACATTATGATAAATTATTTCAATGTATTGGTAGCACAACGTGATGATAGTAGTGCGTAAATAGCTGCAATATAAGTTAAATGCTCTTGACAATTTAAATTTATATAAAATCAACTTCATTCCAAGTTATTAAATTGATAGCTTCTACTAATTCTCTAGTAATTTTTAGTTCGTAACATATTAGAAAAATAATGTGATATTATCACCTATAAGAGAAAAAGTGAACATGTATATGCACGTTGGATAAGTAATTTTACTACTTACTTTTACATGTACATATTTTCTAGGTATCCAAAGCGAATTAATCGTACATTAATTATAATTTTTACCAAAACTAGTTTTGATACCGTGTTTTGCACACAGGAACACTGTCGTACAATTTTAAAATACTAAACTATGTAGGAAGTCTCTTTCCACCTTGTGGTCGTTGCTAAAAAAGTTAAAAATTATTTTTAGCAACAAAAAATAAATAAAAAACACATGAGAAGTTACATATAGTATTTTTCAACACTTGATAAGAGTGATATTATATTACTTACTTATAAATTAATATACAAAGAAACACTACTAAATGTCAACTCTTTAAAGAAAATGAGACTTTTCCTTTTTAAATTTTAAGTAACATAAAGTATAATCTAACTTTTAAACAAATAGATTCTCATACCACAAATAAGGAAAAAAAGTGTTGAGAGAGAGATAACGCGGTTGAAGTAGAATATAAGGGAGGAGAAAGATGTAATTACCAATTTGATTATCAAATTTAAAAATAAATTACAAGCAACTTAGAGTTAATTTAATGATTGATTTACAAACCAAATCGCAAACTTAGATTGTCACAAAAAGTAAATATTGTGGATCATAAATAAAAATAAAAATGCAAAAAAGTTGGTAATGATTAGTGATTAGTTTACAAAACATTAATATAAGCCTTTTATTTTCAATCAAAATCATCAAATTAGTTTGAGTTATGTGCAAATGGCACAAGTGGGAGTATATTGTAGTCAAAATTGTATAGAGAGATGAAGAGAAAAGAAATATGCATGTCTAAAAAGTTAAATAAAAAGAGAAAAATATGAGGTAGAGAGAATGAGGCGCGAGAGAGAATGGGAAAGAAAAAAAAGTAACAAAAAATGGTTTAGGGCCAAAGAGTTGGGCCAGAATAGGGCCAAAAAGCGGGCCACAACTCGAGCCAGAACCGTGCCAGCCCTAAAAAATGGGCCGATTTCGGGCCAGCCCATTTTTAGGGCCTGACCCGGGCCTCTTTAGGGCTTGGCCGGGCCGGATAAACATGGAAAAAATTCAAGCCTGGCCCAAGGCCCTACGGGTTAGGGCCGCCACTGTTCATCATTAGGGTCGGGCCAGCCTGGGCCAATTTAGGGCGGGCCGGTCCAGCCTTTTTGACATCTCTACCATACACATAACACCCACAAAACCCATCATCCATTGCATACATCACTTACCATCATAACACACACGACAACAACACCACCCAATATCACCCGCCCATGTATCACATACCAACACATAACCCCGTCTGCACACATAGAAACACCCACTTACCCACACACTATGGTGCCCTCCTCTCCCCCCTAATCACCCATCACAAACACACAACACCCACATACACCATGGGTGATTAGAGGGAATGTGAGGTGGGGTGGGGGAGTAGTAATGTGTGTAGGTGGGTTTGTGTGTGTGTTTTTTTAGAAAGAGACAGACAGATAGAGACAGAGAGTGTTTGTTGCCTAAATTGCCCCTTAAGGTTGGATGGCCATCCATCTCTTTCTAAATGAAATATAATTTTGGGACCAATTGGAACCAATCCTTAACTCTATGATGTTATATGTTTAAATTGAAACTCCAAGGTCTTAGGTGAGAAGTCGCAGTAAACCTTAGGAGGTTCAGTGTAATAAACGCTTTAATTTAATATCATGTCATCGCTAACCCAATGTGCTTCATGTGCTAACTCAAGTAGGGTTTATGAAGTAACCACGGCTAGTTTTAGTGAAAACTAACTCGAGTTTATTGGTTGGACTATATTGGTCAGTGGTTGTCTAGGGTTCTGACCAGGTGTTATTCATGTTGACTAAGTCATCACATCTGGACCGTAGTGGTTTTCTAGGGTTCTGATCATGTGTTGTTCATGTTGACCAAGTCATCACATCTGGACCGTACGTATTTCTGGTGTAGGTACTGATAAGGTGAGCTGGGTTATTGGAGATTGAGATACAAAGTTCTCCCCATTATCTCTACTTTATTTTGCTCATGCAAAAATTGTCGCAACATAAGATTTGATAACACTCCATCTATTATACTCTGCTTTTGTTATCTTTAGGTGACGCTCTTGGGAGTCTTAATTTGACGTGTTTTGGCTTTTAGCGACTAGAGAGAGAGTGTGTGTGTGTGTGTGTGTGTAAAAGTGACGTGTTATCAATCCCTTTTTGATTATCGAAACATTGCTATATTTATATGGAAGTGATATTTAAGTTCCATTTTTTACCAATTTACATCCACTTTTGTTGCTAGAATCTTGAGAAGTGTCATTACATATCATTTTAACGATAAAAGTGGAGCTCAAAAAAGTAAGGTGGAGCTCAAGCTTCAATTTTCAATTTCTAAGTAGTAGCATACCTTAATGTTTGCTATGTTGTAATTTGACTATGCAACTAGTAATTTTGCAAATGTCTAAATCCATGCATTATATCCTTATTAGCAGGCCTATTCCTTGCTAATTTATTTAAATTGACTAATATTCTGAGTTTTATGTGACAAAAGAAGTGCCAAAAAGATACCATAGCGAGCTAGACAGCGGGGTTTCCAACCTCCTCTGTTATCCCAATACCTTAGCTCATTTTTATAATATATATATATCGTTATGTGATGTTTGCTTATTAAGGAGTAAAAGTTTCGAGAATGTAGATTTTGAGAGAATCAAAACTCTAGAGAATTCAAATTCACATTAAACGAAAGCTCCATGTTCGTATGTCCGTGAGAATTGATGACTATTAAAAGGCAAAACTTGAGAAATTATCAGTTGGGATAATCAAACCCAACACCCTAAAGTGTACACCCCCCAAGGACTAAGGATAGTGGAGAGCAGAAACTTATAAGGAAATCGATGATGTTCCATGTAGTGGTTAGGATGCTTATTGGTAGTGATGACGACGGTGGTTGGGAGATAAAGAGTGATGCCAGGGAAAGTGGGTTCGTAGCTACCTGGAGGTGTCACAAATGATACAGTCCGAGTCAGCTACCAGATGTACAAAGTAGGACACAGTGAGGGTGGAGTAAGGGTAGAGAGCAAGGCTTCCCAGACAAGTCGTGAGGAGTGGTAGTGTTGTGGAGACGAGGCTGAGACAAACAGGATCGACAGTCAACAGTCCAAGCTAAGGTCCACGTCAAGGGCCAATGTCATGGTTGATGTTATGTCCAATGTCACGGTCCAATTACGTTTCTCAGCTATAAAATTCAGTAGCTCTGGATTCTAGAGTGAGAAAGTAAATTTGTGAGAATAAGAAAAGTTCTGTCCAAAATGAATTCCAAAGTCCACTATTTATAGGCAAAGTATGCATGTGTCATCAATCGCCACATGTCATCCCCTTGGAGTGACACGTCACCAGGGGGCCACAAATATCGGTGCTTCGTTGGACTGTGGGTTCCCATATTTGGTGTTACATGCCCCATACAACGGCGTTCTACTTGTCTGAAAAGCCTAACCACACAGCATGGATATGATCAGAGCAAGCCCTTGCCCTAGCCGCCGGTTCAGGCTCTTACTAAATCCCATAGGGGTACGTCGAGAGACGCGGATAGAACCTAACAGTAGTGAGGAAGGGTCCGTGTGCACAACTACCAGGAAGACTAGGCACGATGCCCTCCAAAGACTTGCTCCCTTCTCAGAGTGACCTAAGGGTCATCGTCCTGGGGGCGCCGACGATCACTGGTAACGTGAGTGCGACGTGGTCACAGCTCAGGCATGCCTAGTGTCATACAAGTCGCTCCAGGTGAAGATAGTGTAACGCCCCAAAAATTAATTAAAATTCCCGAAGTGTTAACGGTTGAATAAACTGAATTCGGAGGAAATCTTAAAGTTATCAGAAGTCTCCCAAACGAAATCAGAAAATCTTAAAATATCATAAATCTCCCAAACGGTCATTCAGAGCATGCGCTAGTAATCCCCAAAATACATCAATATCTGACATAATGGCCCAAAGCTTTTATACAATCCAAAAATTTCTCCAACACGGAGTTTCAAAACGAAACCTAAGTAATACCAACTTATCTTAGTTATTACACTTAAATGTCAATACTAACTCTGAAATAAGGCAGCTAACTCTTGGTCACACAGCTAGCCCTTCAAATCTGAAATCCTACCTTCTAATCACCTGAAAGGAAAAACAATAAGGGAATAAGCTAAATGCCCAGTAAAGTCGCTCAAAGGACCAATCAAACAAAAGCAAAAATATCTAAAAAACAAAATTTGAAAGCACAAAATGTTTCAACGGAACGGATAATCAAACCAGATTTCAAATGTCAAAATATGTCTGAAAGATAAGATTTCAAAGACAACAGTTTCAACTGAACAGAGGTCAGACCAAATATTAAATGTCGAAATATATCTGAGTACGGAGACAGACACTAGCAGACCAAATATCAAATGTCAAAATATATCTGAGTACTGAGACGGACACTAGAGAGCCATTCAAAAAGTGGTCACATGTCACATACGTCATCACTGACATATGAGGCCGGTTCAGAAAGTAAGATCGCGATCTTTAGCTCAATTCCCACTGAGCTAGCCCACGTTCCAATTCACGTGGGTAAGTCGGAAATAAGTCACATACACTGTGACATGACTCATAAAGTTACTAAAACAAAAATCTCAAAATAACCATTATCAAATATCGGACATGTCAAACCATATTCAAAGATTTCAAAATAACATTATCAAATAACGAACTTGTTAAACAATAAGTGGAGTTTACGAAATAATAACAATCATAAATCATTTAAACGAACGATATCAATATGTCAAATTCTGAGGTCAAACAAATTCGACGGAATTTGATTCCCACAAGGCATAGCATTGAAAACAAGTTATTCATAACAAAGCTCCAAGCAAAAGCAGAAGGAGAATCACTTAACTCAATTCGAAGAAGTTCAAATTTTTAAAGGAACTAAGGAATTACATGAGCGATTGGTCCATCGCTGATTCGAATTTCGAAAGTAAACCCTTACCTTAATCAAGCCTTTAAGAATGCAAATCCTCAAGCGCCACTTTAGAACTCAAGAGTTTCCTAAGCCTTCTATTTTCTCTCTTTCCACTGCAAGGGTAAAGGAAACAAACTTTCCAAGCCTTCTCTTCTCTCTCTCTCCCCCTCAAGGGAAAAATGATTAGAGAACTCCAAAAAGGTAGAAAAAGAAAAAGAAGCTATTTATATGGGACAAAATCAAGTTTTCATTCGACCGAAAATAGCTTTCATTCGACCGAAACCACCTTGAATTCGACTGAAAACAATTTTAATTCGACCGAAAATACTTTTAATTATACTGAAAGGACTATTCATTCGACCGAAGTTACTGTTCATCGACTAAAAGTACTGTTCATCGACTCAAAGTTACTGTTCATCAACTGAAAACTTCAGAAACTTTTTTTTTCTTCATTCGATTGAAAACAGGTTTTCATTCGAATTAAAACTTTTAATTCGAATGAAAACTTCAGAAAGTCATTCTACACGATTTAAATAATTTTTGTTCGAAGCAAAATATTTTTTCATTCAAAGCAAACCCATTTTCATTCGAAGCAAAATCATTTTCCTTTTAGCGAATCTTTCAGAACTCAAAAACTTTAACATCAAAAGTTTTGATTCGAATGAAACCACTTTTATTCGACTGAAAATTTCAGAAATAATCCCAAACCATTTTCTTAATATTTCCAAAAAGACCACAAACTTATTTGCTTAAAATCATAATTTTGCACAAGGAAGAGAATTTTTTTTGGGGTATAACAGATAGCTTCTATGGTAGCGAGTCTATCCCGCTGCGAAGGGTCCTCATGCTGGAGCACTGCGAGCGGAGCCCCTTAGAATGCTACACATTCCGGTGAGTAGGTCGAAACATATTCCACATCCATGGCAGGGGCGCATAGTGTGGTGAATGAGTGTGGTGCCAATGGCACATGACATGAAAGTGGCGCATGGGCGCAGTGCCAATGGCACCAGACATAAAAGTGGTGTATGGCCGCAGTGACCTCTGTCGCGAGATAATTCCTGGTGCCAGAAGCACATGTCATGGAATTGGCGTCTGGGCCCGGGCGACGGCTGTCGTGGAAGTAGGCGTCGTGCCGGGGGCACGTGACTCATGTGCGACGCATGGGCGTGGGTGACGGTTGTCACGGAAGTGGGCGTCATGCCAGGGGCATGTAACACATGAACGAAGCCTGGGTGCAGGCAACTTCTGTTGCGAAAATAGCGCACGGACCCCCGTGATTGGTGTCGCGGAGATGGCACGTAACAGCGGGTTACGGGCATCGCGGAGAAGGCTCGTGTGCGACGGCGTACGTTGCGGGGCTGTAGAGTTGGCGCACGGTGATGGGCATCGTGGAGACAGTGTGCGGTTGCTAGCGAAGGGTGTCGTGAAGCCAACGTACGGGCGCAAACGACGGCGGGCATCGCTGACGATGCATGGCCCCTTGAAAAGAAGTGAGGTTGCCAAGGGGAAGATCAAAGACCAACCATTGGGGGAAGGTTGAGGCTGACCCGTAGAGGAAGGCCGAGGCCGACCCGTAGAGGAAGGTCGAGGCCGACCCCTAAGGGAAGGTGGGGCCGATCCCTAGGGGGACCGAGGTCGGCCCCTTAAGGAAGGCCGAGGCCGACCCATTAAGGGTGGCCGAGGCTAACCCCCTAGGGGAAGGCCGAGGCCGACCCCCTTGGGTAAGCGTCAGGGCACACCGACAGTTGATCTTTTGAAAGCAAAAAATAGTTGGATGGTCAAGGTACGACAAGCGCGTTTTTGTGAGTCGTTGCGAAGTAAAAAAATTTAGCACAAAAATTGTTAAAAAAAAAAGAAAAAAACACGCGTGACCCAGGCGTGTGCATTTTGACCGGCCAAGAGCGTTGAAAAATTGACCGTTGACTGTATCGACATGTCGCGCAGAGGGGCGACCCCAGCGGGCGCCGCATGCATAAACGTTATCGCACGAAAGTAACGATACCGACAAAAGTGATAGTAGTGAAAATTTTGATAGCAAAAAGGGAAAAAAGTTTAGTAGCGAAAATATTGGTATCGAAAATTTTCTTAATAGCGCAAAAAAAAGGTAGTAAGAAAAAAGACTTTAGCGAAAATTTTTGGGAGCGAAAGAAAAAATATTGGTAGCAAAAAAAAGGTGTTATTAAAAAATAACAGTAACTCGAAAAAATGTCGGTAGCGAAATTTGAGATTGCGCGTTAAAAAAGACTTTGTGAAATTTTTTGGGCGGCAAGTTTGAAAAATTGAAGTTTGAATAGGTGGCCAAGATTTAATCTTGGCCACATATGAAAGTGGTGGTAGGTGAGGAGTCTTTCACCAAGTCTTTCAGGACTTTGGAAGATAAAAAGATTGGAGAAAATAGATAAAAGAAGGAGAAAAGATAAGAAGATTGAAGACCCATTCATGGTGAGATTGAGGACTTCACAAGAAGCCCAAAAATTGGGCAAGGGATTGCGGCCAAGTGGGGAACGGAGAAATGATGGGAGACCACGGGCTGAGGTCGACCCTCGGTGCTCAGTCGTGGCCGAAGCCTAGCGGGTTAGGTGGCCAAAAGGGGGTCGCGGTATGAGGGGAGGTAATTTGAGAGAAACGGGGAAGACCGACCAAGGCTGTGAGGCCGACCAAGGCCGTGAGGCCGAGGCTAACCAAGGCCATGAGGTCGAGGCCAGGGGCTTCATGATAGTGGACGGGGGAAGAAAGGGGGAGAGGAAGAGAGAGAGAGAGAGATGGGAGGAGAGAAGGAAAATAGGGGGAAGAGAGAAAGGAAGAGAAGGGAATGAGCACAGCCGAAGTGATGGGGAAGGGAAATAGAGTGGGTGCTTTGGGTGGGCCGATATTGAGGGCCTAGAGAAAGAGGGACCGGGGAGAAAGAAGAAAGGAAAAAGGGGAAGCAGGGATCGGGCTGAGGTCCGGGCACCCATGGGCACCAAGGCCGAGGGGTGGAACGACTGGCTGACCAAAATCATCGCGAGGCACCGCTATCACGCCCGCGCCTATGCCTCCGGGCGTTGAGGCCGCTCCAGCATCGACCGAAGAGTCGGGGTTACCTTTGACTTCTGATGAGGGTGGAGTCAAAATCTATGATTTGGAGCCAAGTAAGATCAATGTGTTGTTGACTGTAAAGGGATCGGTGCCCAGCTGGGCGCTTCTAGTGCCTTGGAGTGGTCCGTTGATAGGTGAGAGTCACATGGTTCCATCACCGTATGTTCGAGCTCCGAGCAGAGAGGTTGCCCCCGTGATGTCACCGAGGTACCTGTCGGCTCAACTGGCCAAGCGACAGGATATACCGTGGTTGCCTGTGGTGTTCAACAACCACAATGCGGTGCCAGTGGGGTAGAATTTATGGTGCAATTACATGTTAGAGGGCTCGGTTTGGTCAGAGAGGTTGAAGGCACTAGGGCTGGTGTCGGCTATAGAGGTGACTTTCAGGGAGGTAGATCCGGTCAGGGATGTGAGTGGCCTAACGTTGCTACTGTCTAGTTGGAGTTCTCAAACACACACCTTCATCACTGAGTTTGAGGAGATAGAGCCGACACTTCTGGATGTGATGATGCTGACTGGGTTGCCTATGCACGGGACGAAGAATACCTATGCATTGTGGCTGACAGCGCAGGAGCAATCGGTGCTCAAGGTGATGCAGTGTATGTTGGCTAAGACAAAGAGTAACCGGAAGGACACATATGGCAGATGGATCAAGCACTTCTTCGGCACTACGGTCGCATGACCGGGGCAGAAGTTGGGGAAGAATGTAGATTTTTACATGGGTCCATATTATAAGGACGAGAGATATAAGTTGGTAGCATTCATCACCATGTTACTGTCGAGGTACGCATTTTTGTTATCTTCATTTATGTATTACTTGTCTGTTGCATCTCTGCTATATTGTCATGTGTGTATGTCGAACTTGTACTTTGAAAAAATTTCGCACTTCAAGAAGTTACCGTAGTCACATTGTCATGCATTACACTTTTATGTTCTAAACAAGGTAGGGCAGTTGTAATGGATGCTATATTGTTTATACTTGTAGGTTTGTATTTGAGGGGATGCGTGAGGATGGCGTTACCCCGAGGGTGTTCCCACTTGCTATCACAATGGCGAAGGGCGGTCGTGTTGGTTTGTCCCCCATATACTTGGGCACACTATACTCGCGTTTGGACTAGTTTTCCAATGACATGCAAAGGTCATATTGTCGGTATCAGGTGTCGACGTATGTTAACTGGATGTTTTTACAGAGATATATGTATGAGTGCTACATTGACTACCGGCCCACAGGGTATCCCTTGGTGCATCCCACGCCAATGATGGGTACAGTGACGTGCCTGGGCATGCCATCTTGTGAGGTGCCCGTCTGGTATGTTGGCAGATAGTAAGAAGCCCGGGTGCGAGCTAGTGACGATATTTGACAGGAGGGACGAGTGTCTTGCACGTCTGTATGTTGATATGCATGCTTCGTACGGGACTCCTCCTTGGATGCACATGCAGGACATCAAGTTACAGCTGGATAAGAGAGCCGAGTTGACAGAGCTACATGTGTCCCTATTGGTAGCCTACTTCCCAGGTGGTTCCCTATGATGACTGATGATGGTAGGAAGCCGGCAGTGACAAAGTTCTATGTAGCGAGGTATAGTCCCGACCATTTACCATTGGATTTTGGTTATGGCTTGGAGCCCCCATGCGGCTATGCTAGTCCTTGGGATGTTTAGACAGCCTTTCGATATACTACACTTAAGGAGGCACGAGATTGGCCAATGCCAATAGAGGACTAGAGGAGACCTGATACGCTGTCGACCGAGATAGTGACGGTGGAGTATGCGAGATAGTGGGAGCGACTGATGGCTGTGTGGGCACAGTGGTTATCCCATCCGTCGTTCGACAGGCAGAGGGTAGACGTCTACTCTATTGACAGAAGGCTGGGGTTGATATCGGCATAGGGCGCAAGGCAGTCTGGTATGTCTGCATTGCTTACTGGTGGCCCCGATGTTAGTACAAAGAAGGATGCAGAGGGTGACGCCGGGCAGGAGGGTGGTTCAGAGAAGGGTGCTGTCGCAGATAAGCCGGCAATCCATGTGCCGAGGGGGTCCCCTTTCGACATTGAGAGTAGGGATGATGACAAAGGCAAAATAGGTAGGCAAGGGTTCTTCGGCTACTAGCGAACTGAGGTCGAAGAGGCCGCGAGAGGTATTGGAGGAGTTCAACTCTGAGGTTAGGATTACTCTTTGCTTTCTTTGTACAGTTTTCAGTTATCACATTAGTTGTGTTCTGAGATCATTTCTTATTTACTTGTGTTCAATGATTCTGATGGTGATGCTGATGGTGAGTCAGACGATGCAGTTGAGGACACCGAGGCAGTAGATGTCGAGGTGACTGACAAGGTTGAGGGGATGGATGCTGAGGTGGTTGAGGAGGTCGAGGCTATGATACCGAGGCCATCAAGGAAACCGAGGCAGTGGAACAGGCGGCAGGATATATTATGGAGTCAACCAGTCGTCCATGCCCGTCGCCTATCCCGGCAGAGACGGTTGAGGCTTTTTACAGTGGTCAGGTGGGTAACTCTCAAATGTTTGACGGGGTGACTGGTGGACTGGTAGAGAGGCAGATGCTCCTACGGGGGGTCGTGATGAGTTGGGGGCTATACAGACGGTGGTTACATGTCTAGCGCCGCGAAAGAAAGCACATGTTCGGTCTATTGTGAAGCCTCTCCCGGATACATTATCATAGTCAGTGATACGCGCGGGCTACAGTAGGTCTTTCTGGCACTCTCTCATTGGGTGACAGGGGTACATGGGTCAGTGATGCCAGCAGAAGGTCTTTAGTCGAGCAAGTGGATGGGACACCGTGGGAGGGTGTTGGATTTATCTGCTGCGGTAGTGCACTGACTGGAGATGATCAGGGCAAGACATCTGCAGACCTTTGCTGGGTCTATGATTGTGTGAGGCGCAATATTTTTTAGGGCGGCATCAACCGCGTTTGTGGATTGGCTGGTGACTTTTGGCGGGGTGCCGACATCAGGCTGGACTTCAGAGGTCATATCACAGTTTATTTTCGATATCACCCACTTTGCGTCTCTTGGCTTCCAATTGGATTGGTTGGCAGATTACATTAGATTGAATGGTCAGAGTGCCGAGGCGACGACAGGGTTGACCCTTGTAGAGCTCATGAGGTAGCATTGGAGAGTTAGAGGCGGGTGCTTGATGCAAAGGAGATGGAGGTGACCAGGGAAAGGATAGAGGCAGAAGCGGGGTGGCAAAGATGTGGATCCAGCTTGCGGAGGCAGAGAAGCGACTGACTGAGGTGGAGGGTCGGCAGGGAGGGATGGTGAGGCGGCATGCTGACTGGGATTCCAGATGGTCCGATCTGCAGTCACAGCGACAGACATTTGGAGGCTTACACTTCCGACCCCGCTGGAGCGTTGTTTGCTCGCCAACTTTAGATATCTTGTACTTCACATTTTCTTGTAGAAATTGAGCTTGGTAGTGACCTGCAAACCTGTGAGTTGTATTCATTTTGACGATATTGATATTGCAGTCGTATGTTTCCTTTGCATTTGTACTTGTTGTGATGTGATGTTTATCTTTTGTTGTACTTGGATGACTTGCATGTGTAGTCGGCTTTCAGTTACCATTTCCCCCTCCCCGCCCGTAGCAGGATGCTAACAAGGGTGGAAATAAGATTGTACACTTGGATACAATAGTTAAGGGAAAATATTGATATTGCATTGATAGTATTGAGGCCAAAATGCCATTACATGAGTAAATTGAGAACTTGTAATAATAAAAAAAATTTACAAGTCTATAAACAAGTATGCATGTACAAAAATGCTATTTGGTTAAGTGTTCTAAACTTTGGGCAGGCAAGGTTAGGGGGAACAACCTGCAGCTGACTATGCATAATACTTTTTCAGGTACCGGTCGTTCATAGGGGCCATGATCTGTCCGTCATCAGGGTTAAGCAGGAGATAGAAGTCGTTGTCTCTAGCTGCATGCACCTTGAAGGGACCTTCCCAATTTGGCATGAACTTGAGAGCTGACATGTTGGCACGTACATGCTTGGCGGCTTGAAGGACAAGGTCGCCCTGAACAAACCATCGTGGCTTGATTAACTTTCTATAGGTTTTCGTGAGTTGTTCGTGATACTTCTTCATTCGGCTCAAGGCGTTGGCTCTTCTTTCATCAAAGACCTTAAGGGTTGTCATTCTAATTTCTTCCTCCCCGAGATTGTTGCATAAGGAGAGTCTGGTAGAGACAACCGCAATCTCGACGGGTACCACACACTCATCCCTGTAGACGAGGGAGAAGGACGTGGCCTTTGTTGCTGTGTGCTTGGAAGTTCGGTAAGCCCAAAATTTCATACTTAGCTTCTCGGACTGTGACCCACTTGCATCATGGACCGTTCCTGATAGAACATGGAGTAAAGTATTGTTGGAGGCTTCGGCCTGACCATTGCCTTGGGGTAGTAAGGAGTTAATGTAGCATGGTTAATGTGATACCCTTTCATGAGAGCTTAGACTTCCATGTTGATGAGCCGCTTGACGTTGTCAGAGACAATACACCAGGGGATGCCAAAAATACATATAATGTGGTCATGCAAGAAGATGGAAATGACTCATCATGTATCCCTTCGAAGAGGTATGGCTTCGACCTACTTCGTAAAGCATTCGGTTGTAACCATAATCCATATGTGACCTCTGGACGGTGGGTAGATAGGGCCGATGAGGTCAAGAGCACAAGAGTGAAATGGCTAAGGGCCAGGATCGTACGGAGGTCGGAAGCTGGCGTGTGCATCTTATCGGCGTGCCTTTGGCTAGGCTCCCAGTGCCAGACATGAGAGATGGATTCGGACTCCATGGTCGGCCAATAGTACCCCAATCTTAGCAATTATGCATACAGCTTTTGAGAGCCCTGATGCTCCCCATAATCACCATTGTGCATTACATTAATTACTTGTACTGCTTGGGCACCCTGCAAGCATTGTAAGGTGCGCCCCGAAAACCATTACAAAAGAACTCGCCTTCTGTCACAAAATACCTGACCGATTACCGTTTCATAGACCAGGCTGAACTATGATCAGGGGGTAAAATCCCATGAGATAAGTATTGGATGAAAGTCTGGTGCCAATCACCCTCGACATTGATTACAAGAGCTTCCGCATTATCTGGCGCATGTAGGCTTCGGGACAATCTCGTTGGATATTTGAGGCATCCTTGGCCATGGATGGCCCAAAAAGGACCATGCGCTGAAGGCAACGGTATAGAGGGGGACCATCAAGGCCACAACACTTCTGATGACCGAGTTAAAGTTTTTGTTTTGCTTCTGTAGGTGCCAAACACCTGTCTAGAGTACCTCCGGGACAACGTTTGTATAAGACGTCTCCCAACATCGAAAAAATCTATGAGGGTAGAGACATAAGCAAGAGATGGTGTCTTGAGCTGGTCAACAATTGGCTACCTCCAATCATCCGAGGTGGAGTCCTTCGGGACTAGGTTCAAAGCTCTACATGGTTTGGTCCTCTTGATGATGGTCAGTATCCGCTGCTCACCATCGACTTCTATTTTGGATGCGATCGTGGCCAAGCTGTCTACATGTCTGTTGTGGCACCTGTTGTGATGTTCATATTGGACGTGGCCGAGTCTTCCTTCCAAGTGTTGTACTAAGGCACGATAAGGTGCCAAAGCTGGCTCTTTAACTGCATACTCTCCGTCAGCGTGCTTCATGATCAAATTTGAGTCTCTTTTTACACACAGTGACTTAGCCCCCATGCTGATGGCCAACATGAGGCCAATGACGAGTGCCTCATACTCATCTTCATTGTTGGACACCGAAAATGCAAGCTTGAAGTATATAGATGTGATAATACCATCTGGGCTTCGCAAGACTATGTCGACACCCCCTTGTCGAAGGGGTGCTCTGTTGGGACCTTCACTAGTGGTTGAGCCATCAAACTCAAGTGTCCACAACTCATCAAAGTTGGTGATCAGGGCTGTCTCTTCCCCAGGCAATTAGTTCGAGGTCGGTTCATAATGTTAGCATAGGAAGAAGGCCAAGAGGTCGGCAAGAGCTTGGCTCCGTAAAGCTGTAGGATTCTTAATGGTTAGGTCAAACTCGGCCAGGAGCAGCAGCCAGGGGGTTAATCGACCAGACAGAGCGGGGCGAGTGAGCATGTAGCAGAGTGGATCGTCCTTGGTGACAAGTGTGATCTGGTGCGCCAAAAAGTAGTGTCTAAATTTCTATGAGGCGTATACCAAGGCTAGACAGTGCTTCTCGAGCTCGAAGTAATTGGCTTCAGGTCCCCTGATCATCCGACTGAGGTAGTAAATAGGACGCTCCACCCAATCCACCTTCTGGGCAAATAAAGACCCTATGGACCTGGGCGTGGAGGTCAAGTAGAGTAACAGTGGGATACTTCGTTGTGGCACTACTATGGTCTGTGGTGACATGAGGACCGACTTGATCTGTTCAAAGACTTGCTGTTGGGGTACACCCCAACTCCATGGGGAGCTCTTGTGTGTCAAGTGCTAGAATAGTAAGATAAGCTTGGCCAATGTGAGAATGAATCGACGATGGTAAGAAACCTTATCGAGGAAGCTCTTCAACTGCTTAGTGTTTTGGGGAGGATGCATTTCTAGGATGGAGGTGGCTTTAGAAAGGTCAACGTTGATGCCCAGTTGACTGATCAGAAAGCCGAGAAACTTTTCCGGAAGAGACTCTAAAGGCACATTTCAGCGGGTTCATTCGCATGTTGTACTAGTGACAACGATCAAAAATTGCTCGGAGATCGGTGAGGTGATCACTTTCCTTCTTGGACTTAATGATGAGATCGTTAACATAGTCTTCCACTGTCTGATGTAATATGTCGTTAAAGATGGTTGTCATTGCCTTTAATAGGTAGCACCCACATTCTTGAGGCCAAAACGCATGACTTTCTAACAGAAGTTGCCCATATGGGTGCAGAAGGCTATCTTGGCACAGTCGTCGGGATTCATTCGAATTTGGTTATAACCAGCAAAACCATCCATGAAGGATAAGATTTCGTGTCCGGCGGCAGCCTCCGTGAACATGTCGATATTAGGTAGGGGAAATTTATCCTTTGGGCATGCTTTGTTCAAGTCCTGAAATTCAATACAAATGCAGACTTGGCCATTCTTTTTCTATACGGGAATGACGTTGGCCAACCAGATAGGATGAGTGATAGGTTCAATGAAGCTAGCCTATAAAAGGCGTTCAATCTCCTATTTAAATTTCAATTCAAGTTCGGGGCAGAAGGTCCGTAGATGTTGTTTGACAGGGGTGGGCCTAGTAGCAATATTAAGGTGATGTGTTACAAGTGCAGGATCCAACCCGAGTATTTCATTATAGCTCCAAGCCAATGCATTGTGATATTCGTGAAGGAGGGCGACCAATTCCTCTCTTCGAATCGGGGCGAGTTTGGTGCCAATATAAGTTAGTCAGGGTTCCTTCCCCGGGTCAGCCAAGTTAATTTCTTTAAGATCTTCGGCCTGCGAGGGAGGGTCATCTTCATAGCAGGGTGGAGCAGCACCAGGAGTGAGCTCAGGGTCAGGCGGGCAGTGCTCGGCTACACAATACCATTTAGTCTCCATGGATGGGTCAGGGTCAAGGGGTCAGATGACGGACCACCTGAAGCCCATGCGCACCGTCATAATTGGTAGATCACCTTACCGTCTTTGACGATGCATTTAAAAGTCGGTCCGGATTTCTGCTTCTTAGGCTTAGGTGACGAAGGCGAGGAGTCGGCCTTCGTAGCAGATAGGCAATTGAGGTCGACACCTTGTTCTTGTTACTCTTCTTAGTTTCTGACTTAGGAGGCTTGTTTCCACACAGCTCTTCCCAGTCTGGCAATCTAATTGAATGGATGTGAGTGGAGTTATCACCATCCTCTGCAAGTTCAGTAAAAAAAAGGCCTCGGCAAAGTAAGATTCAGCGCATTCAAAGGGAACTCTGGTTGCTGGGATTGTCACGGCTACCTCGCGTCCTGCAGGACCGCCCACCAGTTTTACACACTGATGGTATATTGAGGGAACAACCCGATTGACATGTATCCGCGGTCGACCAAGTAGAAGGTGAAATATGGGCTCATTGTCAATCACGTGGAACGTAGTATCACGGCATACCGAGCCAACCATAAGGCCGACAGTGATGTGACCCAGGGTTGACTAAGGGTCTTGCCCAAAGCCAGTAATTTTGATTGGGTCACGGATGATCTTTCGTGTGGGGATACCGGCCCTCTGCAAGGTGATAAGGGTATGATGTTGACTGAAGCGCCACAGTCTACCAAGGCACGGTGAAAGCCTGTGCCATTAACGGTACATTCCAAGAACAACGGCCGGTTGTGATGCTCAACCATTAGCGAGTCTTCGTCAAAGAAAATCAAGATAGTGGGAGAGATGTGTTACGCTAGCCTGAGCGACGAAGCATTCGGGACCAAAGCCAATGGAGACCTCAATCATGTAGTTGGAGAGGTAGGTCCTTGTCGCTTGTAAAAACGCCATTTCATAAATAAAAAAATCCCTTTGATTTTTTACATTTGCCAGAAGGCAGGTGTTAGCTGGCCAGCTGAAGGCATGTGAGGTGCAGCCGATGGAAGGGCCTCAGTTGAGACTTCGGTGGTGATAAGCTCAACATCGTCGGTGATGACCATGAGAACCTGGTGCTCCCTGTTGTTATGGCCATGAGGGGTTGCCCGCACATGTCATTGTTCTTTCGTAGCTTAAGGTCACCCAAAGCGACCTTCCTTGCAAAAATGTCCCTCAACCCGTTGCAATCCTTTAAGTAGTGCCTAACAGCTTGGTGATAAGAGCAGTAGTTAGGCTTGGCTTTGTCCACTTTCATGAAAGTTGTCTTTTACAGTGGTAGGTGAAAGTTTTCATCATGTTCAATCCAGTTTGTTAACAGCTCTTTCACCTTCTTGAGGTCGCACGGGTACTCGAGTGTAGGCTCTCGTTGCCTTCTCTTGTCAGGGCGTCGGTCCCCTTCTTGGGACTGATGCTTGCGATCGTTGTAGTAGTTGTTGTTGTTACAGTTGGTCCGAGCATCGGACTGTTCTGCTATGGCAAGCAGTGCATCCTGAGGGTGAGGCTTCTACGGCTTAATAGGGCCGACCGACTCGTAAGTGCGGTGAGTTCTCTCTTTCAGGTGACCCCAAGACCTCAACTGCAAGTTCTCGATATGCATTCGATACACATCACTTATATTCTTAATGCATAAGTGAACCAATGTCTCGTCTTTGCTAAAGTCCGTGCAATTAAGGCATTTAAGGTGGAATCGGTGCACATACTTGTTCAAATCCTCTCTGGAGTTTTGGCGTATGTCGGCAATGTCAACAACGGTGACCCTCTCAGCCTCATAGTGGAATTTTTCCAAGAAGATTCATACATATCATTCCATGAATGAACAGTCCCCTCAGGGATCTGGTAATACCAGGTGTAGGCGAGGCCTGTGAGGGACTTGTGAAATTATCTCAGCTTCAAACTCTCTTGGACCATACTGCTACAAAGAGCCTACAAATCGGGTTAAGTGCTCACAGGCGTTGCCCTCATGTCCGTTAAAGGGCATGAAGGTTGGCTGCTTGTATTTGAGTGGGCAGGGCATGATAAAGATGTCAATAGAATACAGAGCATGTCCGGTTAGCCAAGTGGAAGAGTCAGGTTCAGAGTTCTTTGATAGGCTGTGAATAAGGGCTTCTAAGTTTGACTTGGTGACATAGTGATGAAAAGGTTTTTCGGGGCCAACTGGCATATGGTAGCTAGTCGGGGTGCCACGAGCCCTCGAGCCCTCAGAAAGAACGACTTGGAGAATATGAGCAAGAGAGGGTTACTGGTATATGACAGGAGCCGGCAGCGGCAGCTATGCAGGGTATGGGTGGTTGGATGAGATGTGTCCACCACATGGCTAGTGGTCTGGTGCTGGTCAGCCGGATAGGGTTGGGCTTCATCTCAATAGAGTCGTGAGTTTCAGAAGAGCTTTGGTCTAGCACGAAACGAGATGGTGCAACGTGTTTGCAGTCTACGAGGCAGTACCACAGAGGGAGGCACGTTGGCTATAGGTTGTGAGGATGTCGCGAGTCCTACTGTCAAAAGCCTGGATGATCAGGGCGGCATTGATCGCGACACTGGGACCTGGGCGGTGTTTGGCACCGACCCAGGCCCTGAAGGCTGAACTTCAGAGATAGGTTGTTGAGAGGCCAAAGCTTGTATGGATTTCTACATTTCCATGATGGCAGGCATCAAAGTAGTCTGGGAGTCCTGTAGAGTGGCTGTGGTTGGGGTGAGTTGTTGAATGGCCGTATTGACAACGACTTGCACATCGGGTGCGATGGTCATCGGTGTGTCTTGGAATCACAAGGCAATAGTCTCCTCCTAGTCACCATGATGATCCTCTTCTTGGACAGTGGGGTTGAGGCCTTGACTGGTTGACCTGGTGGTCCTTCATTGTACATGCATAGTGGCTAAGTGTGAAAGACAGACAGACTGCACTACGATGCTCACCTCCCTAGCAAAGTCACCAAAATGATGCTAAGGAAAGTGGGTTCGGAGTAACCTGGAGGTGCCATAAATGATACAGTCCAAGTCAGCTGCCAGATGACAAAGTAGGACACAGTGAGGGTGGAGTAAGGGTAGAGAGCAAGGCTTCCCAAACAGGCCGTGAGGAGTGGTAGTGCTGTGGATACGTGGCTGAGACGAATAGGGCCGAGACTCGAAAGTCCAAGTTAAGGTCCACGTCAAGGTTCAATATCACGGTCCAATTATGTTTCTCTCTTTAGAATTCAGTAGCTCTGAATTCTAGAGTGAGAAAGTGATTTTATGAGAATGAGAAAAGTTCTGTCCAAAATGAATTCCAAAGTCCACTATTTATAGGCAAAAGTATGCATGTGTCACCGGTCCAGGCCCTTATCAGATTAAGCTCTTGCCTTAGCCACCGGTCCAGGCCCTTACTGAATCCCACAAGGGTGCGTCAAAAAACACGGAGATAACCTGACAGCGATGAGGGATGGTCTTTGTGCCCAAATGTCAGGCGGCCTAGGCGCGATGCCCTCTAAAGGCATGTTCCCGCCTCAGAGTGACCCAGGGGTCATCGTCATGGGGGCGCTGATGATCACCCATAACCTGAGTGTGATGTGGTCTTAGCTTAGGTGTGCCTAGTGTCATGCAAGTCACCCCAGGTGGAGATAATTTATGTGGTAGCGGGCATATCTCGCTGCAAAGGGTCCTCAAACTGGATCATTGCAAACGGAGCCCCTCAGAATGCTGCACACTCCGAAGAGTGGGTCGAAGCATGTTCCACGTCCACAGCAGGGACACATGGTGTGCTGAACAGGTGTAGGTGCTAACGATCACCGGTAACGTGAGTGCGACGTGGTCACAGCTCAGGCATGCCTAGTGTCATGGAAGTTACCACAGGTAGAGATAGCTTATGTGGTAGTGAACCTATCCCACTACGAATGGTCCTCATGCCAGAGCACTGCGAGCGAAGCCCCTCGAAATGCTGCACACTTTGAAGAGTGGGTCGAAGCATGTTCCGTGTCCATGGTGGGGTGCATAGTGTGCTCAATGATTGTGGTGCATAGTGTCATGGAAGTTACCACAGGCAGAGATAGCTTATGTGGTAGTGAGCCTATCCCGCTACGAAGGGTCCTCATGCCAGAGCACTGCGAGCGAAGCCCCTTGGAATGCTGCACACTTTGAAGAGTGGGTCGAAGCATGTTCCAGGTCCATGGTGGGGGTGCATAGTGTGCTCAATGAGTGTGGTGTCAACGGCACGAGACATGAAAGTTGCGCATGAGTGCGGTGCCAACGGCACGAGACGCGAAAGTAGTGCATGGGCACGGCAACCTCTATCACAAGATAATACCTGGTGCCAGTGGCACATGTCATGGAAATTGCGCATGGGCGCGGGCGATGACTATCACGAAAGTGGGCGTCGTGCCAGACGCACGTGGTGCATGAATGGCACACAGGCCCGGGCGACAGCTATCACGGTAGTGGGCGTCGTGCCAGGGGCACGTGACGCATGAGCAGCGCCTGGGCGCGGGTGATTGGTGTTGCTGAGACGATGCGTGACCGCTGGTGATGGGCATCAAAGAGTCAGCATACAGGTGATTGGGAGCATCTCGGGGACATAGAGTCGGCGTACGGGGTGACAGGCATCATAGAGACGGCGCGTGGCCGCGGGCAACGGGTGTCGCAAAGCCGGCACGCGGGCGACGTTGAGCATTGCGGACGATGCATGGCCCCTTAAAAGGAAGTGAGGTTTCCATTGGGAAGGTCAAAGGCCAACCCCTTACGGGTGGCCGAGGCCGACCCCTAGGGGAAGGCCAAGGCCAACCTTCTTGGGCAAGCGCCAAGGACACTGACGATTGATCTTTTGAAAGCAAAAAAGAGTTGGACGGTCGAGGTGCGACAAGCAGCGTTTCCGTGAGTCGTGCGAAGTAAAAAAAAATTAGCGCTAAAATCGTTAAAAAAGAGCAAAGAATACACGTGACCCAGGCGTGCGCATTTTGACCGGCCAAGAGCGTTGAAAAATTGACTGTTGACTGTATCGACGTGTCGTGAAAAACGGGATCCCTAGTGAGCCTTTAGGTGTGACTAAAGTAGGTTGGGAACAAAGAGTAACAAAAAAAGCTCCCAAACCACGGTGACGTGATAGAGGTTGACAACACAATGATCATCCATTCTTCCAATTAGTCTCAAGAAGTTGGGCTTCCTTAGTCGAGGCATTTAAAGAGTACGTTTACAATTCAAATTTCTCTAACCACAATTAGTGAGAAATGTACAAATAAAAGTCTCTTAGCTTGTCAATTCCTTCTCAAGTGCGAAATTCCGATGACACTTTCCGCTTAAAATGTAAAATAAGAGGATAAGCTGCAAAGCTAGTAAGCAACCAACTAGCTTACATAGCCGACCCAAGCATGTTTTCAAATTATAATCGCTGAGAAAAGTAATTTTCACAAAAATAACAATGTTACAAATATTACTTTTTTCAAAATACAGACAATTTCGCTCAACAACCATTCATGACTATGGCCTTATTCTAAAGTTATGGAACCCCAAAATCAAATACCCGTACCTTAGTGGGTCTAAAGTCAGTTTCAAAAATTGTTCGAAATCCCACCCTAAAAGAGGGTTCAAACCATCATAAAACAGAGAGCTCAAATAAAACACAGTTATACACTTCTCATTTTTCACATTTACATAAAAATATCACTTCTCATGAAACAATTCTAATTTTTAAAAATCCATTTCTCAATCCCATAAGCCAAAACAATCGTATGCTTGATGCGAGTTTAGCGGCATGAAAATAGGGGCGGAAAACTAAGGTCACTGTCTTTTACAAAAGCACTAAGCAAGATAGTAGAACATTTACAACTTTCCTTTTTCAGCAAGTATCATATGTGGCTGCTCAAGTGTCTCCTTGGCATTATACATTTCCTAGCTCATTTCTACACATGGTTCATTTATTTCTCCTCTTTTTCTTTTTCTTTTCGCAGCATTAAAAAGTTTTGGGTGAACTAGGGAAAGATGACAAAAGTTTGAAGGATTTTTAGTAATTTTCCTTTAAGGTATATGTGAGTGTGTGTGTCCATATATATATATATATATATATATATAATGGCTTATGGGTTTCAGCGGTCCATCATTTATCTTCTCTTTCATAAGTCAAACCCGAGAGAGAGAGAGAGGAGCAGGTTGGTTGATTCAGACATAAAAAATTTCTACCCTTTTGTTCTTCTAAATTTATATATGCGATAAGGGTATGTGGATGTGAGTGATAGGTGTTTGTGAGTGGCTGTTAAAGGTTTGAGAAGGTAGCCATGGCTGCCGTGAGAAGATGGGTGCATACATGAAGGTGGCGGCGGCGGTGATAGTAGTGGTGGCGACGATGGTGATAGTGGTGGCAATAGCGATGGTGGCAGTAGTAGAGGCGGCAGAGGTAGTGGCGGTAGGGGTGGGGGTGGGGTGGCGGCGGCGGTAGTGGTGGCAATAGTGGTGGTAGTGGTCGTAGTGGTGGCGGCGGTGGCAGTGATTGCAGTAGTGGCAGTAGTAGTGGTGGTAGCGGCGACGATGGTGGTGGGGGTAGTAGCAGCAATGAAGACAGTGGTGGGTTCATTGTTCGAGAGATTCAGAAAAGGATAAGATAGATAAATAATTACTTATAGTTCAAGTAAATTCAAATCCTATGAAAATCGAACTATCTTTCATCGGATTTCACACGATAGAAACAAATCCAGTCAAATCCCATGAAATCTAATACCATTTCCTTTTTTTAATGTTCCAAACAACAAAATTTTGAGTATTTGAAATGAAATCCCATCAATTCCATGGTTCCAAACATACTCTAAGTGTCTGAAGTTTCTTGGTATTCAAGTACTGATTACTGTGTTTTTGAGATGTGGCCAGTTAATGTTCAATAAAAATAGCGGATAAGTGTATTTTAGCTGAAAATTCACCGAAAGACTTTTTAGTCCAAAAAACTCATCTAATTGCTTAAAAAGATATTTTACGTCATTTTGGGTCCGTATTGGTACATTAGTCGTCAGGGGTGTTTTAGTAATTTTACGTAAGTCCGGGGGTGTTTCGAAAATTTTCCATCTAAGAAAAGGCTTTTTTGGTAATCTTACATATGATGCCAAGGAAAGTGGGTTCGTACCTACGTGGAGGTGCCACAAAGGCTGCAGTCTATGTCAGCTTCCAAGTATGCAAAGTGAGAGACAGTGAGAGCGGACTAAGGGCAGAGAGCAAGGCTTCCCAGACAAGCCGTGAGGACTAGCAGTGCTGCGAAAACAAGGCTGAGACGAATAGGGCTGGCAGTAGACAGTCCAAGTCAAGGTCCGAGTCAGGGTCTAATGTTACGGTCCAAAGTCACGGTCCAAAGTTATGGTCCAAAGTTATGTCCGATTTGTGTTTCTCTCTCTAGAATCCAAGAGCTCCCATATTCTAGAATGAGAAAGTGATTTTTGTGAGAATGAGCCAAAAGTCCTCCTTTGAGTCATAAAGTGCACTATTTATAGGAAACAGTGTGCTTATGTCATAAAGTGCCACATGTCGTCCCCTAGGAGTGACACGTCACCAAGGGGTCCCAAAATACCGGTTTTTTGTTGGACTACCGGTTCCCAAATTCATGTTGCCTGCCCCATACAGCGTCACTCTACCTATCTGAGAAGACTGACCACACCGCGGTAGCATGATCAGAGTTAGCTTGTTGCTCCAACCACCGGTCCAAGCCCTTACTGAATCCCACAAGATGAGTCAAAAGACGCATAGATAACCTGACAGTGGTGAGGGTTGCCCCTATAGCCAACCGCCAGGCGGACTAGGCGCGATGCCCTCCAAGGACCTGCTCCCGTCCCGGAGTGACCCGTGGGTCATTGTCCTAGTGGTGTCGAAGATCAACGGTAACATGAGTGGACATGCTCGCAGTTTAGTGCTCAGAGTCCGCTGCGAGAGGTCCTCGTGCCGGAGCCCCCCGTGATTGTGATGGCGATGGCTTTAAGGTTGTGAGCTTATCCCGTGGTGGCAATGACTATAAGGTTGTGAGTCCATCCCGCTACGAGGGGTCCTTGTGCCGGAGCCCCGCGTGATTGTGTCGGCGATGGCTTTAAGGTTGTGAGCCCATCCCGTGGCGACAATGACTATAAGGTTGTGAGTCCATCCCGCTGCGAGAGCCGGAGCCCCCCGTGATTGACACGGCGATGGCTTTAAGGTTGTGAGCCCATCCCTGTGCGAGGGCCGAAGCCCCCCGTGATTGAGACGGCGATGGCTTTAAGGTTGTGAGCCCATCCCAGTGCGAGGGTCGGAGCCCCCCCGTGATTTTGACGGTGATGGCCTTAACATTGTGAGCCCATCCCAGAAGCATGTAACATGATTATGGCGTATGGGCGCGGTGCCTACAGCACGAGACAATACCTGGTGTCGGGGCACATGTTATGAAAGTGGCGCACGGGCGCAGCGACGAACATCGCGGAGACAATACCTGGTGCCATGGGCACGTATCATGAGAATGGCGCGCAAGCGCGGCGACGAACGTCTTGGAGCAATACTTGGTGCCGGCGGACGTATCATGAGGATGGCGCGCAGGCGCGGCGACGAACGCCACGGAGAAATACTTGGTACCGGGGCACGTATCATGAGGATGGCGCGCAGGCGCGGCGACGAACGTCGTGGAACAATACTTTGTGTCGGGGCACGTATCATGAGGATGGCGCGCGGGCGCAGTGACGAACGACGCGGAACAATACTTGGTGCCGTGGCACGTATCATGAGGATGGCGCACGGGCTCGGCGACGAATGTCGCAGACCAATACTTGGTGCAGGGGCACATATCATGAGAATGGCGCGCAGGCGCGGCAACGATCGTCGCGGAGCAATACTTGGTGTTGGGGCACGTATCGTGAGAATGGCGCACAAGCGCAGCGACGAACGTTGGGGAGAAATACTTGGTGCCAGGGCACGTATCATGAGGATGGCACGCAGGAGCGGCGACGAACGTCGTGGATCAATACTTGGTGCCGGGGTACGTATCATAAGAATGGCGCATGGGCGCGGCGACGAACGTCGCGGAGACGGCGAACGGGCGCTCATCGGGTGTCCCAAAGATGGGATGTGACCTGAGTGTACCTGTCATAACAAGGTAATGAATACAACATGTAGTAATGACAAAGTCGGGAGTGATGGTATGCGGTCATCGGCGACGGGTCATTCGGTGGTAGTGCGCGACTTTGGGCGACGGGCATCACGGGAGCGGTGCGCGATCACGGGTGATGGAAGTCATGAGGTTGATGCATGACGGATGTCACGAGGTTAACATACGAACATTCGTAAACATCGTGGAGGTGCGAAGACTCAAGAAAATAAGTGCGCGCGGGAGAGGAGGCCATAGGCCAAACATTGGGGGGAAGGCCAAGGCCACCACACATGGGGAGGCCAAGGCCGAGCCCTTGGAAAGGTCGAGGCCGACCCTAGGGGATGGCCAAGGCCAATGAGCAACTCCCATGAAGGGAGGCCAAGGCCACTCCTCCCTTTGGTGAACTTTGGGTGAGCCGACGGTAGATGTTTTGATGGGCAATGACAAATCCAAAAGTTGCATTATGACGAGCATGTTGCCAAGAATCATACCCACATGATGAACAAGGTGCCATGGTCACGTACAAAATGTACTAAGCAATAAAATTGCGAAAAGGACTTTGCGCGAAAAATGAAGAACTGGGGGGGGGGGAAGGCCAAGGCCAACCCCCCATGGGAGGCCGAGGCCGACCCCATGGGGTTGGTCAAGGCCTTTGCACCTTGACCTCATTGCTCCGGTTGCGCCGTTGGTCGACATTTTTGTTGAAAAGGTGCTCTGGTGGTCTCGGTGTGATGATGTAGCTACCATCAGTGACGTCAACGCGAAGTAAAATGTCTATGTCACGCACAAGGCGCAAGGAGCGAAGAATGCACGTGACTTGGGCACGCGCCCGGTTCGATGCGTTGGAAAAATGCATGTTGTATACGTCGACGTGTTTGCGTGAAGCGGGACCCCTAGTGGGCCCTTGGGTACGACTAGAATAGGTTGGGAACATAAGCCCCCTGCGTGTGGTGTGCGCGGAGGGGCGACCCGAGCGGGCGCCGCACGCATAAACAGTTGGAACAATTTTTTATGTTCTTTGGCTGGAAAGTAGCTGACGTCGTCTCTTAATGACGAAGGTGAAGAGTAGGTGGCTCGAGCCACCTCGTGCACCACCTATTGAGACCTTGGAATGCTTGGGGCGTTGACATAAGGGCACGACGATGGGGCGCATGAGCGTGGTCGTGGAGTTGGCATACGAGCAACGGGGGTCACGGAGATGACATCCAGGCGAATGGGGGTCGCAGAGATGACGTCTGGGCGACGGGCGATGGGGGTCGCGAAGATGACGTCCGGACGACGGCCGACGGGGGTCACGGAGATGATGTCCGGACAACAGGGGTCCCCGCGTAGATCGCAGAGTTGATGTCCGGGCGACATGGGTCCCGGAGATAACGTCCGGGCGACGAGCATCGCAGAGATGACGTCTGGACGACGGGGTCACGGAGTGTTGTCCGGGCGACGGGGGTCGCGAAGTGACGTCTTGGCGATGGGGGTGACGGAGATAATGTCCGGACGACGGGGGTCACGTAGATCGCGAAGATGACGTCCGGGCTACGGGGGTTGTGGAGATAATGTCCACGCAACGAGCGTCGCGGAGATGTCGTCTGGACGACGGGGTCACAGAGTGATGTCCGGGCGACGGGGGTCGCGGAGTGACGTACGGGCGACGGGGGTTGCGGTGCCTGGGTTCGGCGATTGTCATTTGAACAATGAATAGAAGTAGGTGGTTGGAGCTGCCTCACACACCACCTACCAAGGACGTTGATGTCAGGGACGTCGTGATGAGGGGCGCGACAAAGGCGCGGTCTGGCGTCGCGATGCGGGGGTAGTCCACGATGGGTGCAAGGGCGCGGGCAATGCAAGGTGGTCAATGTTGCAAAAAAAATTTGAAGTATGGAAAAGAGTAACAAAATGGGTAAGGGAGTCAAGAAGTGCTACCTCAAAGCATATGAAGTTTTACTTGTAGTAAAATTGGTATGTTAGTTTTTGATTTGGTTAGATAGAAAAAAATGTTAAGTGTAGTGTAGTGAAAGAGAGTGAGTATAATGGAATGTTGGAGTAATAGAGGATGTTAGCGTGTTGGGGGTGTGTGGTATTTATGAAAGAGCGTAAGAAAAGTGGAAGTGTTGAGAGGAAGAAAAGAGAGAGAAAAATGGGGTGGGTCGGCCTCAGGGTGTGGGGGAGGCCGAGGCCGAGGGGTGTGGGAAAAAAGGCGAGGTGATTGGTTAATGTGAAATAAAGAGGTAGAGAGTGAGATAGATTAGTAGAAGAGGGAGGGAGAGGGGAGGGGAAACCCACGTGTAAGTGGGAATTTTGGTGAGAGGAAGAATGAGTGGGGTGACTTAATGAGTATAAGAGAGAGAGAGAGAGAGAGAATGTGTAAGAGTGTAAGAGAGAGGGAGAGAGTGAAGGAAGAAAGAGAAAATGTAAAGGTGATGAGTAATTGGATGTAAAAGAAGTGAGAGAAGGGAGAGAGGAATGTGTCTCGTGTGAAGAGAGTGAGAAAAGTTGAGTGGTTCTTATTTAGGGAAAGGGGACAAGGAGTGAGACTTGTCTTTGAGCATTTAATGCATTGACCTTTTAAAGAAGAAGGAGATGAGTGGGGGGAGACCCATGTGGGAAAGAAAAAAGAGAGTAAGGGGGTGGGCTGCCCGAACTTAGGAGGCTGCCTAGGCGCCTGGGTGGGGGGGGTACCCCAAAAAAAAAATTGGCATTCCAAGGAGGAGTGAGGAAGATGAAAAATTTTGTTGGAAAATTTTTCAAAGTAATGGAAAGAGAAAGCATGGGTGGCGGGGGGGATGAAAAATTTCGCGAAATTCTTTTTTTTTAAGTGTTGGAGAGAGGATTGGAGGTTGAAAAATTATGTGAGAATTTTTCTAAGTATAGAACAAGGATGAGAGGGTGGTGACCCGACCACGAGCGGGCAAGGTGAAAATATTCTAAGTGTTGGGAAATTATCCTAAGTGTTGGAAGGAGCATAGGATGTAGGGGGTGAAAATTTTTTGTTAAAATTTTTTCTAAGTGTTGAGCTCAAACAAGGGTGCCGAGGGAGACAGCTGTGGGTGATCATCGATGACCGGCTGCGAAAAAAATGAATTTTTTTTTCTAAATGTTGGGCTGAGACAAGGATGCCGAAGGAGACCACTGAGGATGATCATCGATGATCGGTTGTGAATTTTTTTTTTCTAAGTGTCAATAAAAGTAAATGAAGGATGATGATGCGACCGTAGTAGCGCGGCGCGAGCCACCCCGCGCACCACGTACCAAGTCGTTGCAATATGAGGCCGAAGGGGTAAAGCCCCCAAGGGAGTGGGTGATGGCATCAAGGGTGGTGTTACTAGGCTTCTGCAAGAGCAATGTAGCTTGAAAATTGTCTAAGTCTGGAAAATAATACAACTCCATTGAACCCATAGGGAGGCAACATGTCGTGGTGACATACGAAGCAGGCGAATGTTTGTGTGCCTGGTTGGAATGATCCTGGCACCTGAGCCCCCGGACGGGATAACCCGAGGCATTGTGAGGATGACAATGGTACAAATGGGTTGGTGGTGGGGAGCAACTTTTTGGGGTGTGGTTTGCACATGGGTAGTGCCAGCGGTAAGAGGCCGGCAGTTAGGAAGGGCCGACTAGAGCAAGTCAGGAGCATGGTGTCAGTTGGTCATGTTGGGGTTGATCTTGGAGTCGGATGACACAAGCCTCTTCTTGGTCACCAAGGTGGGCTTCCTCTTGTATAGTCGGGACGAGGCCTTGGCTGGTACTCCTCGTAGCTCTCCGTTATACATGCATGATGATCAAGGGTGCAAGACAGGCATACTGTAGTATGATGCTCACCTCCCCAGCAGAGTCGCCAAAATGATGTTAAGGAAAGTGGGTTCATACCTACGTGGAGGTGCCACAAAAGCTGCAGTCCGTGTCAGTTTCCAAGTATGCAAAGTGAGAGACAATGAAGGCGGAGTAAGCGCAGAGAGCAAGGCTTCCCAGACAGGCTGTGAGGAGTGGCAGTGCTGCGAAGACAAGGCTGAGACGAATAGGGCCGGAAGTCGACAGTCCAATTCAGAGTCCAATCTTACGGTCCAAAGTCACGGTCCAAAGTTATGGTCCAAAGTTATGTCCGATTTGTGTTTCTCTCTCTAGAATCCAAGAGCTCCCAAATTCTAGAGTGGGAAAGTGATTTTGTGAGAATGAGCCAAAAGTCCTCCTTTGAGTCATAAAGTGCACTATTTATAGGAAACAGTGTGCTTATGTCATAAAGCGCCATATTTCGTCCCCTGAGAGTGAAACGTCACCAGGGGGTCCTAAAATACCGGTTCTCTGTTGGACTGTCGGTTCCCAAATTCACGTTGCCTGCCCCACATAGCGTCGCTCTACCTGTCTGAGAAGACTGACCACACCGCGGTAGCATGATCAGAGTAAGCATGTTGCTCCAGCCACTGGTCCAAGCCCTTACTGAATCCCACAAGATGTGTCAAGAGACGTATAGATAACCTGACAGTGGTGAGGGTTGCCCCTATAGCCAACCGTCAGGCAGACTAGGCGCGATGCCCTTCAATGACCTGCTCCCTTCCCAGAGTGACACGTTGGTCATTGTCCTGGTGGTGTCGATGATCAACGGTAACATGAGTGGACATGCTCGCAGCTCAGTGCTTAGAGTCCGCTGCGATGGGTCCTCGTGCCAGAGCCCCCCGTGATTGTGACGGCGATGGCTTTAAGGTTGTGAGCTCATCCCGTGGTGGCGATGACTATAAGGTTGTGAGTTCATCCCGCTGCGAGGGGTCCTTGTGCCGGAGCCCCCCGTGATTATGTCGGCGATGGCTTTAAGGTTGTGAGCCCATCCTGTGGCGGCGATGACTATAAGGTTGTGAGTCCATCCCGCTACGAGGGTCGGAGCCCCCCGTGATTGAGACGGCGATGGCTATAAGGTTGTGAGCCCATCCCGGTGCGGCGATGACTATAAGGTTGTGAGTCCATCCCGCTGCGAGAGCCGGAGCCCCCCGTAATTGAGACGACGATGGCTCTAAGGTTGTGAGTTCATCCCGGTACGAGGGCCGGAGCCCCCCGTGATTGAGACGGTGATGGCTTTAAGGTTTTGAGCCCATCCCGGTGCGAGGGCCGGAGCCCCCCCATGATTGTGATGGAGATGGCCTTAAGGTTGTGAGCCCATCCCGAAAGCATGTAACATGATTGTGGCGCATGGGCGCGGTGCCTACAGCACGAGACAATACTTGGTGCCAGAGCACATGTTATGAAAGTGGCTCACGGGCGCGGCGACAAACGTCACGGAGACAATACCTGGTGTCGTGGGCACATATCATGAGAATGGCGCGCAAGCGCGGCGACGAACGTCGCGGAGCAATACTTGGTGTCGGGGAACGTATCATGAGAATGGCGTGCAGGCGCGGCGATGAACGTCGCGGATCAATACTTGGTGCCGGGGGACGTATCATGAGGATGGCGCGCAGGCGCGGCAACTTACGTCGTGGAGCAATACTTGGTGTCGTGGCACATATCATGAGGATGGCGCCTGGGGGCGGTGAGGAATGTCGCGGAGCAATACGTGGTGCCGGGGCATGTATCATGACAATGGCAAGCAGGCACGGCGACAAGCGTCACGGAGCAATACTTGGTGCCGGGGCACGTATCATGAGGATGGCGCGCAGGCGCGGCGACGAACGTCGCGGAGCAATACTTGGTGCCGGGGCACGTATCATAAGGATGTCGCACAGATGCGACGATGAACGTCGCGGAGACGATGCATGGGCCCGCGTCGGGTGTCCCGAAGACGGGATGTGAGCTGAGTGTACCTGTCATAATAAAATAATGAATGCAACATGTAGTAATGACAAAGTCGGGAGTGATGGTATGCGGTCATCGGCGATGGGTCATTCGGTGGTAGTGCGCGACTTTGGGCGACGGGCATCGCGGGAGCGATGTGCGATCACGGCGACGGACGTCACGAGGTTGATGCACGACGGACGTCTTGAGGTTAACGTACGAACGTCCATAAACATCGCGGAGCTGCGAAGACTCAAGAAAATAAGTGCGCGCGGGAGGGGAGGCCATAGGCCAAACATTGGGGGAAGGCCAAGGCCACCACCCCTGGGGAGGCCGAGGCCGACCCTAGGGGATGGCCAAGGCCAATGACCAACTCCCATGAAGGGAGGCCAAGGCCACTCCCCCTTTCGGTGAACTTCGGGCGCGCCGACGGTAGGAATTTTGATGGGCAATAACAAATTCGGAAATTGCGTTGCGACGAGCATGTTGCCAAGAATCGTACCCACATGATGAACAAGGTGCCAGAGTCACGTACGAAACGTACGAAGTGAAAATAGTGCG
This sequence comes from Escallonia rubra, assembly GCA_033065855.1. NCBI lineage: Eukaryota > Viridiplantae > Streptophyta > Magnoliopsida > Escalloniales > Escalloniaceae > Escallonia > Escallonia rubra. The sequence continues at coordinate 102,910 of JAVXUO010001376.1, read as the reverse complement.
AAAAGGACTTTGTACGAAAAGTGAAGAACCGGGGGTGGGAATGCCAAGGTCAACCCCCCATGGGAGGCCGAGGCCGACCCCATGGGGTTGGCCAAGGCCTTTGCCCCTTGACCTCGTTGCTCCGGTTGCGCCGTCAATCAACATTTTTGGTGAAAAGGTGCACGGGTGGTCTCGGTGTGACGATCTTGCTACCATCAGTGATGTCAACGCGAAATAAAATGTCTAAGTCGCACACAAGGCGCGCGGAGTGAAGAATGCACGTGACTTGGGCACGCGCCCAGTTCGATGCGTTGGAAAAATGCATGTTGTATCTGTCGACGTGTTTGCGTGAAGCGGGACCCCTAGTGGGCCATTGGGTACGACTAGAATAGGTTGGGAACAACATACAAGAAGGATATTTTGATATATTCTCATATGATAGAGATAATTTACATATGAGAAGGATGTTGTGGTGATTTAGAAATAATAAGGGTGGCTTTGATAAAGTTTACACTCGAGGGGTATTTTGGTAATTTTTCATACCCAGTGGCGAAATAAACAGTTCTGCATATTTAAGCTTTGGGATTGCCAGAAGTTGAGAGAAGATGTTGGTACACTCTTAGAACCAAGAAATTGTGGCATAAGTGCACCTTCGAAAGCTGAGGTTAAACCCTAGCATCGGGTCGAGATAGTCAGTCATAGCAAGAGATCTTGATCGGATAAGTCGAAAGGGTAGAATGCAAGATATTTCCTTATATTATGAGTTAATTCTTACGCTCCAAGAATTGACCTATCGCCGACTCGTTTTTCAGATCCTGTAGAAGGCAATCGAGGTCAGATTCAAGGGAAGTTCCGAGATTTGATTAAGTGGTTGAATAAGTGACCTCTGATCCATCTAGTATTTCTAACATATACTAAAAGAGACAGTTTTCCTAACATTTTATCTTCCAAAATTCTCCCTCATTTTCATTCAAAACTTCAAGAATGCCATGGCTTCATTTGTCTGAAGGTGTTCTCCAGGAAAAAGTTACACGTGTGTCTCCATTTCGCAGCACCTGCTTTCGTTACAACCGAAGTTTCTCTTCCTTATCTTGCTGCTGTTGGTTTATCTTCTTGCATGGTTTCATTTCTCTGAAGGTGCTCTCCAGTTTAAAGTTACACGTGTTTCTCCATTTCACAGCACCTGATTTCCTTACGACCAAAGTTTTTCTTCCTTATCTTGCTGTTTTGGTTTATCTTCTTGCTTTTCTCCCAGATTTCCTTTCCTTCTCTCTACAAAGTAACTACTGAAGCTTCATCTTCTGTAATTGAATTGGAAGACAGCCCACCTACGGTAACCTTCTCTTCCATTCGTCTCCTTTAGTTCTCTTAGTTTTCTGATACTTCTCTTTCATTTGTCTCTTGGTTTTCTCATACTTCAATGAAAAATGCTAAAAGGTTAAAGCTTAGTAATGTTTCTAGGGGGTTTTAAGGTGAACATTTGACTGGAAGTGGAATGGACGCCGTGTGCAATTTCAAATTGGCGATGTGTGGAGGCTATGTGGACGTTGTAATCGATACTGCAATGACTGCACGATGTGTGGGAAGTAGAATGGAAGCTGTGTCTAAGTTAATGGAAATCAGAGTTTAGGCTGGGTATTGAGGGGAAGTAGAATGGATGCTGTGTACAAATTTTTGTCAACCACAGGTAGCTTTCGACCATTTTTGGACTTCTAGAACAAAGAATGGAAACCGAATTTCGGTGTGTGTAGGTTGAGTAGTCATGAATGGCAACGATCTAAACTTGTTCAGAAACTCAATATTTGCTCAACTGTACTAGACTACCTAATAGTCGGTGTCAAATTCAGTAGAGTATCTCCACCTTAGTGAGAGATGTTTTTGTTATCTAAACCTACTGACGAAATTACGTAGTTACGCCCCTCAAACATTGTCCAAAACTTTATGTTGTGGTTCTATTTTTGAGCAAAAGCCTCCATAGCTAAAAAGCATCATGATATATATTTTGACTCAAATCCGTCTGAAGTTGTAAATGGTATTTTCACTCAAATATGTGTGAAGTTCTTATTGATGTTATTATCTTCTTTCAGCTGCTACTTCAGGGCCAATTGCTCCTCATCTTGTTCTACATAGGAAAAAGGTCAGCCTTAACTTAAACTTTTCTAACATGCGTGTGGGTATAGCGGTCTACATGTGTGTACTTCTTGACAGCAACGGTGTACTTCTTGCAAAAGACTAAAACTGTGCTACATCAGAAGAAACATTTTCTTATCAACGGAAAGAGTATTCAAAGATGGGCCTAACTTCGACTTTTTCTTATGGCATGTGGACTTATTCCTGCCTCTCGAACAATATAAACCACTTTCCGTATCATTTTTAGCGTTTGTCATTTGAAGTCTTAGATTCGATGATAAATCACTATTTTAAATGTCAACACTTCAAGCTGAAACTTGGTCAGTTTGTAATATACTTTGTTGTAATAGCTTCTCCTATCTATACACCATATTTTTGCGAACGGAGACTCTTATGTTAGGCTCTATTGTAGAGGCAGCCATGTAGACTATGAGCCAACCCATCTTTTGTTTACTTATCTACTATTATTCTGTTTGTAATTGCTTATCACTATTGTTGTTATCTTCTCATATCATTTTCATTGCAACTGAATTATTGCCATTGCTAAACAACAGAGAAATGCAACATGGGTGAGAGCCAAAATAAAAGCAGCTACTCCTTCCCAGCCCCTATGGTAAGTTATCATACTGTACGAATAAAAACTTGTAGCTGCGTGTTCGAGGACTCCATTGCTGTACCCAAGTAAGTTATCATCAAATTAAAATCAGTTCTTATCATACTTCTCGCATATATTCACTTCTTGCACACTATTTGTAACGCCCCGGATTTATTTACGGAGCGTTAATGCCAAATATACAGAGATCAGATAAAATTCCATAATTATTAGAAGACTTCAAATTGGTAATTCAGAGCATACACTAAAATCCCAAACGAAACAATATCGAAAGTCCACCAAACGAAATCAGAAAATCTTAAAATATCATAATTATCCCAAACGGTCAATCAGAGCATTCACTAATAACTTTGAGAGTACATCAATAACTGTCATAGGGGCCAAAACTTTATACAAACCAAAATTTTTCTCCAACACGAAGTTCGAAACAAAACCTAAACAATACCAACTTGTCCTAATTAAATACACTTAAATGTCAATACTAACTCTGAAATAAGGCAGCTAACTTTGGTCACACAACTAGCCCTTCAAATTTTGAAATCCCACCTACTAACCACCTTAAAGGAAAAACAATAAGGGAATGAGCCAAATGCCCAGTAAGGTCGCTCAAAGGACCAATCAGACAAAACCAAAATATCTGAGAAACAAAATTTCGGAAGCACAAAATGTTTCAACGGAACGGAGATCAGACCAAATATCAAATGCCAAAATATCCGAGTACGGAGATAGACAACAGAGATGTCAGACCAAATATCAAATGCCAGAATATATCAGAGTACGGAGACAGATACAATCGGACCATATATCAAATGTCAGAATATGTCAGAATTTGGAAACAGACACTAGGGAGCCAAATAACAAATGTCAAAATATATCTGAGTTCGGAAGCAGACACTAGAGAGCCAAATAACAATGTCAAAATATATTTGAGTTCGAAAACAGATACTATCGAAACAGATACTATCGAAACAGACACTAGAGATGTCAGACCGAATATCATATGCCAAAATATATCAGAGTTCGGAACCAGATACTATCGAAACAGACACTAATGAGCCATTCAGAAAGTGGTCACATACGTCATTCCTGACATATGAGGCCGGTTCGGAAAGTAAGATCGCGATCTCTAGCTCAACTCCCCTGAGCTAGCCCACGTTTCAATCCACGTGGGTAAGTCAGAAATAAGTCACATACACTGTGACATGGCTCATAAAGTCACCAAAACAAAATCTCAAAATAACCGTTATCAAATATCAGACAAATCAAACCATATTCAAAAGTTTCAAAATCACATTATCAAACAACAAACTCGTCAAACAATAAGTAGAGTTCACGAAAATAATAACGATCATAAATCACTGAAACGACGATATCAATATGTCAATATTCTGAGGTCAAACAAATCCGACGGAATTTGATTTTTCACATATCATAGAATTGACAACAAGTCATTCTTAACAAAGTTCAAAACAAAAACGAGATGAAGAATCACTTATCCTCATATGAAGAGATTCGGATTTCAAAAGAATCTAAAGACTTACATGAGCGATTGGTCCATCGCTGATTCGAATTTCGAAAGTAAACCCTTACCTTAATCAAGCCTCCTGAGAGTCACAAATCCTTTCCTTAAGCTCCTCCTTAGAGCTTCCAAAATTTTCCAAGCTTTCTTCTCCAATCTCTCTCTTCCTCTTCCTCTTCCTCTTCCTCTCTCTCTCTCTTGTACAAAGGAGAAAAAAAGAAACAGAGGACCCAAAAAATGCTAGAAATGAAAATATAACACTATTTATATAGAGGGGCAAAATTTTTTAAGTTTGCATTCGAATGAAGCACTTTGAGTCGAATGAAACACTTTGAGTCGAATGAAAACTTTTTAGGCGAAATTTTTTTTTTCCTTTTTCCTTTCAGTCGACTAAAACACTTTTAGTCGACTAAAAACTCACTTTTAGTCGAATCAAACACTTTAAGTCGACTAAAACTCACTTTTAGTCGAAGCTTTTCAAAGTTACTGTTCAAAAATACTGTTCAAATCACTGTTCATATATACTGTTCAAAATCATTGTTCATAGTTACTGTTCAAAATCACTGTTCATCGACTAAAAACTTTTAGTCGACCGAAAACACATTTTAGTCGACTAAAACCTTTAAATTCGACTAAAACTCCAGACAACCATTTTTACACAATTTAAATACTTTTTAGTCGACGGAAACACTTTTAGTCGACCGAAAACACTTTTAGTCGACTAAAACCTTTTAAATTCGACTAAAACTTCAAAAAATCATTTTTATTCGGAGCCAAATTATTTTCCTTCGACCAAATATTTCAGAACTCAAAAACTTTATCATCAATAAGTTTTGATTCGAATGAAACCACTTTCATTCAACCGAAAATTTAAGAAACAATCCCAATTCATTTTCTTAATGTTAACAAAAGATCACAAACTTAATTATTCAAAAATATTAATTCCGCACAAGGAAAAGAAAATTTTCGGGGTATTACACTATTTATTCGTACACATATGTAGAATCCAGTGTGAAGTCATAGACAGTAGTGACACTCTACAACCAACCATCTTTGGAAACAACGCAGAAAAGCTCATTGGTATAATCGCTGAACAAGTGGCTCAAATGGACGCAAAAGAACGCAATGAAATCCTTGCAAGCATCAACTTTCGATCTGTACACAAAGAATATCTTCTCCAACTAGCTCCACCTATGTATAATCCATCAACATCCTTTCCAATCAAATGGACTGTAAGAGAAATTGAGGATGTTTGACTCTAAAGTTGTCTAATAGCAAAACACAATAGATGGTCCAATAGCAAAACACAACAAAAGACAATGTAGATTCTGTAAATTTGACACTTACTATTTATATATGATGTAATAACTAATACACTAGCCGTAACATATATTATATGTAAATATCATTGTATAGTCTTGTTATTTTTGACACTTCTAAATTTTAGCATAAACAATAGTATATTTGTCTGCGTAAAGTAACCCACGCGCGTAAGCGCGTGGGGGCCTTACAAGTTTATATAAAAGTAACTTTATTTATGTTTGAGAAATCACTATTTGCCAGAAATGAACCAATTTTTTGTGACATTTATCTATTCTCAGTGAAAGAACTGTTTATAGAATATGAACTGCTTTTAGCGATAACTATTTCTTGTTGAAACCCGGACTGGCATATAAACGATTGTTATGGAATTTTCATTGAAATGCTTAGTGCGAAGTAGGATGGTTTTCAGACTTGACGTGTTTTAGAATTTAAGTTTTTTGAAAGAGTATTTTAGCGAGGTGGGATGGTTTGACTATTGTGGTTCAGTAATTGTGTTTATAATGAACGAAAATGGGTGGTTTTAGCTTACTTGGTTGTTGTGTCCCACATCTAACTGAGAAAAGTTTTACTTTGGGTCCTTATCAACTAGACAGAATGTTGACGCCAAGTACCGTCGCTAGTGGTCGCCCCTGCTTTCACTATAATGATTATCCCGATGTTGGATTCCTGGTCTGAATCAGTGGGACCAAACGCTGACCCTAGCATACTGTTTGAGTTGGTGTTGGGTTGAAAACGTTCTTATAATAATGTTTTCATGCTATGTGATTTTATGCACTCAGAATTCTTTTGTTTAGATTATTATACTTTACAGAATAAATTTCCCTCTTCAGTTTTAAAGTATTATCTTTCAGTATAGTTACCATTAAACAAACTGAGTTATTTTTTGACATGCTATGGTCCAGCTAGGGTCACTCGTTACTTATTGAGTATGTGGAAGTTCACTCCTTACTTACCATTTCAGGTCTAAAAGTAAGGTTATGATAACGTGCGTGGAATGGAATTTTAGTGTGGAGCTTTGGAGACGGCTTAGATGACTTTGAGTGATGTCGTGGGTGTTACTGTATGAAAGATGATAATTTTATTGGAATTGAAGTTGTATTTGAAATTGTAAATATTTTAATTTAGTTTCTGTTATTGCTTTAAGCGAGTAAGGCCTGACAAAGCCCTTGGTGGGAGTTCAGTGGGTCTACGGCCGATCACAGACCTAGCTCAAGGGCTCAACTATTGGTTCGGGTCGTGACAAAATATGAGCGGCCGCCGATCCATCTAATACTATCGGATTGTCATATCTAAACCACCAAAAATAGTAATCAAAGCGACTAGAAACAAAATATTGATCATGCATTCGGAAACTAACTTTTACAAATAACTATTACAATTTATATTTCTCTGATCACAATAAACTACGAATACACGAACAACAAAGTCTCTTAGCTCATTAATTCCTTCTCAAGTACAAACTGCCCACGAACAACAAAGTCTCTTAGCTCATTAATTCCATCTCAAATACAAACTGCCCGGAACTCTATCCACCTGAAATGTTATATAATAGGATTAATTATAGCATGTGTTCATGAACTTGGGATAATTTCAGTCAAAATATTAAGTTTAAAAAAGTAACTCTTTCCACCTGAAATGTTATATAATAGGATTAATTATAGCATGTGTTCACGAATTTGGGATAATTTCCGTTAAAATATTAAGTTTCAAAAAGTAACCGATCGTGACTATAAACGTTAAAAATGTAACATCTGTGTCCATCTGTTATATATTCGTCCAAAAAATGTACTCTTTTATGATTCCATCGATACATATTTAAAAATGACAGTATTACCCTTGTATTTTTTAACCAGTAACAGCAATCAACCGATCAACACAACACTTCCAGCCGTTGCCGCCCCCCCCCCCCCCCGCGGCGGCGCTGCCATCTCCACCCCACCTACTTCACCCCACTGTCACATTCAAATCCACAAATGGATCTACCACCACTACAGCCACTAATTGGAGCCACCAAAAGTAAAATGAAATTCCAGTCAAAATCAATGCCATCACACCACCACCATCTCTAAATCAAAACCACCACCATCGTTGCGACGTTCAGAGCCATCGCTGCTAATTCGAGCAACCATCTTGGCCACTTCCCTTCGCCACAGCCCCATGACAAACCGACGCCGCCAACGTCCGCAATCACCAAACCATACGCCACCATGCTCACAATTTTGCAGCCTCTGGTGCTATAATATTCAGCAAACATTCATTATTTTTCTAATTACACCAAAAACCCCAACCCATTGTCTTTAATTTCGAGGAGCAGCAGTGTGCCCTCGTCTAACAGATCATTAGGGCCAAATGGGTCAGGAACAATTGATGAAAGGGGCTTAAAGATGGGGTCTTTTTGTGAAGAGGTGATCAAGATTTCGACTTCCTAGGCATTGCAGAGCTTCTAGGGACACTGGCGGCAGTGGCGGAAGGGGGCGGCGGAGACGGCAAGGTGGGTGAGGCAGTGGTGATGTGATAGTATTTCGTGAAGAGAATAGGGAGAGACAAGGATGGCATCTCAAAATTTATCTTTGAAGTCACGGGTAATATAGTCATTTCAGTAAATATGTTATGATTTTATTTTGGTCAACATAAATAAGTGCTCATTTTGTGATCTAACGTGCACGCGTGTAATTTGGCTCAAATTTTAGGAACGCTACTGTAATTAATCCTAGGGCTAATTACACTTATATCCCTGAGGTTTGGGGGTAATTACACGCGAGGACACAAAGTTTCAAAATGTAACACTTGTGTCCATTGACAAACGGAACCCTAAAAATCCTAACGGTTTTAACAAAATGACTTTATTGCCCTTATGTTAGAAAGTTAATTTTTTAAATGCCATTGTTTCTTTTTAGAAAAGAAAACCAGAAAAGAAAAACACCCCCCACCCCATCTGCATCCCCCTCGCCCTTCCCCGTCACCCACCCACCCCGCCTGCTTCCCTTCCCCGGCGCCGCACCTCGCCTGTTCCCCTTCCCCGGCGCCGCACCCCGCCTGCTCCCCTTCCCCGGCGCTGCACCCCGCCTGCTCCCCTTCCCCGACGCCGCACCCCGTATGCCTCCTCCTTCTTCGACCAACCGGTCCACCTCTTGTTTCACTTTGGGGTCGCCGTAGTCGTCGTCGATGTACGGCAGTGCATCTATAACGTCTGCGGCTGCGATGGACCACGTCGGTCGGTAGGAAGGAGGAGCTTCTAGCATTCGGATCTCTTATTTGCTGTCTGTCGCCATCGCCTTTGTTTGCACAAGCACACCCAAAGCTCGTTTCCTCTGAATACCAGAAAGACTACCACTAAAATGGTGTGGACAGGGGCTGCCGGCGGTGAGGGGCCGGGGAAGGAGGGACTGCCGACGGCGGGGGCGGGGGAGGGAGGCGACGGTCGGCGGGGACTTCAGATTTACCGGCAATGGGAGAGAGAACATAAAACCCTAATTTCCAAATTAGGGTTTTCTTGAAACCCTAATTTGCAAATTAGGGTTTCAAGAAAATCCTAATTTGCAAATTAGGGTTTCAAGAAAATCCTAATTTGCAAATTAGGGTTTCAAGAATATCCTAATTTACAAATTAGGGTTTCAAGAATATCCTAATTTGCAAATTAGGGTTTCAAGAATATCCTAATTTGTAAATTAAGGTTTCAATAAAATCCTAATTGTGACTTTAAATTAAGGCTTGAAATTTTAATTTAAATTTTTTAAAAATATTCAGTATATACAGTACAAGGGGTAGTATTGTCATTTTAAAAATACGTATTGATGACATCATACAAAAAGTACAATTTTTGGATGGAACCCTAACGGATGGACACGGCTGATACATTTTAAAAGTGTTTGGTCACGGAATGTTACATTTTGAAACTCGTTGTCCTTGACTGTAATTATACCCAAACCTCAGGGATATAAGTGTAATTTGCCCATAATCCTAAATTATAGGATGAACTACAAAGCTCAATAAGTATCCAACTAGCACTTAGCTGAACTAAGCGATTTTAATATTGTACCACTCATAAATGCAATTTGCACTAATATAACGATATTATTTTTCTCAAATACACATGCGTTAGCGCAACAACCCTTCGTGACTGTGGCCATATTCACATCTTATGAAAACATCAAAGTTACACACCCGTAACGGGTGCAAAATCAGTTCCGTGAACTGTCGAAAACCCCACCCTGAAGAAGAGTCCAAAAGAGAGTCAGGCCAAGATCTTAAGCAAAACACAGTTGTACATTTCTCGTTTCCACATTTATGTAGAAATATCAGACTTTTTAAGGAAATATAATATTAAAAATTCATTTTCTCAATCTTATAGGCTAAAATAATCGCATTCTTGATTCGAGTTTAGCGGCATAAAAACAGGGGATAAACAATCTCACGTTAAAAAAACAAAGGCTCATTTCTCTCATTGACAAGATAGCACGACACTTATAACTTTTCTACAAAAATACTAAGCAAGATAGTAAGACAATTACAACTTTATTTTTTGCCAAGTGTAGACACCCCCTTTTTTGTAGTTATAATCAATTAAATAAGTATTGGGCTTCAATAAGTAATTAGAGTTTATTATTAGGGTGTGTTTGATAACACCATTCAGCACTTAAAACTGAAACTTTTCAGTGATTTCAAATTAAGTGCGTTTGGTAACGCATTTTTTTTATCACTTAAAATAATAAGTGATATGTTAATGGAAGACCAATATTTTAAGTCACCCACAATGACTTATCACTTATCATTGAACACGGTCAATGATTTGGAATTAAAAGATTGGACCAATAAAGGACAGCTTTGCCCCAACTGCCTCATCTTCTTCCCGTTTCACCTGTTCGTTGCTGCGCCGCTGCTGCTCTGCTGTGCCGGTGCTGCGCTGCTGTTCCGCTGCTGCCTCATCTTCTTCCCGTCTTCACCTGTTCGTTGCTGCGCCGCAGTTGCTGCTGCTGCTTCATCTTCATCTTCTTCTTCCTTGCTGATTTGCCGCCTCTTCTTCTCTTTTCACGGTACTAAAGGTGCGTGATTTCCCGGTGTTTCATTACATAGGTGTCGCTTGATTTGTGAATGTAATTAGGGCTTTTTTTTCTCAATTCATATTGGATCGAATTTCTTGTACATCTTGTATATCTATCTATGTACGGTGGGGAGCCCTGTGGTTTGATTGGGAGGGATCTCAGAAGATCAAGGAGCTTCTGAGAATGTTCCCTTTGAATCATATGAGCATCCAGAGGGGAGCTATGTTGGCTTTGAGCTTGACTCTAGTCTCGCTAACAGCCAGCCAAAGAACTCCATAACCCAAAAAGGAAGTGAAAACGCCAACCATAAGAACAGCCCAAGGTGGGAACTTGTTGCAGGCGATGCCTGGAAGAATACCCACATTTTCCCCAATGTCATTTGCAACACCAAGCATGGTCAGCTGCTGCTGACTAAAACCCAGGACTGATTTGAGAGAAGAAGAGTACAGAGCAAAGGTGTAGGCATTCCCAGCAGCTACTTGGACCCAAACAGATTATCTTTTTGAGCAATTTGACAACGGAGATATTCTTGAAGATACGGCTCACCAACACGAAAATGCCGTAGATATGGGAGCGGAAGCACGACAAGCTGATCAAAACTTTATGGTGAACTTGCGGGAGCAGATTGCAACTCAATTGTTTAATTTGAGGTTGTAGTTCATATATGTAATAATATGACTTTTAACTATCTAATTATTGCTATTTTTTATCGTGTGACTAATTTGAATTTTCTTTTATGTTTTAATGTTACGCATACAAATTAGATTTGAAATATCCATTATTAATATATTAATACGTGAGATGTGCAATAATATAACGAGGTTTATAAAGTTTCAAAAAGCAGAGCAAAAGGGTATTAGTGTCAACCTAAACAGTTTTTAGATTTCAGTTGTTTTTTTTATCAAACGGAATAAACTACTTCAGCACTTAAATTGCAGTCAAGACCAAAAAAATTTCAGTGCTTAAAATTCAGTAGCTTAAAATTTTCAGTTGTACAAATTCAGCACTTAAGTTTTCAGTACTTAAATTTCAGTTTTATCAAACACACCCTAAGTTTAGGCCTGGTAATATAACTGAATTAATTAATTTGATCCAATCCAGTCCAGTTCTCAAGGTCATATGTCTAATTGTCAAGTCCAATTGAGTCATTCCAGTCCAAGTGTTTAGATTTATTTTGTCAAGATAATTTAGGAAATTTCTGTGAGAATTATCCTTGATGCAAGGGATTAAATCCTTGATTTATATAGCTTAGAAAGATAAATGCCGAATCTGGTAGCTCGCATCTGTAAAATCAGAGATAATTACTGAAATTATGGTCAAATAATGCTTCAAAATTCGAAAAAAATATTTTAAAATTATGTGATGAACCGGCCGGTTAGTTGACTTTTGTCAGTCTGTGAATTTTATCTTCTGACTTATCTCTAGCACGCAAAAAGAGATAGCCAATCTTATCATTTCTGACGCCCCAGAGCTTTATAAATAGGTTCCTTGACCTTCACTTTCAGGCGTCGGATGTACTATTTGTCTCGATCAAAATGCATTGGTAAGATGAAAAGATGTTAGATATGTACTAACTACAAGAAAATAGGCTTGCAAGTGGGTCGTACGCAATCGGGTTGGAGAGTGGTGAGGCACAGGCTAAAAACCATAACTACCACGTAATCATTGTGGTACCTGTAAGCCACAGGATTCGTCATGACAAAAGCGTTAACTCATCAGTTGGATTTTTTGTTTCGAGATTATAGTCCGAAATAGAACACGGACAATGCATTTGTAAGACTCTTAGATAATAAAAAGGGGAAAGCAGGGAATGACCCCCTCTACTATATACGTTGTGCGATTTGCCCCCCTCCACTTCAAACTTAAGCACTAATGTTAGACCCCTCATATTTAAATGCTTAAAAAAAAATTAGGAATTTGGGACGTAATGTGTATTTTGAAATTCCATTTGTTTGAGGAATATAAATATATACCTTATAGGTATCTGATAGTTACGTACAATATATATCTCATAGGAACATAAGGAAGTTCAGAAAAGTGTCCAGAAAATTCATAGGAAGAACCCTTTGAGATTTTGATCATTACTTCGAGGTAAGAATTTATTTTGTTCGAATTGAGGTTTGTGGTAGAAATCTTATGAAATTTTGTTATTATTGGAACCCTAATTATAGCTTTTGGGTATATTAAATTTTTAGGGATTTTGATGCAATTGATTTAGAAGATCAAAGTTTTGGATTGATTTGCACAATTAAAGGTAAGGGTTTATTGTTTTTGAAATCGAATCAGTGTTGGATCGACCAATCCTATTTATATAAGGGTATTTATTTCTTATGTTCATCTATGAATTTCACGTTCCGTTAAACAAAATAAAATTCGACTACTTGATTTCGGCCTACTCTTGTTTTTGTTAGATGCCATAAACCTTATTCTTAATCTGCTGGAACGGTAGGTGCGCAGTCTATTTCTTCTAACTCTACAGTTTCTGCCGCCTTCTGCTTTAATTCATCTTACTGCTGGCTTGTTTTTCTTACGGGATTGGACATTTGATTCAGATGGTTCAAGCCTTGATGCGTGCCACTTGGTCACTGGGTTCACCCTTCGTATTACTGCCTCTTTGTTCATCTTTCTACGTGTCCTTTACTTGGTTTCTAGTTGAAAAGGGTCTAAGGCAGACCCATGTGATTTGTGTCTGTACTATATTGGTCATTTATTCATTCTTTATTCAAAGACAATGAAGTATCTTCCCATTCTATCTCCAAGAAATTCATTTACATGCATTTTTGAGTTTTCAGCCACGAGTCGATCATTCTCCTGAAATTAGTTTCATGGTTATTTCTTTTTGTGTCCGTTTTTATTTAGTCGTGTTGTACTCATACTTCGATAAATTAAATTTCGTGGTAATCGTCCTTTTGTTCCCTTAAATATAAGTTCCAATATTTTGTCAATTCTGAAGTCAATGTTTGTAAAAGCAGTACTTTGCGTAACCTAGGAAAGACACTCATTAGTTTACGTTGCGTTGGCGACTGGTTGGTATCTCGCCCAATTTATTGGATATTTATATAGGTAATTTTCATGAGCCATGTCACAGTATATGTGACTTTCTGTTTCTGACTTACCCACGTGGATTGAAACGTGGGCTAGCTCAGTGGGATGAGCTAGAGATCGCGATCTAATTTTCTGAACCTGGTTACACATGTCAGTGATGGCATGTGTGACCTTATTCTGAATGGCTCTCTAATGTCTGTTTCTGTATAAAGATACATTTTTGCATTTTGAAATTCAGTCTGATATCTGTTTCGCTAAAATTTTGTATTTCCGTAATCTCGTCTCTCAGACATTTTTGTGTTCCTTTTGATTGGTCCTTTGAGCGACCTTACTGGGCATTTGGCTCACTCCCTTATTGTTTTCCTTTCAGGTGATCAGTAGGTGGGATTGGATTATGGGGCTAGCTGTGTGACTGAGAGATAATGGTATTTATCTCAGAGTTTGTATTAGTATCTTTAGATGTAATAATTAAGACAAATTAATTTTGTTAAGATTTTATTTTGAAACTCCGTGTCGGAGTAATTGGGATCACTTAAATGCTTTAGGCCGCTATGGCATATATTGATGTATCTTTGGGATTGATTAGTAGATGCTCTGAATGATCACTTGGGGAGACTTTTTGATATTTTTAAGGTTTTTCTGACTCTGTTAATTTGATATTAATGCTCCGAAAATTCGGGGTGTTACAACTAAACCCCCCCACAGTTTAAGAAAATGGGCACCCTAGACGGATCCGTTAAAAATAGCGTGAAATGACCAAAATACCCTTATTTCTTTATTAGCTAATGACCCCCTGTACTATACACGGTGTGCAATTTCCCCCCTCAAATTTAAATTATAATTTTTGCCCATGACCCTCCTCCTCTGGTCAACCCCGCTACAATTGGTGATTCACTGAGCACAACCACTTCACTGAGCATAACCACTGGTATTTTTCTCCGACCACCGGTGAGTTACAAAAAAAAAAAAGGAACCGCGATTGCCGTTAGGTTTAGCAACTAATTTGCAAATTAAGCTTTTGAAATGCTAAAATTAGAAGATTTGAAATCCTGATTTAAAAATTAGGATTTTGAAACCTTAAAATTAGGGTTTTGAAACCCTAATTTTTGAATTAGGGTTTTGAAACCCTAATTTTTGAATTAGGGGTTTGAAACCCTAATTCGAAAATTAGGGTTTCTCTTCTCCTTCTCCAGATTTGATCCCGCCGCCAGCAGCCCAAGTGTCCTCCTCACCCCACGCCGCCGGCAGACTAGCCCTACCCCACCATGCCGGCGAGCCCCTTGGCAAACCCACCCTACCACGCCGGCAGCCCTTTCTCTCTCTAAATTCCATTTCAAATTTTCAATTCAATTCAATGGATCACCTCGACGGGGAAGGGTAAGGGGAGGGCGGTCGCGACGACGGGGAAGGGGAAGGGGGAGGCCAGTCGCGGCGACGGGGAAAGGGGAAGGGGAAGGGCGGTCGCTGCTACGGGGAAGGGGAAGGGGGTGGCCGGTCGCGGCGACAGGGAAGGGGATGGGCGGTCGCTGCGACGAGGAAGGGGAAGGGGGAGGCCGGTCGCGGCGACGGGGAAGAGGGAGGCAGACGGGGAGATGAAGGGGTGCGGTGGTCGGGGGAGTTGACAGAATTGGGTTGGGGGATAGGGGGTTGGGTGGCGGGGGGGTGGGGTGGGGTGGTTAGAATTAGGGTTTTTTTTTTTTTTTCTTTTCTAAAAGGGCAAAAACGTCATTTACAAAAAAAAATCGTTAGTCAACGTGCGTGTTGACCACGCGCTGTTATATTTAACGGTTTCCGTCTAAAGTGCCCATTTTCTGTAACTGTGGGGGGGGTTTAGTGCTTAAGTTTGAAGTGGAGGGGGGCAAATCGCACAACGTGTATAGTAGAGGGGGTCATTCCCTACTTTCCCCTAATAAAAAAGCTATCATATCTCATTTAAGTTAGGCGAACCTCTTTCTAGGGCTTTATACACTGGGACTTTATGTTTGTAATGACGTTATGCATGCATCTGGTATTCGAGGAAACAAAATTTGGCCGAACCTAAAATTTTCATAATATAACTGACCTGCATATCTAGTTAAAGTCAAAATAACCACCCCTGTAGGGATTGGGAAGGTACCTATCAGGTGCGGGTCAAATGTCTCTTCTTAGCCCGCATGCCCGCTCTCTCTTCCCGCATCATGAATGAATGGGGTGGGCCTCGCGACGAAAGAAAGGCTATTATGCAAGAAACAGGACTAGAATCGGACAAAGAGTTCTCAACCAAGGCTTATTGCAGGGACGAATTGACACTTTTAAATTTAAGTGGTAAAATGGTTTGGACTTTTCAAAATTTGGCATGGGTTCATTTTGTTGAAGGACTTTCACTATGCCGAGTGTTCACAATACGTTGATTTCTATATTGCATGTCTTTAGCAGAGCAGATGTGGGCTTTAGAGATTGTTTTTTGTCTCCTCTTCCTTGGAGATGTAAGACAAGTTGTATTCCCAAATGAGGGTAGTGAGAAGTTTATTCCTATCTGTAAGCTAAAAAGGTTTCTCTTTGGAATTTATAAGAAGCATGAAATTTAACATTCCATTTGTATTTTAATCAATGTGGCATGCCATATTATCCTCTGATTCACCAGCCACAACACCTCTAGCACATGCATGGAATGATACTCACCTACAGAATTGGTTCGATAATGTCGTACGTAGACACTCCATTTTCGTAATCTTGGGTTTAACTTACATGTATAATCACTTCATCATTATTCTTAAACTATGGTATGTACGTAGCATGTTGTAGTATGTTTCCATGTGTGTTAAATCACAATTTATGTTTGTCTTGGACTTCTATGCTTAGTAGGAGTTGATTTTGGGTGCACATGTACAACTGCCCGCTTGGACGAATACTAATTCACTCATTTAGAAGAATTAAATAATGTGTTTTAGATCATATCAAAGGTCTGCAAGTATCAGACTTCAAATGAGAAGGAACCAAGCTCCCAAAGTTTGCACGTTTGTGCAATCCTGTCGGACACTCGCCGCTTCACGCGTATGGCCAGCCCGAGAACACTAAAGTCGTAGACAATGATCTATCTACTGGAACACCTACCCGAAGGCATAGACAGAAACCCTGGACCCTCAGGATTGGTAATTTAAAAGTTTTAGGATTTTTGCACCTGAATTCAGATTTTCGGGGCGTATCTCTTGTCCCATTTGATTTTCTCTTGGCAACTCCAAGCACTCCTTGACTCTCTTTTGAGAGTACTTTTCATCTTTCCTTAACTGTACTTGTTTGCTAGCAGTCACTTGCCAGTATTTAGCTTTGGACGGAGTTTGCCACACAATTGGGGCTGAACTCTTAAACAACCATATTGGTAGACAGGATGGCGAGGCATTTGGCTACATTAAAAGAGTCATAGCTACTCCCGTCGCTTACCCGTGCTTGGTTGAATTTCTTCACTTGTCATTCAAAGCATTTAGCAAAAATCACATTGCATTAGCATTCGCAAGGACTATCACAATTGTTTGCGTTAATTAAATAGTCGTATTCCCCTTTCCAATAATAGTTCCGAGCTAATTGTTTAACGCCCTAGGAAGGCCCCCGAGGGGACGTTCTCCCTTCCTCCACTTGATTGGCACGCATTCCAAGGGCTTTATAGCTATAAATTCAAGATTTAGGCCTCATTATATAGGGGACTTCATCATAGACCATATTGATATTTTGTCAAAATTATCTCTCACTCATAAACCTAATCCACCTCCATAAGCAGAAATCAAGGTGTAAAGCGATCAATTTCTCCTCCCAATTGAAAAGCAATCTTGTGCAGATCAATTCAATGTCAAGCAGTCAAAATCTTTACACCGAGTAACACTAATCTGGCTTGCAAAAACTAGATTTGGATATAGGGATTAAGTTATGTGGCGATAAGGTATATTAAGCACCTCAATAGTTTCATATCGCGTGATTAGTTCATTATCATGCTTACTAAAGAAATGACAACAATCACAGGTAACATGTGACAAAAAAAATTCGACAAGTAAGAGAAAGCACATAAAAAGCCATGAAATTGGACTCAGATTTGAGACCGGGACCAAATGCCTACGTATCTGATAGAGTGTCAAAATCAGATCTAACCTAGTTCGACTTGACTCTCTAAGGGTGGTGGTGGTTCGAGTTTCGTACTCGGATTTGGTATCAAGGAAACTTTAGGGTTGTAATAAAAGATTAGATTTTGTAACCAGAAGGCAATTATATGATATTGGTCACATAATATGTTTGAAGTCAATCAATCATACAGGAAAAACTCTATAGCATCTAAACCATCAAAAACCATATCAATTCAATCACAAAGTAGGTCAATAAGCAATAATCACAAGTAAACCTTAAAGCATGCAGTCTACATGGTTAATCAATTGAGTCTACATTGTCAAACAAGGGTATATTTAGTCTTCTCCTATTATAAGAAAATTAGATTGCAATTGTTTTTTCGGTGAAAGCCGTGAACTTTGCACTCAGATGCAGGTCATCACACCATATATAACAAGACTAATTTCCCCTCATTGTTATCCCTTCTCCTCCCTTTTCCCTCCATTGTCGTTGTCTTCTTCTTCTCCACCAGCCATGCACCCACCCCATGGGAAGGAAATGGAGGGGACAGGAAAACTGTGGAATAGAATGGACCTTGGAGCCAAATACGTAGGTCAGTATTATTGCATTCTTGTGTCGGGACGTTGCTAGTGAATTGCAGAATGATGTGGCTATCATATAAATTCAACTGTAGATGAAAACTTCAGATTCATATTTGTCTTTTTCTTTCGGTAATAAAAGAAATATTTGCAGATCAAGAAGACTGCGAAGCAATAAGTCACGTCAATCCCATAAATAGTAATGGACAAGAACAAAGAAACGGATAACCTTGCGACAAACAAATAGATAAGAATAGAATTTTGCTGCTGACCAGGCAGCAGCCTCATGCTGCTACCCCTCCACGTGGCAGCCTGGTAGTGGTCCACTTGTCCGCCGTTATCTTCTCATGTAAATCAGATTTTTTTTGCTGTTAACGAGGGAGGGTTGCCGTCAACACCGCTGATTCCTAAAATCTTTTAGGGACGTGAAGCTGTTAATGATAAACATAATTTTGCTCTTAATGAGCAGAAGTTTTGGCACGTCTCCCTCTCTCTCTCTCCCTTTTCCCATCTTCTTCCCCATGTGCTCATCTGGTCATCAAGCACCTTCTCTAGCAGATCCATCAATGTTAAGTCTCAAATGACAAAGCCTTGCGCAGTGAACCAGAAGGAGCATACAAGAGTGTATAGCTTTTTTGTGTCATTGATCACAAACGAAATTCACTATCATAACCCTTCTCGTTCTCATTATCTGCTATAAATTACGTCAATGGAGCAAAGACGATCTTTTCTAACGTTGCAATGGCAATGCCATCCTTGTGACACTACTGTTTCTCACGCTGCTCGTGTTCAGCATACCCCCAACGTTGCGTAGCAGCAGTAACAATAACAGTTGTCGTCGGCTTTGAACGATACTAAACTAATCCTTTTTGGGTAAAATTTTTTGTTTTTGAGATTCGACTAGCTATTGAAGTAATTCTCAGCAACAGTGGCTATCATACAGGCAACACTGATGCCATACACTAATTATACCGATACACTGCATATGAGAAAGCAGTGTTGGTCATTAATTTTTCTTGTTGCTATACTTTCCTGGCATATTGTTTCAGTTAATCCTGTAAGGATGGTGTTGAAAATATCACCAACTCAGAAGTTTGTCTAACTGTGTACAAAAAGATGATTTAGGATGTGTCGTTGTCCAGATGATCACACACATGTGTGCATTGTACAAGCTTTTTATGGTTCACTGCGCAAGGCTTTGCCCTTTGAAACTTAACATTGATGAATCTGAATCTGCTACAAAAAGTGCTTGATGACCAGATGAGGACATGGAGGAAGAAGAGGGAAAAACGGAAGCGGGGGCGGTGGGAGAGAAAGGTACCAAAACTTTTGCTCGTTGACAGCAAAAAATTCTGATTATCATTAAAATAAGCCAAGATTTTAGGAATCAGCTGTGTTGACCACAACCCTCCGTTAGCAGCAAAAAAATTCTGACTTACGTGAGAAGATGACGGCGGACAAATGGACCACTACCAGGCTGCCACGTGGGGGGTAGCAGCGTGAGGCTGCTGCCTGGTCAGCAGTAAAATTCTATTCAATAGATAACCATGCCACCTGCCACCACGGCCAAGCCACTTGTCAAGTTAGCAAACAAAACAATCCACAAAAGTCAACCCAACACTTGTGACCCAGTCACCTGTCCACCAAGAACCACATCCTGAGACCAACATACAGAGCCATGCCCACATGCATCACCACTAGCCACAGCCACTCACGATGGCACCGGAAGCACCCACCACCAAGAGTCCATCACACCACCATCTTCTGTCGTCGTACACTACCAGCAATCGGACTCTCCACCAAACCTTACAACCTCCATAACCACCACCACCACCACCACCACAGAACAGACCCAAGGCTTCACCACGACATCTCCTGCCATCAGACCGCCGCACACCCGCCTAACAAGTCCACTAACCCAAGCCCCTTCCAAACATTCCACCAGCGCAGCGACATCCACCACCGCCAACTTCGATCCAACCAACCTTTCTGCAAACAAAAGGGTGGGGTAAGGCCGTAAGGGGATCAACTAGGGGAAGGGGAAGACAGCCCTAGAGAATAAAAACCACAGACTCACCACCATTTCCAATACGATGGCACCAGCTCGCCCGTCAACCCATATGGAGGTTCCACTAGACTCATCTTAGACACCATATTCCGTAGCGATTTCTATCCACCAAAGCCACACCAAGAGAAATTCATGTTTGTCATGATCAAGGAAGAGATACTTTTAAATCTTACAAATAGAAATAAAGCTCGGCTATCTTAGATTTGGTCACTTTTCGTACTTTGTTAGGTGCATCGGTGAAAATCATATGCAGAACTGGTTGAAAGATCTAGCTTTGGTGAAAAAGACATTGAATGACTCCTTAGACATTGCTTAGAGATTGGGAATAGCTCTGCTTAAAAATGTTTTGAAACCATGTTAACCACATCACGAAATTAACAAGTTAAATTACTAAAAAGTCTTATTTGCTAAGAAACCAAAAAAGAAAGCCCGGAGGGGCGACAAAAGAGGAAATTATATCTCTACAACACCTCTCGTCCTCTCCGTTTCCGTCACCACCGCCGGTTTTCCCGATGGGTGGTGACGTGGTAGCCTAGCTCTCGTCACCACCCACCTAGTTGATCCCCCTCCCCCCTTGCCCTAGAAAGGTTTGATGGTAGTGATTGGAGGTGAAGTTTGTGCCCTTTGTGATTTGTAGTTTTAGGTTGTTAAGGCTGATGTTGAGTCAGAGGTGGTTGCAGTAGATGGATGACGGAGGTCTGTCGGGTGTAGGCTTCCTCCGTTTGGCTACCGAGAAGTTGGCGATTCCGACGGGGTTATAGCTGCTTAGGTTTTCGGCATATCTCTTTGGCTTGGGTGCAATCTGGTGATATTTGGGGTGCTCCGGGACTAGGCAGTGGTGCGATGGCCTGAGAAGGTGGGGATTCCGGCGCCGGTGTGGATGCACGCGGATCAAGGCACGTTTGCAGCAATTGGACAGGTGGCTGATCAATGGTTGGTGACTGACGCGTGGCTTGGTGCTGTTAGGTTTTAATTGGCTTGCTTAGTTTGGTTTTATCTTGCTTTTTTAGTTAGTATTTATCTGGTTTGGTTCGGTTTTATCCTAGTTTTTAGCTCTCAGCCATACTGCTTTAGTAGTTTTAGTTGGTTACATTCTGTTTTTAGCTTTTTAGCTTGTTAGAGTTTTTGCTTTATTCTTAGTTGGTTAGGTTTTTATGTATTTTTCATTTGTTCTTTATTACGTTGTTGTTTGTCGCCTTTTATTTTATCGTACTTCTTATCGGATGGGGATGTCATCCGAGTGCTATCTTTAAATCATCAATAGTAGGGTTCTTACCACTATAAAAAAAAAAACAAGTTAAATTACTTAGAAGACATTAGGCTATGAAGCACGGGTGCTTCAAAAAGGGTGAAGCACCGGGGTTGAGTACGCATCAGTTGCGGGTGAGGGGTGGGGCGTGTCGGGTGCGCACTCTGAATTGTTCTTTTATGTTCTTTGTTTCCTAAATTTCGGGTGCGGGTAGGATACAGGTCAGATGCATATCCGATACTTGTGGCCTGAAAACATAATTTTCGAAAGAAATTTTGGGGGTCAAAACATAGAAAAGAAGTTTGTTAGGTCAAAACGTAAATAAAAAGCTAAACCTACCTAATGAACAATCAGATCTCATCTCTTATCTGAAGATGGGAGAGAGCAGCAGCGCTGACCAGCCATGACCACCGGCCACTCCGGCGACCCCTTACGACCACTTGCAACCATCGGCGACTATCTTCGATAGATCTGTGAAGGAGGGATAGACTTAGAGAGAGAGAGAGAAGCGAGCGACCACCGGCAACCACAGGAAACGACCTCCGACAGTAGTTCTCAAAAATTAGGGGGATGTACGTTTACACAATTTGTTTTTGCGTTTTGTATTATGTTTTTGTTTTTCCAGATTTTGGTATTCAGTTTTAAAAATCGGATTTTGTACTTTTCATTTTTTTCGTATCTACTTTTTTAAATTTTTTCTGTACGTTTACCATTCTCATTTCCATTTTCACCAACTTTTTTGGATCCATTCTTGTATGTTTTTTAGTATTTTCTACCATATTTCTTCCGTGGGCCCATATCTATGCGTCCCCCTTCCCCTTCCATTTCCCATGCACGAGTTCCCTTTTCCCTTCCCCTTCCCTGTTCCCACATCTGTGTGTCCCCCTTTCCCTTCCCCTTCCCCTTCCCCTTCACCTTCATCATGTTTTTCACTTGCCTTGTATTGATACTTGGCTTAGATCACACACTAATTGACCCATGTGCAGTGCCGGTATTGTCAGAAGCACCGCCCCCTCGCCACCGCCGGAGCAGAGTACTACTAATTCAGTTCTTGTGGAAGAAACCAAGGTGAGAATCCTAGAGAACGATGCTGAATTCCCTTCCTTTTCTTCCCTGGGCCCACATCTGTGTTAAAAACCATCTCCAAGTTGGAAGCCGCCCCCGCCGAGGTCTGTACTTTCCTCTGGGTGTTAAACCTTTTCCTAGGAAAATGGAGGGTGGCGGTAGCCAAGAGGAGGAGTAGGAAAAGACGGTTGCGGATGCGGCAGAAGATGATGAAGACCTGTTCCAGTGCTTTTGGGAATGAGACGAGGATGATATTCGTGAAGAAGGTTTACCCGCTTGTCAGCAGCCATCGTTTGAGCCCAAGCCCGTAGATGAAGACGGCGTTTCGAAGTCCATCTCTGATGTAGCACTTGCCACCAACCATCGTCTGCTTCATACTCATACTCCTATTCCGCCTTCCCTGTTATTCATTGGAAAAATGGAGGGGGGGAGAGAGAGAGAGCTAGGCGGCAGGCATGTCAGAGAAATGTGAACAGTGGAGACAAGATTGGTATTCTCTGACACAGAGAATACAAGGTGAAAACACCCTTTTCAGTTTTTTGGTTACTATTTGAATTTTTTATCCAAAACGAAACTGAAAAAAGATAAAGGTACACGAAAAATGTATCTTTTTCATCATCATTACAAAAATCAAAACGAAATTTTGTAAACGTACAGCCCCTAGGTCTTCTTCTTCCTCTCTCTTTGCTCTGTGACGTACTTATGTCTTCCTCCCAGGCAGTGTGTTTTATGTGTAATTGATCTTTTAAATTCTCACCGATTAGATTTGTTTGTTTTTATCAAACACATAAGAGAAAGCTCACCAGTTTGTTTGACGCTGCCAAAAGAGGCTTTGGTCTCAAAAAGGAAGTCAAGTGCTTTTAAAGAAAATTGGTTTGCATTCAAGTATAGTAAGTAAGCGGAAAACTTTTGCATTTACCCATAATTACGTGAGAAATGATTATGGCCTAGTAATTTTTGCCATAATATGTAGCAGAAGCGATTTTAGAACAAGTAAACAACTAGGGCCTAAAATTAGCTCCGAAAAATAAAATACATTGGTTGTGTCCTTGTCTAAGACAATCTAGTTGAGTTGGTTCACTAGGGCCTAAAATTAGCTCCAAAAAATACGATACATTGGTTGTATAAGACGATCTAGTTGGTTGGTTCACTAGTGTTGCCTTAATTGTCATTGGTTGTGTCTTAGACAGTCTAGCTGGTTCCCTAGCGTTGCCTTAATTGTTTTTTGAGTTTTTGCCATGCTTGCAATGGTCTCTAGTTTGTCTTGAATTTTAATACCAAGTGTGTGTGTATATAATTTGTTGCATTCCCACCTCACCCATTTCCTAAATATTTTGAAATTGCCATATCTTCGTATCCGCACCCAAATATTTTGAAAATGCCATATTTGCGTATCCGCACCCGTATCATAACAGCATCTGCACCGGTGTCCGTGCTTCATAGACATTAGGCCTGTGTTTGGTTCAAAACGAAGTCTAGTAAGATGTTTTTCGATCCGTTTGCTAAGGACTACAACCTTCATCCTTCCTGCATGTGGCCTGAGAAACTATATATAGGAACTCCAACATTAGTAAAGGAATCTTTAAACACAGAAATCTTTAATGGCAACCGGCAAGCTGTTGTCATGATGTCATCTTTATATACATGAGCTATTTTTTCCCATTACAAACCAGTTCGGCAGAGGTGCTTCGGAGCTGTATTTACACAGAAGCAAGCCATAAGGCAGTATTATGCAACCAATTACAGTAACGACAGAGACCCGTTCAAGGTAGCCATGATATGATGCAGGACAGAAGCAGTAGATTCTAGACATGACCATCATGCACTGAACCCCTTGTTGATCGAGCTCCAAGAATTAGAAGGAAAGGTGACACAAGCTTGTGCAGAAGCCTCGGACATCTGCTGCTTCGAGATCCCAGCATTGCAGATGTTAGCAATGGAGCGCATGTGTTTCATACCATACTGAGACAACGATCCGCAGTGTGTCTCAAATGTCCTGACCTGCACAGATGATAGGAGCATTCCATCGTTGAGTTGGAACCAAAATGTCTTTTCTTTTGGGGAAGAAGAAAAGAAAAAAGAACTATCCTTATCATCCTTTCTATTGTACAACCATAAATAAAAGGTTGAGCAGGTGCAACACATGCGCATATGTAAACGTGGGCAAAGAGTTGAGCATATGTAAATCGTGGCAAAGAGGAGGCTGAGAATTATATTTTACCAATGTTTTAAGGCAGTGCCAGTCATCGACAAGAGGTTGCCCTGCAGGTCGGACAGTCATCAGCACCTCATGGCTTTTCTCAATTCCAAATAAAAGCTTCCCAACGAGTTTAATGCTGCTGTCTAAGTGCATCCTATGGGACATAGCATCAGCAAACTGCTTCTGAGCTTTGATTTTCCTATCAGAGCCTTCACGAGCCTTTCGGTACTGTTAGCAGTAATAGCACAAAAGAAAATACATGAGAGGCAAAAAAAAGGAAGTCTGTCAGATAGATTCAACCACAAGGGATCAATGTTAAACAGCTCACAGGTTCATCCGAATACCAAACATCCAAAAGCACAGAGTCCATCCAGCATCATGCTATGGCAAGCATGAGCTTGATGGCCTTGTTTTACGTATTCAGTGGAATATTGTCACATATATATTGCTAATGGCAGTACAGAATATACCATATCGTAAGGCAAATCTCAGCAGCGGTGGAGTGCCACTATGACTCCCAAAAATATGCAATAATCACACGCAAAGGAAATGAAAAGAAATAGAGGCCCGTGAAAACAATGAAGGCTTTTCGATTCTCTCAAATATTAGCATTGAATAAGCAAAATTTTCCCTAAATTACTTTTCCTTAAATAGCATCAACCTCTTAATTTCACCCTCCACAAAAGCGTTGTGATTCTGAAACAAACCTTGTGCCAGAAATGCAGAAGATCAGCATCGCGCTGGTTAACAGCTTTTGAAGATGGCCACAGGGAGTTCTCATCCACATAAGTGTAGTTATCGTTTGCAGGATTTGTACCCATATATAGGAAAAGATCATCCTTGCTAAGCTTCAGATCACCATATTGCATCACATGGGAGCCATAAGCAGAGTTGTCATTTGACGTTCTCCTTTTAACCTAGACATCCAGTAAATTGAAATCATTAAAACAATCTAAGCCATTCACAAGAACATTCATAGGGAAAGACATAGCAAATGTTTTAACCTAAGACCCGTATATAGACCCCCTGTATTTGCACACATTATATATGCATATGTATACTGGCAGACCTAGTCAACAATAAAAACCGATGCACTGGACTCAAAATGATCTTATACATATTGTTTCCGATCCCTGTTTTCGTTGAAGCACAAGTTATCCTTGTGTCTATTACATGATTTATAAGAGGTAGTTTGCCAGGAGTTCTTACCAGTTGATACTGCTGCCGCAATGTTTCTGTCCGCAGATTACGCATGTCACTGTTCAGGACGTCAGAAGATCAATGAATAGAGAAATGAAATTGTTAAACTTGAAAGGAGTTGTGTTTTTCAAATTCCATTTATACAACGTCGTAGAGGGTCTAAATGGAGGTGATTAGGACAACTCAAAACTATATTAATGGATAGGTCTGTGTCATAACAAGCAATGGTGGCTTTTCATCCTTGCGAGACCTCAAAAAAGTAGGGAAGTTGAGCATACCAGTCCTCCATCCAGGCAATACTATACAAGTCACCCAAACAGGTTTCGTATTCTTCAGGAGGGCTAGGATACTCTCCAGGGCAATAGGTTCCCCAGCTGCTCTCGTCTGCGTTTGACGCTGTGGTTGCGTAAATATTCAAACCTTCAGGAAGAAGTCCTTCAAAGATGCTTCCAGACTCACAAGCTTCGAGGTAAAATACCTAAGGTTTTAAAAAAAGCAGTGTACAATGTGTAAGTTTCCCTAACTGGTACGAGAGTTATTCAGTGCTGAATAATTATGAATAAATCATTACCAAGCTTTTGTATGTTCCAGAAGCATGCTTCTTTTTCAATACATCTATAAGATCATTTGCATAGATGTAAGGACTGGTTGGCATCCCTGTGAATGTATACAAGATAGCAGTTAGGATTTCCTCCAAACTAGCATCAGGTAAGCTAGATAATTAGTTGTAAGTAGACACGAGAGCAGATCTATGCGTCTGATAGAGTTACTGCTTTTCCAAGTATATAATCATATACTTTACAGTGCTTCTCTGGTTAGGCTTTGCCTGAAGACACGGGGTTATTTTGTGTCAACAGTCAAGAAATGTATTTTGTTTCAGTAACTTTAGATAAATTAATTTGGACTCAGGGCTAACTGCCAATTGGGGGGTAGAGGGAGAGAGAGGTAAAGATGCAACATTGCAACTTTGTTACTGACAAACCTTTCATCAAATCCCTTTTGAACAGAAGTTTTGTAAAAACAAAACATTACTGCATAGATAACTCGGTAATAAAGACATATTCATATTAGCAACCTCATGACAAGTTGTAAAATAGCACATTTCTTTCCCTTTTCTTGGACAGGGTATAACTGAAAAACATGATCCTTAAACAGAAGACAACTGATAAATTAATAATTATTTGGCTAGACTGTCGCTCGACAAGTTTCATGACGTGGTAAGAGCCAATGTCTAAAGCCCAAGCAGAGAAGCGAGTTACAGCCTTTCCTTGACATAATGAAAACAATAAGGCAACAGATTCAGAGTATTTTACTGAACAGACCTAAAGACCATAAAGAGACGTTAGAAGCAATTCATGAGAGAGAGACTGAGACTGAGCTCCTTACCAAGCACCCCAGGACCACCATGATCAGTGTAGTATATAAAAATATGATCATTTGGACCACTATCGACAACTTTCCCACTTCCCCCAGTCAGAGCAGTTTTATTCCCAAGGATAGCCGCAAAGAAGTTGTTAACAGTAACATCGTCCCCG
This sequence comes from Escallonia rubra, assembly GCA_033065855.1. Classification (NCBI taxonomy): domain Eukaryota; kingdom Viridiplantae; phylum Streptophyta; class Magnoliopsida; order Escalloniales; family Escalloniaceae; genus Escallonia; species Escallonia rubra. The sequence continues at coordinate 75,272 of JAVXUO010001376.1, read as the reverse complement.
GTATAATCCTGCCTCGACAAAAAGGAACCACATGAGAAAAATTCTACTTTAAGATTTGATAGGGTGATTATGCCCGAAGAGAAGAAACAAACCTTAGGAACTCCTTGATAAACATCATCACCATGTGGGCTGTTAATTATAACTCCAGGTCTAGGGTTCTCTTCGTCGTAAGCAATGTCATCATACATGAAAACAACAATATTTTCATCTTTGACCCCACCTTTCTTCAAGAGTTGATAGGCATGACATACATCAGCCTGAAACCAAGAAGGCTCAGTAACAAACTCAGTTAATAAGAGTGAAAGAGCAGGACATAAAGAACACTTATTGTGCTTGGACAAAAAAACCCATCCAAGAAAGTTTTTAGTAACAAACATGAAATCCAGTTCATGTACTAGTGTGCTTAAGCTCAGCATAATAGCATTTGCAGACTATAATTAAAATGCCAAAAAGAGTAGATAAAGGATAAATTTTATTTTTAGTCCTTTTAGTTTAAGGCACGTTTTTGAATGGTTGTTCCCCTTTCATTTGTTCCATATTCATCCTTTATCTCAACTTCCGTCACTAACTTGGTCTTTCCGTCCACCAGAGGTGAGTTAAGTCATCACCCGATATGCATGCGAACCATTTTAAAAAACAAAATAGCCATGGATTAGAGAAGGAGGAAAATAGTCATTTAGGGCAAAATAGTCGGAATAACCAAAAAAACAAAGAAAGAGAAGGCATGACGAATGTTTTTTTATGTCACATTTCTCGAGATTTGCTACAAAAAGAAACGATCGTGTAGTTAGCATAACTGCTCGGAGGACTTGAAGCAGGAAAGGAATCCATGACATGATACTCCTGAAAATGAAACTAAGATTACACGAACCTTTTCTAACTTAGTCAGATCTGTATTCTTATGATAGGTTCAGCAAAAGGGCTTTTCCAACCATTGTTGATAATAAACTACATCTGTGATTTCTGGAAGATGACTATGGAAGATTTCCATATTCACGAGGGGACGTGACAAATTTGGTGACAATGAGAAAGGATATTTCTGATACAGTTCTTTGTCAAAGATCTGTGTTTGGTGAAATTGGTGGTGGATTTGGTGAAAGTAGAGGCAATTGCGGTTCTGGTGGTGGTGGGTTCGGTGAAATTTGTAATTTTGGGTTTTGTGCAGTGGGATAGTGGCAGGCATTGGGTGACGTCAACATGGTGATGGTAGTGGTGGCCGTCATCCGTGGTGGCTGTGTAGGGGTTGTTGTGGGCAGTTGCGTTGTTGGTGATGATTCGAGTGACAGTGGCGGCAATTCAAGGGTGGTGGTCAGTTTGGTGGTGGTTGTGATACATGGTGGTGGTATTGGATTGGGCAACAATTGCGGCGGTGGTGGTGGCAATTCGATGGTGGTGGCCGCAATTCGGGGTGGCAGTGTTGAGTTGAGTTGTTGGTGGCAGTTGCTGTGTTGGTGATGGCAACTTAAGAGTGGTGTTTTTTGGTGGTCGATTGGTGATGATGACACGGAAGGTTAGAGTTGAAAGGAGAAATGTTCTTGAATTCTCCTAATAAAGTTTGAAAATAATGTTCTCGGAGGTAACTGATACCTCACCCTTAAGAATGGGTCACATGCCAATTATGTGATCACTTAACCCACCTCTTCTAGATTGAAGGAACAATTTAGCACATAAGTTGGGATAAAGGACGAATATGGAACAATTGACAGGACAAGGAACACAAAGATACTTGCATTAAACTTAAAGGACCAAAATATGTTCAACCCAAAGATAAATGTCAGAAGGGTTCTCGCATTGAAAGCAAAAACCATTTTTTTGTCTTCGTCCAACCATATTTCACAAAAATCACACAAGCTATCACCATGTCCATCACATACTTTCTGTTGGACAGAAAAATATCTCTACCTACATTGCAGCTAAATCAAGCATATATCATGCTTTCTTAATCTGTTTGAGGTAGGAAATAAGACCTTATATCACCTAAAGTCAATGTAACACGAATAAGTGAAACCACTTCCGTCCCAAGGACCCAGTAACTAATTTAAAAAATTATAACTGATCGGCATATTAGAAGCGAGAATTATATGACGTTATAACGCCAACAAATCAACCAAAAGAGGAAATGCTAGCACCATAAACATGTACTGATACACAGAGTACTAGAAATGATTGAACTATAAAGCAAGGGACAGTTCATGTTTTTATCAAAGTTTTCAAAAATATGATTCGGGTTTCATCGGCATGATCATAGGCTCATAGCTAAGTTCAACTGGTGCAGTTAAGAAATTTAAGTAAATACAAGAATGAAACAGCCTCCAGGCCTCCACCAAGATACAAACTTATTAGCATGAACTAGAGGCACCAGGCGAATCTTTCTGAGTTGAAGGCCAGTCGCACTAGAATTGAAAAGATACACTACATACCTTGCCTCATGTTAGGCATCTAAAATTTCGAATTCATCCAAAACCAAGAGTACTAGTAGAATGGGTGAAAGATGAAGAGTTCCTAGAAAGAGCCAAACTTTTATTCTTTCCTACTATCCTTGAAACCTTCTCAGAAAGATTTCTTGCGTTGCCATCTCACAGTTTCGCGAGAAACAATATGAATCATAATGGTTGGAACACACCGCAATAAACAAATACTGAGATTAACCATGAGACTATTATAGTACTTAAAATTCCCATTTCATATTAATCTTCCTTTTCGGCCGATCATAGTAGTTATAGTAACAAAACCTCATTAAACGGAGTTGAGACGGACTTTATAGTAATAGAAAATCAACATTCGAGGGCTATACGAGTCCCACAAGGGTGGCGGTCGCCGCCGACACTTAGGGCCTTAAGCTACAGAGCTCAAATGGCTAAATAGAGCTCAAACGTCGATTCGCCGGAAAGAGTGCCACAATCAGCATGTAAGAGTTAGAAAATCCAAAATCAAGGGAATTTAAGCTAGAAAATTCGTTTTTGAAAAGAATTGGAGGGCGTGATCACCTGGTGGCGATAATTCCAGTAGCCACTAGATCCGGCAATCAGTACAGCCCATCTAGTCCCCACGGAGTCATCCTCATCACCATTCGCCTTACCCACATCGCCATGGCGATTGAAGAACTGGGTGGCTTCCGACGGCAATCTAAGAACCTCGCCGGCGACGTCGCGGCTCTCGACGAATCCAACGGCGACGATCGAAAGGAACAGCAGGAGCAGCGCACCGGCGGCGTATCTGGTCATCGTCGTCTCCGACTTAAAGGTGCAGTGTGATTGGGGGAGGTGAGATTGGGGAAGATAGACGTCTATAAATAAAGACATGTAATTGGTGTCTTATTTTTGGTGGGGTCCACCATTGACTTGGATTGGCGAAATGTTTGGTGTGACGTGCAGGGTTCTGGTCCGTTGATGTGGGGTTCTCGTCTTGGATTGGTCGATGCGGGTGGGCTATCTCTTGTGGGTCCTACTGCAGAAGGCGGTGGTTACCTGCTTTTACTCTTTAGTTGTGCTGTCATTGAAAAAGTATTGCGAGTCACGTGACGGTCACGGGAATTGGGCAAATTTTATTTTCCGTGTTCAAAACGGTTAAATCAAGAGGGACTAATGTGATAAAAGAACGTTAAAGTGAGGCACGCACGACGTTATTTAGTGATATAATTGACGGCATTAGATGGGCTTGACTGTTGGTTCTAGATAATACAGAAGTACGTATTAAGAGACCTTCAGGACAAAATGTGTCTACTTTAGTCGCTCTTATGTTCGTGATGTTGTTTCGCGCGCATTCCTCCTCGATGAATTGAATGATATGAATGAATTTCTTTATTACGTTACTTTTTTCACTTTTTGTTTTTACATATTCACCACTAGAACTCAAAGTTTGTCGTTTAGTTAGAACTAATAACCTCTATGCCCCTTCGCCTTCACATTCACCTTCCCTTAATCTCTTTCCCCAAGACATTAAAGTTCGCAACGATTCTAAGTTTCAAAAATGTCCTTGCTCTTGTTTTTATTCTCTAATATATATACATATGGTGCTAGTAAATAAGCAGGCTTTTTGTTCTCTTTTGTTTAAAGTCACGCTCGATGAATTTTTGAGTCATAGGCAGTGTTATTAAAAGCGCGCCTAGGCGCCAGGCGCAGCTAGGCTCACCGATTGCGCCTCGCCTAGGCCTAGGCACAACACGTTCAAGAAGGAGCGCGCCTCTTGCGCCTAGGCACCCAGGTGCGCCTAGTGAAACGGCGGTGGAGGCGCAAGGCTGGGCGCATGCCTGTAGCCGTTTGATTTTCTTCACATGGGCTGTTGATTTTCTTTTTCCTTTTTGTCTTTACTCTTTACCAAATCAAAACCCCCAAAATCAGTTCCTGATTTACGGGTCACGACTCACGACCCAAGCTCTCTGTCTCCCACAGTCACCGCAAGAGACCCAAGCTCTCAGTCTCTCACAGTCACCTCGCGAGTCGCTCGCGACCTTCCATCGCCGTCGCATCTCCTTCCTCCGCTCGCCGTCGCATCTCCCATATCCTCCGGCCGTCTGCTCTTCAGTTACCAGCGCTGCTTCAGCCGCCATTGTTGGTCGGCTAGTCCTCTTCGCAGCTGCTGCTCCGTTGGTCAATTGAAGCAGCTTCTCAGTTGCGGGCCTTGCAGCAGATCTCTCTCTCTCCCTCTCTTTCTCTCTCTCTCGGGTGAGCTTCAGTGCTCCATGTTTATCATGAACATGAACAGTACATGTAATGAATTATTTTGTGCAGTCGTGCACTCGTGCTCTTTATTTTTTGCCCCCTTCAATGACAAAGCCAGCTATGGTTTGCGGTGAGCCTGCGAGAATGATTTGTTGTAATGAATGATTTGCTGCAATTGTTAATAGGTTGTTCATTGTTGGCTGAAACTTGAAATGGGCTTGGTTTATTAATGTAGTTTAGTCTTTCCACTCGGGTGAGCTGCAATTGTTAATAGGTTGTTTTTGTAGCAGATGTTCTTGTATTGAAACTTGGAATGGACTTTTTTTTTTACATAATTTATTGTCTTAGTGTATTATTATTATTTATTTTAATTATTTTAATATTGCGCCTCGCTTCGAAAAGGCGCGCGCCTACGCCTTGCGCCTAGGCTCCAGGGACCTTTTGCGCCTTAAATGCGCCTGCGCCTTTAACAACACTGGTCATAGGTCTTGTTACATTCTTTTTCCCGTTAGAAGGAAATTGATGTCTAGTATTAGTATTGTGGCTAGGTCCTTTTTGGTGCTTGTATTGCTATCGATTGACTGATTAAGCTTCATTGTTTACATGTTATTGTTCTACTTCTTCATTATGACTTCACGACGTAGATAGAATCTAAAGAAAGGAAGAGCCCGTCTTTTGCAGACTTTTTGTGTAAATTAACTTATAACTGCAAGATATTGCATTAGATGCATGTCACCCAAGGGAAAGCAAATGTGTTGTCCCTGTCGTCAACTTTGACGTCTTTTGTCTTTCGATCCAGTAAAGGAGTTCAATAGGAATGAGCTACTGTGTACTGTCTGTGGTTCCCGAATCGGCACTTCACCTTGCTGATTTTCCTCAAGGTGTTTTGGTTCCTAGTAGTTTTTTTAGTTTTTTGTAATATACTTGTTTGGATGGGGTTGTTATCCAATTGTCTGTTTTAACAGCTCTGATGCATATTCTAATCTTTTAAATTAGCAAAAAAGTTATGGAGTTATAGCTCTTGTGTTCACTCTTTGCCATGTTTGGAGGCATTTGCACCCTTTGTCAACAATTTCTCAGAGTTAGTCCAAGCAAAATATCTGCTTCATCTGCCTAACAAATCCTTCTCCATATCTTGCCAGCGCAGGGTTGGATGGAATCAATTGGTATCTATGTGCAACAGACAAGCTAAGAATATACATCTGGGTTGATTGGAAAAGGGAATATATTTGTGTTAAATGTCCATGTCCACTTCCTTTCACTTTCTCGTGGCCCTCACTTGATTTTGACATCCCTTATATATATGTAAAAGTTATAATAATTGACATAAGCCCTATAATTATTCAATTCCGGGTGATACGTAGGCATTCGGGGTCCAATAATGTAGATATTCTTTTGCGCTAAAAACATCATAGCGACGCTTTGCTTGTTGCATTGTGTGGTAGGGAATTAATCTCGCTCTCTTTCGTTAAAACTTGCTTGATCTTTTATGTTTACTTCTTGCTTTCTATACGAATCAAATATAACATTAGAAAAACGTCGATATTTGATGAATATTGTTAGTTGTCTAAGGAAATCCACCGGACCTAATGAGGTACAAACTACATAGGTGCAACGGATCAAAACGATTTTTAGCACCATTCTATTATAAAGGAGCAAGAGCGATTGAAGAACCTAGTTGTTTTTAACAACATGTTTTGGATGTGTGTGCTTGACTTTATCGTCTTCTATATCTCTCTTTTTCTTTTTGAACCCACTAGACTAAAGAAAACTTAACTTAAAACTTTCAAAAATTTCAACTAAGTTTTTACGAGCATATTAATCTCCGATTAACAGATCATGTATTTTGAAACATGAAAATAATTTTTTTTACGCGAATGACTCAAAATTGCCTTATTCGATATCATAAAAACCTTTACGCAAACATCAATTATTTAGGAATTTATAGCCTCAAATCACCAACTGTGATGAAAAATTCAACAAAAAAGGCTGCCCGGAAAAACAACAATAATTACTTTCAAATCATGTCATATTCTTTATGATTTAAATAGTACTGTTATGACATAAGCTAAACGTGGAGAGGGAGAGGGAGAGAGAAACTCACCTATTAAAAGAAAAACCTATCAGATTTAGTGTCTAACCATGCACATAAAAGACATAAGATATATGGGAGACTGTTTTTATACCACTTGTGCGGGACATTTAATTTTGTGTGTGTGTGTGTGTGTGTGTGGGGGGGGGGGGGGGGGGATTATTCCACCTATTTGGGATAAAAAAAAAATGATGGGCCAAGGAGCTTCAGCACTAGAGGGACATTTAATTTTGTGTGTGTGTGTGTNGAGGGGGGGGGGGGGGGGGGGATTATTCCACCTATTTGGGATAAAAAAAAAAACTGATGGGCCAAGGAGCTTCAGCACTAGAGGGATATAAGGGAGATTGGTTGTATGCCACTTGTGTGGGATAATTCTTTTTTTTGTTTTTTGGTGGAGTTGGGGTGGGGGGGGGGGGGGGGGATTATTCCACCTATTTGGGATAAAAAAAAAACTGATGGGCCAAGGAGCTTCAGCACTAGAGGGATATAAGGGAGATTGGTTGTATGCCACTTGTGTGGGATAATTCTTTTTTTTGTTTTTTGGTGGAGTTGGGGTGGGGGGGGGGGGGGGGCGTTATTCCACCTATTTGGGATAAAAAAAAAAACTGATGGGCCAAGGAGCTTCAGCCAGGGGCGGAGCCAGAAAATTTAGTCGAGGAGAGAAAAAAAAGCGTAAATTTTTTTGCTCATATTATATATTATAATTAGCGTCACTTCTTGAATATGTTGAATGCATAATAAATTATTCAATTGACTACTAATCATTTTAGATTACTATTTCTAGTGATTTATTTAACTTTTTTTTTTTTTTGGTTAATAAGAGAATATCATTGATAATTAAAAGGGTTACAAAGTTGCCCAACGGCGAGTAAAGGTCACGACATTCCCGTGACTCTGAGTATACACGACCACAAAGGTCGGAAACTAACAACGAACCTATAAACTCAAAACCAATTACAATTAAACTAAAGCAGAGCATATCTTACACTTTAGATTAACTTTAAGTAATAAGCATAAGTTTAAAGGTTAAAAACACACCTAGTATACTAAAAAGAATACTATAAAAAATAGTAACATTTCAGCAGATAATCGGAAACAACCGCGCGACCCCAAAACTGAAACAACCCTCTATGAAGGCGCTCACACACAGATTTTCAATAAGACAAATTTGCAATCTTCCCCTATTTAACTTGGTAAGGTGAATTAACAACGAATTACTAATCTTGCATGAATGAAGCTTAACAATTATAGTATAGCTGTATTATTAATATGATTATATGAGTACAATAGTGCATGTATTAATTAATATTTTACAATAATTTAAAACCAAAAAAAAAAAAGAACAAACCTTAATCATTCAAATTCTTCCGTAATATGAAAATTTAAAATTTGAAAGAATGAAGATAGAACAAACGAACGAGAAAGAAGAAGATTGACCGTCAATGGCACAAAGAGTTAGAAATACAATAAAAACGAAATCCTAATTATTTTACGATATAATGGTATTTTTATAAATATGTTAAATATGAATGTTATTTATATAGTAAATTAAAAGATCTCAAATATTGGGTTGGGGGGGGGGGGTGCCGTGGCCCCCCCCGGTCAGGGAGGAGTTCCGCCCCTGGCTTCAGCACTAGAGGGATATAAGGGAGATTGGTTTTATGCCACTTGTATGGGATAATTCTATTTTTGTTTTTGGTGGAGTTGGGGGGGGGGGGGGGGGGGTTATTCCACCTATTTGGGATAAAAAAAAAAAAATCTGATGGGCCAAGGAGCTTCAGCACTAGAGGGATATAAGGGAGATTGGTTTTATGCCACTTGTATGGGATAATTCTATTTTTTTTGGTGGAGTTGGGGGGGGGGGGGGGTTGTTATTCCACCCGTGGGATAAAAAAAACAGATTGGCCAAGGAGCTTCAGCACTAGAGGACGAAGCAGAGCACCGTAGCACCCACCATCGGCCTAGCACCCGCCGGTCTAGCACCCATTGCTGACCTTCTATGCCAACCGTCATGACCGATGATGGGGTGGTTGTGGATAGGGCAATTGACCATTGCTGGTGATTGAGGAAATTGGTGATTGATGGTGGATGGGAAATGGGCAAATTGCTGTGGCGATTGGTGGTCGGAGGGATCTGCAGGTGATGGAGGTTGGTGGCGGAGCTGTTGTTTGAATTCTAGGATGGCGATTCCTCGCTTGCATGGTGGTTATTGGTAGGTGTGTTGATGGTGTTACTGGTATGGTGGTTGGTTTAGGATGGTAGCTGCTACCAGTGGTGAAGGTTGGGCTTAATGGCGGTAGGCAATGACGGTAGTTTTGGGGTTGTAATTGGCGTTTGTGGTGTTGATAGTGGGTTCCATACGTTTGCACGTTTGGAAGGTGGTTGCAGTGGTGGTAGGTGCTGATGTGGTAGTGTGTTGCGCGTTTGGATGGTGGGTGCAAATATGTGGTGGTGTGTTGATGGTTGTTAGAGGTGTGGTGATAGGTTTAGGGTGGTGGTTACTACCGGTGGTGAAGGCGACAAGATAATCTTGTCCGGGAATTATCTGGCCTTTAATCTAGGTTTGGTCCAAACGCGGGATAAGATTGATATTCTACCCTTCCTTATCTGATAGGATATGTTATTTGGGCTTATTTGTCCATATCTTGTCCTATTCGACTGAATAATCTTGCGTATCAAATATAAATTATGTGGTTTAGCTTTAGCTTTTATAGATCCTTGTTGGCCTTTTTATCATGATTTTGTTCATGCAGTGCACCGGGATGGTAATGGTAATGGTGTCTGCAGTTCGCAAACCTCAAAACAATTTTACCTTCATTTACCCTTGGGGCAGTACTATGGTCCATGCAAGGTAGCAATAACGTTCCTTGTATGTCATGAGTATATGCCTTTTCGAAAGTGTATCATTCACTAACACTCCGTTGGTTACACTTTCATTCTTTTCATTTTTCACGTGTTTAGGAAATATGAAAAAGATGTGTTCTAAGATTGAAAAACATGTACTCATTAACTAACTTGTTGTTTTGGTTATCATTTCATAATTAAGAATTTTAATTAAATACCACATCAAAACGTATGAAAACTTCGATGTGTTATATGAATACTATTTTTCACGCGTTTATGAGTCATAATGATTGAAGTGAATTTTAATCGATACTAGTATTAACCCCGTGCGTTGCACACGGACGAATAACGGCTAATTAAAAATTTACACTTATATATTGAATACTAATAACAAATAACGCTATTTTCACCTTTTTATGAGTTTTTTTTATCGTTTATAGTAACAATGTTAAGAACCATTGAGTTTTTACTAATAAAACTCACCTAGAACAATATAAAAAGTTATGCGACATAAAAAAAATGAGAGATAATTATACGTATATATATATAAAAAATATTTTATATGAAAATATAATAATGTTAAAGGAAGGACATTAATTTTGTTAGATTGTGAAAATATGTTAGAGTTGTGTAAAAAAATATTGAAAAGTTTCAAGATTTGAATAAGATATTGATTAGAATGAGATATAAATTTAAAATTTATGGGGTGAGAGAGAGAGAGAGATTTATTTTTAAGTGGAACATGCTAACGTGGAAGAGAGAGAAAAGTAAAATTTATATGATTGGTTGAATGCCGAATGGCATAAAGAGAGGCATGCCAAGTAGGAAAGAAAACGTTTCATTCTCTCAGTTTCGGCTTTCATATATATATAATTAGATTTGCAAGAGACGTGAATAATGTTTCAATTTGATATGTGTAGAAACATAACTTGGAAATGGTAACCAAACCATAAAAGCTTAAACATATGAAAACAAAAATAGAAAAAAAGTGGTAACCAGAGAAGCGTGATTAAAAGGAATATAAGCAAGTCTATTTCTTCGTTATATCATGATTTAGCAAAACTTATATATAAAAGGATATTTGACACAAAATAGGAAATTTGACATATCATGACATTCTAATCCCTAGTTTTAACATGGCGGTTAATACTTCCATGATTCAAGAACTTTTGTTGGCACACTCCTTCCCTTAGCTGCACGAAAAGTGTCACAAAATCTATGGAATGTATCAGTCCAAAAATTTAATTTCGAACGTCTAAGAGAAGGAAGAAGACTCCAAGTTTAAAACTCTTCCTTGCTTCTAATTAATTATAGTTTTAATAAACAAAAAAATACGTTGCACATCAAATAAAAATCATAGAAAACTATGCAAAACTAAGGGTGCAACTTGAGTCAGTTGGGTTGGATTTTTACCTAACCAACTTTAGCTCTGAAAAAATTGAATTAATGGGATTGGATTGAGTTGATATATTTGGGTTTCAATGGGTTGATCAAAACAAAGTATGAATTATTTTATTTAAACAAAAAATAAATTGGTGATAGTTGTCGGCGGCGGGATGTGACAGCATTGGCAACTGCCAAAGGTGGCGATCGGTAGGCTGCGGTGGTGGCGGAGGTCGGAAGTGGTGGCGGCAGCAAAACTACACTCTGTAACGGCAAAAAAAAAAAAGGAATGTAATTTTGTAGCAAAACTACAGTTTTTACATGAAATATTTTAGCGATTGTTTTACATGATTTTTGCTATTACAGTACACACCGAAACAACAAAAATAAAAGGCGTATTTATTTTTCTACAATTTTACTTTTCATACTTTGTTGTCAAAGCGCGTGCCATTGCCAAGTAATGGTCTGAAAAAGCACTAGCGAAGAATAAAAATAAAGAAGAAAAAAGAACTGGCCTTGTACGTTGATGTTCAAATCAAGAGTCATTTGTTTTAGGTTATGTAGTTAGTCTTTATGTATTTTTAGCTGCTTTTATTTATATGTTTTTGTGCACATCCAAAAAAAATATATTAGTTTAGTTACTGTTTTTGTAGGGTTTAATTTATGACTATGTCTATCGGATGAGAATGTCATTCGACTGTCGTTTACTTGCCTTTTAACATGCTTTGTAATTCTCCCTATTAATCTTAGTATATATTCCTACTCTTCTCTCATAAAAATAAAATAAAAAAATCAAGAGTCATCGATCAACATGACATAACATTTACTCGTCTTTGTAACACATGATCAACAGCATCTTTGTTTCTTTGTGCTTACGCTTTAGACTAACTTTTGGCACTACGTCAATAACGAAGCGATAGTGTGTTACGTTACGGCACATCAGACAATGAGTCATGTGGGGTCCAGAACTAAGAAAAAGTCATCAAAATGCTTTGATCAAGTGGATCAGCAAAGCTCTCTTGCCCCCCAAAAAAAGAAGAAGATAGAGTGGATCTTTAAAGCTCCTAAGTCCTAAATGATTGAAAACAAAAAACTAATGCAAGTTGATTGATTAAGGCAGGCCTTGTGGGAACGTTAGGATAAAATAAACAAGCCGATAGAAGGAAAGCAGCAATTCTTTGTTTTACGTCATTCAAACACACTTTGGTCAACAAAGCGTGTTTGAAAAAAAAAATTAACCTTCATTGTCAAACCCAACTACACTTCTTCTTTTCTTTTTTTATGGTGAGAAATTCACCGAGATAAATTAAAAGCATGAATTATAACACGGCAAGCTGTACCGCTTTTTCGTAGGCTAAAATTCATGTAAAAAAGCGTATTATATGAACACATTAACATAATTCAATAGATATCGGAATAAATACCTAAAACACTCTAATTGTTTTAGACACGTAGAAATTCATTATTACAACCTACAACATAAAAACAACCCTTTCTCTCCCTTGTCTCTACAAACCAAAGCCTAGTAGTGTCACTGTCACCGTTGATTTCGATCATCCGGCAGTGCTGAGGTAATCATTTTGTCTAGTATATTTTGTTTTCTTTTTCCTATTTTCTCCATGGTTGGCTTCCTCGTTCAATAGCTTGGCAGTTCATCCTAGATGCGATCCACCGATTTTGGTCGATGATAGGCATGGAGGTTGGATCCGCTCATCTCAGGTGTCTCAGAATGGATCGCGAGGTGGGTAGTTGATTCAAGGTGTGGTTGCAGATGTCTTTCTTCCCAGGGTTGGTTCAGGTTATGATAGGTGGGTATGGTGCTGACGTCTATTTGGTCTATGGTTAGGCCGTGAGGAACAGATCCAGTTTCGTGCTAAGGCTATACCCTCCCCCTTTCCTTCTAGCTAGATGCCCCTTCTAGTTGTTTGATTTTATATTACTGGGTTGTGGACTCATTTGGCGGCGGCCCAATTTTATAAAGGATGGCTAAGCGGTCGCGGTCTTGTGTGGTAGCGTGGTCGGGTGTATGGTGGCTACATGCTACATGGTTTAAAATGGATGTATGGTGGCTACATGCTACATGGTTCGGTCCGTGGTTCGGTCCTGTGATGTTCATAGGGACATGTGAAGAGTCCACTTTTTGTTGCCATTTGGACTTTGGTCCCTGTACTCAATTCGTATAGCCCAAGAGTGTTGGACCTTTACTTTTTCGTTTACTTGTTCTTACATTTTTTGTCATTGAATTTTACTTTTCTATGGAACTTTTATCTTTGAAAGCAGAGATGTTGCCCTATCATTTATTATTTCCTGGTATTTGTTGTTATTAATCTACTAAAAAAAACAAAAGATCCAACCAAAAAGTAAAAGGCAAAAGGTGCACGCAAGTCCAATCTACGTGTATCAATGACTTATTTATTCTTACTTAGTTTCCTAATGATTGATTAACATAAAGTTTGAAAGCGAAAGATAACCAGTTTGAGCACCCCCTTTTTTTTTTATTTTACCAATGTGTTTCTAGAATTCAAAGGATGCAATATTAAAACCTTTTTTACCAACTAATACCCAGTATTAATTATTATAGGCAGATGCTTGTGATACCAAGAAATTACACATGTCTACTTGGAATAGCTAGTGTAGATGAAGGAAAAGAATTGAATCAGTACTTCTACCTCGCTTTTAAATTTATTCACTTTTTGGTCATTAAAACCAAAAAATAAATGTTTATTGTAGATGCTACTAAGAGGTAACAACACTGAAAGGCTTAAACTATTCGAGCTTGGCTCGTGTTCTCCAATTTAGTAACTTGTTCAAGATCAGCTCACAAGATAATTGAACCATGTTTGAAGATACTTAAATTTTAAGCTCGGATTGATGAGCAGATTACCATGTAATAGCTTGGGGTTGGATTGTTTGCGATTGACTCGGAAAACAAACAAGTCAAAGTTGAAAAACACACACACACACACACACACACACACACACACACACACACATATATATATATATATATATATATATATATGTATGCATGTATATGAGAGCCGATCCCTGTCTACCGGTGGAGAAATAACAATTTATCCACCACATATCTGGCCTTCCACGTGTACCCGTGGATGACCCAGATTTCACTTTTTTTTTTCAAAAAGTGCTAACCATCACTCTTATATGAGGTTAGGGCAAAAGCAAAAAATGCCTCTCCCAGTTCAAAATTAGCTAACCTCTACAAAGAATAGAGGTTAATGGCCTACCATCAATTAGCTGACCGTTACTCTTTGTAGAGGTTAATGGCCCACTAACTTGTGCTGACCTCTACAAAGAGTGGAGGTCACTGGCCCACGTAATCGCTACAAAGAGTAGCGGTCACCGTTGGGCCCTAACCGCTACTCTTTATAGCGGTTACACGAGTTTTTTTTTTCCTTTCATTACACAGACTATATGGCAGTGGCTTCCTTTTACAAGTTCGGCTAGAAAAGATAATTTATAGCTTTACCACTGGGTATCGAGCCGGTAAGTGGATCTAACCCTTATTGCAGTAATGTAAAATCATCGCAAAAGGCAAGGGCGTACGATCCTACCGACGCTATGACCCTAAGATCCTACTCTAGGCTCGTAAGATTCTATCACTTACACCGATCCTCGGCCGATCTGAACTGATTCAGTGAAGGGTCGACCCCAACAATCCTATCAGTGAGTAAAGGAAACCAGACTGAAACCTCCTCTAGCCTTGTAACGAAAAATTACCCGAAGAAACCAAAGGACCCAACAAAGGACAAAGCCCATTCATTTAACAGCATAACACTGCGAGGCAGAAAGAGCATATGGGCTGGGCCAGAATTTCGAATCAAAAACAAGCTAGACTTTGGGTAAAGAGCTCTGCCCAGCAGAACACAGTCCAGTCCCTTTGGATGAACCAAGATCCAAAATACTGGAGTATACATTCGGCCGCCGTTCTGGCTCTCACACCAGAGATACGAAGAACAACGGTGTTGGGCTTCAAAGGTTTGCGAAAACCCTAATTTATCTACCTTACAAGCTTACATCTCTTCTCTGTCTGTTAGGGTTTATGTTCGGTAGGAATGGAGTTACAACTAAGATTCCTGCTCGGTTAATATAAAATGCTTCATACGTAATGTTTTATGATCATAACTTGTGATGAATTCCTAATTTATGATGCTGGTTTCATTCGAAGATTCCGCTACTATATATTCAAGAACTTGTATTCTTCGGTGTAGGTTTCTTTGAAATTTTTTCGCTATTTTGTTAATCGTGATTGAAAATGAGTTTTCATAGTTTCTGTTTAGTTCTTTGAGAAAGAATTTAGCTCAGCATTTGTTTCTCTCCTAATTACTTGAGGTTGTAGTGTTGCTTGGGTTTATTTATGCGTTTGAGTTGTTTGCAGTTTTGCTGGATTAATGGATGGAGGAGAGAGCATACTTGATTCCATATTCGAAGAGGAGCACCTTGAAGATGCCCCAGACGTTGAGATGCTCGACGTGGAAGAAGGGGAGGTGATTGAAAGGAATTTGCAGTCCGAAGCGGGGGAGAAAAGCGGCGGAGATTCAAGTGTAGCGAATCAGGAATCTCGCAGTAAGAATCGGAGACGGAAGGATAATAAGAAGAGGAATAAGAGGAAGAAAGGGAGTTCCGGGTCTAATGTCACAGACGTTAACAGGTTTTTCATTATTTGAACCACTTTCCTTGGTCGCTATATATTCCCCCTTGAATTGCTACTGCCCGGTTGATACTGTGATTCCGAATCTAGAATTTGATGTTCTTCAAGTTGATTGTTCTGTTCTGACCCTGGGCTCTGATTGCTGTTCTCTTTGAAAGTTCCAATTGTTTCCATACCATGTGCGCGCGCACGCATGTGTCTTGTCTTAATGTATTCAGAATGATAATATGAGTGCACACACCCCCGCCGCTTGGGCTTTTGCCGTTTATTTTTTTTTCTTCACCACCACGGCAGTGTGGCAACTCTTCACATTTGTTTTCTATTTTTTAGTAACTTTTTTGACACATAATACATATTTGTACGTAACGAGACGGGTCAACGCCTAGTGCTGGAGATCACTATCTTTTGAAGGCACTTGGCGGTCCACTCAAGAAAATGAGTGTCTAGGTTTCATTTGTCTTTGCAACATTGGGAAACGTTCCGGCAGTTCAATCACCAACCACCAACATCCACCCTTCCCCCAGTTAGCACTAATACCAAGCTTAGACGTGTCTGTGCAAGTACAAGTGGACCTTTTTTAGTAACTGATCAGTGATCAAGCGGTAGGTAACCAAAATGGTTTGGTCAGGAGAACCTAACGCCAAAAAGAGTGGCAGTTGGGTGGGATACCCGATACTAGAAATTGGAATGCATTGGAGAGGCTCCCCTACTTATAGTGGTAGAAGGGGAACACCCAAAAAAAAAAAAAAGTTTTCGGAAGCCAATAAGAGGTTTTTCCATTACTTTACTTTTGTTTCTCGTGTATTTAGCACCTTCTGCTCAAGCCTGTTACTCTGCATTCGCTAGGCTACTTATCTCTTCTACTCAAGCATGTTACTCTGCAGAACCGGCTCTTTATTCTAGTTCTATGTTGAAAGGAAAAGATCTTCATGCTCGAGAAGTGACTAGTATTGTAACTTCCATCTGCAGGTTTGTTTTAGATGTTTGCAAGCGCTTGAAAGAGAGAAAGTCTTATCTGGTATGGACTGCAGTGGGTTGCTTGGGCGTCTCTGCTTTGAGTGACCTGGTAAACGAGGTATTTTACAACCTTTTTTCGGGTGAAGCAACTTGCTGTTTACTCTCATGCATTTTTTTGACTATGATGGTCCAAGTCTCTTAAGTTTTAAGTATATGTGAATGAAGAAATGAGGTTATGGAAATGAGTTTATGGAAATGAGTTTATTTAAGTCAATATATTAGTTAGCGATTGCAAGATGTTAAACTGCATGAACAATTGAAAACTGTAGTTAATATATGTCATGAGAATCTGACATAGGTTTATGCTGGTTGTCAACTACCCATGCAAGTCAAGTCATCCCCTTCAGAGCTGTTGTGTAAGACACAAAGGTGGAATTGAATTTCTGTCAACAGATCTAAGGTATCCTTGTACACTTCTGTGCTATTTGCTGATGGAAGAGAGTTGGTCAAGAGCACGAGAAAGTAGCTGTATGTCCTCAGGCAGAGTAGTGGATAGAGCATACAATAGGATAATAAATAACTACTGATTAGGCTGTGACATGGAAGGCTTCTTTTTACACAAAGATGTGAGGATTTAACATTTACATTTTTATTTTGAGCCTATTTTTCTTCTTCTTCTCCCTCTCCTTCCTGTTTCTCTTTGGCTCTTTAGCAAGCAAAATTTTGATGTAGTGAATCGATTGCGGATTGTAAGCAGATAAGCCTGCTATACATCAAACTTAGTATAACTACCACCACAGTTTATTTCTCTTTGAAGTTCATGCTCTGGTAGCGATATAAACCTCTATTAATGACTGCGACGCGCTCAATTTTTTATTTTATTTTGGCAAGTCTTAATTATTCTCCTAGATTTAAGTTTCCTGAAAGATTCCCGCATATGGGTAGCATTGTTGGAAAATGCTTATTGGCCTGTCAGATTTGGTACACGGGGTCTGTGTTTTGATCTTCCTGAGATGTTTCCTTGAAACTTTGTCTTCACAAAAGCGTGATTTTTTTTCCCCGTTCAATCTTTGCTGAAAAATACATACTATTTACCTCTCTTTTCTCCTTTCTTTGGTGAGTTGCACTCTGCAGTGCTGACTTAGTGACTAATTTTGAATTAATGGTCATAAAGCTATGCAACCACTCAAAGGTGATATTAGATTTGATCCATTAGCCACTTTTTCTCTTGACCCCTTAAGGTAGTTGTTCGTAGAGAGTATTTATCCTTGGGCTTCTGTGAAGCCACAACAATATGTTGCAATCGAAGGTGAGATATTGGGGTCCCAATTGATTTTGAAATAGCCTGGAGCTGAGAGTGCTTTTCAACAATTGCTGGCTTTTTTAGTTGCTGATACTCAATGTTGTTTCCCTAAACTCGCAGATAATTCTTGCAGAAGCCATTTCACTGCTCCTAGTCCTGTGGATGTTTGAAACGAGGTTCTGGCTGAACCAATTGGTTCCTTTTGGTGTAGATTGAAATCACATGGTTTTGGGATATCTTTTGCAGTTTTATCACTTGGTATGCAAAATAGCAAAGCACTATATACTTCCAAGACAATGTAGAGATTATGCATATGCTAAATATAGAGAGAACAGCCATTATAGACGGATGAGATCTTTCCAAGCTGTTATGGAATTACAAATATATATGATGGAAAAAACACCTAACATAACAATATACTGTGTCCATTTTCAGTTGGCAGTCAATTTATGTTTCCTACTCCCTTTTGGCAAAGATAATTTTTAGTGTTTACATAAGCTAGGGATAGCATGACAGTTTTAGTATTTTACTCTTTTATTATAGTGTTCTTCCTCGTGTTCTCAAAGTTATTGCTTGTGGTTCTACTCTTCTGCTGTTTTTTCCTTCTAATTTTGCTCTTTTGCACCTCGTGCTGCTACTCAAAGATTCGAGCTTCCTCATTCAAGTTTTGCGTTGTTCTAAATTAGAGCGTTGGTAAGATTTTGGGAGAAGAAGAGAGCATTTGTTCCTTGTATATTTGTAGGAGTAGGATTCACCATGATGCGAGAAGCAAGCATGGGACAGTCGAAATGTGATATTGAAATGTAGGTTTATAAAGGTTAAAGTCAAGTCATACTAAGAGGGTGTTTTAGACATACTCGGTTCTTTGGTTACCAAGTAAAGAAGCTCTGATAATCTCAATTACTAACTAGAGCAAGCTCCACTGGCCTTCTTTGCCCCAGTTAATTTCTTGTCAGATTCTCTTCCTTTTCTGTTTTTGTGTGCCTCTGTTAATCCCTTGCAAGTTCGGAGAATGAAGCAATCCTCTTCTCTCCCAGTTTCTGTAGCGCATACCACAGGCAATCCCTCAACTCCCCTCTGATACTGCATCAATTGGTATCAGGGCACACCTTGACACTATCGAATACGCCAATCCAAAGCACCTATTTCCCATTCATCTTTCCCATTCTCGCTAAGGATTCTTGAGGTTCCGGAGGATCAGCTACACCTGAATATCTCTTCCTTTATGCGGGTGTCTTCTTTCTGACATTGTCAAAAATATATACCGACCCCACAGCTGTACAGTATCATCAGATTTGATCAATCTGAAGTCATCACCACTGTTCTTCACAAATATTGTGGCTCATCGGACCACATCTTCTCGGAGCCTAGTAAATAGCCCAAGAAGAACTTCCACCTTACGTTTTGTTGATATAGCGTTCAATGAAGTAGTATTTTTGAGCAGCTTTCTAGCCCAGTTTATATACTAGGCTAGATCGTACGGAAGCAATTTTCTCTCCTGTGCAAAATGCACTTAGCACTTCTAAGCTTTTTAAACCCAGTTGTTCATCTACCTAGCTTGATAAGTATATCCATAGTTATGCACGTGTTTAGCTCTTTGTGTTCCGAGGCGCTAGGCTCCAGTAAGGGCACTTCACTGAAGTTGGTCACAGGCTGTACCTGGACAACATCTTTGTTGAACTTTTCGACTAGAATAAGCCCGACACACTATCTCGCCCTGGGGAAAGACACAAGTAACAGAGAAAGGAGATTCATTTTGAACCCTACTTTTTTCTCTTAAAGAAGAAGGTCCATTGGTGGAACCTTTGTAGAATGGAGGAGAAGCAGCTAGCTCCCTCCCTCTGGGTACCTTCCGTCTAGTTCTACTATTCTTCTTTCTACTTACTCTTCATATTTCCTTCTTCATGACCCTTCAATTACCCTCCTTTTCTCTCCGACGCCCTCAGCACCCAAAAGATGTTTGCAGAAATGCCCAAATGAAAATGTTCTTGATAAATTTTGATACAGATTCAGTTTCTGTTTCATAAGTTTGCTGATTTAGTAGTTGGATACTACGGATTGAGTTGGACACATGGAGGTGGTGAAGTTTACTACAATCTGCTTTTTGACCTAAAACGATGAATTTGCTGTTAAGTGTTGTTTTGGTGAAGTAGTTTTTTCATTTTGCACCCTGCTTCAGAAAGGCGCACGCTTGCGCCTAGGCTCCAAGAGTCCTTTGTGCCTTGGGTGGGCCTACGCCTTTAATTCATGTGGAGAAACCCTTGTATGATTAAAAATGCCCTCATGACATGTGCAATCTCAACACCTAACAAATCCATAATTATCTACTCCCAAATGTACAGTCAACTAAAGACAACAATCTCAAAATACATTTGAATACAGTCTCCAACACGTGACATGCACAATTTCGCTGTCCCATGCTGGTGCCCCGCATTACATCTGTACTAGTATTTCTAGCAAGATTGACATGATAAAATAGAAGCTGTTTTCTACAATTTCAAAGTGGTTGCTGAGAAGTGTATTATGAACTTTTGGAGTACTAGACACACTGACATAGCAAATAGATAATAGATAATTGAAAAGAAATGAGTGTTTCCTTCACAGTACTACGACCAAGAAGAGAATGCCAGTCTTTCATGTATCAAGGATTTAAGCTGTTCTCCATCCATGACGAGAAGTCTATATTTCTCATTTGAATCGTTTCACCTGCAAAGTACTCACTTCAAACATGGAAGAATTCCTATTTACTTTTGATAGAATGGTGTTGTTTATTATTTTATCGTCCGTCTTTTTGTTTTCTTTCCTTTTTTGTTTGCTGTAAAATTAAGTGGTAAAGCTTGCAGGTTGATGCTATTCAGGCTTGTGGAGGTCAGAAGACTGCTAATGAAAGGCGTTTCCGAACAGGTGGTGGCATATTATGGAGCATCCTTAAAGTACGCGATCCAAATGCCTACAAGGAGATAATGAAAAAAGGAAAGGAATTTGAGGTGCGCTATGGACCTTTTATTGAAAAACATGAAGCTCCATATTTTTTAAAATGCATGTAGCAGCCTGCATTTTGGTTTTTACTTCTTTTATCTCTCATTGTCTTTTTTCTTTTTATCTTCTTTCTGGGTATGTTTGGCAAAGGTATTGGACTAGTAAACAGTAAACTCTTGGATCTAAAACCTACTATCATTTTTGGGTTGGAATTTGTCGTTTCTGGAGCACAAATTGTATCTATGTGTAGACTCATATTTTGAACATTCTTTGGCTACTAAACAACCAGAACCAAGAGTTTGTGCTTAAGATATAAGCTACTATCTTGCTGACAGAACTTGACCCTTAAGGTGATGATCCACGGTACTCTGGTATATTAAATATTTAATTCCGGAGGATTCTTAAATAGGTTATAGGTTGTTGAGGTTGTAGATGAAACTGGACACATGCGGAAAGGAGTTGATTGTTCTGACCTCCGACTCCAGATTTCGTTACTTTTTGCCATTGCCTATAACAACTAGCAAAACTGGAAAAAAATGTTTTCCAGCTTAATTTTGTCACCGATAAGGATGTATCGATTTGAGCTGCACTATAAACCTTCTAGTGAATAATATAAAGTTCCTTATTTTTCCATATGTGGCTACCTGGATTTGGGCTTTAATTATTTTGATTGCTCACAGTATATGCTCTTTCTTGTCGGCTGTATTTAGCGAAGGTAGTGGGTGAGTAAGCATTTCGATTGTAAACACAATAATTTTTGGGTTGAAATTTATACCTACTATAATTTATGGAGCACAAGAGAGTATCTATGTGTCAAAGGCCAATTTTTTGTGTACCCGGAAGAAGTAGGCCCAAGAATTTTGTCTTTAGAAAGATGCTATCTTGCTGACAGAACTTGAATCTAAGGGGCTGCTTAGAGTTCTCCTGGAAAGCAAATTGGTAATTTTGGAGTCATAGAAAAGATGTAAATATCTTTGGTGGTTGATGATGAAATTGGACACTACTAACAGAAGATCTTAGCACGATGTTGATTATTCTTACACCAGATTTCAGTACTTTATACAGTTCTCTGTAACAAAACTGGAAAATGGAAAAACGGGATATGCATAGATGATAGGGAAAAATGCGTTCTGTCTTTCTTCTGTGTTTGAACGGAAGACTTTTTTTTTTCTCTTTTTGATATTTATTTATTATTCTTTTGTTTTGTTTTGTGTGGGGTTTTTTTTTTTTTTTTTTGGGGGGGGGGGGGGGGCGCTGTCGCCAACATAGCAGGACAACATTTCGGTTGCCGATTTTGCAGCTGCTGCTGTAAATTGTGGTATCACCGAAACGTTGGAAGCAGGAGAGCAAGATTGGTCGACTGACCAAGGCCCAGTATTCTATTTGACAATGTGAAAAGCTTGTTATTTTAGACTCTATGTGACTATAAAGTTGTCTTGGTTCACTTATAAAGGAGGGGGAGGAGAGAAAAAATGACTCAGTCCTTTTAGAGGGTGGTAAGAATAATCTGAGTAGTTGAGTTTGTATATTCAAATTTAGGCCCCATTTGATAGCCGTTTCTGTTTATTGTTTTTTTTTTGTTGGATTATTACACGTTTCTTTGGAAGTTCGATTCGTTTACAGGTGAGCTGAGGGAGCTTGTTGATACAATCAGTAGAAGGGGAGTCAATATAGCGTGTCTTCAGGAGACTGAGAGATAGAGGGACATATTATAAATTGTGGTACAAGGGCAGGGTTAGCAATAGAAATGGAGTACAAATTGTTGTACTCGCTCCGTTTTTTAATAAGTGAGCTCCTTTCCTTATTGGGATGTCTCAAAATAAGTTATTGATTTCTAATTGAAGCACTTATTGCCATAGTTTTCCATGTTTACCCTTTTGACTCCTTATCTTCTCTCTCTCTCTCCCCCCTCACTTCCTCTCTCCACCTTTCAGTCACCCACCTTTCCTTTTACCCCGTTGGTTTTCTCTCCTCTCTCCACTTGCTTTTCTCTCACCTGTTTCGTCTTTCCCCATACTTCTCTCTCCTCTTTAACCCTATGGATTAGCAACCAACATAACCACCCTAACAGATACCCAATTATTGCACCAGTAGTCAGATTGCCCACCAGAATAGATGGCCCCGTAGATGATACCCACATCTAGGCAAATTTGCCATGATTTCACCTAGACCATAATCTCACAAATCACCATGTTTGCAAATCTAAAATTCATCATAGCTGGAAAGCGTTTCCTATAAGGCGGTGATGGGGGTTGACGAGTAATTGACCGACTTGGTGGGGAGGCTCGGCAGAGATGGTGCATCTGACGGCAGTTCTAGGCGGCAGCGGCTGAATGCTACCCACTTTTTCTCACGCAAGCATATCGCAAGTAGGATTTGATATTAAACATAACATGAACCTACCATTGATAGAAGTAACCTTTCAAAAAGATTCCGAGTTAAGAATTTTTTTTCCTTTCATTCCCTTGGCAGGGTTTTGGTGGTAGATCTGGGACAGTGTGGTTGTGGTAGGGATGAGTAAGAGTAAGTAATTTGTGATGAGGCGATGACGTTTATTTGTAGCCTCCAATGATAAGCTTAAGTTATATAGCATGGCTAACTTAAATATGGGTCTATGACGCTAATTTTGTTTAAGGTGAATTACTGGTGGTGATGATGTTTAAGTAGTTTGATATGATGACGATATTTTGCCAAACTAGAGAGGAAGAAGATAATGAGTTGTACAGTGGTAGGTTCACCATGATAGCTTTTGACCAACTCATAAAACTTTGTGCAAAGTCAAAGATGCACTTACTTGGGGACGAAGAGAGCATGCAGTAGCCTAAGAAATAAGGTTGTAGATGTCAAGAGGAAGGGTGAAACTCTTTAGGTAGGACTAACGGACACTGGCAACGTGGAATTTTGGCAGGATACAAAGGAGTTGTAGTTGGAATACTTTACTGCACGGAGAGCAGATGTTAATAGGAGGAGATGTAAATTGGCATGTTGGAAGAACTAGTGGATACACGGAGGATTGGTTGTGGAGATGCAAATGAATTATGAGAAGACATCGTAGATTTCATAAAGCCTTTGATTTAATTATATCAAGCACCTTCTTTAAGAACCGAAACTCCAGTTTAATTACCTTTAGCAGTGAGTCTCATGGTAGCCATATAGAGTTCCTTCTCACTAGGAAGGAGAACCTTGTCTTAATACACTACATAGGTTGGTGTTTCTGGACATAGAGTTGGATTAGGAAGGTTAAAGGGGAGAGAAATCTGTGAAGTAGGTGCTAGAATCTGGATGGGAAAAGATTAAGCACCTGAAATTCGAACGGGAAAAGATTAGGCACTTCTCGAAGTGTATGTTAATTAACAAAGGATTGGTAGTTTGGATGATGCTTCTCATAATATGTGGTTTGAGATGTTTACTTGGTTGGCAGAGTTGCTACAGAGGTCCTTTAAGAATCCAGGGGAAATGGTCCTATATGTAAGGAAACTTGGTGGTGTAATGAGTATGTCCCCAAAGCAACTTTGAAGAGGAAATGTTTTTGTAGGAATGCACGAGTTTATCAAACGAGCTTTGGAAGAGGGTAATTTGACATAGATTAAGGAGGGAGGGAGGGACTGAATTTCGTTTCATGCCTAGCAAATCTATTATGGAAGTTATTTTCTTGATTAGGCCATTGATGGAGAGATTTAGAGAGAAGAGACAGTATTTTCACATTTCTTAATAGATTTGGAAAATGCGTATGATAAGGTGCCAAGGCAAGTTACATGGCGGGCTCTAGAGTATGAAGGAGTGGCTGCCAAGTATGGTCATGTGATTAAGGATGTCTACAATAGGTAGGCTACTAGTCTGAGAACATCGAGGTAATGATTAGTGAATTTCCAGTTACGATTTGCTTCAAGCAATCAGGTTTAAGCATATATCAAACTACTTAGGTTATGGACGAGCTTATAAAGAATATGCAAGATGATGTTCATTAGTGTATGTTGTTTGCGGATGATATACTTTTAGTTAAGGGTAAAATACATGAACACCCCTTAAACTATTGGCTCGTCTCGAAGTGCCCCCTATATTTGTCGAGTAAGTCCATCGAGTTGACTCAGCCTCACATTACTAGCAAAATTGAAAAAGGAAGACTTCGCCCTTAACCAACAATCCATTGTACCGATTGTACCAAGCCAACCGCCAGACACTGCCTTCACATGCTTATATCTGTCACTTTCATTTCTGTTTCTTTACCTCCACTTTGACCCCCTACCACGAGCACCAAACCATCCAAACCTATCAAGCAAAGCCTAAGAACACAACATTATAGGTCATCACCGTTTCCTCCTCCTTTCCCTACCTCAAGGCATGCACCCCACTCAAACGTCCATTCTACAAATCTGATTCCTCTCCCGCCTCATCAATTCTAAACACATGGCTTTGATTTGACTTTATTGGTGACCGTGACAGATTTTGAGGTTTTAATTACTGTGTGTACGTAGCTTTGTGAAGAACTAGGAAAAGTTTTTTGGAAATGCAAACTCGAGTTATATTCATAAATTATACTCCCTCCGTCCCTTAAAAAACGATCACTTTTTTTTTTTGAACAAACTTTAAGAAGGTTGGTAATGTTGCATTGCCTTTCCCATTCTACCCCTGATTTAAATATGCTTGCTAATTTCAGATAAGGAGTTGTCATGGACCCATGGTCCCACCATCTCAATGGTCTGCCATAAACAACTCCAACAAAGAGAAAAAAAACCATGTTCATGGCTTCAATGGCAGAACTATGTTCTTTGATTCAGCAATGAAGTTGAAAGTTTTTTTCTTTATGAGAAAGAAAGGCGTCGTTTTGCCCGCCTAGTCGTCAGTGTTGTCCGCCTCTACGCCTAGGCGGTGTGCCTTGGTCGCCTAGTCCTCCGCCTAGGTTGCACATGCAGTTCACCCAGTCGCTGCCCACTGCCATTACTGTGAGTTGATACCATGTTGGCGATTTTCTGCCCTAATTTTACTATGGTGACTGGAGAAGGAGTAAGGGGAGAGAGATCAGAGAAATAAGAGGAGACGAGGAAGATGAGAACGCCTAGGCGAACGCCCGAACGCCTAATCTCGCCTCTTCAACCGTCACATCGCCTGGTCAAATGCTACCTCGTCACCTCATTCACGCCTTCGTCTCGCTACACACCGCCTAGGCTAACGCACGAACGCCTTTGATTGCCTCCTTAAAACCCCAGCAATGCCTTGTGTCACCTTATTCTCAAAATAAGGGGCTTGAGCGAAGGCCTATGCTCGCGATCCACCTGATCTACACCATGACCAACAAAATACCCACTGCCCTTCTTTAGAAGCAAATCTGCAATTTTTTCTTTATAGTCAAATGTTGTGATTGATGATGCGGGGGACGGTACTTGTGGTTGATGATGGATGCAGAAGACACGGCGACAGCGGCGGGGTGATGGGGAAGAAGACGATGACAGCCGACAGCCGTGGTGGTGGAAGAATACAGTAACAACGGTGGTGATAGGGGTCGTTGGTGTTGGAGGCAACCATGATCGTCGTCGTTAGGGTCAGCGGTACTGGTGATCAGGGTTTTCGGTGTTAGCAGCAGGGGTGATTGGGGTCGTCGGCAGTGGTGATGCCGGTAGTCGGCAGTGGTGATCAAAGCTCGGAGAGAGGGAGAGGGAGAGGGAGAGAAAGAGAGAGAGGGAGGGGGAGGGAGAGGGAGAGAGGGAGGGGGAGAGAGAGGGGGAGAGAGAGGGGGAGAGGGAGAGAGAGAGAGAAAGAGAGAGAGAGAGGTGGCTAAGGGCAAACATGTAACTTCACATAGAATTTATATCCCAAAATAGAAATGATCGATTTTTGTGGGACAACCAAAAAAGGGAATCTGATCGTTTTTTAAGGGACGGAGGGAGTAGCTAAAATAAATGAGGATAAACTAGTTAAAAATAGGAAAAGCATTTCTACAATGCAGGAATAAAATTGCAAGTGAGAGATTATGTATGTGCATTCTTGTCTGTGTCTGTGCGTATGCGACCCAGATATATCCTAAACCTTGGACTCATTTTCTTTTTGACGGCATCTCCTCTAGACCGAAAACATTCATGCAGTTGATACTTGTTACTCAAGGTTCGTTGGCCGATGATGGTTATCATGGATGGTTGTGGCAAATATGATATAGATAGATTAACATTTAACAGACTGTTGGATCATAGAGCCAAACAAGTGCCATTTTTATCTAGATATTGTTTATGTGGCACATGGTAAGCATTTGTATGTTTTCCATCCATTTTTCAACTCATAACTAGTCCCAAGGGTTCTAACTGAGATTAGAGCTCTACTAAACATTTAAGTTAAAGTGGTGGAGAAGTACTCTGGAATCCAAATGCCTATAGAGCAGGGGTGCTTCATTTTGTTCGAAGTACCAGCATCTGGTGCGTATTGGCTTGGTTGCAGCGAGGTGTGCACCGGATTTCGAAAGAAAATCTAGTTCTTACATTGATTTTTTGAAATTCAGGCTGGGACATGTATCAGGTACTTGAAGAGTCAAAGTATTATTTTAAAAGAGTTTCTGGGAGGTCCAAATATCATTCTCACTTTCCAGATATTTTCTTACAACAAAAAACAAAGGCTAGCTCTAATGCCAAATCTGATATGACTTGCCAGGGTACAGTTTTAGAAGCAGGTGTTACGAACTTCCCGAAAGCAGGCTTTGCTTTGGCAAAAGCCGTGCCTGCTTTGGCAATAGGGTTAGCCAAAACAAACGACAAAAGGATGCAAAAGGAAAAGACAGAGAGCCCGGGCTCTTTATTTCTTTTAATTATGTAATGGATTCATGATCTTAAACTTTAGTGCTACTTGACTTGCATCTTCATACTATACTAGCTGTAAAACTTAATTTTTATTTGTTGAACTTTCTAGTAGAATCATTTATGATTTATGATTCAATAGATACATGTATTTGTATATGAATTCATGGAAATATATGTACTATTCGAGATGTCTCGCATCTGTATGCTCATTTTTCCGAAAGATCACATATTCGCATTGCCGCACATGTACTGTATCTGCATGGGTACCCGAGTCCATGCTTCTTAGGCAAAAGCTTTAGGTTTAGGCTAAGGAGGACTAAGATACGACACTTGGGATGGATCTTTAATGAACTAGGAGAGCTCAAGTACCTAATAAAGATATGTCCAAGTCTCTTGGATCAATAATGTGCAAAGAGGTAGAGATTCACAATGATGAAGCCCATAGGATAATGGCAGGGCCGCTGAAGTGGAGGTATGCTTCTAGGGTGTTGTGCTTTTGGGTTTATAGGTGATCGTAATATTCCTCTCAAGTTATAGTCATTAGTGAGGCCAAAAATGTTTTATGGATTCAAATGTCGGGCAACTAAGAAGCACCATATATTTAAGATGAGCGTGGCTGAAATGTGAATGCTGAGGATGGTATGCGGCCACTCAACATGGGACAAAAATAAACGAGGATATATGCTACAAAGTGGGGCTGATGCCAACTGAGGGAACATCGGTTAAGATGGTTTGGTCATATCCATCGTAGCCTTTGTAGGCCCTCAGATGCCCCTATAAGAAGAGGTTATATGCGCCAAGTTGATGCGTTAAGACGACGGAAGAGTATTGATGAAAGACTTGATTTCTAGAAATCGATCTAGGAATCTATGTGAGGAAATGTGCTTTGATGGGGTAAAATGGAAGAAAGCGATTCAGGTAGATGATCCCAGCGAGTTTTGGACGAAGGCTTAGATGATGATGATGATTGCACATTAGTTTTTTGGCTGCCAAATAGATCTCAAATTCTTCGACCTAGATTGAAAATTGAAATGTTGTTATCTTTCATAGGGCTTGTGATTATGATACAAAATGACAATAACGTGGAATCTGAGTTGGACGAAGTTCAGTCTGAAGGACTTTTTATTTTCTTATCTTACCTTAAAGAAATGGTTGTTTCTAGTATGTTTACATTTTTGGTTTTACATGAATGTATTTTTCTTTCTGCCTGCTCCAGATTTTACAACCTGGTTTTGTTTCTAGCCACCAGAGCTTCTTAGAAAGCAGTACTGCGTAAACCTTGCTACAGTATTTTTATTTGGTTGAACTTATTTTTCTGATGCTATTTGCCACATGTACTACATTTGTACAAGATCAATCAATGCCACATTGCGCTCTGTTATTTTTTTGGTAGTCCGCATTGCGCTCCGTTAGGGTCTCTGTTGTTGTTCCATGTTCTTTTGTTGTTCCATGCGTTTATGCTTTTGTAAACTTGACCACTATGCAGAAGCAATTTAAGAAACAAGACATCAGGTCAGCACCAGTGCAGAACAATCATGCTTCTGCTCAAGGAACTATTTATGCATCCATGTATCAGGCTGCAGAGACCGTTTCAGATGGGCCACCGCTTGTACCTTCCTTGCAGAACCAACTTGAACAGCCGAACCTTGAGCAGAAACGCAAATCTGTCCATGATAGGATACGCATTCCTGTTACATATGATGACTTGCCTGGAGCAGCTGAGGATGCAAAAGATGAATCAGTATGAGGGTTGAGTTCAAATTTTGGCGAAGTAGCTATAATTCTTTTTTTCCTTTTTGCGAAGCAGCCACAGTATACTTGATGTTGATGTTCGGAGTTCACATATGGCAAAGTAGCCACATGCGTCGAACAAGAAAGTAAACGAGGGTCCGGGAGGAGTTGCATTTACAGTGAGGCAGCAGTGTATACATCTGGTAAAAGCAGATAAGGAAAGGTGAGCGAGGAAAGGAGAGAGAATACATTTTTGTTGGATGGATGGATAATCGATGGACAGCCTTATTCCATCTATTTTGTATGGGTTATGAGTTGAGATGAGATTTTTCCTTGGCTAATATGTCCTCTCTTTTATTCTCTGTTTCTTTACCTTTTTCAAGTAATCAGGATTCTTTTGTAAAGCACTTTCTCCTGTGATGCCTTCTCATGCCATCAACCTTGTTTTTAGTTTTCTCATGTAAGGTAACCCTTGGGTTCTCGAGATGTGTAACATTTCTGGAGTTCGGACACTCTAGTTTACCCTCTGAAGGACTTGACTTCATCTCCCTAATGGGATAATGAGCAAGCACTTATTTCAGCAGTATCCAAGAAGCAGCATCTCTCACTCAGGAGATTTGGAGAGACTTAACACATACACTAATGCTGCAGATACAGCCTGTATACAAAGCAGAAGTGATGAGAACATCTGTTTAAGGTTGGGAACTTAACTTTGTGCTAACCGAAAGCAGGAAGGTCTAGTGTGGACTAGTGCTTCGAACCAAAATTTTTCCCTGCCCACCGGTGGGAAATTTTTTAATTATCCACCGAACCGTGCAGTGGTTGGGAAAAAAGTGGACGAAAAGTGGACGAGAAAATAAAAATATCAAGAGAAAATGGAGAGAAAAAAGCAAAAAGCCCAACCGAACCTCCTAGTTGTGGTTGGCATTAATGGTGGTCCCCCCACGTGGCCCCCCTACCGAGATGCAACGTGGCCCCTACAAAGCCCAACCGCACCTCCTACTTGCGGTTGGCATTGATGTTCAAACTTCATTATTCATAAGAATGACAATTGAAAAGTAAATACGAAAGGACACTGACGAACATATGCAGACAAGTTGTTACACCTTTTAGCATGCATATGCTATAGTATGATGATGACTAAGGGTGTGGTCAGTGGTCACAAATGTCACTTTTCTTTCCTATGCCTATATATTTTTCACAAATGTCTCTTTCTTTCCTATTGCTACATATTTTTCAACTGCTAAGTTTGGTTGAACGTTGCCTATAGAGTGTTGACACTTTAACACACACACACACACACACACATATATATATATATATATATATGTGTGTGTGTGTGTGTGTGTGTGCCCAACCGCACCTCCTATGTGTGCCCAACCGCAGTTGCGGTTGGCATTAATGGTGGTACGAACCACGTGGCCCCCCTTCCCCTACCGTGATGCCACGTGGCGTCCTTCCCCCCCCCCCCCCCGGTGATGCCCCCCACGTGGTGTCCTTCCCCCTCCTTTTTTTCTTTGCAGAGGCAGCTCAGGCCGCAGAGTCTTCTGCCATTTTTTTTTTCTGCCACAGCCTTTGACCGCTCACTCACGGATTTTTTTTTCTATATCTTCTTTCTTCTCTCTCCCTCACTTTTCTCTCTTTATAATCCCTTCTCCCCGAACCCTTCTTCTGCACTCTATCATCTTTACCAACTGTCTTCATACTCCATATATCACCTACGTAGTCTCCACAACAATACAAACCAAAAAATTTTACGCTAGAAGATCGATGGATAACCGCTAGAAGATCGGTGGATAACCGCTAGAAGATCGGTGAATTTTTTCTTTAAATATATCAAGTCAAAACAAGTAAATATTTTTAATTTCCTTATAATTCAATGTTAGGTTTATACAAATCAGCGTATTACATTTATAGATTCCAAAATAGCGATTTTTTAGGGCGCCAAATATAGACAGTTTTTCACGAATTTATAAAAAATAGCTAGAGCTAGATTTTTCCAAAGTGGAAAAAAAAGACCCTAGTTATTCTTAAAGGATCTATGTGAGGTCAAAATTTTAGATTTTTTCAAAGACTGGAAAGGGGTTAACTGATACGGGGAATTTTGTAACTCTACAGTGTATTTTAAAATATCAAGCTAGCGCGATTTCGCGCAAAAAATTTATGAGAACCCTAGGATGTTGGGAAGTTCCATTCCCCAGGAATTCGGGCCATTCTGAAGCCGTTACCTATTTTTTTGGCCGAACGGCCCTTTAAACGCTCGATCCGGACACCGGTTCGGGATTTTTGGGCGAAACCTCCGTAAAATACTTTTTAGATCAAGAATGAATTCATGAAGCCTAAAATAGCATTTCGAAGCACTTTTGAGATTTTTCGATGCCAGGGGCATTTCGGTAATTTGCCGTCCCGAGAGGGGTATTTCGGTAATTTTACAGTGCTAAGTTTTTCAACGGACTTTTTAGTCCAGAAATGTAAGCAAAGCACCTGAAAGGTTGCTTTGAAGCTGATTTGGCGCGCGTAATTGTCGTTAAAGGTGAAAACTTAATTAGACAGTTTTTCACGAATTTATAAAAAATAGCTAGAGCTAGATTTTATCAAAGTACAAAAAAGAGACCCTAGTTATTCTTAAAGGATCCGAGTGAGGAAAAATTTTAGATTTTTCCAAAGACTGGAAAGGGGTTAACTGATATGGCGAACCTTGTAACTCTGCAGTGTATTTTAAAATATCAAGCTAGCGCGATTTCGTGCGAAAATTTTATGAGAACCCTAGGATATTGGGAAGTTCCATTCCCCAGGAATTCGGGCCATTCCGAAGCCATTACCTATTTTTTTGGCCGAACGGCCCTTTAAGCGCTCGATCCGGACATTGGTTCGGGATTTTTGGGCGAAACCTCTGTAAAATACTTTTTAGATCAAGAATGAATTCATGAAGCCTAAAATAGCATTTCGAAGCACTTTTGAGATTTTCCGATGCCAGGGGGCATTTCGGTAATTCGCCGCCCCGAGAGGGGTATTTCGGTAATTTTACAGTGCTAAGTTTTTCAATGGACTTTTTAGTCCAGAAATGTAAGCAAAGCACCTGAAAGGTTGTTTTGAAGCTGATTTGGCACGCGTAGGGGTGATAATGAATCCCTGGGGGCATTTCGGTAATTTGTCGCTCAGCGAGGGTATTCAGGGTATTTTGACACCCGAAAAGTTTTTCGACTAACTTTTAGTTCGGTTTCAGGGTGTAAGACACCCGGAAAGTTATTTTTTCCAGTTGTTCTGAGATGTTTGTTGGGGAGATGGCTGTCAGGGAGTATTTTGCATAAGTTGGGGGTGTTTTGGTAACTTTTCCCCTTAAAATACCCTGACCAGTATTTGGTATATAATTGACGTAATACATTTAAAAAGTGGTTTTAAAGCGGTTTTGTGGTGTTGGTGGTGTAGCGGTCATCGGGGGGGTATATTGGTACATTGTCACATTGGCTCTAAATTTTAGGGAAGTAGAATAATTAAGCGTTCGGAGTCGTGGGAAGTGAGGAATTGTTTTAATACGTTGAAATAATGAGATAATGACTATTGCTAACGCGTTGGTAAGCTACGTTTAACATCCAGTTATATTTTTGGAATGTAAATATTATGGACGCTAAGTTGGTTTACGATTATATTTTGTTCTTAGAGATATGTATTTCAACCCCGGACCTCATGATATATCAATCATATACGATGACGATGACCACGTCGCGAGGTATGTATTTGACGGTGTCGAAAGGGGTGTTTTGGAAACAATTCAAAGCACACGTTACCTCAAAGAGTGGGTACTGAACGAGGAACAAATACAACTACTACACCGACAAAATTTCTCTATTTTCACCGATTGCGGGGTTTGGTCTTTCTACACGACGATTGCCTTATATCCGCTCTAGTTGAACGATGGAGGAGCGAGACGAACTCATTTCACTTCCGG
Organism: Escallonia rubra; assembly: GCA_033065855.1. Taxonomy (NCBI): domain Eukaryota; kingdom Viridiplantae; phylum Streptophyta; class Magnoliopsida; order Escalloniales; family Escalloniaceae; genus Escallonia; species Escallonia rubra. The sequence continues at coordinate 41,919 of JAVXUO010001376.1, read as the reverse complement.
TTTGGTGAAATGACGATTACATTAGAGGACGTCGGATATATACTTGGAATCCCATGTCACGGCAAACCCATTACTTCGGGCAAAACATATGCATCCATAGCGAATATGGCTAGGCAGTATTTCTCGAAAATTTCAAGGGAAGCTCTTACCTCGAACGGCATCAAACTTAAATGGCTGAGAGAGCAGTACGGCGAGCTACCGGATGAATACACTCATCAAGATTTCGTGACGTATACGAAGGCATTCCTTCTGTATATTATTGGAGCTATATTACTTCCGACGCATTCAAAAAACACGGTGCATCCGAAGTATATGGTGTTCTTGGAGGATCTTGAGAAGGTATACTCGTATTCTTGGGGTTCAGCTGTCCTTGCGCACTTATATCGAGCACTGCATAAGGCTACGAGATTGGATGCCAAGTCTATTGTCGCCTGCATGACTCTATTACAGGTATGAGCATTTATATTCTTGTTTTGACGTGTCAATTTATTCGTGAATAATTACTAATTCCCCAAAGAATGTTTGCATTTACAGGATTGGTCTTACGAGAGGCTACCCACAGGTCGTCCACAACCGCGGGAATATTTCGATGAGACGTGGCCTAGGGTGTGGGCCTGGGGGCCTACGACCAAGTGGAAGAGACGGGTAGACCCTCACCACCATCTACAGTTCTATCGGAGGGAACTAGAGATACTGGATTCATCCCAGGTGACGTGGCAGCCATATGACAAGGTGATGCATCGGTTGGATGAATGGTGTTGGCAATTTCCGGTGTCGTACGTGCTGGCAGGTTTGGTTCGGGTGCCACTTATTCACTTCGAAATATGTGAGTTTCAGATGCCCGATCGAGCTATGAAGCAAGCTGGCTGTCTCCAAGGGATCCCAAAACCCGCTGTAGACATGCGGCCATACAGGAGTGGTCGAGGGCCGAAATTTGAAGTGCCTGATGCCTTGAATTTGTTGAGCGACGAGGTGGAACAGTGGAATACTTGGCAAGAAACGTACGGTAGCCTTGTATCGCTCAAACACGACGGCAGCAGTATCGAGGAGTACCTTTAATGGTTTCTCAACGTGACGCGCACGAGGGTGAATCGCCCTTCCCAGGTGAGGCAGCCATCGTATGCGCCACGTGAGGTCTATGACCAGTTCTGGGCATTGAACATTGTAAGTCATGCTACTGTTGTTTCAATTTTTATTTGCGCACCTTATCGACCATGGGCCTGAAATGATGACGATGATTTTTCTATGTATGTTTTTTAGGTTGACCAGGGCACTGAGGTGTTCAAGCAGCTTGAGCAGTTCGACTGGTACGTTGCGCATGCTCCTGACAGTCTCAAGAGCTCCATTGAGAGGTACAAGACTGATCTTCACAACTTTGGTGTTGCGTACCGGGGTTACCGAGGGGAGCCGTCTAGTCGCTTACCTCCTGACGCATACGACTCTCAACCCCAGAGTCAGGTGCGGGAGCCGTCTAGTGGCTTGCTTCCTGAAGCGTACGACTTTCAACCCCAGAGTCAGGTGTGGGAGCCGTCTAGTCGCTTGCCTCCTGAAGCGTACGACTTTCAACCCCAGAGTCAGGTGTGGGAGCCGTCTAGTCGCTTGCCAACTGACGCGTACGCCTCTCAACCCCAGAGTCAGGTGTGGGAGCTTACTAGTCGCTTGCCTACTGACGCGTACGCCTCTCAACCCCAAAGTCAGGTGTAGGAGCCTACTAGTCGCTTGCCTACTAACGCGTATGACTCTCAGCTCCAGAGTCAAGTAGGATTCCAGGCGTCGCGCCCAAGCATCCGATCAGATAAAGGACAACCGACGAAGCCATTGAGTCTGGCGAAACGGGAGTGGATTGACCGGCACTACTTCGGGAATGAGCCCGTCGATTCAATTGACTTTCCGGTTGTGGGATTAGTAGCTCACTCGGATATGAAACTATTGGCGCCGGACACAGATATTTCGAACTGGGTCATGGACGCTTACATAGATCTGCTCCGTGTTAGAGAGCAAAGTAATAACCCTTCCCAAACACTCAAGCTCAACATGTATCCCTCTTTTCTAGTCAACCTCTTGGTGAATAGCATGAATAACTTCACAGCATGGAGGAGGATGTGAGGGACAAGCAAGGGTGCATGGCAACCGTCTGCAAATGTGCTTGCCTACTTGAACTTGACCTATCAATGTCACGCATCTGAGGCAAACCTAATGATGATACCTTGTCTTCACGCGTGCCACTTCTTCCTATTAGTTCTCCATCCAGCGGACAAAACGGTCCACATATACGATAGCCTAAGGGAAGACGAACCTGGTCGGCAGCTGGCGGAGATGTACTCCACGTACATCAATGCGGTGGTTAGTTTATATTTCTTGACCTTCGCTCATAGTCTATTCTTCTTGTTACGTAGGCTTGATAACCTTTTTTACTGTTGGATGCAGACTACTATCATTCCACTAGCGTGCCGACATGTTAAGGGGGAAGCCATCACGAGCAAAACAATGATAGAGCCTTGGACGGTCGTGATGATACAAAACCGACCAAAGCAATATAATAGTCATGATTGTGGGATTTACGTCCTCAAGTACATGGACTACATAGCTCGCTCGGATGTGCTCGAATATACGTCGTGGTCTCAAAGGGATGCATTGACGTTTAGATATCGGATAGCCTGGGAGCTGAAAAAGGGTGTAGCTAGACGCCTTCCTTACCATTCCCCAAAGATGTAGTTGATGTTCGTATGGATTATTATTACTATTCTTGGATTTTGGATATTAAGGTTTCAAATTGAATTAGCCTTATTATTACTTTTGCCGAAATTCATATAAATGGGCTAACTAGCGTGCCTGAGGTGCAATGAGCGAAAAAAAAGTGACAAAAAAAATTACAACTTTTTTCGCAACCTAACAATTGGGCGCTAAAGTGTGCCCGAATAAGCCCTTCTTAGGAAAAATTGAAAAAATTACGTGTATCATTTTTCGCCGAAATTCATATAAATGGGCTAACTAGCGTGCCTGAGGTGCAATGAGCGAAAAAAAAGTGACAAAAAAAATTACAACTTTTTTCGCAACCTAACAATTGGGCGCTAAAGTGTGCCCGAATAGGCCCTTCATAGGAAAAACTGAAAAAATTACGTGACTTGTTTTTCACCGAAATTCATATAAATGGGCTAACTAGCGTGCCTGAGGTGCAATGAGCGAAAAAAAAGTGACAAAAAAAATTACAACTTTTTTTGCAACCTAACAATTAGGCGTTAAAGTGTGCCCGAATAGGCCCTTCATAGGAAAAATTAAAAAAATTACGTGTCTCGTTTTTCGCCGAAATTTATATAAATGGGCTAACTAGTGTGCCTGAGATGCAATGAGCGAAAAAAAGTAACAAAAAAAATTACAACTTTTTTCGCAACCTAACAATTGGGCGCTAAAGTGTGCCCGAATAGGCCCTTCCAAAAATATCAATAATCCACAAACCAAATAACAAATATAGATTTCACAAACCAAATCACGAATATAAACATTATAAAAGTTCAATTTATACAACTGAAACATTAACCCTAACACTCTTCCTCATCATCGTCCTCCTCGACCATACTGCCAGGTTCGATACCTAGCACTTTATAATGATTTCTCTTGTCATGATCAGTCATTTTATTACACAACGCACACTTTCATAATTTTTTTGACCCGTTGCTTCTTCAATCGGATTCTTCATACGTATTGCTCGTTTTCGCCCTTTTGTTTGAGAAATAATTGGATCAAAAATGTCGTCCTCCTCACGTTGCATGCTAGTGCTGTCAATGACTGGCTGTGAAGCTCGATTGTAACTACCGGCTGGAGTCGTCCGAGGGTCCCGTCCTTCTGGTAATGCCATCCTAAACTGTGCATGCTTAGCCTTATCCCGTGCGGCTGCTTCAACTTGATACCTGTACCCATAAAATGTTGACGCTGCATCCATTGATAAACCGTGCATGACGTTATAAAGGTGATTATATCGCAGCGACTCAGATTGCTCGAAATCGATTGAAACATTGGGCACGTAAGGAATGTGACCGTGGACTCTATTGGCTTCCTTCGTCCACCGATCCAAGATATACTCTGGAGGGATTTCACGAGCATTCTTGGCCCTAAAATACCTCAAAGCGTGTCGACAGAGTATACCTTTATGCTCAAACATTTGACAGTTGCAATTAACAAGCTTGGTGTCCATACAAACTGCTACGGTAAAATGTCTTCTTTTCCTCGAAGCGGACGAAGAGCACGGATTGGCGAAGTTCGTCACATTTGTCAAAGCATAAACCTTGAAGTCCCTTGTGGAATACTCGTGCAACTTTGTCATGCTATATTGATTCGACTTTAGTAGTTCCTCCTGAATCTGTCTAAACATTTCCTTGGTATAGACCTGAGCCGCATGAGCCTCCAAAGGCGAAAAAACTATGATGGCTCTTTCTCTGTAAACTGTAGCCGCGTCGGCTTCTTTCTCAAGGAAAAATTGCCTGTCAAGGGCTTTCTGCATCTGTAGTACGAACTCTATTATACTTGAAGAATGGCCTACGTACCCATCAAAGAATGAATTCATACTTTCGCTTCTCGAGGTCGTAGTCATTTCGGCTGCAAAAAACTTCCTGGTGTAGGCACCGACCCACTGTGTCTTGATCTCATACAACGATTGTAACCACTCATGATTGTGCAAATAGTAGTCATCTATTAACTTCGCCCACCTCTCCTCGAACACGTCTACCGTCAACGATTTCTTCACACATGTATTAAAGTTAGTCTTGAATGTCAGATGGTTTGCATATACATTGTGAAGCCGTTCGGGATATTTGTTGCTTATGTGCCATGTGCACAGGCCATGGTGAGTATCCGGCAGGACCTTAGCGATTGCATTTTTCATTGCCAGATCTTAGTCGGTGATGATGGTCTTTGGAGGAATATGATACATTGCTTTAAGCCACGTTTCAAATAACCACGTAAATGACTCCTACGTCTCATCCCTAAGCAGGGCAAAGCCAAACAAGATTGATTGATAGTGGTGGTTCACCCCGGTGAACGGAGCAAAAGGCATAGAGTACTTATTTGTGCGGTATGTGGTGTCAAACGTCACAACATCCCCAAAATTTTGGTAAGCAGCTCTAGAACGGGCATCCGCCCAAAATATTGTACTGATGCGGTTCTTGTTATCCAGTTGGAGACTATAGAAAAAGCCAGAATTCTCACTCTGAAGGCTCCTGAAGACATCAAGTGTAGCGTGAGAATCACTCTTATCGAAAGACTCTCTCCTTTGAGCACGAAGTTCATTTCGAAGGTCTACGTCGTTGAAACTCAACTTGTCAATCCCCCCAGCCTGGCTTGAGAAAACCCCCATCATTCTAGAAGGTGGAATTTTAGCCTCGGCCAATGTAAATATCAGTTTCCTGTGTGCCGTGCTTATTAGTCGGTGCTGATGAATTTGACCAATCTTACTAGGGGTCATCAACTGATGATTATGGCTCAACTCCACTCCCGTCACAACCCAATAGTTTTCATTTTTCTGGTGTACTGCATACACATGGGCCTTGCAGCCGGTACCCGGAAATGTGTCCCCCTTTCTTTGTCTTGATGGCCATTCGTCACTGATCCGAACAACCGGGGGTACATGCGGTCCTCCTCTATGACACTCAAATAGTCTTCCACAAATTTGATCTGTATTCACCCGTTTTCTACTCGTCTTAATTCTAATACCGAAACCTATCGTTTTCGAATATGCTCTATAATATGCTTCAACTTCGTCCAGTCTTTGAAAAACTTGACCCAAATAAGGTGGATCAGAACCTTCACAAAAGTTATTTCCTCTAGTTGCATCCATATTTATACTGAAATCTAAAAAATAAAAATTATATCATTCTCTACAAGTCATAAAATTAAATAAAAGAAAAATTAAAATTATTTAAAAGTCATTCGAAAAATTTGTGTAATGTAAAATTACCAAAATAGCCCCCGATGAGCGGTAAATTACCGAAATGCCCCCGGGGGTTCATTATCACCCCAACGCCAAAAATCAGTTTCAAAAGCACCTTTCAGGTGCTTTGCTTACATTTCTGGACTAAGAAGTCCTTTGAAAAACTTAACATTGTAAAATTACCAAAATACCCCTCTTGAGGCGACGAATTACCAAAATGCCCCATGGCATCAGAAAATCTCTAAAGTGCTTTGAAATGAGATTTTAAGCTTCTTGAATTCATTCTTTAAAATAACTTTTCGGGTGTCAAAATACCCTGAATACCCTCGTTGAGCGACAAATTACCGAAATGCCCCCGGGGATTCATTATCACCCCTACACGCGCCAAATAAGCTTCAAAACAACCTTTCAGGTGCTTTGCTTACATTTCTGGACTAAAAAGTCCGTTGACAAACTTAGCACTGTAAAATTACCGAAATACCCCTCTCGGGGCTGCGAATTACCGAAATGCCCCCTGGCATCGAAAAATCTCAAAAGTGCTTCGAAATGCTATTTTAGGCTTCCTGAATTCATTCTTGATCTAAAAAGTATTTTACGAAGGTTTCGCCCAAAAATCTCGAAACGGTGTCCGGATCGAGCGCTTAAAGGGCCGTTCGGTCAAAAAAATAGGTAACGGCTTCGGAATGGCCCGAATTCCTGGGGAATGAAACTTCCCAACATCCTAGGGTTCTCATAAAATTTTCGCGTGAAATCGCCCTACCTTGATATTTTAAAATATACTGCAGAGTTACAAGGTTTGCCGTATCAGTTATCCCCTTTCCAGTCTTTGGAAAACTCTGAAATTTTTTCTTCACACAGATCCTTTAAGAATAACTAGGGCCTCTTTTTTGCACTTTGGCAAAATCTAGCTCTAGCTATTTTTTATAAATTCGTGAAAAACTGTCTAATTAAGTTTTCACCTTTAACGACAATTACGCGCGCCAAATTAGCTTCAAAGCAACCTTTTAGGTGCTTTGCTTACATTTCTGGACTAAAAAGTCCGTTGAAAAACTTAGCACTGTAAAATTACCGAAATACCCCTCTCGGGGCGGCGAATTACCGAAATGCCCCCTGGCATAAAAAAATCTCAAAAGTGCTTCGAAATGCTATTTTAGGCTTCCTGAATTCATTCTTGATCTAAAAAGTATTTTACGGAGGTTTCGCCCAAAAATTCCGAACCGGTGTCCGGATCGAGCGCTTAAAGGGCCGTTCGGCCAAAAAAATAGGTAATGGCTTCGGAATGGCCCGAATTCCTGGGGAATGGAACTTCCCAATATTCTAGGGTTCTCATTAAATTTTTGCGCGAAATCGCGCTAGCTTGATATTTTAAAATACACTACAGAGTTACAAAATTCCCCATATCAGTTAACCCCTTTCCAGTCTTTGGAAAAATCTGAAATTTTTACCTCACACAGATCCTTTAAGAATAACTAGGGTCTCTTTTTTGTACTTTGGAAAAATCTAGCTCTAGCTAGTTTTTATAAATTTGTGAAAAATTGTCTATATTTGGCGCCCTAAAAAATCGCTATTTTGGAATTTATAAATGTAATACGCTGATTTGTATAAACCTAACATTGAATTATAAGGAAATTAAAAATACTTACTTGTTTTGACTTGATATATTTAAAGAAAAAATCCACCGATCTTCTAGCGGTTATCCACCGATCTTCTAGCGTAAAATTTTTTGGTTTGTATTGTTGTGGAGACTACGTAGGTGATATATGGAGTATTAAGACACTTGGTAAAGATGATAGAGTGCAGAAGAAGGGTTCGGGGAGAAGGGATTATAAAGAGAGAAAAGTGAGAGAGAGAGAGAAGAAAGAAGACAGAGAAAAAAATCCGTGAGTGAGCGGTCAAAGGCTGTGGCAGAAAAAAAATGGCAGAAGACTCTACGGCCTGAGCTGCCTCTGAAAAAAAAAAGGAGGGGGGAAGGACACCACGTGGGGGGCATCACCGGGGGGGGGGGGAGGGGAAGGACGCCACGTGGCATCACGGAGGGGTAAGGGCCACCACGTGGCATCACGGTAGGGGGAAATGGGGCCACGTGGCATCACGGTAGGGGGCCACGTGGCATCACGGTAGGGGGGCCACGTGGGGGGACCACCATTAATGCCAACCGCAACTAGGAGGTGCGGTTGGGCTTTTTGCTTTTTTCTCTCCATTTTCTCTTCCATTTTCTCGTGATATTTTCATTTTCTCGTCCACTTTTCGTCCACTTTTCCATCATTATTCCACTTTTTTCCCAACCGCTGCTCCTAGCTACGGTTCGGTGGATAATTAATTTTTTTTCACCGGTAGACAGGGATCGGCCCCCATATATATATATTCATGTTACCATATATTTAATTTGTTTCCTTTAGTCATTAAAAATCGTGGATCACATAAGGTTATACAATCTCGACCGTCAAACTCTTAACCTAATAGAAATATTTCTTTTTTGTACCTTCTGAACCCTCAGCCCCCCCCCCCCCCCCCCCCCAACCCCACTTTGACAAAGTCAAATGTATGCTCATATTCTTGTCTTATTTTTTTAAACCAAGTTGAGCGACGGTTCCCATTTTTTTTTTTTCACGTTTAGAGATCTTTGAATATTCTACTTTTCCTACTTTTTTTTTCTTATTATAGGATTAGAGACTCATCTATTTCTCTCTCATTTTATCCCAAATATTTGTTTCCATTCTTACATTTAAGTTCATTTTGAGACTTTAATGTACTTTTTTTCATTATCATGGCTAAATTGTAGAGTTGGATCATCAATTATATGTTTTGAAATCGTTTTTTTAAAAACAGTAATTCGTAACCATGGACAGCCCGCATCCAGCCTGTGTCCACCAAAATTTTGATGGGCTTGACGTGGGCACATATTATTTGGCCTGTACATGGACTGAGCTGGACATGGGCACGACTTTCGAGGAGCAGGTTGGTCATGGTCTAACCCTTGGGCATGTATAGCCCACCAAATTGCACCCCTCTTAGTGGAAATTTGTAGTTATATAATACTCCCTCTGTCTCTAAAAGATTGATCCATTTTACTTTGCACGTATATTAAGAATTTAGGTTATATATTATGTGTCTTTTCCATTTTACCCTTTAGAGAGAGGGGGAAAGAGAGTGGGTCATGAGAGAGAAAATTGGTTGGTGGAATGTTAAATGTGGAGAGAGAAATAGAATAAAAAGTGTAAAGTGGTGGGTCAGGAGAGAGAAAATGAGTTGGTAGAGAATTAAATGTTGTGAGAGAAATAGAATAAAAATAGTATAAAAATGGTAAGTATGTAAAAATACCTATAGAATCTTTCCTAATTTGGAAGTGATCACTTTTTGTGGGACGACCCAAAAAGGAAATATGATCAGTTTTTTTTAGGGACAGATGGAGTATAAGTCATACATAATTGGGTCTACTGTGAAGTGATATCTTCAGGATTTGACATCTGAGAAAGTAGAGAGATAAAGCCAGCGAATAGATTAATGTGGAGCAAGTTCCTTTGTTTAGCTCATGCTTAGGTTATCAATAATCTTTTCGAGTGAGCTACCAAATAGTCTGGGCTCTACAGGAAATTGTTGCAGACCCACGTCAAAAGTTTGTTCCTTAGCTTATTATCTCAATGCCCGCACGTAGATTGTCATTGTTAAGAACAATTGCATATAAAGATTGATGGAGTCCAGATGTGGGCAAGTGCAGGTCTGGGGGGTTTGATGAATTATTATGGCTAGGGTTAGGTTCAAAGCATTGGTTTTTCTTTCATTTGTGAGTGGTTTTGTTTTCCCTTGATTACGGCAATTACTAGGGTGGTCAAGATGCGAAATTGTTGTATAATATTGTCAGGGTTAAACTGAATCTGTCTGAAAGTTAGATGGTTTCTACGGTTCCAGATACCCCAAAGGATTATTGCAATGCTTATGGTAGCGCACACACACACACACACACACACATATGGTTTTCTTTATCCAGGCAAACAATGAGCCATTCTCTTATGTAGTTGCTAATATATCTGATTTTAATGCCTATAGCGCCTCCGAACCACATGGGTCTTACACGGGCATTTGATGAAAAGGTGGTCCAGGGTCAAATTGTTTTGGCAAAGAGGGCATAGATTTGAGTTGGTAATAATGTTTAATCTCTGGAGTCTGGTGTGAATATTCAAAGGAGAGAAATCAGTATGAATATAATGATGGTTCAGAAGGATTTAACTCTTACAGAATTGATGAAAAAGGGGGTATTGATTATCGAACCCATTCGGCTATCTGTAAAAACCGATGAACAATTTATTATGTATCAAACTATAGGTATTTCATTAGTTCATAAGAGTAAATACCAAACTAATCAAAGATACCGAGAACAAAGATATGTTGATAAGAAGATTTTTGATGAATCCGTTCCAAGACATCAAAAAATAACTGGAAATAGAAACAAAAATCATTAGGTAGTCGACCCCAAAGGGTTTACTAGATGAGGTATATTATTTTTAGGGAGATCGGTAGTGACCACAGAGTTTCCCAAAGGGGTATATACTGGTGTTGAGAATCGGAGTAAAGTCCTTTTGTATTCAGATCGGATTTTTTGTCATGGTATAGAAGATGGTAAGCTGTGTGATCGAGATTCTCCCTTATAAGTGGCTTTCTAGACTTGTTGGTCTTCTATGGGGCCGGCAGGGACATGGATGCAATGCCAAGCTGAAAGATCATATTGACTACAGTTGTATCCCAAGCGTCGTTTTTTATGGGATAATATCATTTTAGTCCCCTGAACTATCTCCAAATTTTTATTTTGGTCCCTGCATTTTAAAATTCGTTAAATCAGTCCCTGTACTTTGTGCCGTCATCAAATTGATCCCTCCGTTGGGATTTCCCGTAAAAAAAGAACACGTGACAGGCACAGGTCTTTTTTTGAAGGGTATTTCTGGCAAGCGAAGACAAATGGACAGGATTTTGGGCAGTTTTTTGGTTGAAGAATGGAAAGACAAGGGAGAATCCAACAGTTTCGAAGAAATTGACAAAGAAGGATCAAGAATTGGAAGCGTAGATAGTTTGACGCTACCACCAGCAGGTCCAATCGAAGAATATGCCTCGACCGAAGAAAAAAAATGGATCAAGTGCAAAGAAATCCAAATACCGTAAGTGTTCTTTATAATCTGTAATTTTTTTGTCTTGCACGTGAAATGCTTTGTTTAAATATTTGGTTTTAATGTATATAGACCTCGATTAATAACACTTTGATCTATAGCATTTTGTATGTGTTTTGCTTTTGGCAGACACAAATTGATTTGACATATATTTGTTGCTTTTTGTCGTTTGTAAAGTGTTAAAAATTGAATTCTAATTTGTTGGTTTAGGATTACGTAGAGAAAAAGCTGTAAGTTGGCATTTTAAATTAGGGCTTTTGGGGCATGTGCACGATGGTGGATGTAGTGTCCCCCATGTTATATAATTTGCCTTTTTCTGACCAAATGGTCCCCTACTGCAAAGCTAATCATATAAGTTGTTTCCCTAACCAAGACATGAGCAATACAGTGACCTAGGACTTATGACTTAGGAGTTATGACTTATAGGTACTTATCTCCTGTAAGTACTACAATGTATTTAACTTAGTACATTTGTTATACTCTTGTGCAGCCCCTGTATCTGAGCTTTTCACTATAGAGCTTCATCATGGTGGAATTGTTAAACAGTTACCTAAGTATGCTTATTTGGGGGGCTTTGTTGATGAGGTTATCAATTGTGATCCTGATCGTATGTCTATGTGGGAATTAGATAAGTTAGTAATGCAGTTAGGGTATGATGGCCCATGTGGGTACTACTTTAGACAACCCCAAGAGCCACTGGAAACTGGTTTAGTATACATAGCAAGTGATGACTTTATAGTGTACATGCTTGCCAGTTTACCACCTGATAGAACCATTGAAATATATGTTAAGCATAGTGCTGCACCACTTTTGTTAGGGAGTCAAGTTGGTGACAATTTAGGTGAGGTTGATGTAGATACTAGTGGAGTTGGGTTAAGTGTTGATGACATGAATGGTGTTGGTGGCAGCACTGAAGTTGGTAGAAATGCTCCTGAAGTAACTGCTAGTGAGATAGATGAGGGTGTTAATGACAATGTTGTTGGTGTTAGTACCCCTAAAGTAATTGTTGATGAGACTAATGAGGGTGGTAATGAAAATGATGTGGATGGTAACCCTGAAGTAATTGCTGACAACATTAATGGGGGTGTTAATGACAATGATAATAGTAGACAAGGAACTACAGTTAATGACAATGCAGAAGATATTGGTGGAGATGCAAGCAGTGAGGATGAGCTTGTACATAACCAAGACAGACTCTATGATAGTGATTACCCAGTATCTGCTGATGAAGATTGTGAACCAGTGCAAGTAGGTACTGAGCCAACTGAAGGTGTTATAAATCCAACCCAAACCAGCAGTGTGCCCAACCAAAACATTAATGACATTAATGAGCAGCAACCCAACCTTGGTGAACCACACCTTGACAGCACTGAGGCAACCCAAGACATAGAAGAGTCAACTCAGCCTGCCTCAAACCCAACTTTGGCTAGTGCACACATTGATGGAGTTCCAGTGGATGTTATGCCAGAATCTGCAGAGGTATCAGATGAACCTAGAAGTGTAGATGAGTCATCTGATGAAGATGGTTGGCCGGGGAAAGGCAAGAAACCAATCAAGCAGCCACATTATCCAAAATTTAGTCAGGCAGAGATGAAGAAACCTACCTTTGTTGTTGGGCAGTGTTTTAGCTCACATACTGAGTTTAAAGATACAGTTAGAGAGTATGCAATGAATAAAGGGGTTCCCATTTCATGGAAGAAAAATGAGAAAGCTAGAGTTAGGGCAGTTTGTAATAAAGGGAGTTGTCCATGGAGTATATTTGCATCGAGAATGTTTAGGAGTGATGCACTACAGGTGAAAACCTATTTGACTGAGCATACTTGTGGTAGAGTATCAAGCAACAAGCTGCTTAAAGCTGGGTGGTTGGCCAAAAAATATGTTCATCAGTTCAAAATAAACCCACAATGGTCTGTTAGTTCATTTGGTTAGCAAGTGTACCATGATTATGTAGTGGATGCTAGTCCTGGTATCTTATACAGATCTAAACAAAAGGCCACACAGATGTTTAAAGGAAACTTTGATGAGCAGTATGGTAAGTTGTGGGACTATCTAGAAGAAATTAAAAGAAGCAACCCTGGTTCCACATGTGAGTAAGAAGTTGAACCTCCAAGAGAGAGCAATGGCAGACCTTTTTTCTTCAGGGTGTACTTGTGTTATGGTGGTTGCAAGAGGGGGTCTTCAGGCATGTAGGCCAATGGTAGGCTTAGATGGATGCCATCTAAAGGGTCCATATAAGGGCATATTACTTGCTGCTTTTGGGGTTGATCCAAATAACCGAATGTGGCCCTTGGCATTTGCTGTGGTTGAGAGTGAGAATAAAGACAGTTGGAAGTGGTTTTTAGAGTTGCTAGGCAGTGATCTTAATATTGTCAATCAATCTGCTTGGACCTTTGTATCAGACAAGCAAAAGGGTTTGGTTCAAGCCTTAGAAGATCTCTATCCACAGTCTGATACCAGGTTTTGTGTGCAACACATGCTAAGTAACTTTAAAGTAAAGTATAATAGCAAGGCATTGACAGATCAGTTGTGGGCCTGTGCAAGAGCAACATACCCAACAAAGTTTGAGCATGAGATGAAGGAGATGAGGAAGTTAAGTAGAGATGCTTTAGAGTGGTTAGGAGACAAGGATCCAAAGCAATGGAGTAGGTCACACTTCAACATATTTCCAAAGTGTGACATGCTCTTAAATAACCATTCTAAGTCATTTAATGCTGCAATTGTGAAAGCTAGGGAGCTTTCCATTATTAGTCTATTAGAGTGGCTAAGACTGTACTTAATGAAGAGGATGGTGAAGCAGAGACAGTTTATTGCAACTAAGGCTGGGCCTTTGTGTCCAACAATCCATCATATCTTGGAAAAGGCCAAAAAAGAGTCAAACATGTGTGTAGCTGAGTTTTCTGGTGCACAAAAATTTTAAGTAATCTTGTTAAATAAGGGATATCATGATGTTGATGTAAGACAACACACTTGTGGGTGCAGAAGATGGGACTTAACAAGGATTTCTTGCATACATGCAGTCTCAGCTATCCACAAGCTAAGAGAGAACCCTGAGTTCTATGTACATCAGTACTACTGGAAGATGACATTTGAAAAGGCATATGAGAACATTATCTATCCAATAAAGAGTGAAGACCAATGGCCAAAGTCAAGGAAGCCTCCACCATTGCCACCTATTGTTAGACCTCAGGCAGGCAGGCCAAAAAAGAACAAGAAAAGGAGGGCTAATGAGATTGATCCCAAACAGAATCCTAACAGATTGAGGAAGTTTAAAGAGAGTTTAAGTTGTAGTAACTGTGGAGAGTTACAGCACAACAGAAGGACATGCCCTCAACCAATAACAACAACCTATGCGAAAAGAGTGAAGAAACCTAGGCAAAATACAGCTGGGGTTGGCTTGGGGAATGCAACTATGGAGGCAGATGGCTCAGAGAATGCTGCTGGGGTTGATGATAGGTCAGGGAATACAACAAGGGTTGGTGATGGGTCAGGGCATACAATAGGGGTTGGTGATGGGTCAGGGAATGCAGCTGGGGATGTTGATGGGTCAGGGAATACAACAGGGGTTAGTGATGGTCAGGGAATGCTGCTGGGGTTGGTGTTATTGATGCAAGGGAGCAATGTATGATGGAACAAAGAAGAAGATCAAAGCTACCTGTAAGGTCCCTGAACTTATAGCAATCTCAATTGTATTTTATAATTTTGCTTGTATAATAATGGGATAATTGTCCTTGTAGATAACCATGCAGGGTCCAAGAATGCCTGGTCCAAGCATGCATGGTCGAAGAATGCCTGGTCCAAGCATGCAGGGTCCAAGAATGCCTGGTCCAAGAATGCCTGGTCCAAGCATGCAGGGTCCAAGACCAGCATGTCCAAGCATGCATGGTCCAAGAATGCCTGGTCCAAGCATGCAGGGTCCAAGAATGCGTGGTCTAAGAATGCAGGCTCCAAGAATGCAAGGACCAAGCATACAAGGTCCAAGACCACTTGCAACTCCAATTCATTGTTCACAGCAACCTCCAAGTTCTTATGACATCCATAGAGATGGGCACCCTGTGTTTAGGCCACCACTACCCCCTGTTATGCATAAAATTGGTGGCACCTCAGTCATGGAAGCTTCATTCAACTACAGAGGCAAAAAGTGTGTCACACTATCATCATTACAAGATGTTACTACAAATATGAAAGCTAGAGTGAGCAAGGAACAAAGTGGGGGACAACTAAGTGACAAAGAAGGAAAATTCTGAAGATATCATTGAGTTGCAGATGTCATTCTAATTAGGCCTGTTATTTTGGGAAAGCTTTTGTGGGCTAATTTTGTTGTAAACATATAATTGCTTCTGCAAATTCCTTATGTAATGCTTGAAGTATCACTGAACAGGCCACAAGCTTGGTGGTTTATTTTGTTGGCCTAAAATTTGTCCATATTTTGTTGGCCTGAAACTTGTTCTGAAATTAGTATACCAATGTATTGCTTTTGAGATCATGTTGTATTGTATTTTGAATGAAGTGTTATACTACATCTACAGCATCACTAAGGTAACAATATACATACACACACACACACACACACACACATATATATATACACACACACACACACACACACACACACACACACACACATATATATATATATATATATTTATGTATATGTATATGTATATAAAAGTAACAACAATTGTTCCAAAAGATTTTCGTTAATTCATATCATCATTGTACCAAGGCAACACATTGTTACACCCTCACTTCCAACAAACAACATAGATTAGGAACACTACAATAATAGCCCTGTACACCTTCTCTCTCTTCCTAACAGTTGCTAAATTCATCTCCAATTTTTTCACATTTCGCAATAAACCTGGGATAACAACCCTAGATCTATTACACATTGGGGGATCCAACCATGCAAAATAGCCACAGCCTCCATTCACCTGAAACAATGGAGCATCAACTTCAAAATTGCAATTTAAACAAATTCACATCACTGGAAAACAGAGCGTAGCAAAATGACATACCACAAAATCGCTGCAACTGAGAAATCTTCTACCAGGGTTAGCATTTGTCCAAGAAGTTACAATCTTGCTTCTCTTCCCACAACGACACATCACTTCGGCCATTTTCTTCTTCCTCTCCTCAATTCCCTTCACCCTTTGTTTATACATAGGTGATACCTTTCGTAAGCATATAAGACCCATTTTCTCACCAAAGTGTGTCCATTTCTCCCTCCAAAATAGGTTAGCAGGAGACTTGCCGGAAATACCCTTCAAAAAAAGACCCGTGCCTATCACGTGGTCTTTTTTGACGGGAAATCCCAACGGAGGGATCGATTTGATGATGGCACAAAGTACAGGGACTGATTTAACAAATTTTAAAGTGCAGGGACCAAAATAAAAATTTGGGGATAGTTCAGGGGACTAAAATGATATTATCCCTTTTTTTATTACGTCATAGACTTTGGTTGGTTGGTCAGTCAGGGCATCAGTGTTTTGAACTGGTCTTGAGGGAATATTGGAATGCAGATGTCATTCCATATGGATATTTTTGTGCTAGTTTTCAGCTGCCATCTCATGCTAGCTTCTACTACCTCCGGTCAGCCAATACTTCACCATCCCCAGGAAAAATTGCCCTTGCTGGGAAGGAAGAAAAGATATGCCGTACTTTCAGATAAGAGACTGGCTAGCATGCTATTTGGTTCTGCTATGATCCTTCAATTGATTTCGGCAAGAAATGGATGATTGAAAATTTGGACGTCTTTGGTTTTTGGTGCACCTAATGAATGCCAGTTAATCTAGTGTATTCTGCTTTTACTTTCATCACCTGACCACAGAACTTACCGATAATAGATTTAAGTTCACTGCACACGTATATCGTGAAAAGGTATACCTGTATGCAGTATATGAGGAGAGATGAGAGTACATATCTGATGAGAGTACCACGATCGGCTTTATTTAGTAGGATCCCTTTCCATCCTGCACAACTGCCCCTGATTTTGTCGATTACTTCTTTGAAGAATTCCTTCCGGTGTGTGACGATGTCCAGGGTGCCTCTGAGGTATTTTCCAAAGTCATGCGAGAGTATCGAGTCCGAACTTTTTTTTCTAAGTTATGAGCTCTTTCCGCACTTACATTTGGGCTCACAGTTAAAGCTGATTTATTATGGTCGATTTACTGAACTGGTTCTTCACAATATTTTCACATATTGTGCTTGAGGTGTATACATGAGTTGTTGTCAAGTTTCGAATATATCATGGCATCATCTGCAAAAGATATATGGTTTATTGAAGGGCTTTGTATTCCTGGAAGTAGGCTTGTTCACGCCCTAGCTAGAGATACATATAAGATACTGCACAGAGAACGGACATATATATTAAGAGGGCCGGTCTACCTATCTTAGGCCACATGTGGATCTGAAGCTTGAGGATGGGTATCCATTTATAAAAGATAATGATTCCATTGATTTTTACTAATAATACTTGAGCTCCTTAATTGCACAATTTCTTCGGAGGGTTGCATCTTTGTAGTATAGTGAACATTTTGACTAAAACCAATAGTATAACAAAGGTGCTTGCTTGACCGATTCGAGGTGAGACGAGGTGTCACAGAATGAGGACATTGACAAATCAAGTTGTGGGGGATGTAACGGGGTGACTTTGGTATAGGCCAATGACCTGTGACTTGAGCGACGGCCTCCAAGGTTGGTGGCAAGAGGAGAGAGTACATGGTGTGCTTCTTGAGCAAAAATATGAGTAGTTGCAGATTTTTAATTATGGAAATGGGTTTTGGAAAGAATCTTAAGTGCGTGTGTCGGATAAACACGGACATCTAACGGAGATTGTATCGTGGATCACTATGAGAACACAGAGCTTTACGGCATACACTTTCGATGTAATTAAATTCTTCAAATGGCCCATTATGACTCATCGAACATGATAATGCAAACTGCTATCACTTTGGTTTTGGCTCCTAAGGCTACTATAAGGGGGAGCATGGTAATGCATAGGCACTGACTCCACCACCCCCTGTGCTTTCATGGGCAACCACGGGGCATAAAATGAGCGACTCAATGGAACTTGGGATAAGCTTAAAAGCGTTACATATATGCTTGAGAGCTTCCATCTGAGAAAGTCCTTCTTGGTGGACACTAACAAACGGTCTGCTCTACTCTTGAGTCAAAGGCTGTATATATTCACCCGTTATGCCCCGGATTATAGTCAACCATGTTGGGCATGCATATTATGGCGGATTAGGCTATTGGTGTGCTTGCACACCATGTGCCAAGGTGAGCAATCATCTTGGGTTCGACACGCTCATCGGAGGAATAACAGTAGACATGCTTGGTGGCAGCACGTGGTGCTTCACGTACGGGTTAGGAAATACCAATATTGGCATGGTGCTAAGTTTGGCTAAGTTATTCTTGATAATGACCACATTAAGACAAGTGAAGCAAGGCTTAGAGCCAAGTTGGATAAGTGGGCACGTTTTCGTGCACGACAAGCATAGCATCAGGCACGTTAGCACATCGTTCCGCAATGTTGGCTCACTGTTGCCCATGCCGGTACGTTGTGGTGTGCATTGTTCTGTATCTAGTGTGCAGAGACACAGTAGACATATCGCGTGCACATAGTGTCGGCTGTGCACGCTAAGCACGATGAAGGGCACCTAGTGCACTGAGTGCGAAAAGTTGTGGCATCGGCACTATGTCGCACGTATGTGACAATCTTGACAAGATCACTATGGGCATTCTCTTGAGACCATATTAAGATATTGTTATTCGTCAAAAGGCATAAGTATGCTTGGGCGTTGTTTTTATGCAATGCTGGTATCAGTGTGTGCTTCCAAAGAAAAGAGCTTTGCCTTGCCTAAGAGATGGCGATTCATGACACAGAGTGCAAGTAAGTTGTGATTCTCATGAAGCCTCATGGTCGTTCTGTTGCGGCACAAAAATGTGCGGACCGTGAGACGAGGTGAGATGCCAAGTGCCTTTTTTTCAGTTCGCGCTTCTTTAGTTTCTTGGGGAATTTGTAATGTGTCCACAATTGCTTGCATTCTCATTAAGCATTTTGATGTGCAGATATCATTGCATTGACTATCTTGCTTGGTTGATATATAAAGAAATTTTTGCAGTGCAGTGGGTTGCGACTAGTGATTTGGGGGGTGGGGGAGGTGCTTCTCACATATGCATAATGCATTGAAAAGCTTGTTCATCATGCATTTTCCAGGATACTGATCACCCAAGAACTTGCAGCTCATTTTCAGTAATGAAAATATGTGCTTCGCAACTGAAGACATATATTACGGAGTACATGTGCATATATGATGAACCAGGCACGAAGGATTGCCACCTCCGGCCCTCACCCCAATTTCCAAAGAAAACAAGTTTGGAGCTGACAAAGATAAATGATCTGAAGCTTCATCCTGGTCTTGTGAACTGCAAAAGTGTACCTCTCAAGAGTATGAAGTGAAAGCCTAAGGGCTCAAGTCTTTTAAGGGTAATTTAGGTTGCTGTTGCTGCTTCTTTTGCAAGAAGAGGCAGATAACAGTACAGTCATCCCTCTTCGAGGACGGAAATTTATCCTTCCATGAAGCAATAGCAGCGTCTACCACTGCTCTTGCTGCCGCCTCTTCACTTTTTGCTGCCCATACAATCGACACAATTTGTTCATTACTGAGCACATCCAACACCTGAAAATTCACCATACACAAAACAGAATTGAGTAGTTTATTCTAATGCGGTCATTTTATCAACCAGCTTGAGCGATCCCTTGAATAACGACGGCATCATGTTAAGAAATATTTATTTTCATGTGGAAGTTTGAACATCGATGGAATTGGCCTTACCCCATCTGTTGCAAGCACAAGAAACTGGTCGTTGGAAGTTAGGCGACGATAGGAGACATCAGGGATGGCAATAATGCCGTGGTTTTTAAGTAGGAAGTCTCCGAAAGCTCGAGACATGGCTAGTCCCGGAGAGTCAACTTGGGGCAGCCACACTCGTTGGATATGTGGTTCTTCCTTCAGCGCCATCACTCGGCCTCTGCACTTCCTTATTCGATCTGCCTCCACTGCATACATCCGTAGATCACGTTACATAGTGTTCTGTTTGTAATCGTCTCTGAATGGGTTTTGAGATTTGAAGTTTGTGCTTGAGATTTCTCTGTGGTAGGCCATTTTTCTTTCGGTTGGTCAGCCATGAAGGCTTGATTTTCTTGCTTCTTGTGGCTAAATTTGTCTACTTAGGGGGTTTGTCTTTGCTTTCTTTGAAGATCAATTTGCAACCCCCTTTCTCTTATATGGTTGGAGCCCTTAGGTTTTACTCTATGGGGTGTCCTTAGGTTGAATTCTTGCAAATCGATATTATACAAGAGCTTACCGGATAATCAAACAAGTTTCACAAAATAGATGTCAATTTGATACTGTATCACGCGACAAACAAGAATTGTATGTATAATAACAACAGCTTACAGGGTAATTCAGGCTTGAAATCAGTGGTTAACTGAACAGCCACGATTCCATCTTCTGTAGTTGCTCCCAGTACTGCTCTCGAGTCGCCAAGGTTAGCAATAAGAAGATCATCACCCTGTTTAATTAAAACTCCATGAGTATTGCAAGTGAATTGTTTGGTTATGGTACCATGAACAAACAGGAATTGAAGTAGGGACTGAAGAGAAAGAAGTGACAAAGTAACCAAACAGGACCGTCGTTTCTGACCTGTTTCACGACAGCAACGGCGGTGGTTCCACTGCAAGAGCAGTCCAGATTATCCAAAAGCTTAATCTCCTTGTCCACCAGCTTGAAGCTACTCGTGCAAGCCTCTTTCCACTTGATAACTTGTTTGCTCTGAAACAAGTCACCATCTGCTCTCTCACCAGTAATGGCCTTTGCAAGTGTATTCCTTTGGTTCAGGAGCAACGAAGGCAGGCGATTCCTCACAAGTTTGCTAACTATGTGACCATTCTTACCATGCCCATCGAAAACTCCACAGAATGCTCCATTCTCTTCTCCATATCCCTTCCAAGAGGCAAAAGTTCCATGTAAGTACTTGACATATATAGCTAGAATCCATATGTATCTAAAGTCAAGCCTTCATCTGATGATTAATGCGTTCATTAGAGAAAGATAAAGCAATGGTTATTCGTCACAATGAAGGAATTCCCTTACCTCAAGTGTCCCATCCCTCGCGACACTCGAATTTGTGACCTTTCACAAAAAAGGAACTGACTTCACCACTTGGTTAACTTGTGAATTGGTCTCTTCAGTTGATTATTCCAAAGGGCAGGAGAGAGGTAGAAAAGTACAGGAGGGAAAGCAAGGAAGAAGATTCGGACTAGTGCATTTCATAGAGATGAAACTAGATTGAGAGGGACTTTTGAAACAAACCTGGTACAGAATTCCAGCATCTTGATTTAACCCTTTGCTTCCTGGCTGTGAATACACAGAACCAACTTTCTGAACTTCATCAGCCTCTTCATAGTATACCACTCTCTCATGGCCATAGTCAATGTCATGAATCTCTGAAGATGCACTGGATCCACAGTTACCCATCTCAACTTGATATACAAATAGTCACCCTACCCCATGCTATATAAGGTTCCAAGGGCCCCACTTCTAAAGCTAGATTGGAGGTTGGGTCCCAGTGGGCTGAAAAACACAACTTGATTCAATAATTGACTTCCTTTCTTTAAGAAGTTTTCCAATTATTGGGTATTTTATCAAGGGAAGACTACCCCAAGATTCACTTTAAAGGGCATCTGAGGTGTACCCACATCACATGCTTGATCATTGTATTAGCTTGTAATCAGCATTAAACTAGGCATATTGGCCGGTTGGAACTGATAATGCTAAGACTTCTTTATTTGCAATTGTAAGAAGTAGTCCATATTGACTCAAGAACTCCGCCTAAGAACTTGTTTCGAGGTACTAGAGTCAAGTATCCCAATCTTGTGAACACCGAGGGCATGTGCAAACGATTAAGAAACAACAATGCTAAATGCAATCCGCTAGAGAAATTGGTTATCTCGACAAAATGTTCGCAAAGCCGGTTACGAGTTCTTGGAATCTTTCTTTCTCTCTCTCAAAAATCCCTCTATTATTCTCAAGCGCTTTGACCCTGGCAATTTCTTAAGTAATATTGATGAAAGTTATTAAAAAATCCTCCTCTCAGTAGTAAGAGGATATTGCCTTGACAATAGCCTAGTCTTACCAAGTGATCAATCTTGTAGAGACCATTTGCAAAATTTACAAAGAGACAAGGTTAAATTGTAGATAACTCCCTCAGATTTGTAAATTTAGACAAATAAAATTCTGACCTTTCAATTTAGGCATCTAAAATTCAGAGGTTTCTAAGTTAAAGCAACTTGGATCCAAATTCCATGACCGTCAAAGTGGATGGACATCTAGGCATACATTTCACGCGACTTCTCCCAGGGGTATCTTTCTAACCTACATTAATACATCATTTTTGGTCAACCTTAGGGTGTTATTTTCAGTTTAGCCTTGTTTTTTTCCTTCTTCTCTTCATGCTCTTCCCTAACCTGTAAACCCAATACCAACCATCCACCGTTCATCCTCTCTCTCTCTCTCTCTCTCTTACACACACACACACACACACACACACATGCACGCACACACACAACCCTAACAAATAATACATGCACTGACAACCCAAACCAAACCTGCATTGCCACCATTATTGTAACCACCATCGGATTTCTTTGGCAGGGGCTGGCAGGCAACTTTTAGCGTTTACAAGGGAGGTTGTTGGTGGTTCACTGGTGCCTTATGGCTCCGGCGAGCATTACCATTCCTATTTTGTGGTGACCCTTAATGGCGGGGCTGCCAATCGCTGATGTCGAGCGAAGTCTCGGGGGCTAGAGCGGCAGAGTAAAGCCGCGGTGGCTACGACTAGTGGGTATGATGGTAGAAGTAGGTGGGTCCAGTGGTGTTGGTGATGGTAGTGTGACCGATGGTGAGGATATTGGTGGTGGATGTTGATGCCAGGAAAAAGGGTTTGCAATATACGTGGAGGTGCCACAAAGAACAATCTGAGTCAGAAGAAAAGTATGCTATGTGGGGCATAGCAAGGACAGAGTAAGGGCAGACTAAGACTTCCCAGACAGAGCCTGAGGAGTGATAGTGCTGAGAGGGCAAAGGCATGGGATAAATACATGACGACAGTCACACTCTGATGCTTAGGTGTAGAGCCAAGGTCTATCATCAGGGTCCCGTGTGTTTCTCTCTTTACAATTCGGTAGCTTTAAGATTCTAGAGTGAGAAAATGAGTTTTGCAAATGAATTCAGAAGTCCTTTGAAATGAGTTCTTTAACTCCCTTATTTATAGAGATGGTGACGTAATTAAGCGACACGTGGCACCCCTGTGAGTAGCACCTCACTGAGGGGGCCCACAAGTGCCGGCGTTCCACTGACTATCACAACGCGTATTCACTCGGCTTGCCTGGCATAACTTCGCTCCATCTGTCACTAAAATCTGGCTCACACAACGCTGGTGTGGCGAGAGAACCCCTTGATCTAGCCACTAGTCCAAAGCCCTTGCTACGTCCCAAAGGGGTGTCGATAGAATCAGATGAACTGGTAGTGGTGGGAAGACCCAACACCAATTGCTAGGTGGACTAGGCACGATGCCCTCTGGGACTTACTTTGATCTCGAAGTGACCCGAGGGTTATAATCCCTGGGGGTACTGATATAGAGCCCCCAGTGCCACATCATGTAGACTAGTCATGCAGACACTCTGGTAGAGATAGTGTCCTAGAGGAGTTGCCTTTCCCACTGGGAAGTCCTTCTGTTGGAGCACTCGAAGCGTGCCAAAGTAGTCTCTCAGAGGAGTCGCTAACCTGACAAGCGGAGGTAGTGTCCCCGATGAGTTGTCTGCCTAGCATGAAGGCAGTCCTCATGTTAGAACATTAGAGCTCCCTCACAGAGATAGTTCTCGGGAAGAGTTGCCTATCCCTGTGATGAGTCTTTGTGCCGGAGCACTTGAAGCGCACCAATGTAGTGTCCCAGAAAAGTTGCCCATTCGACTGACCAAGGCAGTGTCCGAAAGGAGTCGCCAGCCTGGTAGGAGAGGAGTTAAACTCAAGCCACAGCAGTCAGAGCTCCCTGAGGTAGTCTTCTAGATGAGTCGCCTACCTTAAAGGATGTTGCAAATTTTGAAAAGCGGGTTAAAACATGTTCCACGACCAAGGGAAAGTGTACATGGTGTGGTGAAAGGAGGGATTAACACAGGGGGCGTGTTAATGTGACAGAGTATCGGAGGGCGCGATTGTATAAATGGCAGGGCAGGATGTGTGCGGTACTGGGGGCACGTTCAATAGAGATGGCGCGAGGGTGCAGTGAATGAGTGTCCTGTGGGAGCACATGACACGGCGACATCGTAGTGCCATGGGCACATATGACGAAGGGGCGGCGATTGCGCGGGGTGACATGTGTTCTGGAGATGTGTGTCGTTTCGGGGGCACGTGACTCGAAGACGACCCTCAGGTGCAATCGGGCATCACGGCGCTCGAGCGCGGTAACAAGTGTTATGGAAATAGGACGTCGTGACGCAAAGACGACACTCGAGTGTGATCGGGCTTCGCGGCCCTAGGGCACGGCGATGAAAGTCATAGAGCATGGAGCTCGTAAGAAAATGAGAGAAGAAAGGGGATATAAGAAGCTTGATGGAGAGACAGCCTCCAAGGGGTGAGAAGAGGAGTCCCTAAGGATGGGAAGCCCTCAAAAGACAAGGAAGAAGAAGACCCCAAGGAAAAAGAGCTCCTAAGGAGCAAGGAGAAAAGACCCTGGGGCAACCCAGTGAGGGAAGGCCATTGGCCGACCCCTTCGAGGAAAGACGTGCCATTGATTTCAACACTTGAAGTGATCTTGAGCTTGTGCCTTAGGTTGACTGGTTTGGTAGCTTTGAACTTTGACCATTGAATACTTGTTGACGTATCACGAGAGCGGGAGCCAAGAGGGGTTATTAGTGCGCAATAAGGATGCACTAGCAGTAGGTATGATGGTGAAAGTGGGTGCAGGGGCAGGCCTCAGATGGACGGGGGCCAAAGCAATTTACAAGAATGATTTTCAATATTGTTTTTCTTTTATGTACATTCTCTGTGTTGCAATATGTAGAAGTTTCACGAAAATTTAAAAAAAAAAAAAAATTGGCATTATGTACATTAGACCAATAACATTACAATTAATTGCATTTCAACTTAACCACATCCAAAAATGAAAACTAATTTTGCTATGTATAGTAGCTTTTGACTAATGATAGAGCTCTTTAACAACTCAATCACGGGAGATAAATAAGGTAAAGTTTAATATATGCGCTAATCAGGGTTGTTATTCATAATTCGAAGGCTAATCGGGGGAAGGGGGGAGGAAGGGGAGGGGGCATAGGCCCCACCAGCCCCTCTGGCGCTCCACCTCTTAGTGGGTGCCTTAGATTGTTCGGTGATTGTGGAAGTGGGTGTGTGCGGTTGTGTTGGTGATAATGGTGTGACATGGGGGGAAAGTAGTGGCAGGTACAATGGTGGAAGTGGTTAGGTAAGGTGGCGCGATGATGGTAGTTTAGCTAACGATAGGGATAGGGAGGCACCGGGACGGTGCTGAGATGAAGAGAGGCAGATTGGTATGTGTTTGAGATTAAGACAAGCTGTGGAGTGGCAAATGGATCGTTGGTGGTGGTGGTGGTTATAGTGGTGAAGGAAGAAGAAAATGACCCAATCATGTTATAACATATAAATAGTGATTTATTTTTTTTGTATTTATTTATTATTTTACTTAAATACCCCTGTTAGAGAGTTGCGTGGGTATCACAGACAGACAGCCATCAGCCACGGTCACGCGATTATGGGTCCAATTGTTTTAAATTGAAAACATTCAAATTTTAAATATTCAAATGAAAGGGTCTGGATTTTGTTTGCTGAAAGCCATAAACTTTAAGAAATTGGTAATAATTTAGGCAAAAGAAACTAATGATGAATGTTTGTTTTGCTTTTGATGTGAGGTGGGGCATGTGAGCATACCACCTGCTGCAAGTGGAAGAACATGAAAAGGAGAACGAGAGGGTTGACCGTGACTGGCTCTGGATGCACTTTACAGGGAATGAGACTGGCCTTCCTTTTCTCCAGATAAGTATACGGGTACAAAGATACACGGTGTGGGTGGGTCAACCTTCACACAATAATGGACTTATTTATTAGTCTGTCTTCTTGTCGTAGGCATGCCCACCAAGTGCGGAGACTACCTCAATTCAGTGCCCCAACAGTGTTGGATTTCTTATAGCTGATAAGCTAATAAACTCCTCTTGACCCTATAATCCATGCTCTATTTTAGTTAATTGGATCATCTGGCCATCTGTTTTGAGTTGACTTCTGCCATTATTGTCCGAATTGGTGTTAAAAATGAAGGGTCCTACTCCAACATGAGTAATCCTGGTTTTGTGGAAGAAACCATGCTTGGGTCAAAAAAATAAAAGACAAAAAGAAGAAAGAAAGAAGATAGCAAAAGAAGAGTGCATGCTGATCCTCTACTTGGATAGGCTTTTCTCTCTTCCATTTGTTTCAATGTTTGAAAAAATATTTTGCAAAAAGTGGAAATTATTAACTCCCAAGCGATGGGAGAGATTATGAGTTAAAGATCTCGTTCCTTTTGGTTTCTCAATTTTTTGTTTTTGTTTCCTGTATACTTATTGTGTATTTTTGTAGTGAAAAGAAAACGCAATCTTATTTGTTTTGACTTTTTTCAAAAAGTATGTAGTGTTTCTTTTTACACATAATTCTGTTCGTTTACACTTTATATATTCGTTCCAAAAATGAATACATCTTCGTTTACATGTCGTTCCACAAAATTTTATTCGATAGTTCCATAATACACTTACTGTTCACATTGTGGTTTACCAGAATACCCTTAAAATGCCGTCTTATTTCTAAGGTCTGACTCGAGGTGACCCATTTGTTCAGATATGTCATCAGGTTCCCAAGTTATCTTAACCGTTCTTTTTCAACGGTTACTAAATCTGGGCTCTCCAAGCCCACCACCACCATCGATACTCTTCACCTCACCCCACCCCCTCCCCAACCCGACAAATTGGTGGTTGGGGTAGTGCTGTGACATTTCTAGAGGCAGTTGTGGGTAGGGATGAAGGGTTGCTGATATTTTGATGGTGCGAAAGTAATGGTGGTGGATGAGGAAGTGAGTGGCGTTGCTCAAGATGGCGTGATGGTAGTTGAAGGAGGCATGCATACACACACTCAAACAATTACACAGACAGTGAGGCCAACAAGTTCAGGGAGTAAGATTGCCTTCGGCGGTGTCACCGTTGACGACGTGGCTATGGAGGTGGTGGCGCTGGTAGAGGGGGGGGAGGGAGAGGAGAGAGAGAGTTGATGTGATGGTGTAAGAAAGTGTGAAGAAAAAGAGGAAACATTTCTTTCAAGGGATGAAGTTTGGTCAGAAAAAGTGTGAAAATGAATATTTTCATTTCTTTTTTTAAAAATCGAATGTTAACGAGCTAAAAAAACAAAATCTTTTTTACCATCATTAAAAACAAAAATTGAAAAGCCTAAACGAACGTCCCCAAAGCATTTTGACTTTTGGGGAGATTAGAAGGTCCAGGAGTCGATATTTGAGAGAAAAGTTCAGAGATCGTAAGAGCCATTGTTGAAATACAAAAATTAAGAGTCAAAATTTCAAAAAGAAAGAAAAGAAAAGAATAGCACTGCTATTTAGTTGGCTGAACACTTGGTTAGGTAATACAAATGGCTTAATCTGAAGTCTGAACAAGTTGCAGATTGCAAATTCATAATAACAAGAATGTACATTTAATCTTCAAGGTTAGCAAGACAATGACATGCTAAGTGTTGGGTGGAATCAGTCAATTAGTACCTTCTCATTCTTATACTCCAACTAGAAAGACTTTAGCGTCACGTGAAAGGGTAAAGTTGCTATAAAAAGTTCATTTGATCCTTCATAGTGCAGTATCATTAGTCATTCTTATATTTGGCACTACATTTTGTCATCACAAACAGTGCAACAGGCATTCCAAGTCTCCAATGGCTACACACGAACTGCCGCATACACAAGAATATGCATTTGTACCTCCTAAATGATAAAATATGCATTACATGCACTTACTTACACTAAACAAGACGACAATTATGTAATAAAGAACCGCGTCAACCGGGAGAATTAGAAATAAGAAATTCAAAGGGTTCAGTCAGGCACATCGCAAATATTCACAGGATATGACTCCTTAAAATGGCTAGTTAATAGGTACTTGAGAGTTTACTGGCGGGATCTTATAGAGCCAGATTCTTTCTCTTCCACTTCCGATGTAGGGTATATCATAGACAGTCCAGAACCTCTCGTAGTATACAGCCGACATAGGATCTTCATCTACCTAATACACATCAAGTGTGAGATCTCACACTGCTCCTACAATATAATCTATGAAATAATGGACGACTGATCACATAACGTTTTGCGATCGATGGATTTCCAAAATAAATACAACAATAATGCACTTCATTGGCTTGGAGTAATCCAATAACACCAACTGCTAGAGCTTCTGGAAACCATGCATTGACTTTTTATGATTGTCAACCAACACTTAATCCCATGCGTATTTAGGTTCATTTATGTATCCAATTAAGAGATAAGGAAGAGCCGGCAGTTGCTTTGTAATGTTTGAAAAGTAGCCAGCCCGAGCTCTCAGATTACACTCAAGAACTTTATTTTACCCAATACTTCAATCTACTGATTCCTTAGATTTTGTGGAGTTGCTAAGGTGAAAACAGTCGCAGCCAAGTAATAGCAACATAGCATCACAAGGGTTCATGAATTCAATATCATGGAGATGTGACTTGAAGTATCACAGTTCTATGTGCAGTAGTACTATGATGTTCAATGAACTCCGTCAACAAATGTATGCAGCCATGGGTCAAGGATAACTACAAGAAGAATTAAGAGTGTTACTACTTAAATCTTGATTGGAACCACAGCTAGGAAATGAGCTTGCAAAATGGAAACACAGAGTGACCACCGGGGATGTTCCGGTGGAGGCGGCTCCGATGCTGAAGTCAGAACAACGCTACTAGGGTAGGATCCTGAATAATCGAAATTGCACTGAGTGCTAGTGTGTGAACTTGTTTGTGTACCTGAAGATCTGCCCAATATATAGGTGAGTTCTAAACTCCTTTCTTCTTTAGAACTCTCTTCTGACTGATCTTCTTGTAGAAGTGCTATGTTAGGACTCTTCCTTTAGCACTTGAGTCCTTCACGGCTTCTATTACCTCTCTTAGGTTCTATCCCGTTACAGGTTCGTTAGTCCATTCAGAGTCAAACATGCCACGTGTCATTAGTCGGTTGGGTGGATATATTTAGCCATATCATAATGCCCCCTGTCTTTAACCGTTCCCTCAAGTGAATAGTTAAAGGCATCTAATGTAGAAAATCGACTAAAAACCATTCAGCCACGAATTTTCCATGTCCGTGGCAATTCATAGATTTTGACTGTCTCAACACTCAAAATTTCATGTTCGGACGTTCGGCTCAGACATCCTGCTCGGGAGTCCTGATTGGACATTCTGGTCGGGCATCCTGCTCGGGAGGCCTGGTCGGGCATCCTGCTCGGGAAGCCTGGTCGGGCACCCTGGTCGGGAATCCTGGTCGGGCATCCTGGTCGGGAATCCTGGTCGGGCATCCTGGTCGGAAATCCTGGTCGGGTATCCTGCTCGGGAGGCCTGGTCGGGCATCCTGCTCGGGAATCCTGTTCGGGAACCCTGATCGGGCATCCTGGTCGGGAGGCCTGGTCGGGGATCCTGCTCGGGCATCTTGCTTGGGAAACCAGGGTTAATCATCATGATCTGGCTGGGCATAATGTGCTTGAATACTCTGCTCGGGCAATCTGCTCGGGCACTCTGCTCGGGCATTCTGGTCGGGCACTCTGCTCGGGCACGCTGCACGGGCACTCTGCACGGGCACTCTGCTCGGGCACTCTGCACGGGCACTCTGCTCGGGCACTCTGCACGGGCAGTCTGCACGGGCACGCTGCTCGGGCACGCTGCACGGGCACGTTGCACGGGCACTCTGCTCGGGCACGCTGCACGGGTAAGCTGCACGGGCACTCTGCACGGGCACTCTGCTCGGGCACGCTGCACGGGCACTCTGCTCGGGCATTCTGTACTGGCTTTCTGCTCTGGCACTCTGCTCGGGCACTCTGCTCGGGCACGCTGCACGGGCAATCTGCTCAGGCATTCTGCTCGGGCACTTTGCTCGGGCACTCTGTTCGGGCACTCTGCTCGGGTACGCTGCACGGGTAAACTGCACGGGCACTCTGCTCGGGCATTCTGCACTGGCTTTCTGCTCGGGCAATCTGCACGGGCACTCTGCACGGGCACGCTGCTCGGGCACTCTGCACGGGCACTCTGCACGGGCGCTCCGCTCGGGCACTCTGCACGGGCACGCTGCTCGGGCAATGCCACGTGGCATTATGCTCGTTTTTTGCCACGTGGGGAAAAAAGAAACGGTTGTAACGTTCCTTTATCCACCAAAATTGTGGCGGTTACAGTTTAAATTTCAAATTTGATTACTCCGGGAAACGCGCCAGTCGTGAATTAAATGTTGCCGCCTTTTTCGTGGCGGTTACTCCAACTCCTATTTATATATATTTGGAGCTCCTCTCCATATTTGCCCCCTGCTACTCACATTATCTCTGTTCGGCTCCTCTCTAACAAGTAAGTTCTACTTTTCATTTTCCTGCTCGGACATATCTATATCCCTTTAGTAGCTCTAAATATCGTAGAGTCTGTTAGAATATGTCTTCATCAACTTCAAGTAGTTCTTCATCACCTTCGAGTAGTTCGACAGAAAACGATTTAGAAAGTGATTCAGAAAGTAGATCCTCACAAGTAGGTACTTCGACTCATAACAGTCAAGTAGGAACTTCTGCTCCCCAAACCAGCACTTCGTTTCCCCATATAGATGATGCTCTTGGGGAAATCAAAGATGAGGCTGAAGATAAGTTTGACGAAGACACTTGGTTCGCCGCAGATGAGAAGAGGAACAAGATGTCAAAAGAAAGCATAGTCTCTCTTTTGGAAGAATATCCTTTGCCTCCTCCTTTCTCTGCTCGGGTTCCTGCACTCCAAGAGCCTGCCAACTATGGTACGGACTTGGAAACCAGTGTCTACGAAGGCCAGATTAAGTCTGGCTATAGAATCCCAATGCACCCCTTTGCCGTCGCCTTTTTCAACCACTATAAAATGGCGCCAGGTCAACTTGTCCCAACGGGTAGAGGAAGCTAGTTGGCTTGATTTACCTTGTGCAGACCTCAGGGTATCCAGTGACGGTCCATGACTTCATGAGGTTATACCTTGAGGTATGCTTTGTAAAGAATGTGGCCAAATGTGTTGGCTGGTATTACATTCACAACCGGATCAGAGTGATAAAGGGGGGTCCCAAATCTAACAAAGGTTGGCACTCCCGATACTTCTTCATTCAGCGGCCAAGCGGCAAATGGGAGTTCCCAAGAAAGTGGAACGGTTTCTGTAAAGATTACGAAAAGAAGGGCTTTCTGGCTCCCAATGCTATGACGAAGAAACTGCTTGATCATATAAAGAGGAGGGGTGTTCTCAATATTGATGAACCCCTTACAGATCAAGAGATGCAGCATGCGGGGCTCATTCCTCCTGCCCCCGCTATGCATGTTCCTCCTACTCCAGTTTTAGAACCTCGAATTGTTTCGAAGCCTAAGACTCGAGAACTGGCGATAGGAACATCGTCTTCTAGTACTCCAAGTCTAGGTAGAGTCTGAAGCCATGTTTATATATTTCTGTCCTTTCTTTTTGTGCACAAGTTATCTAACTCGGTTTCTTTTGTTTTCTTACAGAAATGGCTGGCAAAGGAGAAGGTGCAAAGGGCGATTTTATGGGATTGATGCAAAAGGCTTCAAAGGGGAAAAGGAAGGAGAGCACGGGGGAAGGTTCTTCCCCTCTTGTAAAAAGGCTTCGCGTTCCTATTCCTCCAGTGCCTCCGCTCGTGGTTGAGGATATTTCCATCGAGAAGGATCCAATCTTTCGTCCCCGATGGACCATTAAGAGAGGGGACTCGGGAATGCCCCACTCGCACGTCTCCGCTCAACACTTAGCTCATGGGGTGTTGCCAAGTGATAAACTCATCTTGGAAAACCAGCCTCATGAGGCCTTTGCTATGGCACACGTCCAAGCTGCTTACAACATAATAAAAGTTTCTTAACTCCCAAGCCTTTTTTTTTTTTTTGAGTTGTTACTTAAACTCTCCCTGTCCTTTGGACACATAATTCGTCTTTATCTCTCTTATTTGCAGGCTTACTGCTATAGCAGCCAAATGCAGGACAGGTTTGCCATGGCGATGGATGTGGCTCGCAACGCCGAAAATGACAAGAGAGCAGCTGAAGGCAAGGCTAACAAACTTGACAAGGAGGTTACGAACCTCAAGGCGGAGAATGCTGATCTGCTTGCTAAACTCGGTCGTCTTGAAAAAAGATGTGAGAAACTAAGGCATGAAAAGGCCGAGATTGGGAATAAGGCAATCCAGGCATTCCTTGATGGTACTGCTGGCGATGAATGGCTCCGGAAGCGGACAGAAGATGGGCTTTCCATCTTTCAAGAGGGCTTCCAGAAAGCCAAGGAGTTAACGGTGGCCAAATATCCGAGCCTTTTCTTGGAAGACATTGTGGTGCCCAGTTTTGACTCGCCATCGGGTGAAACTGCTGCACCTGCTGAAGCTGGAGATGCTATTTCTCCTGGGGAGAAAAGTGTCCGATCCGGGAATGCTCCTCCGTCTTAGGGCAATTTATGATTATTCTTGTGTCAGTTTTGTAATTCCCATTTGATGTTCCCTCAGTACTTTTATTGCCTCAGAGGCTTGCAAATGGAAACATTTCTTTTTACCCCTGGAGGGGTTTTGTTTTTGCATTCGTGTTTTGAATCTTTCACCTTTTGCTTTGTTTTTACTTTGATGCGAACCCTTATCGTCAGCTAAGGGCTGGCAAAGAAACCTCGCAATCGCGCTCGGTCACGTTTCGAATTAACAAAACAGGGTGGGGCGACGATCTCCCACATGGTTTTGCCGTTTCTCGGGCTAGAACTAAGTCTAGACCGTGTTAGGTAAGACTTGTGTCTTACCCTATCACATTGGGTGATATTTTGTTTTTACTTTGACGCGAACCCTTATCGTCAGCTAAGGGCTGGCAAAGAAGCCTCGCACTCACGCTTGGCCATGTTTCGAATTAACAAAACAGGGTAGGGCGACGATCTCCCACATGGTTTTGCCGTTTCTCGGGCTAGAACTAAAGCTAGACCGTGTTAGGTAAGACTTGTGTCTTACCCTATCACATTGGGTGATATTTTGCTTGAGCAACATTCGTTGTTTCACTTAATCGAGCAGTCTGTTCGGGCAGTCTGCTCGGATATTGGATGTACGTCGTTCTTGAGAACCTGAATATTGTCAACTGAATTAACCAATGATTGATATGCTAATGTAAGCAATACCTCTTCCACACAATAATGAAGATGTTAATGTTGGGTAGACGAAACGAAATACTTCAAATTGCAGTTGAATTTTATTATAACGGAAACACTTCATCTCTACTTTCCAACTATGCTCTATGCTACTTTCCCCCTAAAACAAATAAAGAGAACGTCTTCGCTTTCCCTTAAGATTCTACTGGTAGTATTTCCTCAAGTTCTCAGCATTCCATGTTCGCGGGATCGCCTCTCCTGAAAGTGTTTCCAGTGAATAAGCGCCTGGCCTAAGCACCTTCGATATCTTGTAAGGTCCTTCCCAATTTGGCGACAGCTTCCCCACAGCTGCCTTAGGGTTTGAAACTTCCATTTTTCTGAGGACTAGATCGCCGACTCTAAATATCCTCATTCGGACCTTTCGATTGTAGAATCTTGCAACTCGTTGTTTTGTTGAAATCATCCGATCTAAGGCTTGGGCTCGCACATCATCTAATAGATCCAGATTCCCTCTGAGATTCTCTTCGTTTTCTGCCTCCGAAAATTGCAACACTCGAACCGTGGGGAGACCCACTTCTACGGGTAGCAGCGCCTCTGTACCGAAAGATAGGAGAAATGGTGTCTCGCCTGTCACAGAATGGGGTGTTGTGCGGTATGCCCAAAGTACCTTAGGAAGCTCATCAACCCATGCCCCCTTCGCATCGTCCAGCTTTCTTTTCAACCCTTGAAGGATTGAGCGATTCATGTTCTCTGTCTGTCCATTAGACTGGGGATGAGCGACCGACGTAAAACGGAGATCAATAGAGAGACCTTCACAAAAGCTTCGAAAGTTTGAATTGTCGAATTGCTTCCCATTATCTGTGATCAGGATCTTTGGAACCCCAAAGCGGCAGACAACGTTCTTCCAGAAGAACTCTTCGCATTTCGACGCCGTTATGGTGGCCAACGATTCGGCCTCAGTCCATTTTGTGAAGTAGTCGATGGCGACTATCACAAAACGCCTTTGCCCGGTAGCCATCGGAAATGGGCCCAAAATATCCATTCCCCACATTGCAAACGGAATTGGGGAAGTCAAGATACTAAGGGGTGCCGCCGGCGTGTGCGTGAGCGGGGCAAATTTTTGACAGCGGTCACATCTTTTTGTGAACCTGATCGCCTCTCTCTGCATACCTGGCCAATAATAACCTTGGCGCAAGATTTTGTGCGCCAGGTTTCTTCCCCCAACGTGTTGTCCGCAAATCCCTTCATGGACCTCCTGTAACGCATAGTCTGCCTCTCTAGGGCTCAAACACTTTAGGTATGGCAGGCTAAAAGACTTCTTATATAGCATCCCATCTACAAGTGCAAACCGAGCAGCTTTAGCACGTAAATTGCGCGCTTCACTTTTCTCTAACGGTAACATTCCCGAAACGAGGTGCTGAATAATTGGGTACATCCAGCAAGGTTCACGTTCTATTACGTCCACCTCCTTTGAGAGCTGGATACTTCTTTCTTGGAGGAACTCAATGTATACCGCCCGGTTTAACTCCGAAATGTCCTCGGAAGTCAGTCTTGACAGTGAGTCTGCTTGGGCATTTTGGTCTCTCGGTATGTGGCGGATGGCAAAATTTTTGAACTCCGCAGCTTCCGTTTTCACGGCTTGGAGGTACTGGGCCATTCTATCATCTTTCGCCCCATATTCTCCCAAGATATGATTCACAACTAATTGAGAATCGCTATGGACGGAAAGAGAGTCAACTTTGAGAGAGTGTGCCAACCTTATTCCTGCTAGGAGCGCCTCGTACTCAGCTTCATTGTTTGATGCCTGGAAATTGAAGCGGAGGGCGTACTCAATCACAAACTTTTCAGGGCTAATAAGTATAAGCCCGGCTCCGCTACTTCCTACCTTGGAAGAGCCGTCAACATAAAGGAGCCAAGGATCCGAAACTTCTGAAAGAATCAACTGCGGGGGGTTCTCCGGTATTGTGCACTCAACAACAAAATCTGATAAGGCTTGAGCCTTAATTGCTGTACGGGGTTGATACCGAATATCAAACTCGCCCAGTTCTACCGACCAGTTTACCAATCTCCCCGACGCATCAGGATTTTGGAGAACTTTACCCAATGGTTGATCAGTCAACACAACGATGGTGTGCGACTGGAAATATGGTCTCAATTTCCTCGCCGATGTGACAAGGGCTAGGGCCACCTTGTCTATTCGGGGGTACCTTGTTTCCACGTCCTGTAAGACCTTGCTCATGTAATAAACAGGTCTTTGCTTGCCCTCTTCCTCTCGGATTAAAACCGTGCTTACCGCTACTTCACTAACCGATAGGTATAAGAACAAGTCTTCACCAGTAACCGGTTTTGTAAGGAGTGGCGGGGACGACAAGTACTGCTTCAATTCTTCGAATGATTTCTGGCATTCTTCGGTCCACTCGAAATCTTTCGCCTTCCTGATAGCCTTAAAAAATGGGAGACATTTTTCGGCTGACTTGGACATGAACCTTCCCAAAGCCGCCACTCTTCCTGTAAGCTCCTGAACCTGCTTGATTGTCTTAGGCGACTTCATGGCATGAATAGCGCCTATCTTTTCTGGGTTTGCTTCTATACCTCGTTGAGATACCACGAATCCTAAGAACTTCCCTGATGCTACACCAAACGCACACTTGAGCGGGTTTAGTTTCATGTTATAAGCTCTCAGGATGTCGAAGGTTTCCTTGAGGTCTTCCACATGAGCCTCGGCTTCCACACTCTTGACCAGCATGTCATCCACGTATACCTCCATGTTTCGCCCAATTGAGTCGTGGAAGATCATGTTAACGAGGCGCTGATAAGTTGCCCCCGCATTCTTGAGTCCGAAAGGCATGACTTTATAACAATATAATCCCCGTTCTGTAATAAAGGAGGTCTTGGGGATATCATCTACGCACATCTTTATCTGGTTGTACCCAGAATACGCATCCATGAAACTTAAGAGCTCATGACCCGAAGTTGCATCAATCAAAATGTCAATTCGAGGTAGCGGGTAGCTGTCTTTTGGGCAAGCCTTGTTGAGGTCAGTGAAGTCGATGCATATCCTCCAACGGTCGCTCGACTTGGGTACCATCACGACATTGGCGACCCAATCAGGATACGATATCTCCTCAATGAATCCTGCTGTCAATAACTTGTCAACTTCTTCTTCAATTTTCACTTGTCTTTCAGGGGCGAATGTCCTCTTCTTTTGCTTGACCGGCTTCTTAAGTGGGTCAACATTCAATTTATGGGTGATCACTTCGGGATCAATCCCAGGCATATCGGATGCCGTCCAGGCGAAGATATCTAAATAGCCCTTAATAAATCCACAAGCTTGAGCTTGAGGTTGTCTGACAGACCGGTTCCCACCCTTACTGTCTTCTCTTGATTTCCCGGATATAATTCGATATGAATGAGGTCTTCAGCGGGCTTGCCTCTCTCGACTTTGGTCTCATCCCTCAAATCCTCTATCATGAGGGTTTCTTTGGATTTGCTTCGGCATGATGCCATGTAGCACTGCCGAGCCACCACCTGGTCTCCCTTTACTTCCCCAACTCCATTCTCCGTGGGGAATTTCATTTTCATGTGGTATGTTGATACCACCGCCTTTAATTGGTTCAACGCTGTTCGCCCCAAAATTGCATTATAGGCCGAAGGAATGCGTACCACCACGAAGTCTAACATCAGCTTAGCTTGGGCCGGAGGGGCACCCACGGTTACGGGTAATGTAATAATTCCCTCGCAAGCAACAGGATGGTTAGAAAAACCGTATAGGGGCGTATCTATCTTCCGTAAGCGGTCGGATGGGATGTTCATTTTTTGAAATGCTTCATAAAAAAGTACTTCCGCCGAGCTCCCATTGTCTACAAGGATTCTCTTCATGTCGAAGTTCCCTACCCGGAGTGTAACGACTAGGGGGTCGTCATGAGGTGTTCTCGTGTCTCCCACATCATCATCAGAGAAGGATATTGTTGGGGCCGGTTCTATCTTCTGCTTTTTAACTGACGGCCCCATAGTTGTGAGGACTTCTCTTGCGTAAGCTTTTCGTCCGTGTCCGGAAGAACCTCCTGCAGCAATTCCTCCTGAGATAGTATGGATGACTCCCGCATTTTCTTGCGCTTCTTCTCTTCCTGCTAAAGGAGTGGCTTCCCTCTTTTCATTCCTTCGATTGACATACCCTCGCAAGTGTCCGCGTTTGATAAGAGCCTCTATAGCACGCTTGAGCGATTCACACATGTCGGTAGTGTGGCCATGGTCGTTGTGGTAACGGCACCACAAACTCCTATCTCTCTGATTGGGCGCCGATCTCATCATGTCTGGTCTTTCCAGTATCTCTTTATCCTTTATCTCATGAAGAATCTGCGATGGTCTTGCAGTCAATGGCGTCAGATTATTCATGTCGAACATCTCTTTGGGGCGCCTTTCGTCCCTTCTTGAACGCTTAGAACCCTGTCCACCTCTTGGACTATTTTCTCGAGCTCTCTTTTCTTGCTCTTGTCCTTTGTGGGTTTCTAAGTACTCTTCGGCCTGGATGTACTTGTTGGCTTTATCCAACAAGGCGCTCATACTTCCGGGTGGGCTCTTATTTACCGCAAATGCAAATTTGGTTGTAGGACGAAGCCCGCGCATAAAAGCCGTGTACTTTACCGATTCATCAAGGTTATCTATTTCTAACGTCGCCGCATTAAAGCGTCCCAAATACCGCGACAAGGACTCGTTCCTTTCTTGGACCACGTTGAGAAGACTTGCTGAATTCTTCCTCCGAGTTCGGCTGCTCACAAAATGTTTCTGAAACAAGTCAGACAGCTGTGCGAAAGAATGGATGGTCCTAGGTCGCAGAGACTTAAACCATGCATGCGCCGCCTTCCTCAAAGTCGTTGGGAATGCCCGGCACATGACGGCATCTGAGACCTGGAGGAGCAGCATATTTGTTTGAAACTGGTAGACGTGCTCTCCAGGGTCTCCGCTCCCATCATATAAATCGCACTGCGGCATTCGAAAATTCGGAGGGAGTTTCGCCTTCTCAATTGTTTTGGACAGAGGGTATCCTGAGTCTTCCCTTGAGGGAGTGAATGCCTCCGGGCAAGGCCCAGAGATCGTTTTGCGAGAAGTTTGCCCTTGGGGACGCACTTTTCGTATGGAGCCATGAATTCGTCCTTGGGGACAATTCCTTTGGTTCGCGCAGCGTTGACCCCGAATTTCGCCGCCTACAACAGGAGGCGAATTCGTGCTGTTCTCTACTGACATCCCGTGTCGACAACACGATCCACTTCTGGTGACATATTTTTCGGTTTCTTCTTCTGGCTGATAGCTGGGATCAGTCTCTGATTTATACTTTCGACCATAGCTGGACCTTGAGGTCAGTCTAAGACGAAGGTCACTGGGATCAAGGCGTGTGTGGTTAGTAGAGATCATTGGGGTCACCTCTTCAAGCTTTTTCTGTAAGGTGGTTACAACACCCTTAAGTTCGTGGACTTCTCTGGTCAGATCCGCATTCGGAGTGTCAAACAGCTTTTTGGTTAGGCGATGGCGCAAGTCTCCCCTTTTAAGAAGTGGGGTCGGGGAACGAGTTCCCTGGGAGCTGTCAGTCGTCTTCGGGGTGACTGAAGTTACATTAATCCAGTCATTACTAGAATGTTTTTGGGATGGTGTTGGTTGCCGACTTCTTCGGCGGGAGCCGCTTGATTTCGCTCGTCGACTTTGGACAGAGCGACTGGCTGGAGGAGTGTTTGAAAGTGATTGCCTAGCCATATTCCTTGTCGGTCCCACGGATGGCGCCAAAATGTTACTACTTAAATCTTGATTGGAACCACAGCTAGGAAATGAGCCTGCAAAATGGAAACACAGAGTGACCACCGGGGATGTTCCGGTGGAGGCGGCTCTGATGCTGAAGTCAGAACAACGCTACTAGGGTAGGATCCTGAATAATCAAAATTGCACTGAGTGCTAGTGTGTGAACTTGTTTGTGTACCTGAAGATCTGCCCAATATATAGGTGAGTTCTAGACTCCTTTCTTCTTTAGAACTCTCTTCTGACTGATCTTCTTGTAGAAGTGCTATGTTAGGACTCTTCCTTTAGCACTTGAGTCCTTCACGGCTTCTATTACCTCTCTTAGGTTCTATCCCGTTACAGGTTCGTTAGTCCATTCAGAGTCAAACATGCAACGTGTCATTAGTCGGTTGGGTGGATATATTTAGCCATATCAAAGAGCTTGGCTTAAATGCTCAAAAATGGTTTCTTTACCCGATGTCACCGAAGGTAATGCAATTGAACTTGAAGAACAGAGATAGATTTCCCAGTAATCCTGATCCTCGCTCAACCCACTCTAGAAGCCGTCTCAGGAAACAAATGAAGTCATTTGCGCTACATTTGGTGATCGGAGTGTATATCAACACGCACACGAGAGATTTAAGAGTCAATTTTTTTGTCCAACTTCCAGTTTAGACTAAGATGTGCAGATTCATTTTAGGAAGCTGATAGAACTGTCCATTCATTAAGACCAGAGAAGGTTAGAGAAGCTTACACATTTTCCACAAAGTAAAAGGGTACATTAAAACTACAAGAAGTCACACATTCAGCTATTGTTACTTTTCATTGGCTTGACACGGGAGGGTTTTCTTCAGCTGGTGCTGCATCAGCTGTTGGTGACTTTTTTTGTAAGAGACCTGGGTATGTCGATGTCATCTTGCCCACAACGCTGTTGAGGGTGTGATAGTAGCACGCACGTATTACGTAAGAGGACGCGTGTAAGTCCCTGACCACTCTTGAAGATGTAGCCCTCGTACTGGCTGACAAGTTCGAGGGCATCCACAAGGGCGTCGTACACCTTTTGGGGACAATTGTCAGGTCCGGGCTTGTCGTGGTGGTAGGTCACATCTAAAGTGAATAGTTTCTGGCTTGCAGGCCATAAATGTTGTGGTGGCGTCGACGAGCTGTAATATAGTAGGATCTGAAAAACAGAGGATATGGCAGTAAGACTTTGTATCCAGAAAACAACAACACAACAATCAGTTCATGTATTTAACTCCTGAACATGTCTGCAGAAGATTGGATTTGTTTCCCATAACAAAGTGGATAAATGAGTTGGCACTCTTGAACTTCAAAAAACAAAATCAGGGAGTCCAAGCGTGACAAGAATACTAATGTGCACATCTAATTATCATGTTGTTCCTACAAATCCCGAATGAGAGGGTTTTTTTAGTACATTACAGTTTCATCTTTTAAGCAGCAAGAGAGGTATCAATCGTAACGATACAAAGGGACTGAAACGATCGATGTATGGTGATAATTATAGTAACATCGACTAGGCGAGGGCATAGAAACAGTTATTGTTTCATTGCTTTACATGAAGAGAAGCCAGTGTTACACTCTGCAAATATGAAGTTGCTAATCCAGCGGCAGCCAATACTGTCGACGAGAACATTATCTAAAGTTCTCTAAGAAAAACTCCATAGGCCCAATGAAAAGAGTCGAAAGAAAGAAAAAGAACACTAGAACAGAGAAATAATGGTGACATGGGAGTAGAGAAGGATATGCCAAAAGATGCCCTTCGATAGACAGTGGAAGGGAATTGTCTGGCCCCTATAATCCTGGTTTCTTCCTATATGCCTTTCCTTTAAATACAGATTTTGTTGCAGTTGCCCCCGACGAGGGTTATGATTGTTGACAAACACAATAAGTATGCTTGTCTAATCTTGACCGTACGTACTAAAATTCATCAGAACTTAGTGAATCAAAGCAAAATCTATACAAGACAACAAAAAGCACCTTCCAATGTTATCCGTCTTATCAGAATAGGTCATTCGTAGCAGAGCATAGATGTGGCAACGTTAATAGTGATAGCTCTTAAAACAGAATTATGCTTTCGAGTCCCACCGAAACAATATTGACCAAGTATTTAGAAAATGCGTACAGGGTAAAGGCACAATGGTCACACAGAAGTACGCATTTTATCCACAATGATCCTTCTATGGACAGCAAACTGGAGGTGATTGTCCAACGATTGGTGTTAAGATTGGATGTTCTGTACTCTTATTATGAGAAATGGTATCCTCTCATAGTGCACATGAACATGACAGAAGGCAAGAGTACAAATTTGAATGTTACCGGATCTTAAAATTCATCAACAGTTATCAGGCAAATATGATGACTCAAGTTTGCTTCTCCCACATCTAAATAAAAATTTAAATCTGCCCCATCAAGTATGGAAGACTTAAATCCAGAGGTCACGTAATAGCTTAAAAGTATCCGTTATAACATAGCGGCAATCCTCAACCTCAGAATTACGTACTTCACAACAGCGAAAATATGGAGCAGGGCGCATTTGACTTTGAACCACCAC